>OV702284.1:252033237-252633237 GCA_916181665.1 Avena sativa | reverse complement strand
GATGAACACATGAAGTCTTTCGGTGGTTGGATGCGGACACATCTCTTGAATGACACCACTGTTGGATATCAGCTATACTTGTTGGCCGCGTCACCATCTTCTACTGTATTGAATTTCCAAGGGTACGAAATAAATGGGAATACATTCTACACGATCGCCCAAGATAAAAAGAGCACCAACCAAAATAGTGGTGTCCGCTTTGATGCAATAGACGAGAATGGACAAAAGGACACATATTATGGTTACATAAAGGAGATATGGGAACTAGACTATGGAGTCTCTTTTAAGGTCCCTTTGTTTCGCTGCAAATGGGTCAACCTGAATGGGGAAGGGGTAAAGATAGACCAGTTGTACGGAATGACAACAGTGGATCTCAACAATCTTGGTTATAGAGATGAACCATTCGTCCTAGCCAATGATGTGTCTCAGGTTTTCTATGTGAAGGACATGTCCTCCAGACCGAAAAAAAGAAAAAATATGCAAACGAATACATCATATGATGAGCCAAAGCGTCACATAGTTCTTTCAGGGAAAAGAAACATCGTGGGAATCGAGGACAAGACAGACATGTCAGAAGATTATAATAAGTTTGATGAAATTCCGCCCTTCACAGTGAAAACTGACCCAAGCATTCCGTTAAGTAAAGAAGATGCTCCATGGTTACGTCTGAAGCGGTCATAAGGAATGACATATGCCAAGAAGTTCATGCTCATATTATGTAACTCTAGTTCATGTCTTTCGCGGTTTGTGGCTTGACCGAAGGATATCTTTCGCGGTTTGTGGCCTTTAGTCCCGGTTTTGTAGTCTCAGTTTTTAATATTAATTTAACATATTAGGGAGTGCCTCTATGACCAGTTTCTCGGAGATGCCGGAGGACTGGGCTCCATCGGCATCTCCCTGAAACTGGCCGCAGTGGTGTCCCTGCTCTCGAAAACCATCTTGCAGCTTGTAACTTCACTAACTAGATCAATACGCCTCGGAGATAACTAATTTCACATATTAGGGAGTGCCTCTATGACCAGTTTCTCGGAGATGCCGGAGGACGGGGCTCCGTCGGCATCTCCCTGAAACTGGCCGCAGTGGTGTCCCTGCTCTCGAAAACCATCTTGTAGCTTGTAACTTCACTAACTAGATCAATACGCCTCGGAGCTAACTAATTTCACATATTAGGGAGTGCCTCTATGACCAGTTTCTCGGAGATGCCGGAGGACTGGGCTCCTTCGGCATCTCCCTGAAACTGGCCGCAGTGGTGTCCCTGCTCTCGAAAACCATCTTGCAGCTTGTAACTTCACTAACTAGATCAATACGCCTCGGAGCTAACTAATTTCACATATTAGGGAGTGCCTCTATGACCAGTTTCTCGGAGATGCCGGAGGACTGGGCTCCGTCGGCATCTCCCTGAAACTGGCCGCAGTGGTGTCCCTGCTCTCGAAAACCATCTTGTAGATGCCTCAAACTGGCTGGAGGACTGGACTCACAAGGATGCATATTTATAGTACAAGCAGCTCGGCATAATGTCGACACTCACAACATAATGTCGACACTCACCCCTATTATTAGTGCTGACTCATCTTTAGTCCCGGTTGGTGTCTCCAACTGGGACTAAAGGTTCATCTTTAGTCCCGGTTGGTGACACCATCCGGGACAAGGTACAAGCCGCACGACATAATGTCGACACTCACCCCTATTATTAGTGTTGCCTGGCCCACTCTGCCGCAATCCCTTCAGTTGCGGTTGGTTTCTCCAACCGGGACTAAATATGAACCCTCTCTTTATATAGGCATTTCCCTCTATTTATTAGGTAACACTCAAGACATTTAATAATATTAAAAACCGGGACAAACCAGGACAAACCGGGACTAGCTAACACTCAGGACTAAAGCCGCCCCCTTTAGTCATAATCATGCCTAGTCCTATAGTACGCAGCTTCAGGGTCTTCATCGTCGTCGTCATCATCATCGTCATCGTCACCTGCCACTCCGGGGATCCTTAGCCCATCCATGGCATATACCAGGGGCCATTCCAGCCTCGGATTCACGGCGGGTGGGAGAGGGGTCTCCTGGAAGACGATGCCGCTACCGCCGGGACAGTGTGGGGCCTGTGGCGGGTGGACTCGTGGGCACCGTAGGCGAGGATGGTCTCCCCCGGCGATATAGCGCATCACTCCGATGATAGTACGGTTCGCCCACCACAGACGACGGCCGGCTTCATTGTGGTTCACCGGTGGCGAGCCATCACCTCGTACCTGGCGAGCTCCCTTTCCCGCCTATTAGCGGAGAAGGCATTCCAGGTGTCGTAGTTGTCGGGATCCCACTGGGGATCCATCCGCTGCTCCGGCGTGAGCTCGTGGTAGAAGTGGTTTGTGATGGCCGCCTGGCGTGCGGAACCTTGAGGGACAGGAGGGACAGGAACCCCTCCAGCGCTCAGCATCCAGCCGGCGGGCGGCCGGTAGCCCGGCGGACAAGGGTAGTTGGAGGCGCACAGCGCCTCGGTCTCCTCGAGGGTCAGAATGGCCCAGTAGGCGTTGTCCATTGTTCTAAGAGAGGAAGGTGTGGATGTGTGGATAGCCATGACACGATCACCCTAAATATAGAGGGAAAGGGCGGGAAAACTTGGTGTGAAGCTTTGGGAAATGGCGGGAAATATCTTTAGTCCCGGTTAGTGACTACATCCGGGACTAAAAGCTCTAGTAGAAAGGAAAGGGCGGGAAAACTTGGCGGGAAGAGGTGGGAAATGGCGGAAAATATTTTTAGTCCCGGTTTGTGACTACATCCGGGATTAAAAGCTCTAGTAGAAAGGAAAGGGCGGGAAAACTTGGCGGGAAGAGGTGGGAAATGGCGGAAAATATTTTTAGTCCCGGTTTGTGACTACATCCGGGACTAAATGTCTGCCGAACAATGAAAATCCTTCGCGTGGTAGTCCATAGTTAGAAATTCAGATAATTCAAAACGGGCATAATAAATTCAAAAAAATCCGAACAATGAAAATCCTTCGCGTGGTGTCATATTTTGTTACATAGTTGAAAGGAAAAATACCAGACTTGGTATATTGATCATGTTTCGAAAAAACCTTCACAAAATGACCTATCATGTTCGAGGTTTCATGGCTTTCGGTCCAAATGACCGATGTTATGTGCTGAATCACGGCATAGTTTGTGATGTTGTGCCCATATTATGCATGTGTGTGGACATTGGTATGGAGAACAATGTTGCAGGAGGAAGTTTTCCTTTTTGTCACACGGAAAAGCCCTTTTCCATATTCCGAGCGCAAAAAACGGGTCGTTTTGTGAAGTAACCACCAAAATGCCGTTTTAGAATGCTACCGTCCCATTTTCCTAAAATACTAGACCACCTTACATGGACTATCTCCCAACCGGTACATCTCAAACCTTTTCGTCCATCCCGGGTAAAAAGGACAAATGTCTGCCGAATCGGCAGGAAGTGGGTCCGGTTTGTACTACAGGTACATGATCTATCGCCCGTGATTAATTATTTTTTAAAAATAGAAAATGGTTTTGGATTATTTATTCAAATCCATACACTTTTTTTGTTTAAAGTTTTTCTAAATTCCAAATTAATATTTAAAAAATATAAGTTATTTCATTATTAATTTTAAATGGTTACATTAATTATTTTTAAAAATATAAATTGGTTTTGGATTATTTATTCAAATCCATACACTTTTTATGTTTAAAGTTTTTCTAAATTCCAAATTAATATTTAAAAAATATAAGTTAATTCATTTTTAATTTTAAATGGTTACATTAATTATTTTTAAAAATAGAAAATGGTTTTGGATTATTTATTCAAATCCATACACTTTTTATGTTTAAAGTTTTTCTAAAATCCAAATTAATATTTAAAAAATATAAGTTAATTCATTTTTAATTTTAAATGGTTACATTAATTATTTTTTAAAAATAGAAAATGGTTTTGGATTATTTATTCAAATCCATACACTTTTTATGTTTAAAGTTTTTCTAAATTCCAAATTAATATTTAAAAAATATAAGTTGTTTCATTATTAATTTTAAATGGTTACATTAATTATTTTTTAAAAATAGAAATTGGTTTTGGATTATTTATTCAAATCCATACACTTTTTATGTTTAAAGTTTTTCTAAATTCCAAATTAATATTTAAAAAATATAAGTTATTTCATTATTAATTTTAAATGGTTCATAGTTTAAATGGTTACATTAATTATTTTTCAAAACAAAAAATGGTTTCGAATTAGTTATTCAAATTCAAACACTTTTTATGTTTAAAGTTTTTCTAAATTCCAAAGTAATTATCATTTAAAAAATATTACAAATTTAAACCCCAAAATAAAAAATAAGGCGGGAACAGAGAGAAAATAACTGAAAAAATTTGAAAACAGGGGAATACGTCCCGGTTGGAGCCACCAACCGGGACTAAAGACCCCCCTGCGCGCGCCCCCTCAGCTGCTGAAAATTGGACTGTACGTCCCGGTTGGTGGCTCCAACCGGGACGTATGCACTTTTAGTCCCGGTTGGAGCCACCAACCGGGACGTATACTCCCTCCCCTTTATATAACTTCTCTTCTTCTTCTCTGCTTCTCTTCTCTGCTTCTCTGCTTCATCGACGACGACGCCAGGCTGCCCGCGCACTGCCCGACGACCGCCGCCCGCGCGCTCCATGACGACCGCCGCCCGCGCGCTCCCTGACGACCGCCGCCCCCGTCTCTTCCCGCCGACGACCGCGCCGCCCGCGCCTTCCCCCACCGCCGCGCGTCAGGTACATCCCTCTGCCTCTGTCCTCCCCCTCCCTCTACTGCTGCTGGTGTGCGGCGGCGGCTGCTGCATGGTGGGCTGCTGGTGGGCGGCGGCGCGGCTGCTGCATGTGGTGGGGCGGCGCTGCGGTGGGGGAGCTCTGGAGGCGGTGCGGCGCTGCGGTGGTGGGCACACAGGGCGGCGGGGCCAGGGGAAGCGGGGAGGGTGAGGCCGCGAGGTGGAGGCGCGCACAGGCGGGGTCGCGGCAGCGGCGGCGGGGAAGCAAGGAGGCGCGGGGAAAAATAGAGGCAGGCGGCGGCGGTTTTCTCGCGGGCCCACAAAAAGTTCACAAATAGACCCAAATGAGATGTATCTGAGCTCCGCCTTGCCACATCAGCACTTACAGTGGGCCCCATCAGTCTGAAATTGTGCTAACCAACCTTAATTTCACAATCTGTGCATATTGGAACGAATCTACTCAAAGGTGGATTTTTATAATTTCACGCAATACCGGTAGTTTTGCGTATTTCACACTGAAATGTGGGGCGGCTGCATGGTCGAGGAATAAAACGACAGAGACGCTGACGCTCGCCCAGACGACAAACACTACGGATGCGGAAAAAAATCATATTTAGCGCGTTAGCGGTTTCCGTCGGGGGCCCATTGCCATCCCTAATCGCATCCTTATCATCGGACTATCCTCGTTTGCTATAGGAGTATCACATTTACTCAATGATAGATTTATACTCCCTCATGTCGGGTTTGTAAGGCTCGGTAAAAGGGGATGTCGGTGGCCGGTTCCGCAGGACATGGGAGGCGTGCAGGGACGCGTGGGGCGGGTGTATTGTGGCAAGAGAGAGGCAGAAGCTCTGTTTGCTCGGGGAAGGTGAGGAGAGGAGGGAGGAGGCGGCGCCGATGGGAGTTCCCCTGTTTGCTCACGCGTGGGCGAGACATGGGCGAAGGGGTCGCACGGTCAAAACCATTGTGTTCGACGTAGGAAAGCTCGGTCTGGCTCCCTCTGCTGCTGCTGGTGGGCGCGGCGGCTTCGATCGGGTGGTGCACCGTCGCCGGCGCCATTTCCTCCACCGCCGCGTCCTCCTTGTCCACGGCCACGGCGGCCGCGTCCTCCTTGACAGCGGCGGCGAGGTGGCTCCGGGCCCCACCTCTGTTTCCCCTTGACAGCGGCGGCGAGGTGGCGAGGTGGCTCCCTTTGATTGTTTCCCTTTCTTTCTGGTGATTTGGTTCTTCTCGGTAGAATACGATATCGAGATCGAGATCGAAGACCGAGATCAAGACCATAGATAGATCTAATTAAATGACAAGTTTAATTAGAACACCCTAGTAACCCTAACAGGTGATTCCGGAGTTCCTTGAGTTAGGGTTTGCGCCCCTCGGAACCCCGATTAACTTGTCGAGCATGCTTTAGGGTTACATTCCAATGCACATTAACTTGTCGTATCATCATCATTGCTTGAGCATTGCATCGATGCCATGTGTTGATTGTTTCCCTTTCTTTCCGGTGATTTGGTTCTTCTCCGTAGAATACGATATCGAGATCGAGATCGAAGACCGAGATCAAGACCATAGATAGATCGAAGACCTTTTGTAGCCTTATACTCATGTTCCCCTCTCATAGCCTTAGGGTTTAGGGTTTCTCTTCATTTTTATTATTGTGTATGTATATATTAGGGTTTCACCTTCGATCCGGAAAATATTCGTTAGCCGCTTTGACTTATTCGTAACTTTCTCCTTTAGCCGCTTTGACTTATTCGTTTTTCCACCTATGCAGAAAATATGGACCCACACGTCAGAGACGAAGAAAAGGAAGAGTTGGTCCAAGGTGTGATCCGTGGGGAAGATAATTTAGACGTATCAACGTTTCTGAACAACTCCGGTGAGGGTGATCCTCTTTTTACCGGAATAGACAACTTGTTTGAGGTTGAAGGTGTTGCCTTCCGCGAGGGAGAAGGCGATGCCTTGTGTAATCGAGAAGATGACCGCTCCGGCGAGGTGCATGTAATATAAATCAATTCATTAATTAATCATCTGCTATCTATATAGAAATAGTAACGACGATCTTTCTTCTTTTAGCCCTCCGGATCGAAGGAATCTACTGAAAAGAGCAGACGAGGCCCAACCAAAAAGTTGTAAGACCATGAGAGGTTCAGGATCGAAGATGTCGCTGAAGACGGCAAACCGACAGCTCCCGAAGTTGTCGCAACCAAATTTGTGGCACAATGCGGAGTAATCGTTAGGGACTTAATCCCGATCACCATTAGAAATTGGAATAGGCCTGCTAATGCGGATGAAGAGGGAACATGTTTATTTGTCCCTAACCACGCCAAAGATTTACTATGGAAGAGGCTCATGGTTAATTTCAAACTACCGAAGATAGAGCTGGATCCAAATGCGGATGATCTAGTTGAGGACGCCTTACAACATGGGAGAGCCATGGAGGCTAAGGTCAGGGAGTGGGCTTTGAAGAAGATGGCCCAGTGTTTCACCAACTGGAAGAAAAGATTGCACCTTGACTATGTCGTGAAAAAGAAGACTCCCGATTTCAAGAATATTCAGTTTGAGAAGATAAAACCATTCTGGGCTGAGTTTGTGGAATACAAGACATCAGAAAAGGCTAAGAAAATGTCTGAAATGAATAAGCTGAATGCTGCTAACAAGAAGTATCACCATACTATGGGGCAAGGTGGCTACAGGGCTGGCATTCCTAAGTGGGAGAAACTTGAGCAGGAACTGCGTGATAAAAAGATCACCCCAGAGACAGACGATTGGGTAGAACGTGCAAGGAATTGGTTTTACGGGCATGGGGGCACGTTGGACTCGGAAGGGAGGTGTATATATAACATACGACATAAAGAAGACCCCTTGCCAATCGAGAGGATCAGAAAAGCAGTAAAGGCTATGAAAGATGGGGACTTCATTCCCGATAGAGAGAATGATGAGCTCACACTCGCCCTTGGAAATAAGGAACATGATGGACGAACACGAGGCACAAGCGGCTCCCAACCATGGAGGACTGGGTTTCCCGAAGAGAGGAAGAAATATCCTGATAGAAGCCGTCAGAGGAGTAAGGACAGGGCGGCAGTTGAAGCAGATAGTCAGAAAGAGCGAATGCGTTTAATTGAAGAACGATTAAAGCAACAACAAGATGAAATTAACGCACTTAAAGAGCAAAGTACTACCGGCCCATCTCAGCAGCACACTGCATTCGATGCTACCGGCCTATCGAATAATCGAAAAAGCAGTGTGGCTTCCACCGAGGTCCCGGGTGATGACAATGGCGATGACGATGATGCACCGACGATGGCTCCTGTTGGCTACCCAGTGGATGATATCACAGAGATGACACACTGCGAGCTACATGTCAAAGTTGTGAACATATCAATGAAGGTGGCGGTCGGCTATGCCTTACCAATTGGACCCACACTAACTTACCACTGTCGTCCGGTTCCAGAGGGCTACGCTGTTGTCGGCGTGGATGAAATCATGCCCACCTTTGAGGTTTTGGATCTTCACTACCCTGCTGGTGAAGGGGATGTGACTGTGCTGGGTGACGCAAAAAAAGTCACCATTCTATGGCCGAAGGAATGTATCGTGCTTCGAAATCACACGCCAAGGCCATCTTCGCCGCCGCCTCACCCGTCTCCAGCGAGGTCGTCGCCGCCGCGGCAGCCGTCTTCGTCGCCTCACCCGGCTCCGTCGCCTCACCAATCTCCGGTGCAGCCATCGCCGCGGGAGCCATCACCGGCGCCTCAGTATAAAAAGCGTAAGCGTACCGCTACTGTGCGTCGTAAGCGATCGCCGAAACATAAACAAGAGCCTCTTTCAAAAGTACCAAAGGTTCCTCCCAAGAGAGCTTATGACTGTACTGAAGAGGAGACTGCGGCGATCGTTGATGCGGAAACGACAGCGTTTTTCGCTAAGCTGAGGCAGCCGAAAGAGCCAGAGTTCCCCAGCACCAAAGAAGAAAAAGCCAAAGTGTTTAAAATGCTAAAGAATCTTCATCAACCCGAGCCAAAGCTGTCATCAGACTATGACCGTTCTATTCTCAAGTCACATGCGGCACAAAAAGCCTCGAAGAGCAGTACTGATGCAAGCGGGAAATCTGTTGCCCAGCTCGGAGAACAAGCAAAACAGACTTGCGCCCCTCTCAAGGTGATTTCTCAAACCAATGTGGGGTCGAGCAAATATGGGGCCGAAGAGCAGTATGATCCAGAGGTAGTTGCACAATACGGAGAAGCTGCCGCTGCTCAAGGTATGAGTATTGCCCAGTACTTATCCCAGTTAGAGTTCTTCCCCGTGAGTGAAGTAGCATACAAATACCAGTACGGCAAACCTCTCGTCAAACCTGAGGAGGTAAACAATCTTTTAACAAAAATGCGAAGATTGCATAACTGGTACATGCATGCCACGTCCGCCGGGGCTAACTGGATAGTGCTGAGGGTTACAAAAAAGCATCATAGGAAAGAAAGGTATGACATGATATCCATTGAATTTGATGAACTATTTCAATTATTCAATCAAGACGCCTTGGACAAATCGATCATCAGTGTCTATTGTCTGTAAGTACTAATTCTGTAATTAATTTAGTCTCCAGCTATATTATTTTGTTTATTGCATGTATATAATCATACTGTAATATGCAGAATGAAGATTCTCGAATGCAGCAGAGGACAAATCTATGACATTGGCTTCATTGACCCATATTGGGTTCATCAAGCTAATCTCAAAATAAGCCCCCAGGATACGGAGGATAATATAGTACACGCGTTAAGGTTTCAAGAAACCAAAAGGGAAATACTATTTCCTTACAACTTCCAGTGAGTGTTATTGTCTTGTATACACTTTCTATTTCGCTTACTCGATGTTAAGTATATAATTGATTAGTTATGCATTCGCAGGTACCACTATATTCTGTTAATCATTCAACTTGACAAAGGGCGTGTACTAGTCATGGACTCGAAACATAAACCCCTTGAGACGTGGAAGGACATGCAGATACTTCTCCAGCGGTAATTCTAATCATTACGAAACTATATCGGCAACGTTCATGAATTTTATGATATCAAGTACTTAATAACTTATTTTATTCGTTTTCTTCGCCGGGCAGCGCTTGGAAAAGGTTCACCAAAAAGGCTAGGGGTGTTTGGAAAGAGGAGCTTACATTTGAAGCACTAGATGTAAGCACCACTAGCTATATCCGCGCATCTCTTTGATTCTAGTTTTGATACAGTTATTATCATGCTTGATTATTATTTTGATTGAACTCTCTTCTCGTAAAGTGCCTGACGCAGAGACCAGGTAACAATCTCTGTGGATACTATGTTTGCGAGTTCATCCGGCAGACGTGCGATGAGAAGGGCAGAAATTTAGAGCAACTCCACGTACGTAAACAATTTCTATAGTTTTAATTTCAAACAAATTGTGTTTAGTTTCATTCATATAGGCTGACTCCTTTTTTAAATCAGATCGAACGTCTACGGGACGGTCTTCTGCCAACGGATCGCGTACGAGCAATTCAGGAGGAATTGGCGGGATTTTTGGATGCAGAAATCCTAGACCCGAAAGGGGAATACTATTCTGCTGTGTATAGACAATAGGGATTGTAAAAATAACAACTTTGAAGGAATTGGCCGGTAGCATCGAATAGCAACTTTTGTATGTAGTGCATGAGCTCGATCCGTGTATTGAATGTAATATTGTCATGATGATCTTGTGTAATATAAGGTTCCTTCGTTGATAAGTACAAAACACTAAATAAACAATAAAACAACCTAAATGAATTCTCTGCCGCGGCACAAAAAGTGGCGAAAATGCTGCCGCAGCAACAAAATGTGCCAAAATGAATTCTCTGTCGCGGCGGAGAAATGGGCCAAATCTCTGCCACGGCAGCAGGTTATTAGTCCCGGTACGTGTAATGCTCCACCCCCCCTCGCGCTCTGATGCCGCCACGTGTGTCCCCATTTGTCCCGGTTGGTGGGGCAACCGGGACTAAAGGTTAGAGCTTTAGTCCCGATTGCCCCGTCCCGGTTGGGCAACCGGGACTAATGGCCCTTACCAACCGGGACGCATGGGGCGTTTTCTACCAGTGTATGTGGCAATTTTACTTATAAAATATTTGAAAGCATATAACCACGTGTTCATAGTCGAGATGTCTATAAATAATTGTCAAGCACTAAAGCATTATGATATTTAGATAGAAAAATAAAAATGATAGGAAAATATAACAAGTATTCCATGCTAGCGAATACCTAAAAAAATCAGCCTCCAAATCTCCAATGAGTTCATTAACAATTAAGCTTTAGTGCTTCGAAAAAAGCTTCTTCGTCCATTTCTAGATGTAAAATCATCGAGGACACTATCAGAATTAATGTTGTCTAATATATCCTTCTCAATACATCACGTAGCCAAGCCATTCAATCTGTCTTGTAACATAGTTGACCTCAAATAGTTCTTTAAAAGCTTTATTTTAAAGAAACTTCTTTCAGCTGAGGCTACAGTCACAGGTGAAGTCAAAAGGATCTGATAAGCAATTGAGATATTTGAATAGCAATGAATTAAGGAATCTCATGTGCTGACATTAAATTACATGGCAAAGTTACTTGCAACATATTAATGTGAAAAAATTTACATCAAATTGTAATCTTAAAAATTATAACCCTGAATCCCTAATCAAGAGATTAATTAGAAATATTAGACGAGGGATTAAGAAGAGATTTAAGGCGTAAACTTACAGAGGGCGGGGCCTATCTAATGTTGTAGATGAAACGGACGGCGAACGGCGAGCAACGGTCAGACGGCGAGTCGGCGACCTGTCTGCATCTTGGCGGCTTGCGGTCTTGGCGAGCGTCGTCGAGACGGACGAAGAGACTCAAGAAGTCAAGAGACAGAGAGTCCTGGTTCGCGACTCCGAGAAGGGCGACGCCTGGAATTCACTTTGCGAGTTATGACCAAGGCCTTGCTGAAATTCACGATCGCAAGCCTCGCGAGTCGTTCGCACCCGGCGTCTTTTTCTAGAATCGTCCGTAGCTTTCCTTGCCCCTAGCTTTTTTTTAAATCGTCTGCAATGCTTAGCGCATAAAATCTTGGGCCCCCTCGGGTCTGGGCCCTTGGCCATGGCACAACCCTGCCATGGGGTAGAGCCGGGCCTGATGAGCAGTACAGGGGCCTTTATAGCCAGTGAATACACTAGCACACGCACGCACGGCCACCACATCGGCCACCACTAACTCAGCGCACTAACTACCTCCACTAAACATGCACTCATGCAAAGCTAGCTAACAACCAGGCCTGGTCCTGCGCACGCACACGACCTGCTCCACTCGCCACTGCCGCACGCACCGGGTCAGCTCCGGCCACTCGTCCGATGCTGAGTCAAGATTAGTGCTAACAACGGAGACCTGCCTCGAGCCCTTCCGCCGCCTCCTCGCCGACATCAATGGCTCGGCCTCCGCGGAGGGACACCCACCCGTGACCTGCGTGATCTCGGACGTCATTATGGGTTTCTCCATGGACGCAGCAAAGGAGCTTGGCCTCCCCTACGTCCAGCTCTGGACGGCCAGCGCCGTCAGCTACCTCGCGTACCACCACTACCGCTTGCTCATCGACCGTGGCATCTTCCCACTTAAAGGTACGTATACACGTCTCCCTCGATCCAACCAACATAGTACGTACATTTTTTATTTTTGGAGACGGTGATCGAGTTCGTCCCTGCCATTAATTAACACTATCAGTTCCTTACTAGCTAGTATAATTCTTGACTATCTCAACGTGCATTGCATGGGTACGTATACGAGTAGATGTCAAGCAGCTGACGGATGGATACCTCGACACGTCGGTGGAGGACGTGCCGGGGCTGAAGAGCATGAGGCTAAGGGACTTCCCGAGCTTCATACGCTCTACGGACCCGGACGAGTTCATGGTGGGGTACGCCATCAAGGAGACGGGGCGCGCGGCCAGCGCGTCCGCCGTGATCATCAACAGCTTCGCCGACCTTGAGGGCCAAGAGGTGGAGGCCATGGAGACGCTCCTCGGCCTGCCCAAGGTCTACACGCTCGGCCCGCTCCCTCTGGTCGCCGCGCCGCACTCGACAGCCATCATCAGCGGCCTCAGCCTGTGGAAGGAGGAGGCGGAGTGCCTGCAGTGGCTCCACGGAAAGAAGGCCGGCTCCGTCGTGTACGTAAACTTCGGGAGCATTGTCGTCATGACCAATGAGCAGATGGTAGAGTTCGCGTGGGGGCTGGCCAACAGCGGCAGGCAGTTCATCTGGATCATCCGCCGCGACCTCGTCAGGGGCGACGCGGCGGTGCTTCCCCCGGAGTTCCTGGCGGCGACGGCGGAGCGCGGGTTCATGGCTTCCTGGTGCCCGCAGCAGGAAGTGCTGAACCACCCGGCGGTGGGCGCGTTCCTGACGCACAGCGGCTGGAACTCGGCGCTGGAGAGCATCTGCGGCGGCGTGCCGGTCATCAGCTGGCCCTTCTTCGCGGACCAGCAGACCAACTGCCGCTACCAGTGTAACGAGTGGGGCGTCGGCATGGAGATCGACAGCAACGTCCAGCGCGACGAAGTCTCGGGCCTTATCACGGAGCTCATGGAGGGGGAGAAGGGTAAGGCCATGAGGAAGAGGGCGGTGGAATGGCGTGAGAAGGCGGTCAGGGCTGCCCAACCGGATGGTTCGTCTCACCGCAACTTGGACGGGTTGGTCCGCGATGTGCTGCTGGCCAAGCACTAGATCTTTCCGTTGTGATTCTATACTTGACTTCATATACTAGATGATTGTTATGTAATGTACCCTCTGTATTATTGACGTTTCGTCTGCAGTCACGTGTTGTGAACTTCCTCAACCGAAATAAACACATTTGATAGGAATGGATGTCCTGACTTGGTCTCGTATGATTCTTTCATGTTACTGATCGAACCATGCTTTTAGTTTCGGCCCCTCCATTAGGCCTCTCGTTCGTTCTGGTTGGACTGAATCTAGCCATGGAATCCATCCAGCTGCCACCTATCAACCAAACCCCAGCAACCCAGTTTAGGCCTCGTTCGTTTACACCCAACCTGGCGGGGCTGGCCTGGATTTCGTTCCGACTCCGGTTAGCTAGCTAGCCCGGCCATGCACCTTTTCTAACCCAATATATATGGTCATCATTTAAGTCTTAGTTAGAATTTGTACGGATCCATCTCGCTCAATTTCCTCGTCTTTGGCCTGAAACATTACACGCCACTTTTTTTTTTGGAAAAGTGTATATATATTAATATCACACGGATATCAATTACACCCACACTCTGCAACAACGCATGCTCTAGCGGCTCTACGGATGCACACATCCCAGAAACAAAGAAAGAAAAATTACAAAAAAAAATCCTGCTATAGAGAACTAATTCTCAAAGCAACGACACTAACACCGTTAGTCCTCCACTCCAATAACAACGTCTTTAAGAAGGAAACGATGCCCAAGCGCCATCGTTGCCCGATCAAAGATCATAGGTTTTCATCCTAGAAAAAATTCTTGCTCATAAAACAATGCCTTCAACAAGGTCATTGCCAGACACAACCAGTTAAGGCCAGACCTTGGATTTTCACACTGCAAGGTAAGACTGGGAACTCCCCCTGTGTTATCTTCCCGCACCAACAGTCGCTGCAATGAGTCCCAGATCACGCAGCCAGTTCTCCGCCGCCACAAGAACAAAAATCACCATCGCTGCCCTCATATTTCCACTTTTCTGACATTCTCCGCATCTGACTTCACCATGGCTCTAAGAATGGCACTTGGTGGGAACAAACAACAGAGCTTCGCAACGCTCCCGCTGAAATCAAATGACCGGAAAAACAAGGTGCGCACGACCGAATACCTTCCGATCCAGCAATCTTCAGGCATGATACACCCATAGGAGTTCGCCGGCGAAGCCTTCTAGACCAGATCCACGAGGGCAGACATCAACCAGATCTTCGTCTTCGTGCGAAAGAAACCAAAGGACCACCACTTTATTAGATCTGACACAGCGATCCCCACACCGCCGGCCGGTTTCCGGAGAACGGATCAAGCAGGAAATTAGGGTTAGAGAGCCGATCTAGGTCTTCCAACGGAATCCCATCACCGGCACCTCCTCCACCAGATCGCCACCACAAGGAACCGCTGCCTCCACCCCGACCAAGGGACGCCGCCCAGGTCCATGCTTCAGCCTCCGCTGCCGCCGCCCCAGAAACTTCGGCTTCCGCCTCCGACGTGAAGGGTTTCGCAGCATAGTAAATCAAAATTTTCTACGGATGCGAACGGGAAAAGCCAAGATCTAATCTAGGAGATGCAAACAACGAGAGGGATAGATGAGATCTTCATACCCTTGAAGAAATCGCACAGCGGAACGTTTAACGGAACGTGGTTGATGTAGTCGTACTAGCCTTCTCCTCCTCGCGATCCGATCCGATCCAACGCCGCAAGTGGCAACGCCTCCGAGAGATGCACACGTAAGACACCTCGACGTCTCCTCCTTCCTTGGTCCAGCAAGTGGGGTGGAGAGATAGATTGGATCTACAACACGACGGCGTGGTGCAAAGGTGGAGCGTTTCTGCGGTAGGGCTTCGCCTACGCGCAGTCGGGAGAGAGAGAGATCTGGAGGGCAGCAGTATGGCGGCTAGGGTTGAAGGAGTGGGGGAGGAGGGCTGCACCCCTGCCCTTTATATATAGGGAGCTGGCCGCCCCCCTTGGCCCCTCCTCCAAGCCCTAGGGCGGCGGCCCCAAGGGTTGGAGTGGGGGGCAAGTTTTCCCCTTCCTTCTAGAAGGTTTCCCTAGGGTTTCCCCTAGGGTTTGGCCGGCAGGGCCTATGGGGCCTTGTTCCCCTGGCCCAATGCGGCCAGGGCACTCCCTCGTAGGCCCACGCACCCCTCCGACAAGTGGGGCCACGTTGGTCCCACTCTGGAAGCTTCTAGAACCTTCCGGTACAATACCGAACATTCCGAAACAATTCCGAAATCCAAAAACTGTTTTGCCTTATATGAGTCTTATTCTCCGGACCATTCCGGAACCTCTCGTGATGTCCTGAATCTCATCAGAGACTCCGAACAAAAACTCATAAACCAATTATCCATTCTATCCTAGCGTCGAGACACGTTAAGTGTGTGACCCTACGGGTTCGAGAATATGCAGACATGATCTTCTATCAATAATCAACAGCGGGGTCTGGAAACCCATATTGACTCCCACATATTCATCGATGATCATATCGGATGAACCACGATGCCAGGATTCAATTAATCCCATATATATATTCCCTTCGTCACGCGATATTTTACTTGCTCGAGATTCGATCATTGGCATCGGCATACCTAGTTCAATCTCGTTCACAGCAAGTACTTTACTCGTTCCGTAATCCGATATCACTTTGTGATTAACTCCTTAACCACGTGCTTGCAAGCGGTGTTGATATAGATTACCGAGTGGGCCCAAAGTATATCTCTCCGGCGTGGGAGGGACAAATCCCATCTCGATACATACAACCAACAGGTACTTTCCGATCACCTGAGAGACACCTTTATGATCACCCTCTCATAGGATGACGTTTGATGACCTCAAAGCTTTCTTCCGATACCAGGGAGTTTCATTATCTCATTGTCTAAGGAATACAATATTTGACATAAGAAAAAGCTTCGCAAAGATGAACACGATGACACGATCTAATTGCTCTGCTTGATTTGGGTCTGTCCATCATATCATTCTCCCAATGACATGATCTCATTATTAATTGACAACTCATGTCTATGGTTAGGAAACCTTAACCATCATTACTCAATAAGCTAGTCCATAGAGGCGTACTAGGGACACGGTTTTGTTCATAAACCACACAAGTATTAAAGTTTCTGCTTAATACAATTCTAGCATGGAATATAAACTTTATCATGAACTAGAAGTATAATAATAACATCTTTATTATTGCCTCTAGGGCATAATTCCAACAGTCTCCCACTTGCACTAGAGTCAATAATCTAGTTTACATCTGGCAACAATCTAACACCCATGGCACTAAGGTGCTGATCATGTTTTGCTCGTGGAAGAGGTTTAGTCAACGGATCTGCGACATTCAGATCCGTATGTACTTTGCTAATCTTCAGATCTCCATCTATTATATAATCTCGAATTATATGAAACTTGCGGTTGATGTCCTTGGTCTTTGGATGATATCTTGGTTCCTTAGCCAGTGTTATCGAGCCAGTGTTGTCACACAATATATCCAGTGGGCCCAAGGCACTTGGAACCACACCAAGCTCAGTGATGAAGTTCCTGATCCAAACTCCTTCACTTGACGCTTCTGCAGTAGCCATGTATTCCGTTTCTACTGTAGATCCCGCGATCACGCTTTGCTTGCAGCTTCTCCAGCTCACAGCTCCTCCATTCAAAATATAAACGTATCATGTCTAAGATTTAGAATCATCCTTGTCGTTGTCGAAACTAGCGTCGACGTAACCTTTTACGACGAGCTTCTCATCACCTCCATAGACCAAGAACATTTCTTTAGTCCTATTTAGATACTTTAGGATGTTCTTTACGGCTGTCCAGTGTTCCACTCCTGGATCACTTTGGTATCTGCTAGGAAACCTTAACCATCATTACTCAATAAGCTAGTCCATAGAGGCGTACTAGGGGCACGGTTTTGTTCATAAAGCACACAAGTATTAAAGTTTCTGCTTAATACAATTCTAGCATGGAATATAAACTTTATCATGAACTAGAAGTATAATAATAACATCTTTATTATTGCCTCTAGGGCATAATTCCAACAGTCTCCCACTTGCACTAGAGTCAATAATCTAGTTTACATCTGGCAACAATCTAACACCCATGGCACTAAGGTGCTGATCATGTTTTGCTCATGGAAGAGGTTTAGTCAACGGATCTGCGACATTCAGATCCGTATGTACTTTGCTAATCTTCAGATCTCCATCTATTATATAATCTCGAATTATATGAAACTTGCGGTTGATGTCCTTGGTCTTTGGATGATATCTTGGTTCCTTAGCCAGTGTTATCGAGCCAGTGTTGTCACACAATATATCCAGTGGGTCCAAGGCACTTGGAACCACACCAAGCTCAGTGATGAAGTTCCTGATCCAAACTCCTTCACTTGACGCTTCTGCAGTAGCCATGTATTCCGTTTCTACTGTAGATCCCGCGATCACGCTTTGCTTGCAGCTTCTCCAGCTCACAGCTCCTCCATTCAAAATATAAACGTATCATGTCTAAGATTTAGAATCATCCTTGTCGTTGTCGAAACTAGCGTCGACGTAACCTTTTACGACGAGCTGCTCATCACCTCCTTAGACCAAGAACATTTCTTTAGTCCTATTTAGATACTTTAGGATGTTCTTTACGGCTGTCCAGTGTTCCACTCCTGGATCACTTTGGTATCTGCTCGTCAAACTAAGAGCATTGGACACATCCGGTCTAGTACATAGCATGGCATGCATGATAGAACCTATGGCCGAGTCATAAGGCACTTTGCTCATAGCTTCTCCATCGTTTACCGTAGCTGGACACTGAGCCTTGCTCAATATCTTACCTGACAACATGGGCACTGAACCTTTCTTTGCCTTATCCATTCTGAACCTTTTCAGAACTTTGTCTAGGTATGTACTTTGGCTTAAAGCTATTAGGCGTCTTTGTCTATCTCTATAGATTTTGATGCCTAATATATAAGCAGCTTCCCCTAGGTCTTTCATTGAAAAACATTTTTTCAAATAACTCTTCACATCGTTAAGCATATCAATGTCATTTCCAATAATCAATATGTCATCCACATATAGTACCAAAAATGTCACTGAGCTCCCACTCACTTTCTTGTAGATACAAGCTTCATAGCAATTTGGAACAAATCCAAAGCTCTTGATCACTTGATCAAAATGAAGGTTCCAACTCCGAGATGCTTGCTTCAGTCCATAAATGGAACGCTAAAGTTTGCACACCTTATCAACATCCTTAGGATCGACAAAACCTTCGGGTTGCATCATATACAACTCTTCATCAATGTTGCCATTGAGGAACGCAGTCTTGACATCCATCTGCCATATTTCATAATCATGAAACGCAGCAATTGCTAATAAAATCCGAATGGACTTAAACATCGCTACGGAAGAGAAAGTCTCATTGTAGTCAACACCTTGAACTTGTTGAAAACCTTTTGCGACCAGTCGTGCTTTATAGACAGTAACATTACCATCCGCGTTCGTTTTCTTCTTGAAAATCCATTTGCACTCAACGGCCTTTCGGTCGCTAGGAGGGTCCACCAAAGTCCATATTTGGTTTTCGCTCATGGATCCTAATTCGGATTTCATGGCCTCTAGCCATTTCTCAGAGTCTGGGCTCATCATTGCTTCCTCATAGTTCGCAGGTTCACTGTTGTCTACTAACAAGACAGTTAAGATAGGGTTGCCGTACCACTCAGGAGGGGCACGTGACCTTGTCGACCTGCGACGTTAAGTAGTAGCATTGTCCGAAGCTTCATGATCCTTGTCATTAGCTTCCTCTATTGTTGGTGCAGACGGCACTGGAACAATTTCAGGTGCTGCGCTACTCTCCAACTCAAGAGAAGGTTCAGTAACCTCGTCTAGCTCTACTTTCCTCCTACTCACTTCTTTCGAGAGAAACTCCTTCTCAAGAAAGGATCCGTTCTTTGCGACAAACACTTTGCCTTCGGATCTGTGGTAGAAGGTATACCCAATCGTTTCCTTAGGGTATCCTATGAAGACGCATTTCTCCGCTTTGGGTTCGAGCTTGTCCGTCATCAACTTCTTGACGTAAGCTTCGTATCCCCAAACTTTAAGAAACGACAACTTAGGTTTAGCACCAAACCACAGTTCATACGGTGTCGTCTCAACGGATTTAGATGGTGCCCTATTTAAAGTGAATGCAGCGGTTTCTAATGCATAACCCCAAAATGATAACGGCAAATCTGTAAGAGACATCATTGATCGCACCATATCTAATAGAGTTTGATTCCGGCGTTCAGACACACCATTGCGCTATGGTGTTCCAGGTGGAGTGAGTTGCGAAACGATTCCGCTTGCTTTAAGATGCGTGAGAAAATCATAACTCAAATATTCACCTCCACGATCGGATCGTAGAAATTTAATTTTCCTGTTACGATGGTTTTCCACTTCATTCTGAAATTATTTAAACTTTTCAAATGTTTCAGATTTATGTTTCATTATATAGATATACCCATATATACTTAAGTCATCAGTAAAAGTGAGAAAATAGCGATAGCCACCGCGCGTCGAAACACTCATTGGTCCGCATACATCGGTATGTATGATTTCCAACAAGTCCGTTGCTCTCTCCATTATACCGGAGAACGGGGTTTTGATCATCTTGCCCATGAGGCATGGCTCGTACGTGTCAAATGATTCAAACTCAAGAGACTCCAAAAGTCCATCAGAATGGAGTTTCTTCATGCGTTTTACACCAATATGACCTAGACGGCAGTGCCACAAATAAGTCGTATTATCACTATCTACCTTGCATCTCTTAGCCTAAATATTATGGATGTGTGTTTCATTGCTTTCGAGATTCAGAAGAAATAAACCATTCATAGCAGGTGCATGACCATAAAAGATGTTACTCATATAAATAGAACAACCATTATTCTCCGATTTAAATGAATAACCATCTTGCAATAAACATGATCTAGATATGATGTTCATGCTCAACGCAGGCACATAATAATTATTAAGGTTTAAAACTAATCCCGAAGGTAAAACTAAGGAGAGCGTGCCGACGGCCATCACATCAACGCTTAATCCGTTGCCAACGCGCATCGTCACCTCATCCCTCGCTAGCCGCTGTCTATTCCGTAGCTCCTGTTTCGAGTTACAAATATTAGCAACTGAACCAATATCAAATACCCAGGCACTACAACGAGTGCTAGTAAGGTAAACATCAATAACATGTATATCAAATATACCTTTGATGGTGCCAGCCTTCTTGTCCGCTAAGTACTTCGGACAGTTGCGCTTCCAGTGGCCCTTGTCCTTGCAATAGAAGCACTCAGTGTTCGGCTTAGGTCCAAACTTGAGCTTCTTCTCAGCAGGGGCAACGCGCTTGCCGCTGCCTTTCTTGAAGGGCTTATTTGCACCCTTACCTTTCTTAAAGCTGGGGGGCTTGTTTACCATCAACACATGATTATCTTTCTTGATATGCACCTCCGCAGCTTTCAGCTTAGCGAAGAGCTCGGTGATCGTATCAGTGGAATCAATCTGATTATGAGACTACAAAACCTTTGTAGCTAGGAGGGAGTGATTGCAGAACTCTGTCAATCTTGAGCTCCTCTGGAATCTTGCAGTCCAGTTGATCAAGGCGTTGAGTGTAGCCCGACATCTTAATGGTGTGCTCACTAACGGAACTCCCTTCCTCCATCTTGCAGTTGAAGAATTTCTCAGAGATCTCATATCTCTCAGAACGGGCCTGAGTATGAAACATGGTTTTCAGTTCCTCAAGAATCTCAAAGGGCCCGGCGAACTCCTCAAAACGATTTTGAAGGTCCGATTCCATAGCAAACAACATGGTGCTCTTAATCACACCATAATCATCCTTGCGCGACTGATAAACAACTTTCTCATCAGCCGGTGCGTCTACAGCAGGGGCGTCACCTAGCGCGTTCTTAAGGACATAGTCCTTTTGTCCGCCAGCGAGAATGATTCTCAGATTGCGGAACCAGTTGGTGAAGTTAGACCCATTGTTCTTAAGTTTTTCTTTCTCAGCAAAAACGTTAAAGTTGAAGTTGGACTTAGCCATTTAATCTACAAAATTTGCAAGTACAATTTAGACTATGTTCATGATAACTAGTTCAACTTAATCAAATTACTAGATGAACTCCCACTAAATTCAACATCCCTCAAGTTGTTTAGTGAACATGATCCAAATTCACCACACCTAATCCGATCTTCACGAGAAGGGATGTGGTTTCAATGGTGGACAACAAAGTGTCGATCATATCATTCATATGACTCATGCTTAACCTTTCGGTTCGTGTGTTTCGAGGCCATGTCTGTACATGCTAGGCTCGTCAAGTCAAACCCAAGTATTTCCGCGTGTGCAAAACTGGCTTGCACCCGTTGTATATGAACGTAGACTTTATAACACCCAATCATCACGTGATGCTTGAACACGACGAACTTTCACAACGGTGCATACATGGGGAGAACACAGTTTTATCTTGATATTTAAGTGAGGAATCATCTTATAATGCTACCGTCGCGATCTAAGCATAATAAGATACATAAAAGGATAAACATCACATGCATATAATTTTATGTGACATGGTATAGCCAATCTTCACGCAATGATCTCCATCTTGTGCGTGCCAGCATGATCTCCATCACTCCACCATGATTGCCTCCACCACGAATAGAAACTACAACTATTGCTAACTACTTAGCGATAAAGTAAAGCTATTACATGGCGTATAAGAAGTTGACACACAGGTCATACACAATCATAAAGACAACCATATGGCTCCTGCCGGTTGTGTACTCATCGACATGCAAGTCGTGAAACATTACAAAACATGATCATTGCATACAACATACACATCACATCTTAGGCCATACCATATCACAGAAACACTCCCTACAAAAACAAGTTATACGCCTCTACTTTGTTGTTGCATGTTTTATATGGCTTATGGGAGTAACAAGCTAAGAGCGATTCTTACCTACGGAAAGCCACAACGGTGATATTATGGTTGCCAATCTCCAGTGTAAATCCCATGACAACTATAGTGAGAGAAACTAGCATCCACCAGCCGCATGTGTGGAACAAGCCACACGTCAAGTGCGGAGCCAGTCTCGCGAACGAGGTCGCGTAAAGTTGGCTTGGACCGCTTCGATCTCACTATCCCGCGTCATAAGAGGTACACAACAAGAGGCTTGCAACAGAAAACATCAACGCCCGCAACAAGCATGTTGCGTTCTACTCGTGAAACACATCTACGCATAGATCTAGCTCTGATACCATTGAAGGGTTTCGCAGCATAGTAAATCAAAATTTTCTACGGATGCGAACGGGAAAAGCCAAGTTCTAATCTAGGAGATGCAAACAACGAGAGGGATATATGAGATCTTCATACCCTTGAAGAAATCGCACAGCGGAACGTTCAACGAAACGTGGTTGATGTAGTCGTACTAGCCTTCTCCTTCTCGCGATCCGATCCGATCCAACGCCGCAAGTGGCGACGCCTCCGAAAGATGCACACGTAAGACACCTCGACGTCTCCTCCTTCCTTGGTCCAGCAAGTGGGGTAGAGAGATAGATTGGATCTACAACACGACGGCATGGTGCAAAGGTGGAGCGTTTCTGCGGCAGGGCTTCATCTACGCGCAGTCGGGAGAGAGAGAGAGAGATAGAGAGAGAGAGAGAGAGAGAGAGAGAGAGAGAGAGAGAGATCTGGAGGGCAGCAGTATGGCGGCTAGGGTTGAAGGAGTGGGGGAGGAGGGCTGCGCCCCTGCCCTTTATATATAGGGGGCTGGCCGGCCCCCTTGGCCCCTCCTCCAAGCCCTAGGGCGGCGGCCCCAAGGGTTGGAGTGGGGGGCAAGTTTTCCCCTTCCTTCTAGAAGGTTTCCCTAGGGTTTCCCCTAGGGTTTGGCCGGCTGGGCCTATGGGGCCTTGTGACCCTGGCCAAATGCGGCCAGGGCACTCCCTCGTAGGCCCACGCACCCCTCCGACAAGTGGGGCCACGTTGGTCCCACTCCGGAAACTTCTAGAACCTTCTGGTACAATAGCGAACATTCCGAAACAATTCCGAAATCCAAAAACTGCTTTGCCTTATATGAATCTTATTCTCCGGACCATTCCGGAACCTCTCGTGATTTCCTGGATCTCATCTGAGACTCCGAACAAAAACTCATAAACCAATTATCCATTCTGTCCTAGCGTCGAGACACGTTAAGTGTGTGACCCTACGGGTTCGAGAATATGCAGACATGATCTTCTATCAATAATCAACAACGGGGTCTAGAAACCCATATTGACTCCCACATATTCATCGATGATCATATCGGATGAACCACGATGCCAGGATTAAATTAATCCCATATATATATTCCCTTCGTCACGCGATATTTTACTTGCCCGAGATTCGATCGTTGGCATCGGCTTACCTAGTTCAATCTCGTTCACAGCAAGTACGTTACTCGTTCCGTAATCCGATATCACTTTGTGATTAACTCCTTAACCACGTGCTTGCAAGCGGTGTTGATATCGATTACCGAGTGGGCCCAAAGTATATCTCTCTGGCGTGGGAGGGACAAATCCCATCTCGATACATACAACCCAACAGGTACTTTCCGATCACCTGAGAGACACCTTTATGATCACCCTCTCATAGGATGACGTTTGATGACCTCAAAGCTTTCTTCCGATACCAGGGAGTTGCATTATCTCATGGTCTAAGGAATACAATATTTGACATAAGAAAAAGCTTCGCAAAGATGAACACGATGACACGATCTAATTGCTCTGCTTGATTTGGGTCTGTCCATCATATCATTCTCCCAATGACATGATCTCATTATTAATTGATGTAGGGTTTCGTAGCATGGAAAACAAAAATTTTCTATCGCATACAAACAAACAAGCCAAGATCTATCTACTAGATTGTAGCAACGAGTCGATGGAATAACTTACCCTTGAAGATTCCAAAGTGTTTAACGAGAGCGGATTCTCGTGGGTGATGTAGTCGTACTCTTGCCGATCTCAAGATCGCGTAGACGATCCTTTCGGCGCTGCGTTCCGGCAGCGCTCCCGCAGTCGGTCACACGTTCGGTACTCGACGAATACCTTCCTCTCCCTTGTTCCAGCAGGCAGCGGAGGTTGTAGCACTCTCCTCGTGATTCCGGCAGCACAACGGCGTGGTACCGGAAGTAGAGGGGAAATCCCGCAGGGCTTCGCCTTAAGCCGGAGCGAGTATGGTGGAGTATGAGAGAGCTCCTCGGCGATCTAGGGTTTAGACACACCAAGGAGGAGGGGCTAGAGCCGGCGGCTAGGGTTCCGGGGACCCCCAAGTCGGCGGCTAGGGCAAAACCCTAGGTGGTGGCGGTGGCTATGGAGGGCTGCAGCTTCTAGGGTTTGAGGTGAGGGACTTGTGTCTAGAGGAGGGAGCCCTGCCCCTCCTTATATAGGTGGAGGGGCCGGGGGCCAAGGGGAGGGAGGGGAGTCCCTCCCCAACTTGGCTTGGAGGGGGCGCCGCCGGTTGGAGGAGGGATCCCCTCCCCAACTCGGTTTCCCTCCTTCCTCCTCTTTTCCTCTTTCCAATTTTAGCCGTTTGACTTTTCAAACTAGCTATTTGACTTTTCAAACTAGGATTCAATTTAATCCTTTATTTGGAACAGCGAGGACACTTAGTACATGATGCAATCATTCCAACTTGCAATGACACATTCATGTACCCCTTCCCCTCCGGAGTGCCGGACATTCCGGAACCTTCTAGAACATTCCCGATGAAAACACCGGAATCATTCCCGAACTCCGAAACGGGACTTTCCTTATATGAATCTTATTCTCCGGACCATTCCGGATCACCTCGTGATATCCCGGATCCCATCCGAGACTCCGAACAACATTCAGTCTCTTTCTCATAATACCATAACTACTCAAACAACGTCGAATCCTTAAGTGTGTCTCCCTACGGTTCGTGAATTATGCGGACATGATCGAGACACTTCTCCGAACAATAACCAATAGAGGAATCTGGAAATTCATATGGCTCCCACATATTTCTACGATTACTTTGCAATCGAATGAACCACTTACATACGATACCAATTTCCCTTTATCTCACGATAGTTTACTTATCCGAGGTTATGATCGTCGGTATCTCTGCATACCTAGTTCAACCTCGTTACCGATAAGTACTATTTTCTCGTTCCCGTGATATGTGATCCCTTGTGAGCCAGTCACATGCTTGCAAGCTAATTGGATGACATTCCACCGAGAGGGCCCAGAGTATATCTATCCGTCATATGGATGGACAAATCCCACTCTTGATCCATGTGTCTCAACCAATACTTTCCGAACACTCAATGCCACCTTTATAGCCACCCAGTTACGGTGTGGTGTTTGATGTCATCAAAGTATCCATCCGGTAAAGGTGATATGCATGATCTCATGGTCGAAGGAATTAGGTTACTATGTATCAGAAAGCATATAGCAATTGAACTATTAAAATGACTTGATCTTTATGCTACGCTTATCTATAGGAGTATGTCCACCATATCATTCTCCTAACGATATGATCTTGCTGTTGATAACATCTCAATGTTCATGATAGGGAAACCACAATCATTTATCAACCAACAAGCTAGTGATGTATAGAGGCTATACTAGGGACTTCAAATTAAGTTTACAAATCACACAAGTATCAATGTTTCCTTGTTAATACTATTATAGCATGAATGTAAACATTTATCATAAACACAAAGATATAATAATAACCACATTTATTATTGCCTCTAGGGCATATCTCCAACAGTCTCCCACTTGCACTAGAGTCATCTAATCTAGATTACATGGTAATATACCGAACACCCATGGCAGTTTGGTGTTGGTCATGTTTTGCCCTCGGGAGAGGTTTAGTCAACGGATCCGCCACATTCAGATCTGTGTGTACTTTACAAATCTTTATATCCCCATCCTGGATATGTTCTCGAATAGCGTGAAAACGTAGCTTGATATGCTTCAGCTTCTTGTGTGACCTTGGTTCTTGCGCATTGGCTATGGCGCCCATGTTATCACAGTAGATAGACATTGGGTCCAGCGCACTAGGAACCACACCCAGCTCTGTAATGAACTCTTTCATCCATATCGATTCTTGTGAAGCCTCCGAAGCAGCCATGTATTCCGATTCAGTTGAAGATCTCGCCACAACGCTTTGCTTTGCACTCTCCAGCTAACTGCTGCACCATTCAAAATAAATACGTATCCAGATTGTGATTTAGAATCATCCGAATCGGTGTTCCAACTAGCATCGGTGTAACCATTAACAACGAGCTGTTCATCACCTCCATAAGAAAGAACCATATCCTTAGTTCTTCTCAAGTACTTAAGGATGTTTTTGACCGCTGTCCAATGATCCACTCCTGGATCACTTTGATATCTGCTAGTTAAACTAACAGCATATGCAATGTCGGGTCTAGTACATAGCATGGCATACATTAGAGATCCTATGGCTGAGGCATAGGGAGTCTTACTCATCCTTTCTCTATCTTCTGCCGATGTCGGACTTTGAGTTTTACTCAAGGTCGTATTGGGCAACATGGGCAAGAACCCTTTCTTGCTATCTTCCATTCCAAACCTCTTTAGAACTTTGTCCAAATATGTACTCTGTGACAATGATATTTGGCGTTTCGATCTATCTCTATAAATCTTTATGCCTAATATGTAAGCTGCTTCGCCAAGATCCTTCATTGAAAAACTATTATTCAAATATTCCTTGACACTATTAAGAAGGTCTACATCATTCCCAATCAACAATATGTCATCCACATATAGTATTAAGAATGCTACAGAGCTCCCACTCACTTTCTTGTAAATACAAGCTTCTCCATAAGTTTGTATAAAACCAAAACTTTTGATCACCTTATCAAAACGTTGATTCCAACTTCGGGATGCTTGCTTCAATCCATAGATGGACCGTTGAAGTTTACATACCTTGTTAGCATCTTTAGGATCGACAAAACCTTTGGGTTGCATCATATACAACTCTTCATCAATATCTCCATTGAGGAATGTTGTTTTGACATCCATTTTCCATATCTCATAATCATAATATGCAGCGATTGCTAACATAATCCTAACAGACTTTAGCTTCGCTACCGGTGAGAAAGTCTCATCGTAGTCAACTCCTTGAATTTGTCGAAACCCTTTTGCGACAAGTCGAGCTTTATAGACAATAACATTACCGTCAGCATCTGTTTTCTTCTTGAAGATCCATTTGTTCTCGACAGCCTTCCGGCCATCCGGTAAGTCCACCAAAGTCCATACTTGGTTTTCGTACATGGATCCAATCTTGGATTTCATGGCTTCTTGCCATTTATTGGAATCTGGGCTCATCATCGCTTCCTCATATGTCTCGGGGTCATCGGTGTTGTCTACCAACATGACACTCATAACGGGATCATACCAATCTGGAGTGGTACGAGTTCTCGTTGACCTCCGAGGCTCTGTAGCAACTTCAACCGAAGTTTCATGATCACCATCATTAGCTTCCTCTCTTATTGGTGCAGGCACCACAGGAACTTCTTCCGGTGCTGCGCTACTCGCAATTTCGAGAGAAGGTTCGACAACCTCGTCAAGTTCTACTTTCCTTCCAGTCACTTCTTTCGAGAGAAATTCCTTCTCTAGAAAGGATCCATTCTTAGCAACGAAGATTTTGCCTTCGGATCTCTGATAGAAGGTATACCCAATAGTTTCCTTCGGGTATCCTATGAAGACGCATTTTTCCGCTTTGGGTTCTAGCTTGTCCGGCTGTAACTTCTTTACATAGGCTTCGCATCCCCAAACTTTAAGGAACGACAATCTAGGTTTCTTCCCAAACCATAATTCATACGGTGTCGTTTCAACGGATTTAGACGGTGCCCTATTTAAAGTGAATGCGGCTGTTTCTAATGCATAACCCCAAAATGATAGTGGTAAATCTGTAAGTGACATCATAGAACGAACCATATCTAAGAGAGTTCGATTACGACGTTCGGACACACCATTACGCTGTGGTGTTCCCGGTGGTGTCAATTGTGAAAGTATTCCGCATTTCTTCAAATGCTCGCCAAACTCGTAACTTAGATATTCACCTCCACGATCAGAACGCAGAAATTTAATCTTCTTGTTACGTTGATTCTCTACCTCACTTTGAAACTCCTTGAACTTCTCGAAAGTTTCGGACTTATGTTTCATGAAATAGATATACCCATATCTACTCAAGTCATCCGTGAAGGTAAGAACATAACGATAACCACCGCGCGATGCTACATTCATCGGACCACACACATCGGTATGTATGATTTCCAATAAGTCCGTAGCTCGCTCCATCATACCAGAAAATGGAGTCTTAGTCATTTTTTCCATCAGACATGCTTCGCATCTTTCAAGTGATTCAAAATCAAGTGATTCAAGAAGTCCATCGGAATGGAGTTTCTTCATACGTTTCACTCCAATGTGACCAAGACGACAGTGCCACATATAGGTCGAATTATCGCTTGATTTCAAACGTTTAGCCTCAATGTTGTTGATATGTGTATTTCCACTATCGAGATTCAATAAGAATAGACCATCTATCAAAGGTGCATGTGCATAAAACATATTACTCATATAAATCGAACAACCATTATTCTCGGACTTAAACAAGTAACCGTCTCGCAATAAACAAGATCCCGATATAATGTTCATGCTCAACGCAGGCACCAAATAACAATTATTTAAGTATAAAACTAATCCCGATGGTAGATGAAGGGGTAGCGTGCCGACCGTGATCACATCAACCTTTGATCCGTTTCCCACGCGCATCGTCACCTCGTTCATCTCTAGCTTCCGTTTATTCTGCAGCACCTGTTTCGAGTTACAAATATGAGCAACCGAACCAGTATTAAATACCCAGGCACTACTACGAGTACTAGTGAGATACACATCAATAACATGTATATCAGATATACCTTTCTTCTTGATGTTGCCGTTCTTCAGATCCGCCAAGTACTTTGGGCAATTCCGCTTCCAATGACCTTCTCCCTTGCAGTAAAAGCACTCAGTTTCAGGCTTAGGTCCAGCCTTGGTCTTCTTCGCCGGCGTGGTAACTTTCTTACCACCCTTCTTGAAGTGTCCCTTCTGCTTAGACTTGCCTTTCTTGAATTTGGTGGTCTTATTGACCAAAAACACTTGGTGCTCTTTCTTGATCTCCACTTCTGCAGACTTTAACATAGCAAACAGTTCTGGCAACTGCTTGTTCATGTTCTGCATGTTGTAGTTCATCACAAAGTTCTTGTAACTTGGTGGTAGTGATTGGAGGACACGGTAAATCCCCAAAGCATTAGGAATCACTATACCCAAGCTTTGAAGTTTGTTTGCGTGCCCAGACATCTTAAGCACATGCTCACTGACTGAGCTGCCCTCTTCCATCTTGCAGTTAAAGAACTTTTCAGAAGCCTCATAGCTTTCAATTGCCGCATGAGTCTCAAAAATAAATTTGAGATCCTCGACAATATCATATGGGTCTGAATTCTCAAACCTTTTCTGAAGCTCCGATTCCAAACCATACAAGATAGCACACTGAACTATGGAGTACTGATTCTTCCGAGCGAGGTAAACATTCTTTACTTCATCGGTAGCATCAGCTGCAGGTGGGTCACCTAGCGGTGCATCCAGCACATAGGTCAAATTACCAGCTGTGAGGACAATCCTCAAATTGCGGAACCAATCCGCGAAGTTGCTTCCATTGTTTTTCAACTTTTCTTTCTCTAGGAACGCATTAAAATTGATGGTAGGGGCTGCCATTGATCTACAACATATTTGCAATAGTTTAGACTAAGTTTATGACAAATTGAGTTCAAATTAATAATAAAGTTAATCTAGGTGAACTCCCAGTCAAAACAATATCCCTCACATTGTTTTAGTGATCACACGAACCAAATCCACCACATCAACACCGATCATCACGAGAGTTGATATAGTTTCAATGGCGAACAATCAACATGTTCATCATATCTGCTATATGATTCATGCTTTGCCTTTCGGTGATCCGTGTTCCGAGACCATGTCTGTACATGCTAGGCTCGTCAAGATCAAACCTTAGTTTCCGCATGAGCAAATCTGGCTTGCTCACGTTGTATACACTTGCAGAATCTAACACACTCGATCATCACGTGGTGCTTCAAAACAACAAGCTTTAGCAACGGTGCTAACTAAGGGTGAACACTCTATGACTTGAAATTCATGTGCTTGAGGGATCATCTTATAATGCTACCGTCGTCTACTAAGCAATACAAGATGCATAAAGGATTAACATCACATGCAATTCAAAATATGTGATATGATATGGCCTTTCTTCTTTGTGCTTCCGATCTCCATCTTCAAGCACGAACATGATCTCCATCATCACCGGCATTGCATCAAGGTCAATGACGCTTCTCCATGGTTGTCGTCCACCGGCTTCAACTATTACAACTACTTTGAATAGACACGCGGGTCTTAACATAAATTAAAGACAACCATATGGCTCCTGACGGTTGCCAACTTACAATAAGGAACATTGCATACATCAAATATAATCACAATCATGGCCATATCACATCACTGCACACCCCTAAAAAACATAGTTAGACGCCTCTACTTTCTTTGCATATTTTACGTGGTTTGGGGCTTTCAAAAAGTGTCGTTCTAACTTACGAACAAGAACCACAACATTGATACTAGTATTGTTAATCACCCGTTGTAAATTGGATCTTAACTATGCTAGGAGAAACAGGCACCCGCAAAGCCACTTATGCAATACAAGTTGCATGTCAAGCGTGGAGCAAGTCTCATGAACGATGTCATGTAAGGTTAGCCCGGGCCGCTTCATCCCAACATACCGCAAGATGCAAAGTACACAAGAAGCAATCGACAATAAAAGCATCAACGCCCACAATGACCATTGTGTTCTACTCGTGCAACAGATCTACATATAGACACGGCTCTGATACCACTGTAGGGTTTCGTAGCATGGAAAACAAAAAATTTCTATCGCATAGAAACAAACAAGCCAAGATCTATCTACTAGATTGTAGCAATGAGTCGATGGAATAACTTACCCTCGAAGATTCCAAAGTGTTTAACGAGAGCGGATTCTCGTGGGTGATGTAGTCGTACTCTTGCCGATCTCAAGATCGCGTAGACGATCCTTCCGGCGCTGCGTTCCGGCAGCGCTCCCGCAGTCGGTCACACGTTCGGTACTCGACGAAGACCTTCCTCTCCCTTGTTCCAGCAGGCAGCGGAGGTTTTAGCACTCTCCTCGTGATTCTGGCAGCACAACGGCGTGGTACCGGAAGTAGAGGGGAAATCCCGCAGGGCTTCGCCTTAAGCCGGAGCGAGTATGGTGGAGTATGAGAGAGCTCCTCGGCGATCTAGGGTTTAGACACACCAAGGAGGAGGGGCTAGAGCCGGCGGCTAGGGTTCCGGGGACCCCCAAGTCGGCGGCTAGGGCAAAACCCTAGGTGGTGGCGGCGGCTATGGAGGGCTGCAGCTTCTAGGATTTGAGGTGAGGGACTTGTGTCTAGAGGAGGGAGCCCTGCCCCTCCTTATATAGGTGGAGGGGCCGACGGCCAAGGGGAGGGAGGGGAGTCCCTCCCCAACTCGGCTTGGAGGGGGCGCCGCCGGTTGGAGGAGGGATTCCCTCCCCAACTCGGTTTCCCTCCTTCCTCCTCTTTTCCTCTTTCCAATTTTAGCCGTTTGACTTTTCAAACTAGCTATTTGACTTTTCAAACTAGGATTCAATTTAATCCTTTATTTGGAACAGCGAGGACACTTAGTACATGATGCAATCATTCCAACTTGCAATGACACATTCATGTACCCCTTCCCCTCCGGAGTGCCGGACATTCCGGAACCTTCTAGAACATTCCCGATGAAAACACCGGAATCATTCCCGAACTCTGAAACGGGACTTTCCTTATATGAATCTTATTCTCCGGACCATTCCGGATCACCTCGTGATATCCCGGATCCCATCCGAGACTCCGAACAACATTCGGTCTCTTTCTCATAATACCATAACTACTCAAACAACGTCGAATCCTTAAGTGTGTCTCCCTACGGTTCGTGAATTATGCGGACATGATCGAGACACTTCTCCGAACAATAACCAATAGAGGAATCTGGAAATTCATATGGCTCCCACATATTTCTACGATTACTTTGCAATCGAATGAACCACTTACATACGATACCAATTTCCCTTTGTCTCACGATAGTTTACTTATCCGAGGTTATGATCGTCGGTATCTCTGCATACCTAGTTCAACCTCGTTACCGATAAGTACTCTTTTCTCGTTCCCGTGATATGTGATCCCTTGTGAGCCAGTCACATGCTTGCAAGCTAATTGGATGACATTCCACCGAGAGGGCCCAGAGTATATCTATCCGTCATATGGATGGACAAATCCCACTCTTGATCCATGTGTCTCAACCAATACTTTCCGAACACTCAATGCCACCTTTATAGCCACCCAGTTACGGTGTGGTGTTTGATGTCATCAAAGTATCCATCCGGTAAAGGTGATATGCATGATCCCATGGTCGAAGGAATTAGGTTACTATGTATAAGAAAGCATATAGCAATTGAACTATTAAAATGACTTGATCTTTATGCTACGCTTATCTATAGGAGTATGTCCACCATATCATTCTCCTAACGATATGATCTTGCTGTTGATAACATCTCAATGTTCATGATAGGGAAACCACAATCATTTATCAACCAACAATCTAGTGATGTATAGAGGCTATACTAGGGACTTCAAATTAAGTTTACAAATCACACAAGTATCAATGTTTCCTTGTTAATACTATTATAGCATGAATGTAAACATTTATCATACACACAAAGATATAATAATAACCACATTCATTATTGCCTCTAGGGCATATCTCCAACAATTGACAACTCATGTCTATGGTTAGGAAACCTTAACCATCATTACTCAATAAGCTAGTCCATAGAGGCGTACTAGGGACACGGTGTTGTTCATAAACCACACAAGTATCAAAGTTTCCGCTTAATACAATTCTAGCATGGAATATAAACTTTATCATGAACAAGAATTATAATAATAACATCTTTATTATTGCCTCTAGGGCATAATTCCAACAGTCTCCCACTTGCACTAGAGTCAATAATCTAGTTTACATCTGGCAACAATCTAACACCCATGGCACTAAGGTGTTAATCATGTTTTGCTCGTGGAAGAGGTTTAGTCAATGGATCTGCGACATTCAGATCCGTATGTACTTTGCTAATCTTCAGATCTCCATCTATTATATAATCTCGAATTATATGAAACTTGCAGTTGATGTGCTTGTTCTTTGGATGATATCTTGGTTCCTTAGCCAGTGCTATCGAGCCAGTGTTGTCACACAATATATCCAGTGGGTCCAAGGCACTTGGAACCACACCAAGCTCAGTGATGAAGTTCCTGATCCAAACTCCTTCACTTGACGCTTCTGCAGCAGCCATGTATTCCGCTTCTACTGTAGATCCCACGATCATGCTTTGCTTGCAGATTCTCCAGCTCACAGCTCCTCCATTCAAAATATAAACGTATCCTGTCTAAGATTTAGAATCATCCTTGTCGGTGTCGAAACTAGCGTCAACGTAACCTTTTACGACGAGCTGCTCATCACCTCCATAGACCAAGAACATTTCTTTAGTCCTATTTAGATACTTTAGGATGTTCTTTACGGCTGTCCAGTGTTCCACTCCTGGATCACTTTGGTATCTGCTCGTCAAACTAAGAGCATTGGACACATCCGGTCTAGTACATAGCATGGCATACATGATAGAACCTATGGCCGAGTCATAAGGCACTTTGCTCATAGCTTCTCTATCGTTTACCGTAGCTAGACACTGAGCCTTGCTCAATATCTTACCTGACAACATGGGCACTGAACCTTTCTTTGCCTTATCCATTCTGAACCTTTTCAGAACTTTGTCTAGGTATGTACTTTGGCTTAAAGCTATTAGGCGTCTTTGTCTATCTCTATAGATTTTGATGCCTAATATATAAGCAGCTTCCCCTAGGTCTTTCATTGAAAAACATTTTTTCAAATAACTCTTCACATCGTTAAGCATATCAATGTCATTTCCAATAATCAATATGTCATCCACATATAGTACCAAAAATGTCACTGAGCTCCCACTCACTTTCTTGTAGATACAAGCTTCGTAGCAATTTGGAACAAATCCAAAGCTCTTGATCACTTGATCAAAATGAAGGTTCCAACTCCGAGATGCTTGCTTCAGTCCATAAATGGAACGCTGAAGTTTGCACACCTTATCAGCATCCTTAGGATCGACAAAACCTTCGGGTTGCATCATATACAACTCTTCATCAATGTTGCCATTGAGGAACGCAGTCTTGACATCCATCTGCCATATTTCATAATCATGAAACGCAGCAATTGCTAATAAAATCCGAATGGACTTAAACATCGCTACGGGAGAGAAAGTCTCATTGTAGTCAACACCTTGAACTTGTTGAAAACCTTTCGCGACAAGTCGTGCTTTATAGACAGTAACATTACCATCCGCGTTCGTTTTCTTCTTGAAAATCCATTTGCACTCAACGGCCTTTCGGTCGCTAGGAGGGTCCACCAAAGTCCATATTTGGTTTTCGCTCATGGATCCTAATTCGGATTTCATGGCCTCTAGCCATTTCTCAGAGTCTAGGCTCATCATTGCTTCCTCATAGTTCGCAGGTTCACTGTTTTCTACTAACAAGACAGTTAAGACAGGGTTGCCGTACCACTCAGGAGGGGCACGTGACCTTGTCGGCCTGCGACGTTCAGTAGTAGCATCGTCCGAAGCTTCATGATCCTTGTCATTAGCTTCCTCTATTGTTGGTGCAGACGGCACTGGAACAATTTCAGGTCCTGCGCTACTCTCCAACTCAAGAGAAGGTTCAGTAACCTCGTCTAGCTCTACTTTCCTCCCACTCACTTCTTTCGAGAGAAACTCCTTCTCAAGAAAGGATCCGTTCTTTGCGACAAACACTTTGCCTTCGGATCCGTGGTAGAAGGTATACCCAATCGTTTCCTTAGGGTATCCTATGAAGACGCATTTCTCCGCTTTGGGTTCGAGCTTGTCCGGCATCAACTTCTTGACGTAAGCTTCGCATCCCCAAACTTTAAGAAACGACAACTTAGGTTTAGCACCAAACCACAGTTCATACGGTGTCGTCTCAACGGATTTAGATGGTGCCCTATTTAAAGTGAATGCAGCAGTTTCTAATGCATAACCCCAAAATGATAACGGCAAATCTGTAAGAGACATCATTGATCGCACCATATCTAATAGAGTTTGATTCCGGCGTTCAGACACACCATTGCGCTGTGGTGTTCCAGGTGGAGTGAGTTGCGAAACGATTCCGCTTGCTTTAAGATGCGTGATAAAATCATAACTCAAATATTCACCTCCACGATCGGATCGTAGAAATTTAATTTTCCTGATACGATGGTTTTCCACTTCATTCTGAAATTCTTTGAACTTTTCAAATGTTTCAGATTTATGTTTCATTAAATAGATATACCCATATCTACTTAAGTCATCAGTAAAAGTGAGAAAATAGCGATAGCCACCGCGCTTCGAAACACTCATTGGTCCGCATACATCGGTATGTATGATTTCCAACAAGTCCGTTGCTCGCTCCATTATACCGGAGAACGGGGTTTTGATCATCTTGCCCATGAGGCATGGCTCGCACGTGTCAAATGATTCAAAATCAAGAGACTCCAAAAGTCCATCAGAATGGAGTTTCTTCATGCGTTTTACACCAATATGACCTAGATGGCAGTGCCACAAATAAGTCGTATTATCACTATCTACCTTGCATCTCTTAGCCTAAATGTTATGGATGTGTGTTTCATTGCTTTCGAGATTCAAAATAAATAAACCATTCATAGCAGGTGCATGACCATAAAACATGTTACTCATATAAATAGAACAACCATTATTCTCCAATTTAAATGAATAACCGTCTTGCAATAAACACGATCCAGATATGATGTTCATGCTCAACGCAGGCACATAATAACATTTATTAAGGTTTAAAACTAATCCCGAAGGTAAAACTAAGGAGAGCGTGCCGACGGCCATCACATCAACTCTTAATCCGTTGCCAACGCGCATCGTCACCTCATCCCTCGCTAGCCGCCGTCTATTCCGTAGCTCCTGTTTCGAGTTACAAATATTAGCAACTGAACCAGTATCAAATACCCAGGCACTACAACGAGCGCTAGTAAGGTAAACATCAATAACATGTATATCAAATATACCTTTGATGGTGCCAGCCTTCTTGTCCGCTAAGTACTTCAGACAGTTGCGCTTCCAGTGACCCTTTTCCTTGCAATAGAAGCACTCAGTGTTCGTCTTAGGTCCAGACTTGAGCTTCTTCTCAACAGGGGCAACGCGCTTGCCGCTGCCTTTCTTGAAGGGCTTATTTGCACCCTTACCTTTCTTAAAGCTGGGGGGCTTGTTTACCATCAACACATGATTATCTTTCTTGATGTGCACCTCCGCAGCTTTCAGCTTAGCGAAGAGCTCGGTGATCGTATCAGTGGAACCAATCTGATTATGAGTAACTACAAAACCTTTGTAGCTAGGAGGGAGTGATTGCAGAACTCTGTCAATCTTGAGCTCCTCTGGAATCTTGCAGTCCAGTTGATCAAGGCGTTGAGTGTAGCTCGACATCTTAATGGTGTGCTCACTAACGGAAATCCCTTCCTCCATCTTGCAGTTGAAGAATTTCTCAGAGATCTCATATCTCTCAGAACGGGCCTGAGTCTGAAACATGGTTTTCAGTTCCTCAAGAATCTCAAAGGGCCCGGCGAACTCCTCAAAACGATTTTGAAGGTCCGATTCCATAGCAAACAACATGGTGCTCTTAATCACACCATAATCATCCTTGCGCGACTAATAAACAGCTTTCTCATCAGCCGGTGCATCTACAGCAGGGGCGTCACCTAGCGCTTTCTCAAGGACATAGTCCTTTTGTCCACCAGCGAGAATGATTCTCAGATTGCGGAACCAGTTGGTGAAGTTAGACCCATTGTTCTTAAGTTTTTCTTTCTCAGCAAAAACATTGAAGTTGAAGTTGGACTTAGCCATTTAATCTACAAAATTTGCAAGTACAATTTAGACTATGTTCATGATAACTAGTTCAACTTAATCAAATTACTAGATGAACTCCCACTAAATTCAACATCCCTCAAGTTATTTAGTGAACATGATCCAAATTCACCACACCTAATCCGATCTTCACGAGAAGGGATGTGATTTCAATGGTGGACAACAAAGTGTCGATCATATCATTCATATGACTCATGCTTAACCTTTCGGTTCGTGTGTTCCGAGGCCATGTCTGTACATGCTAGGCTCGTCAAGTCAAACCCAAGTATTTCCGCGTGTGCAAAACTGGCTTGCACCCGTTGTATGTGAACATAGAGTTTATAGCACCCAATCATCACGTGATGCTTGAACACGACGAACTTTCACAACGGTGCATACATGGGGAGAACACAGTTTTATCTTGATATTTAAGTGAGGAATCATCTTATAATGCTACCGTCGCGATCTAAGCATAATAAGATACATAAAAGGATAAACATCACATGCATATAATTTTATGTGACATGGTATAGCCAATCTTCGCGCAATGATCTCCATCTTGTGCGTGCCAGCATGATCTCCATCACTCCACCATGATTGCCTCCACCACGAATAGAAACTACAACTATTGCTAACTACTTAGCGATAAAGTAAAGCTATTACATGGCGTATAAGAAGTTGACACACAGGTAATACACAATCATAAAGACAACCATATGGCTCCTGCCGGTTGTGTACTCATCGACATGCAAGTCGTGAAACATTACAAAACATGATCATTGCATACAACATACACATCACATCTTAGGCCATACCATATCACAGAAACACTCCCTGCAAAAACAAGTTATACGCCTCTACTTTGTTGTTGCATGTTTTATATGGCTTATGGGAGTAACAAGCTAAGAGCGATTCTTACCTACGGAAAGCCACAACGGTGATATTATGGTTGCCAATCTCCAGTGTAAATCCCATGATGCCTGTTATGCCATACATCGCAATCCCAGGATTACCATTTTTGCGAGACATAACAGAATTGGATACCACAGTACATCATCCATTACAACCGTACATAAGTTCTTACACAAATAGGGATCTCATGATCGAGTTCTTAATACAACTTCAAGCAGCGGAATACGTAATAATAACGGTAGCATAGGCGAAGCTCCATCTTCGGGGTTCACAGGCAATGCTGACGATGGGAGATGATCCTAGTTGTCGTAACCTTCCTGGGGTCCATCCTCCAGGCACTCCTCTTCATAGTCTGGCCACGGGAATAGCCAGGGACAAAGCCATGAGTATTCTTTAAGTACTCGCAAACTAATACTAACAAGTGAAAGGGGGTTTTTGTAATAGGACACTAAGCTCTAGGGTTGTTTTGCAAAAAGCCAGATTTATCTCTACTAAGTTTAGAAGTAAGAGAGCTAATTGAAGTTTATAACACCTAAGTGGGAACTTGTATCTCATGCCACAACCCTGTTGTGGTCAAGTCAAAGTCTCAGTTTATTTCAGAAGTCTTTTGAAAACATCTGACGGGGGAAACAGTATGGCCACTCCAACTGTCCATAACCGCGGACACGGCTATTCGAATAGTTTGACACTCTGCAGAGATTGTACACTTTCACCACAACATTTGATACATCCGCCAGGAACAAATCCTGAATTCACCATACTCAGTATGCGGATAATCAATCCTAACCTTTCAATTACACGCCCTAGTATAAGCACCTCTCCTGTGAGTTTGGCCTCCCAACCATGACCAACTGTCATCTTGGATACTGCACAGGTGGACAATCTTCACAAGGTAGCCTCAGCTCAGACCTTGGCCGTGAGTGAACTAATACTAAGGTATATAAGTTTCCAGTCAAGCCCTACCCAATCTTCGGGTATTGTGGTTGTACGATAAAATTGGAATGGTATCGCATCCAGACAACCATCAGTTTTATAAAGGGCTAAGGCGCATGCCTCATCATTTTCATCACCAAAATCATCAAGTGTTCGGAAACACATGTCCAAAACATTTCAATAGAATGATCCATCATTCCAAGGTTTTCATAACCATTTTTCCACCAAGTATTCCCATCTAAAGTTGATCAAGTTTTATGCTTAGCACTAGCATCTACAAGTGGGGGTAAGCACTAATGAGGGGTGGTACACTAGTGGAGTTTAACTAATTTTAATCTTATGCCTTAGGATGACATCAAGATTATCTAGCTTAGGCCAAGTTTTATGCTCTTTATGCAACCTTCAATTATCTTTCTAAATCTACCATTTACTTAAGAAATCTCTAAGTACTATCTTTGATAAAGAAATAAAGTAATCAAGCTTGTAAGTAAAACCAGGATTGGTTCACCAAGTGGATATGATCACATATGCTTAAGGCATATAGTGGGCATAGTAACAAGTAGTGGTTTGTGGCATCAGTAGGGTATCTTGCAAGGGTTAGCTTGCATTGGTCCACTTAGTTAATAAAGCTTGCCTTGCGCAGAGCAGTGGTTGAAGTTCTCCTCGGCTTCTTCTTCGTAGTATCCTCCTTCCTCCTCGTATCCTTGGTCGGTACTAGCGTCTATAAATAAATACGAGGTACACAATCACCAAATAATACTTAACTACTTGCAATCATCACACAAAAGGGTCCTATAGTTGATCTAACATCATCACTAACATTACAATATTAAGGTTTGGTTTAATTCCTTTTATTTGTAGAAAAGTAATTTCTACTCATTGAAAAACTACTTAAGATTTAATATTCTCCAAACCAAAACATGGGATCATGTTGACACATGTCATCACCACATATTTTAGTCCATGGTAATGTGATTTAAAGTGGTGTCACAATTTAATAAGGTTTTACCCTTTTATTTTAATTAATTAAAGTGGCTAGAAATGCCTATGAGGCATTCTTTTATTACTTGAACATTCTTTCTGTAAGTAAACCTATATATTTTTATATATTCTGAAAGGTATGGTTAAATGTGATTTTTGAGAGTTGGAATCAACTCAAAAGCTATCATGGTTTTAATTTTAAAAATGTTTGAATGAAGAAAAGCTTCTGCCTTGTTATTTTTACCATGGATGATCTATAGATCCAAATGACTTGAATCCAATGGGCTTGGATTCAGCATTCCCAGACCTTTCTAACAAAATTGGTTTCATTAAATGTGGTTCACTGAATCGACCTGGGTTGATTCTTGAAATTGGGTACATAAGTGTGTTTGAAATAAAATGGAAAAGGTTAAATTCAAATAACTAGGCTGCGTGGGAAAGGTTAACGGGCCGGCCCAGTGACACTCCACGGCACGGGGCTCAGCTGACAGGGGGGTTCCACCAGTCAGTGGCTCTTTAAATGCGAAGCGGTACGGGACAATATGGGACGTTCGATCTGGTTCTAATCTAACGGCTGAGAGTCATCGTCGACGTTGAGCAACGCCGGCGAGACAGAAACCTAGCGCGGCCAGTGGGGGTTGCTGGGGGATCACCGGGGTTCGGGCGAGGGTCGGCGAGGCGGGCGAACGACGAACTCGACGACGGTGAACTCAGGGGTGGTCGCGGCAGCTCCTGGGGTGGGCGAAATCGACGGCGCCCTTCTTCTCCAGAGGCGGCCTGCTCCGGCGCAATTCCGGCAATGCGCTGTTCGCCTTGCTCCGGGACTGAGGTGGGATGGTTTTGGGTGAGAGAGGAGTGGAATGGTGTGAAGAATTCGAGCGGGGGAGTCCTCTATTTATAGTCGCGACGGTGAGACCGAACGGCATGGGCGGGCAACGGTGGCGACATGGCTTCGGGCTGCTAGAGGCATGGCCGGCGGTGGCGATCGCTTGGTGGTCTCCTGGCGATGCTCTACGGCTTTAATGCGCGTGTAGGAGCGGTGCGGTTTGGTCTGGAACACGCGACGCTCTGCGCAGCAAAGGCGGCGTCTTCGACGGCGAGTGGTGGCTACGGGGCACGGGCGGTGCAATGGGCATGTCTGGCGTGTTCCTGGGATGGTGGCGATCGTGTATGCGCGCGGCAAGGGCGGCACGCGGTCTGTGGGCTTCGGTCGAGCGTGGCGCTCTGGCGCATGCTCGGAACGGTTGGCGGAGGCACGGGCGCGGCGTTCCTGGGTGCTGTGTTCGACGTCTTAGAGGCAGGGCTGGTCGAGAGGGGGGCGTGAAGCATGGGTGATCTCCCAGACAAGGTTGGCACAGCTAGTTTCCTCCCTAGCTTGCTGTCGACATGTGGGTGGCAAGGGTGGCTTCGACTCTTCACCATTGATGGTTTTGGCAAGATCACAGTGGTGCTAGTGCTTGGTTAATCTTGCTAGATGATCTACTGAGCTGGTTGTGAGCTAGATAGGGAACGAGTTAGGCTCAAAACACTGCACACTATAGTGTTTTGATTTTGTTTGATTTGTGTCTGCCAAGTGTTTGATGAAATGGCCGCATGAATTCAAGTTTTGAATTTTTAAAAGATTTTTGGTGGGTGTGCTAGGTTAACGCTAGTGAGTCTGCAGATGCTTGGGTTTTGAAAGTTGAGCTTGTTTGAGTGGTTTTTGAAAAAGTGGGATCTTCCCATATGATAAAGATTCAATTTTGAATTGTCATTTAAACTATGCATTTGAAAGTTTTTGGATGATCACAAGGTGGGCCTTGATACTTTGTTATGAGTACAATCAAGGGGTGCAAAGATCCAGAAAAGTTTCTGTTAGGTTTTGAAAGTTTGAGACAGCCAAAGAAGGCATGGGAGTTAAATTGGTCAAAGTGACCATTCACTCATTTAGCTTTGTTTTGATTTATTTGTCTTTGGGAAAAGTTTGGGAAATGTTTAGATGATGTTTATTTCACCTAAGAAACATTTTACAAGCAAAGAAACACACAAACAAGGTGGTTCAAAAGAATTCAAAATGAAATGCATACTCTCATGCATGCATTCCTATTTTTATTTAGAAAAGTTTTTGTTAACCCTAAATTTGATGATTAGAGTTTGATGATCCAAGTTTACTATTTTTGGGATGTTACAGGGCTCCACCATGGCAAGGGCCGGTGGCAGCGGCAGCGATTGGATCTAGAGGGGGGCTCTGGCGACGGCTGAAGTCCCCCTGGCGGCGCCCTGGGGAGCCTCGCGAGGGGAAGGGGGTATCGCAAGGGGAAAGGTGTATCGCGAGGGGGAGGGGTATTACATGCCACATGATGTTTGGATTATTTCCATGTGATAGCATGCCGCATTTTGTTTTCAGCGCCAGAATTCTAGGATAATGGAACAAAAAATTAAGTCAAGGAATTGGGTGGAGTTTGGGACCTAATGTCTAAATCCATGCGGGCCTTCCATGCATGATGTCTAAATCTACATACAGTATCGCTGTCGAGATCGCCGAGGTGTCAACGTATTCCACAGGTCTGGTGGGCATAATTTTTTCTAGACCGACTATGTAAGGGATGGACTGGATTTGCTGGGCTAGAATTCCACCAGGCACAACCGAAGACCACAAATTAGCCGGGCTGGAAAAAATTTCTCGATGGGTTGGAAAACTTGGATCTGGTCACAGTCTAACTCAATCCGATGATTTGGACCCATGAATCGGAACGAGTAAAAAAGTCTGGGGCTTTGGCGATGACGGAGGCGATCGCGCTCCGGTAGCGCGGAGTGGTTCCTTACCTCCGGCATCCCTCCCTGCCCTCCTCCCCGTCTGGCCTCCATGGGGAGCTCGGATCCTGCCCGTGACCCACCCCCCTCCCCCTAAATCTATTCGTCATGAAACGCCACCGGACTTCATCCTCTCCGAGCGAGTCCCCCTCCCCCCACCATCACCATCGCACCCGTCAGCCCTCCCCTCTCTCCCGCTCGCCGCCTGCGGCACCCTACCGCCCACCGGCTCACCGTTCGCCGTCCAGGCGATCTCCTCAGTGCCATGGAGATGCCGAGCACCGCCGCGAGGGACGGAAGGGCCGTCCCGGGGGCCACAGGGAGCCGCCGCACAATGTACAGTACCGGGCGCGGTTGCCCCTGTTGCCGTCTCCTCGGGGCCGGTCTCCGGCGCATGGTCGGTCCCCACCCAGATGGGGCCCCTCACCTGAGGCACAGCGGCATGAGCAGGATCTTCTCCGCGAGCTGGAGAGGCGTGTGTATTCCCCTAGGATGGATGGTCGCAGCCATGGAGGTGGGGCTGCCAGGGAGGGTGAGGACACGCGCACACAGCATGTTCGACAGTTTGCTCCTCCGGCTGGGTCTATCCCGGCGGCACCATCTGGACCCAAAAAGAAGAAGAACAAGAAGCGCCGGAAGACGCAGGCGACTAGTACCGGAGCCCCGCAGGGTGGTGCGGGCACGGGAGGGGGCCAGATTGGGCACCCACCCATGCCTCCACCCACAGGTGCGACGTCCTTGGCGGCGGGTGCCACTATGCACCCGAAGTCCCCTACGCGCAACAAATGCTTCAACTGCGGGGAGGTCGGCCACTTTTGCTCCGATTGCAAGGAGCCGGAACACTGTCTGTTTTGTGGCGACCCATCGCACGGGGTACTTGACTGCACGGCCCGCTCTCCTCACCGCGAGCGCAGTACCTTTGAGTTACTTGGCCACAGAATCGATCTGGGCTTCTACTACATTGACCTGGGCAAGGTGGCGCTCTCTGTCCCCCAGAACCTCGCTGAGATCCGCGTGCTGCCAGACCAGGACCCACCCCTCTCGATGGAGGTTACCGAGGACATCATCCGCGCGGAGTTAAGGTCGTATGACTCCGACTTTGTGTGGAACGTGAGGGAGACTGGCCCCATGGTGTTCTCAGTGATTTTCCCTTCTAGGGAGGTGCTGCGTGCCCTTTCCTGGGGCAGTCAACGTTCCTCCCCATCCACAACATCAAGGCGTCGATACGTGAGTCATGTGTGCACCCCGATACTACATATGCTCTCTCAACAGTATGGGTCCGCATACACAGCATTCCCGATGAGGCAAAAAAGGAGAAGTACATCAAGCTGATCACCCAGGCCATCGAAAAGTTTGTGAGCTTCGACGTGGACTCCCTCCACGGTCAGGGGCCGGTGCGGGTCCAGGTCTGTCACCCGGATTCGGCCAAACTGGACTGCACCCTCCCGCCCTTCTACTTCGGCACTCCGGGCAGGACCCTCACTGTGGAGCTGGAGCGGGAGGAGGTGGGATCTTGGTCCCCCTCGCCGTACCCCTCTGACCACCGCCAGGACACCGAGGATGGGGGCGCTGACCTGTCCAGTGAGGAGGATTCGGAGGATGACCCGGATCCTCCTGTGCCTTCTCCTGCCTCCTAGGGGACGGCACCTCCGTCGGCGGCTGCAGGTAGGGCACCCCTCCCCCCGGGCTGCTGCTCTATCCTTGGGGCCAGTGCTCAATCTTGCCCTCCCCCTCGTGGACGTCCCTAGGTGCCTTCGCCCCGATCCTCTCATCTCGGAGCAGATGGGAGTGTCCCCCTACGGATCGAACCTAGGTGAGGGGCTGGAATACCTGCGGCTCTCTGGGTGGGCTGCGGCATAGTCCGCCCCGCTTGGCAGCCCCACGGCGACTCGGTCCTCTCCTAGCGAGGGGATGGTAGTGTCCCTGCCGTCCTCTCTGCGCTCCCCCGGGGTGGTGTGCTACACCCTCTTCCCGGGCTCTCCTCCTGCTTCGCCCCGTAAGCTGCCAACCGGGCCCCCGGCGACCCTAAAACCGCTGGAAAGTGTGTCGCTCTCGGCCTTCCCCGACACCCCCGAGGCGATGGTCAAGTCTCACCCCGCCTGTCGCCCCCGGCCTCCTCCTCCTCCTTCTCGGGCTAGCGCCGAGATTGCTACTACAAGACCAAGGACTGGAGGTGAGGGGAGGGAGCCGACCGTCCTCGAGCAGGCGGAGGCGCTGGAGGCTTCCCGCAACCTGGACCCAGGTACGTCTTGTCCCCCCTGTTCTCCTCCTATTGTTTCTTCTCCCCCTTCTGGGTCCAGGTTCTCGGTTTTGGCAGATGTTCTAGAGGAGCGGTTAGATATGGTGGCCAGGGACAGTGGGATCGTATTCCGGGGAGAACATGGTCCCTGCTTGGAACAGATTGCAGTGCTTAAGGCGAAGGAGGTATATGATGGTGTGCTGGCGGCTTCTCGTGCTCAGGCGGAGCAGGAGAAGCTGTCTAGACTCCGGGCCACCACTAGTTCTTGGCTGCAAGGCCTGGTTACTAGGGGAGGCAGCCCTCCTCGCCTGGTGAGTGAGGATACCTCCCTCATAACCCCCCAGGCGGAGGGAAGAGGGGGGCTCCCAAACCAGCGTCCAGGCCCTCGATAGGTGGTAGGGCCCGATCCGTCCCACGTAAAGGGATCCCCCTGATAGTTCTTCCTAATGAGTCGCCTGATTTTCCTCTTTGACTAGAATATTCGGGGATTTGGGAATGAGGGCCGCCAACAACAGTTGCGGGACTACTTGAGGCAGGAAGATGTTGACATTGTAGGCCTTCAGGAGACGATTAGACAAGACTCTCGATCCCTGAGCTGCAGGGATTGAGCCGCCACAGATTTATCTGGCATTGGTTGCGGGCCAACGGCCACTCGGGAGGGATCCTCTTAGGCTCAAAATAGGATACCTTCGATGTTGAGGACATGGACCGCGGGGAGTTCTTTGTGAGTATGGCACTCACCCATAGACGATCGAACCTCAGCTGGGAGGTGATCATTGTTTATGGCCCTGCGGACCATCGCCGCTACCCTGATTTCTTGGCGGAGCTCTTTGCTAAGGTGGGGAGGTGCACTAGTCCAGTGGTGGTGGCAGGGGACTTTAACCTTATTCGGTCCCCTGATGAGAAGATCTCGGATAATGTGGATCTCTCTAGGATACGTATGTTCAATGACTGCGTCGCTGATCACGCCCTGCGGGAGATCCCCCGCGTGGGGGGCTGGTACACCTGGTCCAATAACCGGGTGGACCCGATCAGGAGTGTGCTGGATCGGGTCCTGGTATCGGTAGATTGGGAACTGGCCTACCCCTTGTGGTCCCTTCGGGCTGTTACGAGGGTTGGGTCGGACCATTGCCCACTCCTCCTCTCGATGGGGGACGGGGATCCACCAAAGCTCAGCAGATTCCACTTCGAGAACTTCTGGCTCCAGCAGCCAGGGTTTGCAGAGATGGTGAAAGAGCATATCCTATTCTTGAGATTTTGATGTTTCATGATAACACACCTATCGATTTAATCGTGCGCTAAGTGTATCTCAGGTTTTCTAGGTTGTGGCACAAATATTGAATTGCCCACAGTTGCACTTGCCAAAGTCACTAGTGCTGACCGGTAGTACCGGAAGTTAAAACCGGTACTACCGCTTGGCACTGGTACTACCGCTCCCTTGTACCGGTTGCATCTGATTGAGATGGGGAGACCTCGATTTTCCTCAGTACCACCCGGTACCACGGAGGGGCACTACCGCTCCAACCGGTAGTACCGCTTGTGGCAAGCGATACTACCGCTTGGACACAGTAGTGCCGCTCGGCAGTACCGGGCGACACTGAGGGAGGACTAGACCTTTCTTTCTTGCTCAGTACCAACCGGTACCTAGGACCGGTACTACCGCCCGGACCGGTAGTACCACTTCTCACGACCGGTACTACCGCTTGGTGGTAGTACCACAAGGTGGGTCCGAGCGTGACTGAGGCTGGATCGACCATGTGGCGCACCCCTGGTACTTGGTCTGGTACCTGACCGGTAGTACCGGTTGTTACCGGTACTACCGCTTGAGTACCGGTAGTACCGGTGCATTTAATGCCCAACGGGCAGATCCGCTCAGGGAGCTATAAATACCCCTCCACCTACCTTGGGACAAGGTGCTCGTTGCATTTAAGAACACCCCATCCATTTGAGCCACCAAATCGCCAAGATCTCTTCACTCAACCATACAAAGTCGTTGATCTTTGGAGAATCGAAGGAGGAGCCCTTGATCTACTACTTCACCAAGAGAGATCTTCATTTCCCCCTCATTCACTTGAGGGCCCCTTGCTCTAGTGTTTCTTAGGAAACTCTAGTTCTAGATTTGGTTCTGACAAGTTTTTCTTTGATTGTTTGACAGCTTGCTTGTATTCGGGAGCCTCCAACTAAGTTGTGGATGTGTGCCTCGAACTAGTTGTAAAGGTACCGGCTTCCACCTTGAAGGTTGTCGATATAGTGGAAGAGGTGAATCGAACCCATCTGGGTGAGGTTCATCAGAGAATAAGGGAGGTCTTTCATGGCGTAGGTGGTTTGGTACCACCCCCTCTCCAAACGTAGACGTACTTCCCCTCAAAAGTAAGGAACTACGGGAAACAAATCCTTGTGTCTTCGCGTCCACCACTTTGGTTACTTCTATCCTTTACCGCACTCTACTTTACTTGTTCATACTTAGTGTTGTGCTAGTTGGTACTCGTTTGACATATAGGTAAATTCACCGTAGTTGCATAATCTAGAGAATTTACCTTTCTTGTCAAACCTTAAGTTGAAAAAGAAGAAAATTTGAAGTAGCACATATTCAACCCCCCTCTAGGTGCCCATACGATCCTTTCATTTGGTATCAGAGCATCGGCTCTTTATTCGGGCTTTACCGCCTAAGAGAATATGGGTAGCAATGATGGGGAAGGTGGTGTGAGCCTACCATGGTGACCATGGAAGATCTCAAAAACTTGGAAACAAGATTGAGCTCATCCTTGGTCAACGAAGTCAAGAAATTGCTTGAGCAACTTCTTAAAGACAAAGACGGCTCATCATCCCCTTCTCCTCAAGAGGAGCCTCCATCAGTATTACCTAAAGGGAATGCTCCGGTACCTCCCGAGGGTATGATGGTGGGGGGTAATCAAGACAACACTAATTCCTCCACAAAAAGGGATGGTGGGAAGGGTGAGAACCATGAGTCTCATCCATGGTACTCTCCCGACCCTCCAATTCCTCACCCTCATATAAAAAATAGAGGAGACCCACCAAAACTAGAAGCAGCTACTTTTCCTCAATGGCAGTTTCTAATGAAAACTCATGTGCGCAGCTCTTGCATTGAACTATGGACCATCAACGAACAAGGACTCTATATTGGGGATCCAAACAACTTGACAAGAAGAGAAGTTGTCAATAGTAAACTCAATGCCACCGCCTTTCACATGATTCAAAAGGGAGTGGGTACAAAGGACTACCCACACATTGAGCACCTCAACACCGCCAAGGAAGCTTGAGATGCTCTCATAGTGTTGTTTATTGGGAATGAGAGCATGAAAAGGAACCGGTATGATGCACTAAGCAATGAAGCCGAAGACTTCTATATGAAGGAAGATGAAAATCATGAAGACATGTATCATAGGCTCAAATCCACCGCCACCACCTTTAGGAATTGAGGTGCCTCACATGTGGATGATGCTTGGATAAAAATAAAATATGTGAGTGCACTCATGCCCTTTGAGCCCACCGACTTGAAGAGCCTACAAGGAAGACACAACTACCACCTCATGACCTCCAATGAACTTATGAAAGAGATGGCTCCTTTCAATGTTGCCGCCAAGAATGCCAAATATGCCCGTGCTCGGGCCCTTGGAATGAGTAATGTTGTCAGCCTTGCATTGAAGTCCAAAGTTGTGGAACATAGGGATGGAGATGATAGTGATGAAGGCCTATCCATGAGCAACCCCGATGATGTCAAGAACTTTCATGGTCAATATATGGCCTTCTATGCAAACAACTTCTGGAAGAACCCCGTCAAGGCCAAGATGGAAATGCTACGAAAAATCAACCCCAATGGACAAAGAGGCAATACCCTGAAATTGAGAACTTGTTACAATTGTGGCGACCGAAATCACTTCTTGGCCAGTTTTCCTTATGAGAGAAGAGAAAAGATCATGGTGGCAACCTCGTGCCAAAGATAGCTTCCAAAGCTCCTTTCAAGAAGCCCTTCATCAAGAAGAATCCAAATAATAAGAAGAAGGGTGAGATTGTATTGATCACTCATGAAGAATTCTCCTCCGACAATGAAGATGAAGATGATGAGGAAGAGGAAACTTCAAGTGGTGTGGCTGCTCTACCCACTACTTATACTCCGACATTCTCCCTCTTCGATTCTCCAAATGAGAATACTTCCAACAAGAACATCACTTGCCATATGGCAAGAGGAACGGAGGTATCCTCATCATTTCACTCCACTCCCTTAGTCAATGATGAGTTTGATGATGAGATGTCTCTTGAAGTAAAAAGAGAATTAATTGCCTTTGATGAGTTTGTGACTAACTTACAAGGGGAGGCCAAGATACACTTTGGGAACATCTTATATGAACTCTCCCACACACAAGAACTTCTTGATGTAAGATGTAAACTTGGGAGTGAACACATGGTTGAAATAGAAGAAGAACAAGAGACTAGGATGTCTCTTGAACTAAAACTTGAAGGGCTTGATGAGGCCAATGACATAATTGTCAATAGACTCATCAAAGAACGTGATCATGCTATTTCTAAATACAAGAGGGCTAAAAAGGACAAGATCGAGTTTGGTGTGGTTCATGAAAAACTTGTCGAGGACTTTAGTTTGCTTAAGAAGGCTCACAAGGCTTTGGAAAATGAACTCTTGTCACTCACAAAGTCCCATGAAATGTTTCAAACTCAATTGACCAATATTCCTTCACCTAGTAATTTCATTCCTTCTAGTAGTACAACTATTATTGAAGAAAATGCTAGGTTGAAGGGGGAGCTAGCCAAGGCCACATTTCCACAAGGTAACAAGTCCATTGATGACCTTTTGAGTAAGCAAAGGCCTAGTGGTGAGAAAGGGGGCATTGGCTTTGTCTCCAAAGCCAAGAAGAAGAAGAACAAGAAGAAAAAGTCCAAGCCCGCACAAGAGAAAAACAAGGCCATTGTGGATAGTAAGACCACAAGTGGTAAAACTATGTATCATGATGACTTTGCGGGAAGTGCTAACCCTCACTATGTTCTAATGCGTGATTATGATGGTGATGTGTATGCACAATATGTTGGCCCATATGATAGTTACATTGCTTGGTCTATTTGGTTCCCCAAGACCCTTGTTGCTAACAAAAGAGGACCCATTGAAAAATGGGTACCTAAAAAATTAGCTTGATCTTTTGTAGATATATGCTTCCGGCGGGTCAAAATGGGTACTTAATAGTGGTTGCACAAGTCATATGACCGGAAGCTCGTCTATTGTCAAGGACTTAAAGCCAAATGATGATCAAATAACTGTGACATATGCCGACAAGTCAAAGTCTAAGGTGATGGGTTTCGGCAAGGTAGTGGTTGCCCACGATATTACACTCGTGGACGTCATGCTTGTTGAGACCCTTGGTTACAATTTACTTTCAGTCCGTGCTCTTGGAAAGATGGGATTTGCCGTCTTTCTTGATGATGATATTGTGGTCCTCATTGGAGAAAGTCTCTCAAGGTCGCTTTCGTTGGGTACGTCGAACATGACTTGTATGTGGTAGAATTCTCGGGGCAAACCACTACAAGTGCGATGTGCTTATTCGGAAAGGCTGATGTGGGTTGGTTATGGCATCGCCGACTAGCCCATGTCAATATGAGAACTTTGCAAAGTCTTCACAAGGAGGGCCATATTGTTGGACTAAAAGAAAATGTTTCCTTTGCCAAAGATCGTGTTTGCGGGGCTTGTGTTCTAGGAAAGATGAATGATGCTCCTCACAAGCCAAAGAACCGCATTAAGTCAACAAGGATCTTGGAGCTCCTTCATGTGGATCTCTTTGGTACTCCATCTCATGCAAGTCTTGGTGGGAAGAAATATTGTTTGGTGATTGTTGATGACTTCTCAAGATACTCATGGGTATATTTCTTAAAGTTGAAAAGTGAGACCCAAAACAACTTCATCGACTTCATCAACTTGGTTCAACGTCAATACAATGTCCCCGTGTTGATAATAAGAAGCGACAATGGCACCAAGTTCAAGAACTACACCTTGAATGATTTCCTTGGTGATGAGGGGATAAACCATCAATATTCTGCTACATATACCCCTCAACAAAATGGTGTTGCCGAGAGGAAGAACCGGACTCTTATTGAGATGGCTAGGACCATGTTGGCGGAGTTTAAGTCTCCATACAACTTTTGGGCCGAAGCCATCTCCATCGCTTGACATGTATCAAACCGGCTCTACCTCCGCAAAGAAATCAACAAGACTCCATATGAAATACTTACCGGTAACAAGCCCAACATATCTTACTTCCGGGTGTTCGGTTGTAAGTGTTTCTATCTCATAAAAGGTGTTCGTTTGTCCAAATTTGAGGCTAAAGCATTAGAGGGTATTTTTGTTGGCTATGGTCTCGAATCTCACACTTATAGAATCTATGATAAGCTCTCCGGAGCCATCATAGAATCTTGTAGTGTGACCTTCGAGGAATATGATGGTCCCCAAGGGGGGCGTGTTGATGTTTGTGATGCAGATGATGAAATGCCTCACGATGCCATAGGAAGAATGGGTGTGGGATATATTCGCCCCGTTGAGGAACCCCTTATGGAGGATCGAGAAGAACTATGCTCTACTCAAGTGGATCCCTCATCTTCACAACATCAACAAGCTCCATCCACCGAGGAGGACAATGACCCAAGCCAAAGACAAGCTGTGGACCCTCAACATGTTGTTCATGGTGACAGCTCTAGTGAGGATGATCTTGAGTCTCCAATCTCCAGAATGTCAAGAGGTGCCAAGTCAATTACTCATGGGAGATCCATACAAAGTGCCCTAAGACAAGCTCAACTCAATGCTAGAAATGTGCCTGATCAAGACCAAGGTCAATCTTTGCCTCTTAATGAAGATAATGATTCCCATGTTGATCAAGGTCAAGATAATGGTCAAGACGAGGACCAAAATGATGAAGAGGGACCTCCAAGAAACAACAAGGATATCCACACTCGTCGTGAAGCTAGAAAAGAGAGGATGTTGGAATTAAGAGATCACTCTCTACAAAATGTGGTTGGTGACCTAAGGAAATGCATTTCCACAAGAGCACAATTGAAGAGGTTTAGTGAGCACCAATGTCAACACCCGGATTTTTCAATCCTAGATGCCTGTTATGCCGTACATCGCAATCCCAGGATTACCATTTTTGCGAGACATAACAGAATTGGATACCATAGTACTTCATCCATTACAACGATACATAAGTTCTTACACAAATAGGGATCTCATGATCCAGTTCTTAATACAACATAAAGCAGCGGAATACGCAATAATAACGGTAGCGTAGGCGAAGCTCCATCTTCGGGGTCACAGGCAATGCTGACGATGGGAGATGATCCTAGTTGTCGTAACCTTCCTGGGGTCCATCTTCGAGGTACTCCTCTTCATAGTCTAGCCATGGGAATAGCCAGGGACAAAGCCATGAGTACTCTTTAAGTACTCGCAAACTAATACTAATAGGTAAGGGGTTTTTGGATAATAGGACACTAGGCTCTAGGGTTGTTTTGCAAAAAGCCAGGTTTATCTCTACTAAGTTCAAATCTAATCACAATTTTATAACTCCTAAGTGGGATCTTGTAATTCAGGTCACAACTCTGTTGTGGTCAAGTCAAAGTCTCAATTCATTTCACAAGTCATTTTGAAAAGTCTGACGGGGGAACAGTATGGCCACTCCAACTGTCCATAACCACGGACGCGGCTATTCGAATAGTTTGACACTCTGCAGAGATTGTACACTTTCACCACAACATTCGATACATCCGTCAGGAACAAATCCTGAATTCACCATACTCAGTATGCGGATAATCAATCCTAACCTTTGAATTACACGCCCTAGTATAAGAACCTCTCCTGTGAGTTTGGCCTCCCAACCATGACTAGCTGTCATCTTGGGTACTGCACAGGTGGACAATCTTCACAAGGTAGCCTCAGCTTAGACCTTGGTCGTGAGGGAACTAATACTAAGGAATATAAGTTTCCAATCAAGCCCTACCCAATATTCGGGTATTGTGGTTGTACGATAAAATTGGAATGGTATCGCATCCAGACAACCATCAGTTTTATAAAGGGCTAAGGCTCATGCCTCAACATTTTTATCACCAGACTCATCAAGTGTTTGGAAACACATGTCCAAAACATTTCAATAGAATGATCCATCATTCCAAGGTTTTCATAACCATTTTTCCACCAAGTATTCCCATCTAAAGTTGATCAAGTTTTATGCTTAGCACTAGCATCTACAGGTGGGGGTAATACTAATGAGGGGTGGTAACTAGTGGAGTTTTACTAAGTCCAACCTTATATCTTAGGCTGATATCAAGGTTTCTATCTTAGGCCAAATTTTATGCTCTTTATGCAACCTTAAGCACAACTGTCTAGTATCTACCAAACTCTTAGGTAGACTCTAAGCAAGTTTTGATAAAGAAAATAAAGTAAGAAGCTTGCACATAAAACTAGGATTGGTTTATCAATTGGGTGTGATCATATATGCTTAAGGCATATAGTAGTCATTTCACAAGTATGGGTTTGTGGCATCAGTAGGGTATCTGGCAAGCGTTAGCTTGCATCAATATGAGTATAAGCTTGCATAGGTATAGTATCTTGCAAGTGGTAGCTTGCATTGGTATAATATCAGCTTGCATTGTTACCAGCTTGCATCAGTGTCAATATAAGCTTGCCTTGTGAAGAGCAGTGGTTGAAGTTCTCCTCGGCTTCTTCTTCGTAGTATCCTCCTTCCTCCTCGTATCCTTGGTCGGTACTAGCGTCTATGAATAAATACGAGGTACACAATCACCAAACAATACTTAACTACTTGCAATCATCACACACAAGGGTCCTATAGATGATCTAGCATCATCTCTAACCTTACAAGGTTAAGGCTTGGTTTAAATCTTTTCATTTTTAGAAAAGTAATTTCTACTCATTGAAAAACTACTTAAGATTTAATATTCTCCAAACTAAACATGGGATCAAGTTGACACATGTCATCACCACATATTGTAGTCCATGGGAATGTGATTTAAAGTGGTGTCACAATTTAATAAGGTTTTACCCTTTTATTTTAATTAATTAAAGTGGCTAGAAATGCTTATGAAGCATTCTTTTATTCCTTGAACATTCTTTCTACAAGTAAACCTATATATTTTTATGTATTCTAAAAGGTATGGTTAAATGTGATTTTTGAGAGTTGGAATCAACTCAAAAGCTTTTATGGTTTAAATTTGAAAAATGTTTGAATGCAGAAAAGCTTCTGCCTTGTTATTTTTACTATGGGTGATCTACAGATCCAAATGACTTGAATCCAACGGGCTTGGATTAAGCATTCACAGACCTTTCCAACAAAATTGGTTTCATTCAAAATGGTGCAATGAATTGATCTGGGTTGAGTTTTGAAGTTGGGTACAGAAGTATGTTTGAATTTAAAAAGAAAAGGTTTAATTTGAATTGCTGGGCTGCGCGGGAAAAGTTACTGGGCCGGCCTGCTAAGCGCAGTGCTCCCGCGGGATGCTTAAGTGGGTGTCCCCACTCGTCAGTGACACGGGCTGGGCGAAGCGGTATGGGGCAACGTGGATCATTCGATCTAGTTCTAATCTAACGGCTGGGGGTCATCGTCGACGCGAGACAGCTCCGGCGAGAACTAAACCTAGCGCGGCCAGTGAGGGGTGCTGGGGGCTCACTGGGGTACGGGCGAGGGTCGGCGAGGCGGGCGAACGACGAAGTCGACGACGGCGAACCTCCTGGTACCGGTGGCTTCTCCTGGGGCGGCTCCAATCGCTGGCTCCTTTCTTCTCTAGAGGCGGCGGGCTCCGGTGAAATTCTGGCGAGGTGGTGCTCGCCTTGCTCTAAGAATGGTGTGACACGGTCAGTGAGGAGAGGGGAGTGAGATGGTGTGAAGAAATCGTGCGGGGGTGGCCTCTATTTATAGTCGAGCGAGGGGACCGTCGGGGCGCACGGTGAGCTCGTCGGGGGCGACGTTACAGGCGGCTAATGGCATGGGCAAGGGTAGGGGACGGTGTTGTGTCTCCTGGCGATGCTCAACGACATGGTCGCGAGGCATGGGGCGGTGTGGTTTGGTCTGGAACGGCCGGTGCTCTGCGCGGCAGAGGCAGCGTCTTCGATGGCGGGCGGTGGTTGTATGGCACGTGGCGGTAAACAGGGATGTCTGGCGGTCTCCTGGGTCGGTGGTGATCGTGTGTGCACGCGGTGAGAGCGGCGCGCGGTCTGTGGACGCTGGTCGCGGGTGGCGCTCTGGCGCACGCTCGGCATGGTCTGGTCGTGTCTTGTGCGCGTGGTCCAGGGCTTGGCAACGCTCGCGGCTGGGACAGGGAGTGGCGGTGGACGGTGGGCTTCCTCCCAGACAAGGTTGGCACGGCTAGTTCTTCCTCTAGCCTGCTGTCGACTATGGGGTGGCATTGAGGTGCTCGGCTGTTCACCATTAATGGCAATGGCAAGCTCACAGGGGTGCTAGTGTTGGGCTAATCTTTCTAGATGATCTACTGAGTTGTGTGTGAGCTAACTAGGGAAAAAGTTAGGCAAGAATCACTGAGCACTATAGTGTTTGATGTTTTGTTTGATTTGTGTCTGCAGCCTGTTTGATGAAATGGCCGTAGGAAATCAAGTTTTGAATTTTGAAATGATTTTTGGTGGGTTTGCTAGATTGGTGCTGGTGAGTCTGCAGATGCTTGGGTTTTGAAAGTTGAGCTTGTTTGAGTGATTTTTGAAAAAGTGGGATCTTCCCATATGAAGAAGATTCAATTTTGAATTGTCATTTAAACTATGCATTTGAAAGTTTCTGGATGATCACAAAGTGGGCCTTGATACTTTGTTATGAGTACATTCAAGGGGTGCAAAGATCCAGAAAAGTTTCTGTTAGGCTTTGAAAGTTTGAGACAGCCAAAGTAGGCATGGGAGTTAATTTGGCCAAAATGACCATTCACTTAATATATTTGTTTTGATTTACTTGTCTTTAGGAAAAGTGTGGGAAATGTTTTAGATGATGTTCATTTCACCTAAGAAACATTTTACAAGCATTGGATCACACAAACAAGGTGGTTTTTAAAGAAATTCAAAATCCATGCATACACATATACATGCATTCATGGGTTTACTTAGAAAAGTTTTTGTTAGACCTAATCTTGATGATTAGTGTTTGATGATCTAATTTTGGTATTTTTGGGATGTTACAAACCTTCCCCCCTTAAACAAAATCTCGTCCCGAGATTTGAAAAAGGACGAAAAGATTACCTAGGATTTGAAGAGATCGGGAAACTCCGTCTTGATGTGATCTTCGCGTTCCCAGGTAGCTTCCTCTTCTGTGTGGTTGCTCCACTGAATCTTGAGAAACTTGATGCTTCGGGTTCTGGTAGTTCGAAAGGCTTCTTCCAAAATGCGGATGGGTACTTCGGGATAGGTTAGGTCATCGTTGATCTCTATGGTCCGGTGATCGATATTCTTGAACACTTCGGTCTTCTCGGGGACTTCGAGACACTTGCGAAGTAACGAGATATGGAACACATTGTGCATAGCTGACATCTCTTCTGGTAGCTCCAGTTGATACGATACTTCTCCTCGACGGTTCAGAATTTTGAAAGGTCCGATATATCTGGGGGCTAACTTTCCCTTGAGTTGGAAACGCTGCATTCCCTTCAATGGCGACACTTTCAGATAAACAAAATCTCCTATGTTGAAGGCGAGATCTCGACGTCTCTTGTCGGCGTAACTCTTCTGTCGGGATTGGGCTATCTTGAGGTGCTCACGAATCTTGTGAACCTTCTCTTCTGCTTCTCGTAGGATGTCGGGTCCAAAAATCTGACTCTCTCCTACTTCCGACCAGTTCAAAGGGGTGCGGCACTTTCTTCCGTACATGAATTCGAATGGGGCCATTTGCAAACTGGCTTGGTAACTATTGTTGTAAGAGAATTCTGCAAACGGCAAACAGTCTTCCCACTTGGATCCATATTCTAGCACACAGGCTCTAATCATATATTCGAGTATTTGGTTTACTCGCTCCGTTTGTCCATCGGTCTGAGGGTGATACGCGGTACTGAAATCTAGGCGGGTTCCTAAACCTTCTTGGACTTTCTTCCAGAATCTCGAGGTAAACTGAGTTCCTCGATCCGATACTATGTTCTTGGGGACTCCATGCAAACTAACGATTCTAGCGATGTACAACTCCGCTAGCTTCGAACTCTGATAGGTGGTTTTGACGGGCAAGAAATGGGCGACTTTCGACAATCTGTCCACTATGACCCAAATAGAGTCATTTCCCCTACTAGAAGTAGGTAGTCCAGTGATAAAGTCCATTCCTACAGAATCCCATTTCCATTCCGGAATTTGCAAAGGTTGCAACAATCCAGCGGATCTTTGATGTCCTGCCTTGACTCGCTGACATATATCACACTTGGCGATATAGCTTCCGACTTCTCTCTTCATCTTATGCCACCAAAATTGCTCTTTCAAATCTTGATACATCTTAGTTCCTCCGGGATGGATAGAATAAAGAGTATCATGAGCCTCCTTCAAGATAACTTCTTTTAACTCAGAATCTGATGGTACACAAAGGCGTCCTTTGTACCACAAAACTCCTTCTTCGTCCTCGGTGAATCCGGGTGCTTTGCCTGTACCGATACGACGCTTGATTCCGTCGATACTGGCATTTCCTTTCTGCGCCTCTTTAATCTGACTGATCAAAGTGGGATGAAGTTCTATGCTAGCCAAAAATCCTTCACTTACTAATTCCATTCTAAAATCTTCCATCTCTTTGTGCAAACTTGGTTGCTCCTTCAAAATCATGGAGTTCAAGCGGCACGGCAATCTGCTAAGGGCATCGGCTACCGCATTGGCTTTACCAGGGTGATAGTGAATGTCCAGGTCGTAATCCTTGATTAGCTCAATCCATCTTCTCTGCCTCATATTCAGCTCTTTCTGAGTGAATATATACTTTAGGCTCTTGTGATCCGAGTAAATCTCACAACGGTTTCCCATTAGGTAATGTCTCCATGTCTTCAGGGCTAGAACTACGGCTGCGAGTTCGAGGTCATGGGTTGGGTAATTTTGTTCATGTTGCTTCAATTGTCGCGATAGATAAGATATAACTTTGCCTTCTTGCATTAGCACACATCCTAGACCAATCTTGGATGCGTCACAATACACATCGAAGGGCTTCGTGATATCCGGCATGATCAAAATTGGGGCTGAAATCAATCTCCTCTTGAGTTCTTGAAAACTCGCTTCACATTTGTCGGTCCATTCAAACTTCTTGTCCTTCTTTAGCAATTGGGTCATGGGTCGGGCGATACTCGAGAATCCTTCTACGAATTTGCGGTAATATCCCGCCAATCCGAGAAAAGCACGAACCGGGGTTTGAGTGGTTGGGGCTTGCCAATCTTCTACATCTTTCACCTTGGCAGGGTCAACGGCAATTCCTCCGGCTGATACAATGTGACCGAGGAATCCTACTTACTGTAACCAGAATTCACACTTGCTAAACTTTGCATACAGCTGATGCTCTCTAAGGGTTCCAAGAATGGTCCTTAGGTGTAGCTCATGTTCTTCTTCTGATTTGGAATAAATCAGAATGTCATCGATGAAAACAACGACAAACTTATCCAGGAAGTCCATAAAAATCTTATTCATGAGGTTCATGAAATAAGCGGGGGCATTGGTTAATCCAAAAGACATGACTGTATACTCATACAATCCATATCTAGTGGTAAAGGCAGTCTTTGGGATATCCTTTGCACGAATTTTGAGTTGATGATAGCTAGTCCTAAGATCAATCTTAGAAAACACTTGGGCACCGGTCAACTGATCAAACAAATCTTCTATCTTAGGCAAGGGGTACTTGTTCTTGATGGTGACATCATTCAACTTCCGATAATCCGTACACAAACGGTTACCTCCATCCTTCTTGTCCACAAACAAGACAGGTGATCTCCATGGGGACGCACTTGGTTGAATCAATCCGATTTCCACATGGAATCCAGTTGCTTCTTCAGTTCTTCTAGTTCTGACAGGTTCATACTATAGGGTCTCTGGGCTATGGGTCCTGTCCCGGGGATGAGTTCGATGATAAACTCGATATCCCGATCTGGGGGCATACCGGGCAAAACATCTGGAAATACATCGGGGTATTCGCAGACTATCCGAACTTGGTCAATGGTAGGTTGGGCTATACTCTTGTTACACTTGAATTGGCGAGGTAAGGTTTCAGATATATGCTCGACTGATATCCCGGTGGTACTGGTCATGGTGATGGATTTCTTAGCACAGTCAATCAATCCTTTATGTTTGGACATCCAATCCATTCCTAGTACTACTTCCAAACCTTTAGTTCCGAGTACTATTAGGTTAGCATAAAAATCTATGCCATGGATTCAGATAGGGACGGCCTTGCAAATTTGCCTAGCCTTGGTGGTTGATTCGGGAATTTGCACAATCATAACATGCTTCAGTTTGGTTGGTTGAATTTTACTACTGCAGGCAAATTCTTCGGTGACAAATGAATGCGATGCACCAGAATCAAACAACACTCTTGCAAGTACTGAATTAACAGAAAACATACCCAGCACGACGTCTGGCGCTTCCTGAGCTTCTTCAGCATGCATGAGAAAAAGACGGCCATTGCGGTTGAGTGAATTTCCTGGGGCAAATCTCCTTCCTGGCTGGACACGACGCTGCTGCTGGGCTGGGACATTGGTATTAGGGGCTGTAGCATTCTTCTTGTTGGGGCACTCGTTGGAATAGTGGCCTTTATTTCCACAGTCATAACAGGTCACTTGTGACTTGTCCTTGGCTGCGACAGGCACAGCATTGCTTCCAGCCCTCGGGGCAGTGTTGGGGTTGGCGGTAGCATTGTTGGTGTTGAACTTGGGTGGGGCACGGGTGAAATTGCTAGAGTTGCTGGGGTTGTTGTGATTTCCTCCGGGTCTAGGGTTTCCATGGTTGGGATAGGTCGGACGGGTCATAGGGGGTCTGTTGGTTCTTTGGGCAAATCCTGGAGATGGGTTGGGGCGATACTTTGGGGTCTAATGGGTTCCTGGTTGATGCATCATGCGACGCTTGCGGTTCTCATTGGCCTGGTTGATCTTTCCTTCCATCTGGATACCAGAGTCGACAAGGGCTTCAATATCAATAAAGGGGATATTGACTAACATTGTCTGCATCTCGTCATGCAGACCATTCAGGAATCTTTCTTTCTTCTTGGCTTCGGTGTCTATCTCGTCCGGGGCATACCTAGCTAATGAAAAAAATTGTCACGGTATTCCACTACAGTCATCCTTCCTTGCTTCAACTCTCTGAACTCGTCTCTCATTCTCTTGATCAAACCTGGTGGCACATGGGTTCTGCTAAACTTGACCTTGAATTCCTCCTAGGTCATCATCTGGCCTCCGGTCATTGCACGAACACTGTTCCACCATGCCTTGGCATCTCCGGCTAGATAATGGGTGGCGAACAGGACTTTCTCGTTGGCTTCGACTCCTGCTACTTCTAAGTTGTTTTCCGTGGTTTGCAGCCAATCATCGGCATCTAGGGGTTCTTCTGACTTGGTGAAAACGGGTGGGTTGGTATTCTGGAAATTCTTGAGCTTAGATCCGTGGTTGTCCTGATTTCCATGGCCTTGGTTGTTATGGGCTAGCTGGGCTATCTGTTGCAGAGTGGCTAGGTTGGCTTGACGTTCCGCTCTTTCAGCTTCGCGGTCAGAAGTCAACATTTGCAGGATCTGCAACATCGGGTCCGGGGCTGAACCACTTCCTCCATGTGGCATCTGAAGATTGATATAGATCATGAGAAAAGAGGCAAATTTCTAAGGTTTTGGGTTTTTGAAAAAATTTAAATGTGGCTCAGATTTTTCTAGCAACTTGCTTTTTCATTCAGTCATAACACACAGTACAACACACACCACAACAAGGAAAAACAGATGGTTTCAAGAACCATTCTGGAATCTACGATACAGTGGGACCGACTACTACTCACTACGCTAGTGCTCAGTGCTACTACTCCTCGGAATCTGTGGCTTCATCATCTTCAGCATCATCGATGAAGGCGAAATCATCCTCATCGGTGAAGAAGTACATGGCCTGATCCTCCAGAAAATCATCGTCATCGCTGAGATAGGAGTAAGGGTCTCCACGAAGATCCTCTCCGGCATTATCCCTTTCCTCTAACTGCATGTCTCTCTCGTGGATGGTCTCTTCCAGAGATGAGATGCGATGGCGAAGACGGGCAATAATGCGCTCCTTCTTGTCAAGCTGACAGCGACGAGACTTGCGATCCTTTGCTAGCATGGCTATGGTCTGATCCTTCGTTTTGATGATGGCAGACTTGTGGTTGCAATAGTCACGGCAGTTGTCCAATTCCTGCTGACGATCATACATCATGAAGCTAAGGTGGTCCAATTGAGTCTTCAGCTCGGGGTGGTATGGGGCTTCCAATGGTTGTCCATTTGCATCACGCCTTGGGCAAAACTCAAAGCGAGTACCCTTGATCTGATTGATGCTCTGCCCACACAGACGGGAAAGAGCTTCCTGCATTGCTCTGGCAAGTCCATCGAGCCAGTTGTTTTCCCTCAAGGTAAACTGAATTCCCTCCACAGTGGGAGGTTCAATCTTTCCTCGGAGACTTGCAACAATTAGCCACTGCAGATCTTCTCCTCCTTGATCATTGAGCTGAGCTCCGAAGAACTCGGGATGCGGACGCTCCAGAAGTTCCGAAAGCTGATCCAGATCCCTCTCAAAGATAAGGTCTCCTCCATTCCCAAGCTGGTAAAACTTGATGTACTTCACGTCCATCTATAAAAATAAAGGATGAGTAGATGAGCAGAGTGGTCAAGTGTGTCAAAATTTTATCTATTTGGCAAGAGTTTTTGAAGAACATGAAGTTTTATGAAAGAATTTAAGAGGTAAGAATGAGAATAAGTTTTCGTAAATATTTTTTTGTTCTTTGGTTTTGAAACTAAGTTTTTGGTTCAACGTCCAATCTAACTAGGGTCTCCTATGGTCAGGATGGCTCTGATACCAACTTGTCAACACCCGGATTTTTCAATCCTAGATGCCTGTTATGCCGTACATCGCAATCCCAGGATTACCATTTTTGCGAGACATAACAGAATTGGATACCATAGTACTTCATCCATTACAACGATACATAAGCTCTTACACAAATAGGGATCTCATGATCCAGTTCTTAATACAACATCAAGCAGAGGAATACGCAATAATAACGGTAGCGTAGGCGAAGCTCCATCTTCAGGGTCACAGGCAATGCTGACGATGGGAGATGATCCTAGTTGTCGTAACCTTCCTGGGGTCCATCTTCGAGGTACTCCTCTTCATAGTCTGGCCATGGGAATAGCCAGGGACAAAGCCATGAGTACTCTTTAAGTACTCGCAAACTAATACTAACAGGTAAGGGTTTTTTGGATAATAGGACACTAGGCTCTAGGGTTGTTTTGCAAAAAGCCAGGTTTATCTCTACTAAGTTCAAATCTAGTCACAATTTTATAACTCCTAAGTGGGATCTTGTAATTCAGGTCACAACTCTATTGTGGTCAAGTCAAAGTCTCAATTCATTTCACAAGTCATTTTGAAAAGTCTGACGGGGGAACAGTATGGCCACTCCAACTGTCCATAACCGCGGACGCGGCTATTCGAATAGTTTGACACTCTGCAGAGATTGTACACTTTCACCACAACATCCGATACATCCGTCAGAAACAAATCCTGAATTCACCATACTCAGTATGCGGATAATCAATCCTAACCTTTCAATTACACACCCTAGTATAAGCACCTCTCCTGTGAGTTTGGCCTCCCAACCATGACCAGCTGTCATCTTGGGTACTGCACAGGTGGACAATCTTGACAAGGTAGCCTCAGCTCAGACCTTGGCCGTGAGGGAACTAATACTAAGGAATATAAGTTTCCAGTCAAGCCCTACCCAATATTCGGGTATTGTGGTTGTACGATAAAATTGGAATGGTATCGCATCCAGACAACCATCAGTTTTATAAAGGGCTAAGGCTCATGCCTCAACATTTTTATCACCAGACTCATCAAGTGTTTGGAAACACATGTCCAAAACATTTCAATAGAATGATCCATCATTCCAAGGTTTTCATAACCATTTTTCCACCAAGTATTCCCATCTAAAGTTGATCAAGTTTTATGCTTAGCACTAGCATCTACATGTGGGGGTAATACTAATGAGGGGTGGTAACTAGTGGAGTTTTACTAAGTCCAACCTTATATCTTAGGCTGATATCAAGGTTTCTAGCTTAGGCCAAATTTTATGCTCTTTATGCAACCTTCAGCACAACTGTCTAGTATCTACCAAACTCTTAGGTAGACTCTAAGCAAGTTTTGATAAAGAAAATAAAGTAAGAAGCTTGCACATAAAACTAGGATTGGTTTATCAATTGGGTGTGATCATATATGCTTAAGGCATATAGTAGTCATTTCACAAGTATGGGTTTGTGGCATCAGTAGGGTATCTGGCAAGGGTTAGCTTGCATCAATATGAGTATAAGCTTGCATAGGTATAGTATCTTGCAAGTGGTAGCTTGCATTGGTATAATATCAGCTTGCATTGTTACTAGCTTGCATCAGTGTCAATATAAGCTTGCCTTGTGCAGAGCAGTGGTTGAAGTTCTCCTCGGCTTCTTCTTCGTAGTATCCTCCTTCCTCCTCGTATCCTTGGTCGGTACTAGCGTCTATGAATAAATACGAGGTACACAATCACCAAACAATACTTAACTACTTGCAATCATCACACACAAGGGTCCTATAGATGATCTAGCATCATCTCTAACCTTACAAGGTTAAGGCTTGGTTTAAATCTTTTCATTTTTAGAAAATTAATTTCTACTCATTGAAAAACTACTTAAGATTTAATATTCTCCAAACTAAACATGGGATCATGTTGACACATGTCATCACCACATATTGTAGTCCATGGGAATGTGATTTAAAGTGGTGTCACAATTTAATAAGGTTTTACCCTTTTATTTTAATTAATTAAAGTGGCTAGAAATGCTTATGAAGCATTCTTTTATTCCTTGAACATTCTTTCTGCAAGTAAACCTATTTATTTTTATATATTCTGAAAGGTATGGTTAAATGTGATTTTTGAGAGTGGAATCAACTCAAAAGCTTTTATGGTTTAAATTTGAAAAATGTTTGAATGCAGAAAAGCTTCTGCCTTGTTATTTTTACTATGGGTGATCTACAGATCCAAATGACTTGAATCCAACGGGCTTGGATTAAGCATTCACAGACCTTTCCAACAAAATTGGTTTCATGCAAAATGGTGCACTGAATTGATCTGGGTTGATTTTTGAAGTTGGGTACAGAAGTGTGTTTGAATTTAAAAAGAAAAGGTTTAATTTGAATAGCTGGGCTGCGCGGGAAAAGTTACTGGGCCGGCCTGCTAAGCGCAGTGCTCCCGCGGGCTGCTTAAGTGGGTGTCCCCACTCGTCAGTGACACGGGGCTGGGCGAAGCGGTATGGGGCAATGTGGATCGTTCGATCTAGTTCTAATATAACGGTTGGGGGTCATCGTCGACGCGAGACAGCTTCGGCGAGAAATAAACCTAGCGCGGCCAGTGAGGGGTGCTAGGGGATCACCGGGGTACGGGCGAGGGTTGGCGAGGTGGGCGAACGACGAAGTCGACGACGGCGAACCTCCTGGTACCGGTGGCTTCTCCTGGGGCGGCTCCAATCGCTGGCTCCTTTCTTCTCTAGAGGCGGCGGGCTCCGGTGAAATTCCGGCGAGGTGGTGCTCGCCTTGCTCTAAGAATGGTGTGACACGGTCAGTGAGGAGAGGGGAGTGAGATGGTGTGAAGAAATCATGCGGGGGTGGCCTCTATTTATAGTCGAGCGAGGGGACCGTCGGGGCGCACGGTGAGCTCGTCGGGGGCGACGTTACAGGCAGCTAATGGCATGGGCAAGGGTAGGGGACGGTGTTGTGTCTCCTGGCGATGCTCAACGAGATGGTCGCGAGGCATGGGGCAGTGTGGTTTGGTCTGGAACGGCCGGTGCTTTGCGCGGCAGAGGCGGCGTCTTCGACGGAGGGCGGTGGTTGTATGGCACGGGGCGGTAAACGGGGATGTCTGGCGGTCTCCTGGGTCGGTGGTGATCGTGTGTGCGCGCGGTGAGGGCGGCGCGCGGTCTGTGGACGCTAGTCGCGGGTGGCGCTCTGGCGCACGCTCGGCATGGTCTGGGCGTGTCTTGTGCGCGTGGTCCAGGGCTTGGCAACGCTCGCGGCTGGGACAGGGAGTGACGATGGACGGTGGGCTGCCTCCCAGACAAGGTTGGCATGGCTAGTTATTCCTCTAGCCTGCTGTCGACTATGGGGTGCCATTGAGGTGCTCGGTTGTTCACCATTAATGGCAATGGCAAGCTCACAGGGGTGCTAGTGTTGGGCTAATCTTTCTAGATGATCTACTGAGTTGTGTGTGAGCTAACTAGGGAACAAGTTAGGCAACAATCACTACACACTATAGTGTTTGATGTTTTGTTTGATTTGTGTCTGCAACCTGTTTGATGAAATGGCCGCATGAAATCAAGTTTTGAATTTTGAAATGATTTTTGGTGGGTTTGCTAGATTGGTGTTGGTGAGTCTGCAGATGCTTGGGTTTTGAAAGTTGAGCTTGTTTGAGTGGTTTTTGAAAAAGTGGGATCTTCCCATATGAAGAAGATTCAATTTTGAATTGTCATTTAAACTATGCATTTGAAAGTTTCTGGATGATCACAAAGTGGGACTTGATACTTTGTTATGAGTGCATTCAAAGGAGTGCAAAGATCCAGAAAAGTTTCTGTTAGGCTTTGAAAGTTTGAGACAGCCAAAGTAGGCATGGGAGTTAATTTGGCCAAAATGACCATTCACTTAATATATTTGTTTTCATTTACTTGTCTTTAGGAAAAGTGTGGGAAATGTTTTAGATGATGTTCATTTCACCTAAGAAACATTTTACAAGCAATGGATCACACAAACAAGGTGGTTTTTAAAGAAATTCAAAATCCATGCATACACATATACATGCATTCATGGGTTTACTTAGAAAAGTTTTTGTTAGCCCTAATCTTGATGATTAGTGTTTGATGATCTAAGTTTGGTATTTTTGGGATGTTACAACCAAGCACACATCTCCATGATTGAACCAAAGAAAGTGTGGGAAGCTCTTGAAGATTCGGATTGGTTATAAGAAATGCACCAAGAGCTAAACAACTTTGAGAGAAACAAAGTATGGAAATTAGTTGAGAAGCCAAAGGATTGCCGCAATGTTATAGGCACCAAGTGGATATTCAAGAACAAGCAAGATGAGCATGGAATTATAGTAAGGAACAAGGCAAGATTGGTTGCACAAGGGTTCTCTCAAATTGAAGGCATTGATTATGGAGAGACATATGCACCCGTGGCTCGCCTTGAGTTCATACGTATCCTTCTTGCTTATGCGGCACATCATAACTTTAAGTTGCAACAAATGGACGTAGAAAGTGCCTTTCTTAATGGTCCATTGAATGAGTTGGTGTATGTAAAGCAACCCCCGGGATTTGAGGATCCCAACTTCCCAAACCATGTCTACAAACTTGATAAGGCGCTCTATGGACTCAAACAAGCCCCACGCACGTGGTATGAGCACCTTAGAGAGTTGTTGTTTGACCATGGATTTGAGGTTGGGAAAATCAATCCCACTCTTTTTACTAAGAAGGTCAATGGGGAGATTTTTTTATGCCAAATATATGTTGATGATATTATCTTTGGCTCATCTAACAAAGATTTTAATGATGAATTCTCAAAGCTTATGACTAGTAGGTTCCAGATGTCTATGATGGGGGAGTTGAGAGTATTTCTTGGTTTTGAGATCAAGCAAGTTAAAGGAGGGACATTCTTCAACCAATCCAAGTATACTCAAGATATGCTCAAGAGATTCAATATGCAAGATTTAAATGGAGCTCCTACTCACATGGCTACAAAGACTCATCTAGAACAAAATCCCAATGGTAAAGATGTGGATCAAAAGGTATACCGGTCTATGATTGGTTCTTTGCTTTACCTTTGTGCATCTAGACCCAATATTGTGTTGAGTGTAGGTGTGTGTGCAAGATATCAAGCGGCTCCTAAAGAAAGCCATTTGATGGTGGTCAAGAGAATCTTTGGATATTTAGTTCATACCCCACATTATGGTCTTCGGTATCCTCGAGGGTCAACATTTGCTCTTTGTGGATACATGGATTCGGATTGGGAAGGTGATAAGGATGATGGAAAATCAACATTCAGGGCTTGCTAATTTCTTGGTAGGTCCTTGGTATGTTGGTCTTCTAGGACGCAAAATTGTATATCTCTCTCCACCGCCAAAGCCGAGTACGTGACAGCTGCTAGTGCTTGCACCCAATTGCTATAGATGAGGCAAACTTTAAAGGAATACGGTGTCCATTGTGACAAAGTGCCTCTTCTATGTGACAATGAAAGTGCTATCAAGATTTCCTACAACCCGGTGGATCACACAAGGATAAAGCATATTGAGATTCGTCATCACTTCATTAGAGATCATGTTGCTCGAGGTGATATTGATCTATCCTATGTGTCAACCAAAGACCAACTTGCTGACATCTTCACGAAGCCACTTGATGAAGCAAGGTTTTGCTATTTGAGTAATGAACTAAATATCATAGATTCAAGGAGCTTGACTTGATCACCTTGCATACTCACCTATGTCTTGACTCTTATTTGGTTTAGGTGCAGTCATGGATATAGGGGGAGTGCGGTCCTAATTGATTGTACTATCCCTCCCCCCATTATGCCCAAAGCGATAAAAATCATTCCTCTTAATATCATTTTGTGATATGTGAGCTTAAATGATGAGTTTCGGTAATGGACCCAAGATATATCTTCGTGGTTCCAAGCCGAGTATACTCAAACATGGTGGCCTAGGCCACCACCCTCTCCCATTCGAGAGGTTGGCGCTTACTCGTGTTTGTCATTTATTGATTCCTTGTTGATCTTAGTTTCATGCACTCTCCTTTGGTTTTTGATATCTTTATCCCTATTTCAGAGTGCATGTGCTACACACAGTGTGATTATCTCAATCCAAGCCTTTCTACTTCCTCAAAAAACCCTCATCCAATCCGCACAAGAACCCCTCCCATGTCCCTGGCTAAGGAATCAGGTGGAATCGGTACTACCGGACCTGGGTGGTTCCCAGGTCATGTCCTGGAAATTTCTCCAGGTGTGGTACTATCATTCTTATGTTTGGTACTACCGGTCACCGGTACTACCGGTTGCTGAACCGATACTACCGCTCTCTAGCAGTACTACCGCTTGCAGCATGGGTACTACCGGTCGGTGTTTTCTGGTATAGATTGGTCGCGCGGGGGGAGGCACCCTTCAGTGCCTCATTATCCCCCCGCTCCCCACACAAACCACCGCCGTCGGAGCTCTTGACGCCACCGGAGCCTCGCCACGTCCTCCTCTCCCCGGATCCTCCTTGGATTCGGACTCCCTGCGGGCTCCCGGTCCTTCTCCACCGCCATGGATCCTGGTACAACCGTACCCTCCCTCTCACTCTTGTTTTCTTCATTGGATCTAGGTTTTGCTTACATTCTTGGAGAAAGTAACTTGCTTTGGGGTTGTACCGCCATACATTCCTTGTTACTTAGTAGAATCAATGCTTTATGACCTGTTGAGGCCAATTTGGGACCGTGCCCTACCATGGATGTGCTTGTACCGCTCGACCGGTAGTACCGGAAAATTTTCCGGTACTACCGCTTGCAAGCGGTACTACCGGTCCCCAGATCCAGTAGTACCGGTCCTAGCTGACCACAACCTCTTGCTAAAGCATGGATTCTTCTTTGTTTGATTCGTGGTTCTTGTGACCTTACCCTCCCTGATGTTCTCCCTCTTGCTATCACAGGTGCAGGTGGTTCTAGGGGCGCTCGAAAATGCTCCAAGGCTAGTCGTGAAATTGTAGAAGAAGAGACGGAGTCCAAGGAAGAAGAAGAAGTCATGCCTCAACCCAGCCGCCGTATGAAGATTCCTGCCAGGTGGTCATGGGAGTCGTGAGGGTGTCACCAAGCGGTCTGCTAGTCGTGGCAGTGCTCCCCCTCCTCGTCCCCCTTCCGCGGGGCGCTCCAAGAGTTTCAGCTCAGGGCCATCAGGTCCAAAGTTACTGTCTGATATATCTGATTCTGAGTTCCACTCTCTGAGGATTGATAATCCCTATGGTCGCGCCCGTGATGAGGGTAGGGAAGACAGTTTATTCTACAATGACTTCCAAGAGAGCGTCTACAATGAAGTTCTTCTGAAGAATGTTCAAATGGTTGTGTCGCAGCTGTGGATTGATATGGATCACATCAACAAGCATCTTGAGTACTTTGCTGAGGCTAAAGAAATCTGCTCTCACCTTGGAATGCTCCCCATTATGGAATTTTAGCACGATTATGAGCCTCTTCTCATTGCTTAGTTCTATGCCACTGCCCACTTCTCAACAGGCCGCACTCGGAAGATCACTTGGATGACTCAAGGTGCAATTAAGGAGGCTACTCTTGTAGAATTTGCTGAAATTTTGGGGTATGAAGATCGCGGCCGTGACATTCTTATGGATTCCGCTGTCACATGCGTGAGCACCCCTCCGAGAAGGATGTTCTTGCACCTCTTTATATCCGGGGCCGTGGTGTTTGTGGCAAGATCAAGGATCTTCTCCCCATGTATGACATTCTCCACCGCATTTTCTGTGAGACGGTTGCTCCTCGTGCTGGCAACAAAGATGAGATTCATGGATATTCTGTTGATCTGCTGCTCAGCACCTTTCTCAACTGCGACTCCAACACCCCCCTTGATGTGATGGACTTTATATGGAATGAGATGGTAGCTGCGGCTCACTCCCGGAGGGTTCCCCCATTTGCTCCCTACATCATGGCTCTCATTGTTGCCAAGTGCCCTCCCGTTGCCAGGACCCTTTCCACTCGTCCTCTAGTTGTGCATAGGTCCAAGGCACTCAAGATCAAGAAGCATGCTAAGCCTCGCAATGTGGAGGGTGATGAAGTGGATGAAGATGGTAATGTGATTGAGGCTGATTCTGAGAATGCTGACAGTGGCCGTGATACTGATTATGTTGTCTCCCGTCGCAATAATGCCCATCCATCATGGGCCAAGAGGATTGAGGCCAAGCTCAAGAAGGTGTTTTGCTTCCAAGTGGAAAACCAAAAGTGCATGTATGAGGCTCATGTCTATGCCAAGAAATCTTGTGCTCGTCAGAAAGAAATGATGGAAGCTCAAGGATTGACCACATCCACGGGTTCCGAGAACAACATCACTCCAGAAGACCAATGGATCTCCAAGCATAGACACTGGGATGATGATGTCTCTTCCTCGTACCGTGCTCCACCAACCCGTGAGGAGGACTATGATGATGAGGATGATTGTCTTTCGGGGCGTTAGTCTTGCTCTTGTCCCTTTTTGTCGTCTTGATGCCAAAGGGGGAGAAGGTGCACCTTAGGCATGCGGGTGTTGCATGGGAAAGTCACAAGCTCGTTCTTACTTTGATCTTTTAATTGCTTGTGAACTTTCATTTCCTCCTATTATGTGTGAAATCTATGTACTCAATATTTGGGAACTACTCGTGCTATGTATGTTGAAACTATGTGGGCATCTCACGGATCCATCTTGTGATGATATGCGTTATTCATTGCCAATATTTTTCTCATCACAAGTTATTATGCAAAGGTATGATTTCAAATGCTATTATCTATATTTGTGCACTCTTGTTGGGTTTGTAAAATATAGGTGGAGGTTTGATCCTATTCATCCAGGGGGAGCCCCGTCTATATTTTCCAAAAGCTATGATTATCTTCCTAATATTATCTTGCAAAGGTGTGTTGTCATCAAACACCAAAAAGGGGGAGACTGAAAGAGCATATCCTATTCTTAAGATTTTGATGTTTGATGATAACACACCTATCGATTTAATCGTGCGCTAAGTGTATCTCAGGTTTTCTAGGTTGTGGCACAAATATTGAATTTCCCACAGTTGTACTTGCCAAAGTCACCAGTGCTGACCGGTAGTACCAAAAGTTACAACCGGTACTACCGCTTGGCACCGGTACTACCGCTCCCTTGTACCGGTTGCATCTGATTGAGATGGGGAGGCCTCGGTTTTCCTCAGTACCACCTGGTACCACGGAGCGGCACTACCGCTCTGTGGCATCCCGCAAAAACCACTACTAGAAAATCGTGTTGTTTTTGTGCATTGCATCATCATGACCGCATGCTCATGTCATCATGCCACATTGCATTTGAGCATCGTCATCATCTTGCGTTTGTTTGCATAAAACTATTCTCGAAAAACCTGTTTTCGTTTTCTAAACGCCCCATCTTTGTTCAAACACAAAACCCGGGTCTCCGGATTATTTTGTTTTGTCGGCCAACGGTTTGCAAAAACCTGTTTTAAATAAATAAAATATTTAATTATTTTTAGGGGGCAGCCGTACCAGGCCGATCCGACCCAGTCGGCCACCCCCAGTACAAATCCCAGCTACCCCAACTCTTTTTCTTACCCTATCCTAGCCTACCCAGTCCCCAGCCACATCACCCCGACCATTCACCTCGCGCCACCTCACCACCCCCCTTCCCCCTATCCTATCCCACGCTGCCACCTCATCCCCACTCCCTCCCTCTCCCCACAGCCCCACTCCCACCCACACACAAGCACACACGCCCAACACGCTGCCAGCCCGGCCCCACCCCGCAGGACAGCACCAGCCCCCCCCCCCCCCCCCCCCCCGCGGTCAACCACCTGGCCCCGCCACCTGCCTCCCGCTGGTCCCACCCGACCGCGTCGCTCCTGGGATCCCTCCTCGCCCCGCACCCTGCTCCTCTCGCCTCCTTCCTCCAGTGCCCACCGCCAGGCTCTCCTCCCATCGCAGTGCTCCCCCTCGCCCTCTTCCGCCGAGCAGCTCCTCCGTGGTCGCGTAGAGCGAGCCGCCTCGCCCTACGTCTGCTCTGCCCGCGAGCCCCGATGCCGGCCTCGGGTCCTCTCGCCGCCAGCGGGCTCTCTCCTCCCCGGTCGCCGCTCGACCTCGCCAGGGCCCCTCTCCTCCGCGCCCTCTTCCCCGTCCCCGATGATGACGACCCCGCCTCCCCGTCCTTCTCCCAGGCCGCCTTCCTCGCTCCCCCGGCAGTCGCCGCCGTCGCCCGTGCGACCCCGCTCGGCCCGGCCCTGCTCGCCCATTCTCGGCCGCCGTTCTGCCCGCGCCGACGCTCGACCGGCGCCATCCCGAGCTCCTCCCCTCTGCCCTCTTCTCCGAACGCGAGCACCGCTGCCGCCCGCTCCACCTCTGCGACCGGCCTCGTCGGCGTTCTGCACGCCCCATGTCGCCCGTGCCCCCCGTCCTCCTCCACCAACCCCGGGTCGAGCCCCGCGGCCCCGAGCCCGCGAGCCGTGGCCGCTGTGCCTCGTCGTCGGTAACCTTCCTCGCCTCCGCCATCGCGCCACGGTCTGCAGCGTCTCGGTCGCGAAGTCCCTGTCGCCTGCAGGCTCCGCACCGCCAACGAGCTCGTGACACCCCTCTGCATCACGCCGGCCGCCGTCCTCCACCCCGTGGTACCCAGACGCCTCAACCGGCGCCACCGATCTTGGCTCTCTGCCGCCTCCTGCTGACCTCCGTGTTTGCGTCTGGAGTATGAAGTGATACAAGGGGCAACCGTGTACTGTTGGCGTGGATACATATGTGTTGATGATCAAGTTCTTGTTGGGAACAAGTGCCAAGTTTGGTCAATGTTGTCAGTGATGCTCGGATGACCCCTCGCCACTTCCGCTCCGGCGATTTCAGCAATACATGATACCACTTGAAGACCACCGTTGCCAAGCCCAAGATCGACACCGGCAATCGAAGCCGCAAGACCTCGTGAACACGGACATCGAGCGACAAGATCTCCTTCATGAGTTGGATGGAACCTCCATGACCTTCTTCAAGGATCCGAAGACCAAACCCCGAAGCCCGATCCCGGTGATCCGAAGGCCACGCTAAGACCCGAACCCTCGGCACGCCAAGATCTTCTCCTCGGAACGCCATGATCGTCTACACGGGCCTGAAGACCACGGATGCGACAAGATCTACTCCGTTGTCCGAGAATGTTACTGCCGAGACCGATCCCGTCGAACCCTGAACCCTGAGACCGAACCCCGAACCCCCCTGAACCAAGATCTTCGGAACCCCGATGTGTGAACCTTTTCCCGAGCCCCTATTTTATAAATGCTTAATATAAAACTGTTGCATATTTAATTGTCATACTCGCATGCATATTTGTGGGTGTTTGGGGGCCTTATGCCGATTCATCTCATAATTAAATATGGGGCCCATATGCGAACAATCTAGTCTTATATTGGCCTCATTTAAATTTGTGTAGCGAACCGGTAACTTATCTTGCCCTATTATTACAACATTTAATTTGCGGGGTAGATAAATCACTTGAACCGTTTAATTAATTGTCGGGACCCCGGTTCCACTTAATATTGCCCAATTGCATCGCATCTTTGCCATGTCATGCATCATACATGCATCATGCCCGATCTTCTGTCGTAGTATTAAATAGTCCATCCGGTGTTTATTCTAGTGTTTTGGTTCTTCGCGGATAAGGCCGTTGAGTTGATGCGAGTGTCGACCCGATCTTCGGATGAACCTTCGACAATGCTTTTCAGGCGAGCATCTCCCCCCTTTCTACCTATTTTACTTTTATAGTATTTATTCCCTCCTGTTGATCTATTGCTATCTGTGTTGCGTTGCTCTAGCTTTCGTACCCGTGATATCCCTTGCAGCCTTATATTGCCTTGGACACCTCCTATTACCGTTGTTTGGTAGATAGTTGGACCTGCACGTCGTAGTCGCTTGCTCAAGTGCTGTTGCGTGTCGTCAAGTACCACAGTTGTTGGAGCATTGCCGCATGTTTAATGTTGGAGATGATCATGGCTTTAATTATCGTTCACTTTAATTATTGTTTAATAACTAAAATTGAAGTAGGTAAGCAGAGGCACAGGTGGGCAATAGATGTTATTTGGTTGTTAACCGTCCACTTGTGTCCCGTAGGACCCCGAGTACTTGATACCTATTCCTTGAATATTCGCGCTATCCACATCCGGGAGGATTATGGGACCCCCCTGAGCCAGAGCTTGATTCATTCTTATTTCTTGGGGCCACAAACTAGTTTGAGGTTTTATTTACTATCCTGTACTTATGCCATGCTTTACTGTATTATTTACGATTGTGCGAGGAGCGCCTGTACTGTTTAGGATCGTGACCCGTTTTCGCGGTATCGACAAGCCCAGTTTTGGGTTCCCAGTCGTTTACAGCCGGCCCCACAAACCTTGAGTCCGTCTCGAAGTCAGCTAACTTTGTTGCGGGTATACTTAATGGGGTGGCCCCCTGAAATATTTCTGAATCCTGTGATTGCTTTGTCGTGAAAGCCTCGTTGGGTTTTGATTTGGTTTTTCCGAGGTTGATCGAGTGTGTGTTGCTATTTGTGCACCCCTGCAGGGTAAAACTTTCTAAAAGCCGTGTCCGCGGTTATGGACGACTTGGAGCACAGTATCTCGATCATAGACAACTATAACTAAAGTAGTGCTATAAATTTGACTTTATAATGACTAGTAATCAGCTTCACTATAATGGAATGGCTAAATAAAAATGCCAACAATTGCTTGTTTGGGTTGTCGCTTGCGACCATTGTATCTGACTAGTAAGTATTGCAACTACAACGGAATGGCTAAATAAAAGTACCAACAACTGCTGGGTTTTGGGATATCTCATGCTAATTGTATCTGACTAGTAAGTGTTGCAACTACAACGGAATGATTAACTAAAACGGCCCACTGCTTATTTTATCAGGATGATTATCTATACCTGACTAGTAATTGCTGCAACGATAACTGAATAAATAAAACTGCCAACTGTGTGAGTTCCTCGGTTGACTTCCTCGTTTGGTCTCGAGGGGGAAACACCAGGATGGGTATGTTTGGTGGTAGTATCAGGTTGGATCCGGATAGGTCTTTCTTATCCCTTTCTGATCGCCGACAGTTATATCGAGTCTCTATAGGTTGTTTAGTGCATGCTGCGCTGCCGCTCAGTCCACCATACCTATGTAGGCGAGGACCGCCGAATTCTAGCCTCGCCGTGTACTGGCCTCAGTACTGACGCTCCTCTTTTTCCTTTGCCCTTTGTCGGCACCCCTTTTGTTTTAGCAGGTTTCGACGTCGTTAGCAGGGTTACCCTTCCGGCTTGGCCTGGGCAGGGTTATGGACGCCATTGGTTATTCTTCAGGGCTCTTAGCCCCCTTTGCATTTTGTCCGTAGTCGGACGCTCTATCGTTTTCAAGGTGATTTGGATCTTTGTTCTGTATATCTGTATTCTTGACTCATGGAGTCGTGTTGTATATATATCTGTTCTGTGGGTCCCATCGAGGACTGTTGTGTAATGTTATTACATCGTTCTCCACCCGCACGAAAGTGCCTGGTGGGCACCTTTGAATCGTTTCTATGCGGGTTTGGCGGGAATCACTGAAACTTGCATAGGGTCGATTCTGAGGGTGTTACAGAGTGGTATCAGAGCTCAGCAGTTGCGATACCCCACAAGTCCAGCCTGTAGGATAACCTAGCTAACGACCGAAGTAGAGTGTCAAAACTATTTTTGCAAAATCGGTTGGATAGTTCTGATTAGGTCTGATTTTACTCCTTACCCCTCTGCTATTCTCCTCTTACCTCTACGTGTTTTGAATCCGCTCTCTTCTCTTTCTTCGAGTCCAGGAATTCTCGTGGTTGGGTTTTCGTCGTACCTTCAGGGTTTCGCTTCCTCCTTGGGTAACGGTGATGCTACATCTGGTCTTCATGCTATCCGAGGAATCCTTCATCTGGGGACTTCTCTTTGTTCCTTCTTGTGCCTTCCGGTGTTTTCCGACACGACGACATCATCTACGCCAGATCCGATGCAGAGTCTGTCTCACTCCTTTGTTTCTGAACCCCTATTGTCGAGATCTTTAGTCTGATTCCGAGAATGGTTGCACGTTTTTCTACTGATTGTGCAGAGTAATAGTTTGGGTGCGTGATGGATTGGCCCCCATGCCGACTACCCTTTCTATTCACTCTTGTACATTGAAGTGGGATAGGCCGCATCTTTTCTCACCTTCTATCGAAGTTAGAGGTGGCTTTATTTGTTGATACCTCTACCTTCGACCTTTTGTTCCCGGAGTGTTCTCTCGACGATCACGGACAACGACCTCTTGTTAGTGGTGTCGCGAGGATCCACACGATGCGAGAAGATTCAGATCGCCGCTCTTCTTCCCGGTACCATGAGGCGGATCTCGAGGGCGAGATCCATTGTTAGTGGTGTCGAATTGTGGCATCCCGCAAAAACCACTACTAGAAAATCGCGTTGTTTTTGTGCATTGCATCATCATGACCGCATGCTCATGTCATCATGCCACATTGCATTTGAGCATCGTCATCATCTTGCGTTTGTTTGCATAAAACTATTCTCGAAAAACCTGTTTTCGTTTTCTAAACGCCCCGTCTTTGTTCAAACACAAAACCCGAGTCTCCGGATTATTTTGTTTTGTCGGCCAACGGTTTGCAAAAACCTGTTTTAAATAAATAAAATATTTAATTATTTTTAGGGGGCAGCCGTACCGGGCCGATCCGACCCAGTCGGCCACCCCCAGTACAAATCCCAGCTACCCCAACTCTTTTTCTTACCCTATCCTAGCCTACCCAGTCCCCAGCCACATCACCCCGACCATTCACCTCGCGCCACCTCACCACCCCCCTTCCCCCTATCCTATCCCACGCTGCCACCTCATCCCCACTCCCTCCCTCTCCCCACAGCCCCACTCCCACCCACACACACAAGCACACACGCCCAACACGCTGCCAGCCCGGCCCCACCCCGCAGGACACCACCAGCCTCCCCCCCCCCCCCGCAGTCAACCACCTGGCCCCGCCACCTGCCTCCCGCTGGTCCCACCCGACCGCGTCGCTCCTGGGATCCCCCTCGCCCCGCACCCTGCTCCTCTCGCCTCCTTCCTCCAGTGCCCACCGCCAGGCTCTCCTCCCATCGCAGTGCTCCCCCTCGCCCTCTTCCGCCGAGCAGCTCCTCCGTGGTCGCGTAGAGCGAGCCACCTCGCCCTACGTCTGCTCTGCCCGCGAGCCCCGATGCCGGCCTCGGGTCCTCTCGCCGCCAGCGGGCTCTCTCCTCCCCGGTCGCCGCTCGACCTCGCCAGGGCCCCTCTCCTCCGCGCCCTCTTCCCCGTCCCCGACGATGATGACCCCGCCTCCCCATCCTTCTCTCAGGCCGCCTTCCTCGCTCCCCCGGCAATCGCCGCCGTCGCCCGTGCGACCCCGCTCGGCCCGGCCCTGCTCACCCCTTCTCGGCCGCCGTTCTGCCCGCGCCGACGCTCGACCGGCGCCATCCCGAGCTCCTCCCTGCTGCCCTCTTCTCCGAACGCGAGCACCGCCGCCGCCCGCTCCACCTCTGCGACCGGCCTCGTCGGCGTTCTGCACGCCCCATGTCGCCCGTGCCCCCCGTCCTCCTCCACCAACCCCGGGTCGAGCCCCGCGGCCCCGAGCCCGCGAGCCGTGGCCGCTGTGCCTCGTCGTCGGTAACCTTCCTCGCCTCCGCCATCGCGCCACGGTATGCAGCGTCTCGGTCGCGAAGTCCCTGTCGCCTGTAGGCTCCGTACCGCCAACGACCTCGTGACACCCCTATGCATCACGCCGGCCGCCGTCCTCCTCCCCGTGGTACCCAGACGCCTCAACCGGCGCCACCGATCTTGGCTCTCTGCCGCCTCCTGCTGACCTCCGTGTTTGCGTCTGGAGTATGAAGTGATACAAGGGGCAACCGTGTACTGTTGGCGTGGATACATCTGTGTTGATGATCAAGTTCTTGTTGGGAACAAGTGCCAAGTTTGGTCAATGTTGTCAGTGATGCTCGGATGACCCCTCGCCACTTCCGCTCCGGCGATTTAAGCAATACATGATACCACTTGAAGACCACCGTTGCCAAGCCCAAGATCGACACCGGCAATCGAAGCCGCAAGACCTCGTGAACACGGACATCGAGCGACAAGATCTCCTTCATGGGTTGGATGGAACCTCCATGACCTTCTTCAAGGATCCGAAGACCAAACCCCGAAGCCCGATCCCGGTGATCCGAAGGCCACGCCAAGACCCGAACCCTCGGCACGCCAAGATCTTCTCCTCGGAACGCCATGACCGTCTACACAGGCCCGAAGACCACGGATGCAACAAGATCTACTCCGTTGTCCGAGAATGTTACTGCCGAGACCGATCCCGTCGAACCCTGAACCCTGAGACCGAACCCCGAACCCCCTGAACCAAGATCTTCCGAACCCCGATGTGTGAACCTTTTCCCGAGCCCCTATTCTATAAATGCTTAATATAAAACTGTTGCATATTTAATTGTCATACTCGCATGCATATTTGTGGGTGTTTGGGGGCCTTATGCCGATTCATCTCATAATTAAATATGGGGCCCATATGCGGACAATCTAGTCTTATATTGGCCTCATTTAAATTTGTGTAGCGAACCGGTAACTTATCTTGCCCTGTTATTACAACATTTAATTTGCGGGGTAGATAAATCACTTGAACCGTTTAATTAATTGTCGGGACCCCGGTTCCACTTAATATTGCCCAATTGCATCGCATCTTTTCCATGTCATGCATCATACATGCATCATGCCCGATCTTCTGTCGTAGTATTAAATAGTCCATCCGGTGTTTTTTCTAGTGTTTTGGTTCTTCGCGGATAAGGCCGTTGAGTTGATGCGAGTGTCGACCCGATCTTCGGATGAACCTTCGACAATGCTCAGTCGAGCATCTCCCTCCTTTCTACCTATCTTACTTTTATAGTATTTATTCCCTCCTGTTGATCTATTGCTATCTGTGTTGCGTTGCTCTAGCTTTCGTACCCGTGATATCCCTTGCAGCCTTATATTGCCTTGGACACCTCCTATTACCGTTGTTTGGTAGATAGTTGGACCTGCGCGTCGTAGTCGCTTGCTCAAGTGCTGTTGCGTGTCGTCAAGTATCACAGTTGTTGGAGCATTGCCGCATGTTTAATGTTGGAGATGATCATGGATTTAATTATCGTTAACTTTAATTATTGTTTAATAACTAAAATTGAAGTAGGTAAGCAGAGGCACATGTGGGCAATAGATGTTATTTGGTTGTTAACCGTCCACTTGTGTCCCGTAGGACCCCGAGTACTTGATACCTGTTCCTTCAATATTCGCGCTATCCACATCCGGGAGGATTATGGGACCCCCCTGAGCCAGAGCTTGATTCAGTCTTATATCTTGGGGACACAAACTAGTTTGAGGTTTTATTTACTATCCTGTACTTATGCCATGCTTTACTGTATTATTTACGATTGTGCGAGGAGCACCTGTACTGTTTAGGATCGTGACCCGTTTTCGCGGTATCGACAAGCCCAGTTTTGGGTTCCCAGTCGTTTACAGCCGGCCCCACAAACCTTGAGTCCGTCTCGAAGTCAGCTAACTTCGTTGCGGGTATACTTAATGGGGTGGCCCCCTGAAATATTTCTTAATCCTGTGATTGCTTTGTCGTGAAAGCCTCGTTGGGTTTTGATTTGGTTTTTCCGAGGTTGATCGAGTGTGTGTTGCTATTTGTGCACCCCTGCAGGGTAAAACTTTCTGAAAGCCGTGTCCGCGGTTATGGACGACTTGGAGCACAGTATCTCGATCATAGACAACTATAACTAAAGTAGTGCTATAAATTTGACTTTATAATGACTAGTAATCAGCTTCACTATAATGGAATGGCTAAATAAAACTGCCAACAATTGCTTGTTTGGGTTGTCGCTTGCGACCATTGTATCTGACTAGTAAGTATTGCAACTACAACGGAATGGCTAAATAAAAGTACCAACAACTGCTGGGTTTTGGGATATCTCATGCTAATTGTATCTGACTAGTAAGTGTTGCAACTACAACGGAATGATTAACTAAAACGGCCCACTGCTTATTTTATCAGGATGATTATCTATACCTGACTAGTAATTGCTGCAACGATAACTGAATAAATAAAACTGCCAACTGTGTGAGTTCCTCGGTTGACTTCCTCGTTTGGTCTCGAGGGGGAAACACCAGGATGGGTATGTTTGGTGGTAGTATCAGGTTGGATCCGGATAGGTCTTTCTTATCCCTTTCTAATCGGCGACAGTTATATCGAGTCTCTATAGGTTGTTTAGTGCATGCTGCGCTGCCGCTCAGTCCACCATACCTATGTAGGCGAGGACTGCCGAATTCTAGCCTCGCCGTGTACTGGCCTCAGTACTGACGCTCCTCTTTTTCCTTTGCCCTTTGTCGGCACCCCTTTTGTTTTAGCAGGTTTCGACGTTGTTAGCAGGGTTACCCTTCCGGCTTGGCCTGGGCAGGGTTATGGACGCCATTGGTTATTCTTCAGGGCTCTTAGCCCCCTTTGCATTTTGTCCGTAGTCGGACGCTCTATCGTTTTCAAGGTGATTTGGATCTTTGTTCTGTATATCTGTATTCTTGACTCATGGAGTCGTGTTGTATATATATCTGTTCTGTGGGTCCCATCGAGGACTGTTGTGTAATGTTATTACTTCGTTCTCCACCCGCACGAAAGTGCCTGGTGGGCACCTTTGAATCGTTTCTATGCGGGTTTGGCGGGAATCGCTGAAACTTGCATAGGGTCGATTCTGAGGGTGTTACACGCTCCAACTGGTAGTACCGCTTGTGGCAAGTGGTACTACCGCTTGGACACGGTAGTGCCGCTCGGCAGTACCGGGTGACACTGAGGGAGGACTAGACCTTTCTTTCTCGCTCAGTACCAACCGTACCTGGGACCGGTACTACCGCCCGGACCAGTAGTACCGCTTCTCACGGTGGGCCCGGGCGTGACTGAGGCTAGCTCGACCATGTGGCGCACCCCCGGTACTTGGTCCGGTACCTGACCAGTAGTACCGGTTGTGACCGGTAGTACCGCTTGAGTACCGGTAGTACCGGTGCATTTAATGCCCAACGGGCAGATCTGCTCAGGGATCTATAAATACCCCTCCACCTACCTTGGGACAAGGTGCTCGTTGCATTTAAGAACACCCCATCCATTTGAGCCACCAAATCGCCAAGATCTCTTCACTCAACCATCCAGAGTTGTTGATCTTTGGACAATCGAAGGAGGATCCCTTGATCTACTACTTCACTAAGAGAGATATTCATTTCCCCCTCATTCACTTGAGGGCCCCTTGCTCTAGTGTTTCTTAGGAAACTCTAGTTCTAGATTTGGTTCTTACAAGTTTGTCTTTGATTGTTTGACAACTTGCTTGTATTCGGGAGCCTCCAATTAAGTTGTGGATGTGTGCCTCGAACTAGTTTTAAAGTTGTCGGCTTCCACCTTGAAGGTTGCTGATATAGTGGAAGAGGTGAATCGAACCCATCGGGGTGAGGTTCATCGGAGAATAAGGGAGACCTTTCGTGGCATATGTGGTTTGGTACCACCCCCTCTCCAAACATAGACATACTTCCCCTCAAAAGGAAGGAACTACGGGAAATAAATCCTTGTGTCTCCGTGTCCACCACTTTGGTTACTTCTATCCTTTACCGCACTCTACTTTACTTGTTCGTACTTAGTGTTGTGCTAGTTGGTACTCGTTTGACATATAGGTAAATCCACCGTATTGCATAATCTAGAGAATTTACCTTTCTTGTCAAACCTTAAGTTGAAAAAGAAGAAAATTTGAAGTAGCACCTATTCACCCCCCTCTAGGTGCCCATACGATCATTTCAGATGGTCCAGGCTAAGTGGAGTGCAGCGATTTCGGCGGTTAGAGGGCACACAATGTTGGAATTATGCCCTAGAGGCAATAATAAAGATGTTATTATTATAATTCTTGTTCATGATAAAGTTTATATTCCATGCTAGAATTGTATTAAGCGGAAACTTTAATACTTGTGTGGTTTGTGAACAACACCGTGTGCCTAGTATGCCTCTATGGACTAGCTCATTGATCAATGATGGTTAAGGTTTCCTAACCATGGACATATCATTGGGAGAATGATATGGTGGACAGACCCAAACTAAGCGAAGCAATTAGATCGTATCATCGTGTTCATCTTTGCGAAGCTTTTCCTATGTCAAATATTGTATTCCTTAGACCATGAGATAATACAACTCCCTGGTATCGGAAGAAAGCTTTGAGGTCATCAAACGTCATCCTATGAGAGGGTGATCATAAAGGTGTCTCTCAGGTGATCGGAAAGTATCTGTTGGGTTGTATGTATCGAGATGGAATTTGTCCCTCCCAAGTCGGAGAGATATACTTCGGGCCCACTCGGTAATCGATATCAACACCGCTTGCAAGCATGTGGTTAAGGAGTTAATCACAAAGTGATATCGGATTACGGAACGAGTAAAGTACTTGCTGTGAATGAGATTGAACTAGGTATGACGGTACCGACGATCGAATCTCGGGCAAGTAAAATATCGCGAGACGAAGGGAATATATATATGGGATTGTTTGAATCCTGACATCGTGGTTCATCCGATATGATCATCGATGAATGTGTGGGAGTCAATATGGGTGCCCAGACCCCGCTGTTGATTATTGATAGAAGATCATGTCTGCATATTCTCGAACCCGCAGGGTCACACACTTAACGTGTCTCGACGCTAGGATAGATTGGATAATTGGTTTATGAATTTTTTTTGTTCGGAGTCTCGGATGGGATCCGGGATATCACGAGAGTTTCCGGAATGGTCCGGAGAATAAGATTCATATAAGGCAATGCAGTTTTTGGAGTTCGGAATTGTTCCGGGTTAATCGGTATTGTACCAGAAGCTTCTAGAACCTTCCGGAAGGGGACCAACATGGCCCCACCTTCCGGGAGGGGGCATGGGCCTATGAGGGAGTGTCCTGGCCGCATTGGGCCAGGGGCACAAGGCCCCATAGGGCCCAGCCGATCCTAGAGAGTTTAAATCGTTTAAACTAGAGATAGGGTTTCTAGAAGAGGGGAGAGTCCATGCCCCCCACTCCTTATCCTTTGGGCTTGGGGGAGGGGCTAGGGCTGCGCCCCCCCTCTATATAAAGAGGGGTGGGGGCGCACCAACCCCCCACACCTCTCCTCCAAACCCTAGCCGCCTTGCTATCCTTCCTCTCCCCCTCCCGACTGTTTGTAGGCGAAGCCCTGCAGCAGAAATTCTCCACCATATACACCACGCCATCGTGTTGTAGATCCAATCTATCTCTCCACCATACTTGCTGGTCCGAGGAAGGAGGAGATGTCGAGGTGCTGCACGTGTGCATCTCACGGAGGCACCGCCACTTGTGGTGCTAGATTGGATCGGATCGCGAGGAGGAGAAGCGAGTACGACTACATCACCCACGTTCCGACGAACGTTCCGCTGTGCGAATCTTCAAGGGTATGAAGATCTAATCCAATCTCTCTTGTTGTTTGCATCTCCTAGATTAGATCTTGGCTTTCCCTCTGTTCGCTCAGTAGAAAATTTTGATTTACTATGCCGCGAAACCCTTCAGTGGTATCAGAGCTAGATCTATGCGTAGATGTGATTCACGAGTAGAACGCAACATGGTTGTTGCGGGCGTTGATGTTTTCTGTTGCAAGCCTCTTGTTTGTGTTCTTCTTATGACGCGGGATAGTGAGATTGAAGCGGTCCAGGCCAACCTTACGCGACATCGTTCGCGAGACCGGCTCCGCACTTGACGTGTGGCTTGTTCCACACATGCGGCTGGTGGATGTCAGTTTCTCTCACTATAGTTGTCATGGGATTAACACCGGAGTTTGGCAACCATAATATCAACGTTGTGGCTTTCCGTAGGTAAGAATCGTTCTTAGCATCTACTCCCATAAGCCACGTAAAACATGCAACAACAAAGTAGAGGCGTCTAACTTGTTTTTGCAGGGAGTGTTTTCTGTGATATGGTATGGCCCAAGATGTGATGTGTATATTGTATGCGATGATCATGTTTTGTAATGTTTCACGACTTGCATGTCGATGAGTACACAACCGGCAGGAGCCATATGGTTGTCTTTATAATTGTGTATGACCTGCGAGTCAACTTCTTATACGCCATGTAATAGCTTCACTTTATCGCTAAGTAGTTAGCAATAGTTGTAGTTGCTATTCGTGGTGGAGGCAATCATGGTGGAGTGATGGAGATCATGCCGGAACGCACAAGATGGAGATCATTGCGCGAAGATTGGCTATACCATGTCACATAAAGTTATATGCATGTGATGTTTATCCCTTTATGTATCTTATTATGCTTAGATCGCGACGGTAGCATTATAAGATTATTCCTCACTTAAAGATCAAGATAAAAACTGTGTTCTCCCCAAGTATGCACCGTTGCGAAAGTTCGTCATTTCCAAGCATCACGTGATGATCGGGTGCTATAGACTCTACGCTCACATACAACGGGTGTGTGGCATCCCGCAAAACCACTACTAGAAAATCGCGTTGAATTTGTGCATTGCATCGTCATCATCATGCATTGTTTGCCTAAAACTATTTTTTTCGCAAAGCTTGTTTTGTTTTCTAAAACGCCCCGTCTCGTTTTCAAAATTCAAACCCCGGGTCTCCGGAATATTTTGTTTTGTCTAAACACAGATTGCAAACGCCCCGTTTTAATTAAATAAAATGTTTAAATATTTTTGTGGGGCAGTCGAACGGGCCGAATGACCCGAACGACCACCCCAGAAAAATAAAACGGTCCACCTAACCCGCCCTTCTAAATCCTAAAGCTACCAGCTAACCTACTCAGCACCCCCCTCCACATCACCCCACCCAATGACCTGCTGCCACCTCACCCTCTCCTCTCCCTCTGCCCTATCCCAGCCCTCCACCTCACCAAACTCTCTCTCTCCCTCCCTTTCTCTCCCCCAATCAGTTCCACCTCACACAGTACACAAAAACGCCACACACACCCCACGCGACCCACTCCTCCTCCTCTCCCTGTCCGGCCGGACCCACCCGCGCCTGGACCCCAACCGCAGCCACTCTCCCTCCCTGGCCCCATCCCGACGCCCCCAGCGGCCCCACCTCCCCAACCGACCCGACCCTCTCTGGCTCACCACCCCTGTCGCACGCCTGCCCCGCCTGGGCCCCACCCCGCGCGACCGACGCAGCCCCCCTTCTCCTCTCTTTCCGCCGCGCCTCCCCTTCCCCTGTTCTCTCTCTGGCGCCCCGCGCCGCCCCGTTCCTCGCCTCCGCCGCTCCCTAGTGCCCTCCCCCTCCTGCCCTCCTCGCCGTCGCGTTCCCGGCCAAGCACCGCCGCTCGCCGGCCGCATCTCCCTCAACCTCCTCTCCACCCGACGTTGTCGCCTCCCCCACCTTCCACCGCCGTTCCGCCGCACCCCGCCTCCGCACCTCGCCGGTGACGCGCTCGCAAGCTTCCGCCGCCGGTCCCCCCTCCCTGCCCGCGGCTCCGCCCTGCCCTGCCGTGGCCCTGCAAAGCCGCTGCGGGCGCCCTTCCCTTTTCGTCCCTGGGCGCGTTCCTCCGTCCCTGCCCCTTTCGATCTCTGCCTCTCTTGGGGAGCTTGGTTGTTGTAGGGTGATCGCAAAGAAATCAGAGGTGGATTTGTCGTCTATGGTGTCAAGATGGTGGCTGTGTGTTAGTTCTCCAACTTTCGATGGGAAACGGTGATACGTGTCAATGGACCACCCGACGGACAAGAGCTACAAGTTAGACAAGCGCATCGATGCCAGGGCGCGACAAGATCTCCTCCTCGGACCCCGATGACGCTAAGTTCTTCGTCGTAGATCAACAAGGCCTTCGACAAGTCAAGGAACACCAAGATCTTCGACCGAACGCCAAGACCGATCCGGTTCGAGGACCCGACAAGACCCTCGTGACGACAAGATTCGCGCAGCACGACGAGAGCTGCTTCGCGGATACAGTGCGACAAGATCTACTCCACGGACTCCAAGACCCCCGGTACCTGATCCGTTCAAGTTCGTCGAGAGCGGCAAGATCGACCGCTGGGCACACAAGTTCTCCATCTGGCATCCGAACCTCGCTGATCCCGTCAAACCCGGAAAACCCTGTCGAACCCCGGATCCCCAAGATCGTCGAGACCCCTCAATGTGTGAACCCCCTTCCGAGAACCCTATTTTTTATAAATGGTCAACTGCATGAATTGTTGCATATTTAATTGTCATCTCGCATGCATATCATTGGTTTGGGGGCCTTATGCCGATTCACCTAATAATTAAATATGGGGCCCATATGCGGGCAAATCTAGTCTCATATTGGCCTCATTTAAATTTGTGTAGCGAACCCGGTGCTATCTTTGCCATGCTATTACAACATTTAAATTGTGGGGTAGCTAAATAACTTGAACCATATAATTAATTGTCGGGACCCCGGTTCCGCTTAATATGACCTAATTGCATCGCACCTTTGCCATGCCACACCTCATACATGCATCATGCCCGATCTTTTGCCGTAGTATTAAATATTGCATCCGGTGTTTATTCTAGTGTTTTGCTTCTTCGCGGATAAGGCCGTTGAGTTGATGTGAGCTTCGCCCCGATCTTCGGATGAACCTTCGGCAATGTTTTTCAGGCGAGCATCTCCCCCTTTCTACCTATCTTACTTTTCCAGTATTTACTTCCTCCTGTTGATCTATTGCTATCTGCGTTGCGATGCTCTAGTTTTCGTACCCGTATTATCCTGTGCAGCCCTATATTGCCTTGGACACATCCTATTACCTGTTGTTTGGTAGATAGATGGACCCGCGCGTCGTAGTCGCTTGCTCCAGTGTCGATGCGTGTCGTCAAGTACCACAGTTGTTGGAGAAGAGCCGCATGTTCAATGTTGGAGATGATCATGTTTACTTATCGCTCACTTTAATTACTGTTTAACAACTAAAATTGAATTAAGCAGAGGCATCGGTGGGTGATAGGTAAGTTTTGGTTTCCGACCGCCCACTTGTGTCCCGTAGGACCCGAGTTCTTGACACCTGTTCCGAGATCGAGCGCGCTAACCACAGGTGGGGAGATATGGGCCCCCCATTGATTATTACCTGATTTCCAAGTATTGTACTGGGGGCCACAAACTAGTTTGAGGTTTTATTTATTATCCTGTACTTATGCCATGTTTACTGCTTTATTACGTTTGTGCGAGGAGCACACTGTACTGTTTAGGATCGGGCCACGTTTCGCGGTGTCGACAGTCCCCGTTTGGGGATTTGCTGTCGTTCATAGCCGTTTGCCCAAACCCCAGTCCGTCTCGGAGACCGGCCGACTTCGTTGCGGGTGTCGACTAGGTGGGGTGGCCCCCACGTACTTGCTTTGGGTCTGGGAACGTCGTGACTTAGGCCCCGCCGACATACCGATGGGTGTATGTTAACTGATCTGGCAAAAAGGGTCGAAGTGCCTGTGGATACTTTGGTGCACCCCTGCAGGGTTAAATCTTTTCGAGAAGCCGTGTCCGCGGTTATGGACGACTTGGAGCACAGTGCTTGATCATAGACAACTATAACTAAAGTTTATTGCTATAAATTGACCTGTATCCGATATGACTAGTAATCAGCTTCACTACAACGGAAGGGCTAAGTAAAAGTACCAACAACTGATGGGTTTTGGGTTGTCTCATGCGAATCGAATCTGACTAGTAAGTGATGCCACTATAACGGAATGATTAACTAAAAGTGCCCACTGTTTACTTTATCAGGAGGAATATCTAAACCTGACTAGTAATTGCTGCAACGATAACTGAATAAGTAAAACTGCCAACTGTGTGAGTTCCTCGGTTGACTTCCTTGTTTGGTCTCGAGGGGGAAACGCCAGGATGGGTTTGTTTGATGATAGTATCCGGTTGGATCCGAATAGGTCTTTCTCACCCCTCTCTGATAGCCGCCAGTTGTATCGAGTCTCTATAGGTTGTTTAGTGCATGCTGCCGCTGCCGCTCAGTCCACCATACCTATGTAGGCGAGGACCGCCGAATTCTAGCCTCGCCGTGTACTGGCCTCAGTACTGACGCTCCTCTTTTTCCTTTGCCCTTTGTCGGCACCCCTTTTGTTTAAGCAGGTTTTGAGATCGACGCCGTTAGCAGGGTTACCCTTCCGGCTTGGCCTGGGCAGGGTTATGGACGCCATTGGTTATTCTTCAGGGCTCTTAGCCCCATTTGCATCTTGTCCGTAGTCGGACGCTGTATCGTTTTACCGGTGATTTGGATCTTGTATGTTATATCTGTATTCTTGACTCTTTGAGTCGCTGTTGTATATATCTGTTCTGTGGGTCCCATCGAGGACTGTTGTGTAATGTTATTACTTCGTTTTCCACCCGCACGAAAGTGCCTAGTGGGCACCTTCGAATCGTTTCTATGCGGGTTTGGCAGGTTTCGCTAAAACTTGCATAGGGCCGATTCTGAGGGTGTTACAGGGTGCAAGCCAGTTTTGCACACGCGGAAATACTTGGGTCTAACTTGACGAGCCTAGAATGTACAGACATGGCCTCGGAACACAAGAACCGAAAGGTTAAGCATGAGTCATATGAATGATATGATCGACACTTCGTTGTCCACCATTGAAACCACATCTCTTATCGTGATGATCGGATTTGGTGTGGTGAATTTGGATCGTGTTCACTAAACAACTTGAGGGATGTTGAATTTAGTGGGAGTTCATCTAGTAATTTGATTAAGTTGAACTATTTATCATGAACATAGTCTAAATTGTACTTGCAAATACTGTAGATCACATGGCCAAGTCCAACTTCAACTTCAACGTTTTTGCTGAGAAGGAAAAGCTTAGAAACAATGGGTCTAACTTCACCAATTGGTTCCGCAATCTAAGAATCATTCTGTCTGGCGGACAAAAGGACTATGTCCTTGGGAAAGCGTTAGGTGACCCCCCTGCTGCAACTGCGCTGGCTGAAGAGAAAGTTGTCTATCAGTCGCGCAAAGATGATTATGGTGTGATTAAGAGCACCATGTTGTTTGCTATGGAACCGGAACTTCAAAATCGTTTTGAAACCTATCCCGGGCCCTTTGAGATTCTCGAGGAGCTGAAAACCATGTTTCAGACTCAAGCCCGTTCTGAGAGATATGAGATCTCTGAGAAGTTCTTTAACTGCAAGATGGAGGAAGGGAGTTCCGTTAGTGAGCACGCCATAAAGATGTCGGGCTACACTCAACGCCTTGAGCAACTGGAATGCACGATTCCAGAGGAGCTCAAGATTGACAGGGTTCTGCAATCACTCCCTCCCAGCTACAAAAGTTTTGTAGTGACTCATAATCAGATTGGTTCCACTGATACGATCACCGAGCTCTTCGCAAAGCTGAAGGCTGCGGAGGTGGACATAAAGAAAGATAATCATGTGTTGATGGTCAAAAAGCCCTCCTTTAAGAAAGGTAAGGGAGCAAAGAAGCCCTTCAAGAAAGGCGGCGGCAAGCGCGTTGCCCCTGCTGAGAAGAAGCTCAAGTCTGGTCCTAAGCCGGACACTGAGTGCTTCTATTGCAAGGACAAGGGTCACTGGAAGCGCAACTGTCCGAAGTACTTAGCGAACAAGAAGGCTGGCACCATCAAAGGTATATTTGATATACATGTTATTGATGTTTTCCTTACTAGCCCTCGTTGTAGTGCCTGGGTATTTGATACCGGTTCAGTTGCTAATATTTGTAACTCGAAACAGGAGCTACGGAATAGACGGCGGCTTGTGAGGGATGAGGTGACGATGCGCGTTGGCAACGGATCAAGAGTTGATGTGATGGCCGTCGGCACGCTCTCCTTAGTTTTACCTTCGGGATTAGTTTTAAACCTTAATAAGTGTTATTATGTGCCTGCGTTGAGCATGAACATTATTTCTGGATCGTGTTTATTGCAAGACGGTTATTCATTTAAATCGGAGAATAATGGTTGTTCTATTTATATGAGTTAACATCTTTTATGGTCATGCACCTCTTGTGAATGGTTTATTTCTTCTAAATCTCGAAAGGGATGAAACACACATCCATAACATTGAGGCTAAGAGATGCAAAGTAGATAGTGATAATACTACTTATTTGTGGCACTGTCGTCTAGTTCATATTGGTGTAAAGCGCATGAAGAAACTCCATTCTGATGGACTTTTGGAGTCTCTTGATTTTGAATCATTTGACACATGCGAACCATGCCTCATGGGCAAGATGATCAAAACACCGTTCTCCGGTATGATGGAGCGAGCAACGGACTTGTTGGAAATCATACATACCGATGTATGCGGACCGATGAGTGTTTCGACGCGCGGTGGATATCGCTATTTTCTCACTTTTACCGATGACTTAAGTAGATATGGGTATATCTATTTAATGAAACATAAATCTAAAACATTTGAAAAGTTCAAGGAATTTCAGAATGAAGTGGAGAACCATCGTAACAGAAAGATTAAGTTTCTACGATCCGATCGTGGAGGTGAATATTTGAGTTATGATTTTCTCACGCATCTTAAAGCAAGTGGAATCGTTTCACAACTCACGCCACCCGGAACACCACAGCGCAATGGTGTATCTGAACGCCGGAATCGAACCCTATTAGATATGGTCCGATCAATGATGTCTCTTACTGATTTGCCATTATCATTTTGGGGTTATGCATTAGAAACCGCTGCATTCACTTTAAATAGGGCTCCATCTAAATCCGTTGAGACGACACCGTATGAACTGTGGTTTGGTGCTAAACCTAAGTTGTCGTTTCTTAAAGTTTGGGGATGCGAAGCTTACGTCAAGAAGTTGATGCCGGACAAGCTCGAACCCAAAGCGGAGAAATGCGTCTTCATAGGATACCCTAAGGAAACTATTGGGTATACCTTCTATCACAGAACTGAAGGCAAAGTGTTTGTCGCAAAGAACGGTTCCTTTCTTGAGAAGGAGTTTCTCTCGAAAGAAGTGAGTGGGAGGAAAGTAGAGCTAGACGAGGTTGTTGAACCTTCTCTTGAAATGGAGAGTAGCGCAGCACCTGAAATTGTTCCAGTGCCGCCTGCACCAATAATAGAGGAAGCTAATGACAAGGATCATGAATCTTCGGACGATGCTGCTACTGAACGTCGCAGGTCGACAAGGTCGCGTGCCCCCCCTGAGTGGTACGGCAACCCTGTCTTGACTGTCTTGCTAGTAGAAGACAGTGAACCTACGAACTATGAGGAAGCGATGATGAGCCCAGACTCTGAGAAATGGCTAGAAGCCATGAAATCCGAATTGGGATCCATGAGCGAAAACCAAGTATGGACTTTGGTGGACCCTCCTAGCGACCGAAAGGCCGTTGAGTGCAAATGGATCTTCAAGAAGAAAACGGACGCGGATGGTAATGTTACCATCTATAAAGCACGGCTTGTCGCGAAAGGTTTTTGACAAGTTCAAGGTGTTGACTACGATGAGACTTTCTCTCCCGTAGCGATGTTTAAGTCCATTCGGATTTTATTAGCAATTGCCGCATTTCATGATTATGAAATATGGCAGATGGATGTTAAGACTGCTTTCCTCAATGGCAACATTGATGAAGAGTTGTATATGATGCAACCCGAAGGTTTTGTCGATCCTAAGGATGCTAGTAAAGTATGCAAACTTCAGCGTTCCATTTATGGACTGAAGCAAGCATCTCGGAGTTGGAACCTTCGTTTTGATCAAGTGATCAAGAGCTTTGGATTTGTTCCAAATTGCTATGAAGCTTGTATCTACAAGAAAGTGAGTGGGAGCTCGGTGACGTTTCTGGTACTATATGTGGATGACATATTGATTATTGGAAATGACATCAACATGCTTAACGATGTGAAGAGTTATTTGAACAAGTGTTTTTCAATGAAAGACCTAGGTGAAGCTTCTTATATATTGGGCATCAAAATCTATAGAGATAGACAAAGATGCCTGATAGCATTAAGCCAGAGTACATACCTAGACAAAGTTCTGAAAAGGTTCAGAATGGATAAGGCAAAGAAAGGTTCAGTACCTATGTTGTCAGGTAAGATATTGAGCAAGGCTCAGTGTCCAGCTACGGTAAATGATAGGGAAGCTATGAGCAAAGTGCCTTATGCCTCGGCCATAGGTTCCATCATGTATGCCATGCTGTGTACTAGACCGGATGTGTCCAATGCTCTTAGTTTGACGAGCAGATATCAAAGTGATCCAGGAGTGGAACACTGGACAGCCGTGAAGAACATCCTAAAGTACCTAAATAGGACTAAAGAAATGTTCTTAGTCTATGGGGGTGATGAACAGCTTGTCGTAAAAGGTTACGTCGACGCTAGTTTTGGCACCGACAAGGATGATTCTAAATCTCAGACAGGATACGTTTATATTTTGAATGGAGGAGCTGTGAGCTGGAGAAGCTGCAAGCAAAGCGTGATCGCGGGATCTACAGTAGAAGCGGAATACATGGCTGCTGCAGAAGCGTCAAGTGAAGGAGTTTGGATCAGAAACTTCATCACTGAGCTTGGTGTGGTTCCAAGTGCATTGGACCCACTGGAGATATTGTGTGACAACACTGGCGCCATAGCACTCGCTAAGGAACCAAGATATCATCCAAAGACCAAGCATATCAACCGCAAGTTTCATATAATCCGAGATTATATTGCAGATGGAGATCTGAAGATTAGCAAAGTACATACAGATCTGAATGTCGCAGATCCATTGACTAAAAATCTTCCACGTGTAAAACATGATCAACACCTCAGTGCCATGGGTGTGAGATTGTTGCCAGATGTAAACTAGATTATTGACTCTAGTGCAAGTGGGAGACTGTTGGAATTATGCCCTAGAGGCAATAATAAAGATGTTATTATTATAATTCTTATTCATGATAAAGTTTATATTCCATGCTAGAATTGTATTAAGCGGAAACTTTAATACTTGTGTGGTTTGTGAACAACACCGTGTCCCTAGTATGCCTCTATGGACTAGCTCATTGATCAATGATGGTTAAGGTTTCCTAACCATGGACATGAGTTGTCGATTAATAATGAGATCATATCATTGGGAGAATGATATGGTGGACAGACCCAAACTAAGCGAAGCAATTAGATCGTATCATCGTGTTCATCTTTGCGAAGCTTTTCCTATGTCAAATATTGTATTCCTTATACCATGAGATAATACAACTCCCTGGTATCAGAAGAAAGCTTTGAGGTCATCAAACGTCATCCTATGAGAGGGTGATCATAAAGGTGTCTCTCAGGTGATCGGAAAGTATCTGTTGGGTTGTATGTATCGAGATGGAATTTGTCCCTCCCAAGTCGGAGAGATATACTTCGGTCCCACTCGGTAATCGATATCAACACCGCTTGCAAGCATGTGGTTAAGGAGTTAATCACAAAGTGATATCGGATTACGGAACGAGTAAAGTACTTGCTGTGAACGAGATTGAACTAGGTATGACGGTACCGACGATCGAATCTCGGGCAAGTAAAATATCGCGAGACGAAGGGAATATATATATGGGATTGTTTGAATCCTGACATCGTGGTTCATCCGATATGATCATCGATGAATGTGTGGGAGTCAATATGGGTGCCCAGACCCCGCTGTTGATTATTGATAGAAGATCATGTCTGCATATTCTCGAACCCGCAGGGTCACACACTTAACGTGTCTCGACGCTAGGATAGATTGGATAATTGGTTTATGAATTTTTTTGTTCGGAGTCTCGGATGGGATCCGGGATATCACGAGAGGTTCCGGAATGGTCCGGAGAATAAGATTCATATAAGGCAATGCAGTTTTTGGAGTTCGGAATTGTTCCGGGTTAATCGGTATTGTATCGGAATCTTCTAGAACCTTCCGGAAGGGGACCAACGTGGCCCCACCTTCCGGGAGGGGGCATGGGCCTATGAGGGAGTGTCCTGGCTGCATTGGGCCAGGGGCACAAGGCCCCATAGGGCCCAGCCGATCCTAGAGAGTTTAAATCGTTTAAACTAGAGATAGGGTTTCTAGAAGAGGGGAGAGTCCATGCCCCCCACTCCTTATCCTTTGGGCTTGGGGGAGGGTCTAGGGATGCGCCCCCCTCTATATAAAGAGGGGTGGGGGCGCACCAACCCCCCACACCTCTCCTCCAAACCCTAGCCGCCTTTCTATCCTTCCTCTCCCCCTCCCGACTGTTTGTAGGCGAAGCCCTGCAGCAGAAATTCTCCACCATATACACCACGCCGTCGTGTTGTAGATCCAATCTATCTCTCCACCATACTTGCTGGTCCGAGGAAGGAGGAGATGTCGAGGTGCTGCACGTGTGCATCTCACGGAGGCACCGCCACTTGTGGTGCTAGATCGGATCGGATCGCGAGGAGGAGAAGCGAGTACGACTACATCACCCACGTTCCGACGAACGTTCCGCTGTGCGAATCTTCAAGGGTATGAAGATCTAATCCAATCTCTCTCGTTGTTTGCATCTCCTAGATTAGATCTTGGCTTTCCCTCTGTTCGCTCCGTAGAAAATTTTGATTTACTATGCCGCGAAACCCTTCACACAATGCGGTGGATGTTTGGCATTTCTGTGCTCAGATGGCCAACCAGTTCATGCATGGGTGGGGGCGAACCTTGGTGCCGAGTTGCGGTGCAAGAAAGGGGACCTCCTCTCGGCCATCCAGGACTTAGATAGGGCCGCGGACACGGCAGGTCTATCTATGGAAGAATGGCTCTAGATTTACGCACTGGTGGATTCTCTCATGGAGATTTTTCGAGGCGAGGAGACGTTCTGGCTGGAACGGAGCCGACAAAACTGGCTCCTCAAAGGGGATGCGAACACCGCCTACTTCCATGCCATTGCTAATGGCAGGCATAGGAAATGTCCGATCCCCTGCCTCTGGGATGGTGGACGTCTCTTGGAGGAGGCCAATGATGTCACCTCCCATATCTACTCCTTCTATAAGGCTTTCCTCTGCTGGCACCCGGTCCGGGGTCGCGTTAGCCGAAAACTTTTGTCCAGAGGGGGCCAGGGTTTCCGACGCGGAGAACTTGGAGCTCACCCTCTTGTTCTTGCCAGCTGAGGTTGAGCAGGCCATCATGGAAATGAAGGCTAACTTGGCCCCGGGCCCTGATGTCCTTCCTGTCATTTTCTTCCAGAAGTTCTGGGAGAGTATACAGGGGTTGTTATGCCCTTGTTTCAGGAGTTTTTCGTTGGGACCCTCGTGATGTCGCGCCTAAAATTTGGCGTGATTACCCTGATTCCCAAGGTGGTGGGAGCCACGGATATTCGGCAGTTTAGGCCGATAACGGTAATAAACGTAATCCAACGGATTATGTCCAAGGTATGTGCGCGGAGGCTAGCTCCCATCATGGAGCGTCTAACGCACCCATACCAGTTTGCCTTCCTTAAAGGCAGATTTATTCATGATGGGATCCTGGCACTCCATGAGATTATTCATGAGGTGAAGGTTAGGCGCCAACGGGGTGTCTTCCTGAAGCTAGACTTCCAAAAGGTGTATGATAGGCTAGACTGGGCCTTTCTTCGCCAAGTCCTCCAGCATAGGGGCCTTGATGATCGCATGATAGGGTGGATCATCTAGATCGTAATGAGCGGGAACACGGCAATAAACATTAATGGGGAGGTCGGCCCATACTTCAAACCCATGTGTGGGGTTAGACAAGGGGACCCGATCTCACCAATCTTGTTTAATGCCGCGGTGGATACCCTTGCGGAAATCATGGAGAAATCCAAGATTTCCGGCCACATCTCGGGTGTGGTAGGACATCTTATCCCTAGAGGGGGAGTTACCCACCTCGAATATGCTAATGACACCATTCTTATGGTGGAGGGGTCGAAACATGACATCATTAACCTGAAATTCCTGCTCCTTTCCTTTGAGTCCATGTCCGGCCTCAAAATTAACTTTGACAAGAGCGAAGTGATGGTGCTTGGGTATCCCTTGGATGCGCAACAAAGGATTGCAGATAACCTTAATTGCCGACGGGCAACCTTCCCCTTGTATTACTTGGGGATGTCAGTCAGGGACACTAGGATCCTTTCTAGGGACCTGGAGCCCCTTATGGGTCGGGTTAAGGCAAAATCCAAACCATAACAAGGTAGGTTTACCTCCAAAGGGAGCAAGTCCATCCTCATCGATGCCTGCCTTTCCAGCCTCCGCATGTATATCATGGGGTTGTACATCCTTCAGGAGGGCATGCACGCCAACTTTGATAAGGAGCTCTCTCGGTTCTTTTAGATGGAAAACGATGGCCACCAAAAGTACCATATGGTTAAGTGGGTGGACATTTGCGCCCCCAAGGAGCTGGGGGGCATTGGGATCCTTTCCTCTCGCCATATGAATGTGGCCCTCATGCTACGTTGGGTTTGGTGGATCATGACCGACGATGGTGGCCTTTGGTTACAGCTAATCAAGGCCAAATATCTGCGGGGGCGCCCACTCCTGGCTTGTGAACGTCGGGAGGGATCTCAGTTTTGGAGATCGATCCAGGACATCAAGCCGGCGATCCGGAAGGGGCTCTCTATTTACATGGGGAATGGGAGAAACACCATCTTCTGGCTTGATCCCTGGGTGTGCGGGCGCCCCTTGCGCTTCGATGTTTCCGAGCTTTTCGCGATACGTGCGGACCCTTTGCTCTTGGCGGCTGATGCCTTCCGAGACGGGGTCTAGGAAGTTGCGTTACACCGGAACCTTGGGCCCGCGGAGTGGGCTTCTTGGGAGGGACTTCGGTACAACCTTCCGCTGCCCCTCTCCAAATCCCTAGATAGTATCTCGTGGCACCTCTCGCCCTCGGGCGTTTTTTATGTGGGGTCTATGTATCGGGCCCTCTTTGGTGGGCCTTCCATTCCCTAGACCACCCCCTTTGGAAGGCCCCCATCCCCTTGAAGACTAAAATCTTCAAGGGGATGGGGAAATAAAAAAGGTCACGGGAGGCGGCAAGCACTGCCCCTCCCCTTCCTCCTCCCACCGGCGAGCACTGTCACTCCACTTCCTTCACCCACCGACGAGCACCACATATCCCCTCCCCTTCCTCCGCTCCACCGGTACGCGTTGTCCCGCTCCTACCCTTCCTTTTTGGGACATAATGTTTTTGTTTTAATTTACATGGGGAAATAAAAAAGGTCACGGGAGGCGGCAGGCACTGCCCCTCCCCTTCCTACTCCCACCAGCGAGCACTGTCACTCCACTTCCTTCACCCACCGACGAGCACCACCCAGCCCCTCCCCTTCCTCCGCTCCACCGGTACGCGATGTCCCGCTCCTGCCCTTCCTCCTACTCCACAGTGAGTGCCACCTCACCCCTTATTATGCTCCACTGGCGAGCGCGATGGCCGCTGTCGTAGGCTTCCGGCGCTGCTCCTTCCCATCCCCTGCTCGGCCTCCCTCTATACTAAAGGAGATATGCCCTAGAGGCAAATAATAAATGGGTTTATTATCATATCCCAAACAAGTTTATGATAATTTGATACTGTGCTATTACTGTATCAAGAGAAAACATTGATACATGTGTGGTATGTAAACAAACCTGGTCCCTATTAGCCTCTATTCAGCTAATTCGTTGGGCAATAGATGTTCAAGGTTTCCTGATCATGGAGCAGTTATGCCAGTTGACAACAAAGTCATATCATTAGGGAATTATATAATGGACATTACCCACATAAATATTGCAATGTGATCTAGTCACATGGTTTATCGTTGTAATAGTTAGAAACAAAGTGACCTTCTCCTTAGACTGTGATATCATATTAATCACTATCTTCGGAAAATGCTTTGATCACACTAATCGGCATGTCTGTAACTGGGTGACCATAAAAGTGTGTATTGGGTATTCCGAAGGAATATTTTAGGCCTATGCATCAAGATCAGGATTTATCCATCTGCGTAACGGGAAGATACACTAGGCCCACTCGGTGAGATTGCATCCAATAAGCTGCAGCTTATGGCTAGGTCATAGGGATACAATATCACGACAACGAGTTAAGTAGACTTGTTGGTAACGAGATTAGTATGTTAATACTAAAGATCAAATCTTGGACAAGTCATGTATCAAAGAGACAAAGGAAATAGGACACGGAATTTATGGTTACAACACGATAAAGTTTTGTGGAATGCATAGGGGTCATTATAGACATCTTGGTCCCTCTACTAATCATTAACCAAAGAGAGATCTGGATCATGTCTGTTCCATTCCGAACCATAGGGTAACACACTTAAGGGTTTAACGACGTTCTAAGAATGCCATTGAAGCGAAGGGATCACCGATGAGAAAGAAAGATCGTAATTGTTCCGAGAAAGGATTGTCGGAATAGTTCTGAAGAGGGTCCGAAGATGTTCGAAAGAAGGAAAAGACTGAAAGGTGTTTCGGATAAATAGCAATTATAATATGCATTTATATATGTTATTTGTAAATTAATATATATAAAATAAATATTTTAAATTAATATTTATGGGGAAATTTCCTACAATGGGCCAAATCCGTGGAGGGAAACAACCCAAGAGGAAGCCACCCATAGGGTAGCTCAAATAGCCGCAGCAACAGGCCCACGCAGGTGGGCGGCTGGTAGCTAACGCGCGGGTGGGCACTGGTCATTGCCGCCGCCAGCGGGCCCTGGCCACAGCCCACACGGACGTGGGCTGGCAGGCCGGCCAGCGGCCCACTCGGTCGTCGCTGCTGCCTCACCTGGTCACCGCCTCGGAGGCGCTCTGGGATGGGCCGGCTGGCATGCACGCGGGCGCGGGCAAAGCCCCCCCCCTCCCCCCCGCCAACGCCTTGGCTTCCTGGCTGCTAGGCTGGGCGCGCGGTTGGCCCACCTAGCCCAGCCCGGCTGTGCCCCTCCTTTGCCGTTTCTTTTAGTCCTACATGGATACTTAAGGGAGGGAGTACCCCCTTTTCCCCTATATAATAAGGCCTATAGTGGTGGGTAAAATACACACAAAAATAAAATTGAATTTCCTAAGGCTATTTTCCTTAGGGAATTTCCCCCTCTTTTTCAGTTGAGTCTCATGAGTGCGGTTCCATGAAAGTATTGTGCATGAGAGAGTCGACACCACCTGCACGCTGTCGCGCTGCTAGATCCCAATTATAGAGGATCTACTTCCACATCCCGGCTAGATCAAGGGGAACGGGAGTTGCCGCTAGACACCATACGTGTGTGATACCTCGGATAGCACTGTCACTTGTGATGCTAGGCTATCTTGCAAGGACCAGGAGGTGACGATCAAGGAGTTTTGCGACCCTGAGGTCGGCTACAATCATCTACTTCATCCATGTTTCCCGCGGGACGTTAACCTCGTTGCGATCTACAAGGGTATGTAATCGTAACCTTATCCCGTTACTGCAGTAACTAATAGACAAATCTTGAGCTTAAGGTGCGTTCTAGTTAGAAAAAATTGTGTTTTCTGTTATGAGGCCCTTCATATACGACCTCCCCACAGATCACTGACCCTGGTTGCGGGTGGTGGGGAACAAACGACCGAAGAAACCCAAAGGATTTCCGGCGACACGCTCGCGGATTTGCGGCGGCGCGATGAGTTCAGCAGGAGCCGACGGAGCTCGGACTGTGCAGGTCAGGGGCGTGTGGTGGAGGCAGGGCGACGCGGGGAGGCCGAAGAATATGGGGAGGGAAGAGAGAAAAAATAAACAGGAGAATGACAGGTAGGGGCACTTTTACTTTGACGGTTTAGTCAAACGGTGTGAAATTTGGATGCCACATCGGATTTATAGGTGGGTCCTGCTTTTAGTTTCGGTGTCAATTCAGGATCAAACGTGAATCAATTCTTTTACGAAAATTAGGTTATAATGTTTTAGGTTTTTGCGATTGAAACATCAACCGATACCATTCGGGAAATTTGACCTAAATTATGATAGGATTACAGACGGTCGATTCCCGTGGAATTCAGAGCCTACCCACGGATTTCCTTCCATAAATTATGATAGGATTACAGACGGTCAATTCCCGTGGAATTCAGAGCCTACCCACGGATTTCCTTCCATGGATTACGGACGCGGTAGTGCACCAACAGTCTTTATCTCTATCTAAAGATGACATGGAGTAGTGCAGACAGTAGGTGTCTGGACTATTATACATGTCCTAAGACCATACACTGTGTATGATTAAAGCGGTTCAAAGGTCCACATGGTTCAATTCAACACATGGCAGGGCATCGGTTCAATAGCTCTAACAACAAAAGTGACTCATATTTTTGGTTCAGCTGACAGTGCAAAACGTGGCAGCCTGGCCCACACTACACAGAAAGGGAGGAGAGCGAAACAGCTACGATTGTATGCAAAAGGGGTGATGCATGTCAGCTTGGACCCCAAAAGAATCGAACCTACATAGCAAGAAAAATAGAACGACTCAAAAACCTAACACCTTTTGCATTGAATCGGTGTTACATAGTACACGGCCTAAGACCATACATGCTTAAAGCGGCATACATGCTTAAAGCGGTTCAAAGGTCCCCATGGTTCGATTCAACACGTAGCAGGGCATCGGTTCAATAGCTTTGCCAACAAAAACGATGCATGTTTTTGGTTTGGTTCATAGTGCAAAATATAACAGGCTGACCCACACTAGAAATGGAGGAGAGAGAAACAGCTACGATTGCATGCAAAATGGATGGTGCATGTGTAAGCTTAGCCCCAAAAAAATTAAACCTATGTAGCAAGAAAAATAGACCTACTCCAAAATCTGACACCTTTTTAATTGAATCGGCGTCACATAATGCATGGCCTAAGGGCGGTCTATCCAAGAGTCCTACCATGCATTAGGGTAGGTTACATTTGTGTCCACTTTACATGGTCATGATCTTATTTTCATAAGATAATGTGAATTCAAAATCATGGTAATTGATTGTACAGTAAAATCATGGAATTCGTTGCAAAAAGAGGTGGGGATCCCCGTCCACCCATGTCTTTTGTTCTTGTAGCTGATCTGCTCCGGCCAGTCGTAAACAATCTGTTTGATAGTACCCGCAAAAAAATCAGTTCGCTAGTGAAGACCTCACTAGTGAAACTGAATACCATACAATCCAATATGCAAAGGATACTCCGCTGATTCATGTTGATCAGTGAATTGCACTTTTTTTAAACGGAAGGCCTAGGCCCGGTTTTATATATAAAGCCCCAACGGAAACAAACAAGTACAATTACAAATAACATCAGATCCCTCAGGGATCAAGGAACAGCGACATACAGATGTCTAGATGAAACAGTATAAGGTAGCAAATCACAGTTAATTGCACTTAGGCCCTGTTCAGTTAGTGTTGGATTGGGATGGATTGACATGGATTGGCCTGGATTGGATCCAACCTAAGTCAAAATTCTTCCTAATCTTCTCCAATCCCATCCAATCCACTCCTAGATGGATTAACTGAACATAGCCTTAAAAATCTTTTGCAGGACATTAGTATTTCCTCCGGTTCATATTAATGTTCTCAATTTTGTCTAGATACGAATGTATCTAATTTAAATACTTAACTACATACATGCAAATTAGATAAAATTAAGGCCATTAAAATGGACTGGAGGGAGTATTTCCATATGATTTGCTGTTAGTTTTCACAAATCCTTCATGACCCCTGTTAAACAAATTCTTCCACAGGACGAGAAGTTCTAGCTCTTGAAAATATTTTAGGCTATCAAGTGGGTTCCCTCCGTTTCACCTACTGGATCTTCCTCTAGGTATTACAACACCCCTAGTGGCATAAAGAGAAGGCTTGCTAGTTTCTCTTTCCTAGCAGATGGTTGAAAGCTTGAGCTAATCAGGACAGTGCTCACATCAATGCCAATCTATTTTTTTGTTCCTTTATCATCCCTCCAGGAAAAATCAAGCAGCATGCTTGTATCATTAGGCATTGAGGAGTAACAACCCAGACTCCACTACGAAAAATCTCTGGCTGCCCATGAGATAATTAGCAAGCCAAATTTAATGGTGGGTTGGGTATCATGTACTTAAGAGATAGAATGAAGCACAAGAATATTCAGTTTTTAGGTTCTAGTGGTGTTGAAGCATCATCCAGATGGAACCCATCAAGCTGCAAAATTATGTAGTTTCTTCCCGTTGGGAGGCATTAAGAAAGTTTGCGAGCTATAGGTAAAGTGAGCAGATTATACTACTCCCTCCGATCCATGTTAGTTGACTTGGATTTATTAAAATTTGAATGAACCTATATACTAAATAGTGTCTAGATTCATCCAAACCTAGACAAATCTAAATCAACTAATATGGATCGGAGGGAGTATTACATCTGGAAATGTAAGTGCACGCTAAGAATTAAAGTTTTTGCTTGGATTCTCCTTAGTGACAGGCTAAACACAAAAGATGTCAAGGTGTAGGCAGTAAAAAGTCACAAATGATATGCATTATTTGCCCTGTCCTAGAACCATTGACTGGATGCATCTTCGGGGTTGTTTTTATTGCCTGTTGGCACATCAGGAAATAAAGGAATTGAGCAATCTTCCAGGACAGGCTAAACACAAAAGATATGCCAAGGTGTAGGCAGTAGAAATGATATGCATTGTTTGCCCTGTCCTAGAACCATTGACTGGATGCATCTTTTCTCTGTGTAACTTCAGCGCCAGGACATGAGTTTACCTCCAGATTGGTTGGGAGCCAGATGACAGCATGGACGCTATTGTTCAATAGGCTAGGAGAAGCTTCAACCATAGTTTCTTCTTCGGGGTGGTTTTTATTGCCTGTTGGCACATCTGGAAATAGAGGAACTGACAAATCTTCCAGGACATGCAATCTGGAGTTTACCGAATGAAAAATGCACGGAGATGCTTATATATAGGCGCGTAGTTGCAAGACTATCGAACATGAGAATTTGTGGCACTAAAGGGTTTTAATTGTACTGGAGGAAATCATCTTATTCAGGCACTCACAGAAGTATTCCATATCAGTAGTACAAGAAAGATTGCATGTAACGTCTCTGGAACTTGGAAAGGGTAACGACTCCATTAGTAATTCCTTCAGCTCGTTTGCGTCAACAGGACGAGCGTGCTCCACATCATCCCTATAGCTCGTTCAAAATTTCATATGCACTTGTTCTTGGATTTCTGCAGGGAAGAAACAGCAATGTCTGTAAGCTTAAGGCGCCTACTTCCAAAACCGTAAGCAAACTGGTTGGATTACATCAAATCTTGTTCTATGTTTAGGTCTCAAATTTAGAAAAACGTGTGGGAGCTTGTTTCTTACCCCGGAGCGTGACCCGCCAATACGGAGGCTGTCCATGTTGAGCAAGCTCTCCACTTCGTCCAGCTCGATGACGGCTTTGATGATTGCGCCCGAGAGGTCCTTGTCGTCGTTTGCGTCAAAAAAGCAGCCCCTCTCCTTGGCATCCACCACTATCTTACGCCAAACCGTCTTGCTGCTCACCAATGTGGTCGCATTGCCTACTATCCAGAGACAGTGCCTGTCAAAGAAAACAACACAAAATCACTCACGCGACTCAAGAAACTGAAAAAACAGGGGAACTCAACTCACTTGGCCCGTGTCAGTGCCACGTTGGTACGGTTCACATTGTCAAGGAAGCCGACTTTCCCTGCACTGTTGCTCCGCACAGTGGAGAAGATGATGACGTCCTCTTCAGCACCCTGGAACCCGTCCACTGATCGGACCTTCACGGAGAAACTGCCGTGCCCGTCATACCTCTTCCCGAGCTTCTCCTGGATGGCTCGAACCTGGCCCTTGTATGGCGACACAACTCCCACGCCGAGCTTGCTCCTTGTTTCAACACACTCTGCAGCCAGAGACCAGTGATGAGAGTGAAAGCAGAAGGTACCAACTCCCATGCGCCACTGATTTACTATGGCGCTACTGTGCGTACCTTTGAACAATCTTTGCACGATTCGGGTCACCACGGCGACCTCGATGGTGTTGATCAGGCTCTTGTCGTGCTTGCCCGAGCTTTCCTTTCCACCCTCGATGTCGATGAACAAGTAGGAACCGTACATTGGGCCAGTCAGATGCCTCCTCTCATAGTTCCTGTGTAGGACGTTCTCACCATCAGCAATCCGGTTGCCGTAGAAGCTTGAGACCGGGAACTTGCTTATGCCTGGATGCATCCTGTACTGCACATCAAGAAGGTGCTTAGGGTGCCCCAGAGAACTCAGCCTCTCAAACAGGCTCCTTCCGAAGTCAGCTTCATCACAGACCTGCAAGAGTACAAAATTGTTGCAGCCAAGGATCAACGGGCAGACGTGGCAACAAAATATTCACGGTAAACTAGAGATGGTACGGAGTAAGGGCAGAATATCACCTTGCTTTTCACAAGAGCAGGCAGCTGGTATTCATCTCCTATGAGAACAGCAAGGCGGATGCCAGGAATCTGCAGAGGTATCAGGGATTCACACTCCTTCAGCTGCGCCGCCTCGTCAACAACAAGGTCAAACGGCTCGGCCTTTTGCAGGTAGTGCAAACGAGATGAGCTTGACGCGGTGCAGAGTATGCTCTTGGAGTTCTGGAGCAAGAACTCCTCGATTGACCTCTTGTCAAATATATCAGGAAGGTGAAAGTTGTTAGACAAGTACTTTAGCTTCTCAATGCACAGTGTTCTTGCCTGCTTCAGCTCTGAACGCACGCTGTCTTGCGCATAATCCATAAGACTCTGAAACAGTGAACTGTTTCTACCATCCGAGGTGTCTCTGAACAGCGTTTGCAGCTGCTTCTCTAGTTCATGCTGCACGACTTTCCCAAACTCTTTAAGCAAATGTATAACCTCAGTCATGCAACGGAAGTTCTCTCTAGGTGTAGCAGATCTGGGGAGATCATTGCAGAAAGTCTCAATGCAGGTACGCAGATCACTCTCGGCTTTCTTGTAACTACTTAGGAAATAGTCCTTGAACGACATTACTTGTAGATGCTTCTTATTAGATTCCTCTGTTGCCTGCACATTTTTGTTTTCCTTATCAAGCTCCTCCTTTCCCTCTGTCTTTTTATTCTTATCCTTCTTAGAAAGTTCCTCCTTTTTCTTCTTAGCACGTTCCTCAATCTCCCTTTCAATTTGCTCAACATACGATGCATACTGAATCAAGGGTTCCTCAAGAACTCGTACCATGGAACTCAAACAGCTGGTCCACCCTGAACCTGGCATCAAGCAATTCTGCAGACGGCGAACACGCTTCTCTAGGAAAATCTTTGTGAGGCTCTGATCCACGTTCATCCGATCCTCATTTCCAAACAACACAACATCACTCACGAAACAGTTATTTCCACTACCACCAGAGGAATTCGCGAGGAGGCTGAGGACCCGAGACGCAACCTCTACTACTGCAGTGTTTGTTGGAGCGCAGGTAAGTGTTCTGTGGTTCTTGATCATCATAGACCACAGTAGAGTGCTGATTGTCTTTGTCTTCCCTGTGCTGGGAGGTCCCCATATCAGACGCACCGGATAGGTATTGTGCTGCTCCATTGCTGAAACACAGTCAAGTACTGCCATCTGTTGTGACCTGTTGAGGCTGAAATTTTCAAGACCAAGTGATCTGTCTGGCAAATGTAAAGGTAGTTCTGAACTCTCAACCTGGCCAATCAGCCATCAGAATGGCAAACACACATTGTATAAGTCAAAAGATGTCAAGTAGTACTTGATAGAGAAAATAGAGAAGCACATAAAAACGAAACTCGGGTACATACCCGAGGAGCATAATTTACAATCTTCTCAATGATACTAGTGTTCCTAAGGCTAGCAACATGCAGGTCCAGTGCACTCCATATACGATTGTACGTTGTCATGTTGATCAGAAACACCGCAACAAGAGGCGGAACTAGATTTTGTTTCCCACCACGTCCTCCGGATAGCCTTACGATTGCATGGCCGTTACCGTCCTCTGCTTTCAACACTGAAGCAATCACATAAGGAACCTTGCTGCGTCCCAAGTCTGATATATGTGTTGGTTTCCGATCCAGCAACACAAGAATATCGGCATCCTTGAGGGCATAAATTTCCCCTGGGCCTGTATCATGGTCAGCCTTCTTGACCAAGATACTGTATATAGACTGCTCTGAATGAAGCTCATTAATACGAACCACTTCAGTCGCTGGTGAATGCTTGATGATCTCCAGTGCAGAGAAGAGATCAGCACGAGTTTCTTCAATCAGTGGTATAGTAAATGATCCCATGTACTCTTCTAGTGAAGTGAAAGTGCTTGGCACTTTCTTAACCTGAAGCAGAGACAAGCCATTATTACGTTCTTTACAAAAGAAAAATCACCTAGAGCAAACAACAGAGAACGACCCAACTGTTGTACAGTAGTAATACAGCTTCAAGAGATGGATAAAAAAAAATACTGAAATGTTCTTGGCTTGATCTCCATATCTTTATATTGAGAGGTTTTCCAATCAATTGGACTTAGATTTGAACTGCTTAATGTGAGTTTCTTACTACAAAAGGTTATCAAATTAAGTCATACTATGCAGATTTCAAATTCTAACCTTATTAACTGAAGTCTATTTGAGAAAAGAGAACAATTTTAGAACAACACATAAGAGATGCATAAGACTAGTAACAGGTTACATGATTAAACAGGTTACTAAACACTACTTTCCAATCACATTTTAAAGACCTTTACAACTTCCTGTGGTCAGGCTGAAATTCATAAGCAAATCTTGTTGCTCCATTTGTTTCCTTAAGATATACTACCATGGGTCCAAGCATTTCGGATGTATAACTTAGAACACCTAAGTTTCGTACAAAGTCTTATAAAATAATGGCATATTCTAAGCAATAAAATTGCATAAATTTCATACCAAAGGAACTACTTTGGCAAAAAAAAATACTAAGAAATCTATAACAAAACCAAGTCCTCAAAATGGAATTCTTCTAAAAAAGTACTCTTCATTTTGACAAGCGGACATACAGGAATAAGGTTAATTCAGAAATAGAAGCGGTTCTATTTCTTTTCTGGATAGTCTTGAATCCACCATGAGGCTATGTAACCTCGATAGAATTTTTTAGTAAGAGCAGACGAAGATAAACTGATACGTTGATAATACTCACCTTTTTCTTAAGAAGGTTCTTGTTGAGCACATCCTGAAGTGACCACGAGAACATCTGCTTCTCCAGCTCGCTCTGCGTCCAGTTACTGTACCTGCTATCATTCGCCCGTGCCACCGTCCCGGTCCCCTGTCGCACAAGCACGAGGTCGCCGTCGCTGTCGTAGCCATAGTCGCTCATCTTCGCCCTCACACGCCTCCGGCCTCCCGCAACAGAAGTATCTCGTCGGTTTCAGGGTGCAGAGAATTTAAAGGGCACGCAAGGGAGCCGGCCGCGGCCAGTGGGATTCCGTCGGCCAATTAATTTTGGGTTGGGATGCGAAGTGCCAATCGTCGCTTAAGATTAATGCAGCGCACTGTTCAGCTTCTTCCGTAGCCGCACCGCTGCGTTTTTAGCCGGTTCGCTCCTCCGAGGAAACACCGGGGGCATTGAATCGATTCGAAACGTTGGACTTGCCGATTCGATCCAACAGGTTCGCTCCTCCGAGGAAATTCCACTGGCATCGTCCCCAGAATAGAAGTCGAACCCAGGCCCGAGACGACTCACCGTTGCCTCCGCAGCAAGCCGTCGCAGCCGTAGGCCTCGGCTGCTCGTCTCCGGCACTTGTCGCAGGCCTGCCATTGCCGTAGCTAGCCACTGCCAAGGTCCAGGTCCAGGACGTCCCCCCGTGCTCGTCGGAGGCCGGCGCCGTCTTCCAGGACGTCGTGCGATCTCATCGCGGACCTGCCGTCTCGAAGCCGACCCAGCGCCACCGGGCCCCCTCCAGCCCTCCGCCACCTACGCAGAGGCGCGTTCACACCTCGCCCCGGATCCCCTTCACTCTTCTCAGTCGCAGCCTCGCAGATCCCGGGAAAAGAGAGATTTGGGCGCGCGCGCGCACGAGAGAGAGAGATGGCGATTGGGAAGAAGTTGCAGAAAACGGTCGCAATTTGGGGAGGAGGGAATATTGGTGATGATGAAGGTTTTCCATCGTCTCTTTGCGAGTTAATTACACAAAATTGAATTTTTTAAGAAGCATATATATTAATATGAGATGATACCAATTACAACCGGCCTCTGCAATAACGTATTGTCCTAGCGGTCACATAGATGCACACATCCAAAAAAAGAATTACGAAAAAGAAAGTTCGGCTACAATGACTTATTCATTAAAACAGTAGTACTACCACCATTAAGATAGCACCAGAAGTCCATCTTCTCAAAAAATGACGCCTGCAATAAGGAAACAGTGCACAAACATTATCATCGTCCGATCAAAGTTCTAGGTTTTCACCCTGAAGAAAGTTCACGCTTTCAAAATAATACCTTTAATAAGGCCATTGCCAGGTACAACCAATTAATGTCTAATACGTCGTAAACGTATCAATAATTTTTGATGATCCATGCTTGTTTTTTACCAACTATCTTATGTTTTATCTACACTTTGAGGCATTTTTATATATTTTCTGGACCTAACCTATTAACAAGATGTCATAGTGTCAGTTCCTGTTTTCTGTTGTTTTTGGTTTTAAAAAAGCTACTAAAGAAATATTCTCAGAATTGGACGAAACAAAAGCCGAACTTCCTATTTTTTAGAGGCGGAGACGGAGTCCAGAAGCCAGAGGGAGGCACACCCTAGGGCAGCCACACCTGGGCCCGGCGCGGCCCCACTGGACCTCCACCGACCTTGCCTCTTCGCCTATATATTCCCCCCGGGGAGAAAACCCTAAGTACCCGATCAGAATTCCACGAAAAAGTCCGTAGCCGCCGTCATCATCGTCCCTAGATCGGGAGGGGTCTGAAGCTCTTCCCGGCACCCTGCCGGAGAGGAGAGGTCATCTCGGAGGCCTTCTTTATCACCATGCCTGCCTCTGGAGTGATGTCTGAGTAGTTCATCCATGGACTATGGGTCCATAGCAGTAGCTAGATGGTTGTTTCTCCTCTTTGTGTTATCATGTTTACATCTTGTGAGCTGCATATCATGGTCAAGATCATCTATTTGTAATCCTATATGTTATCTTTGTTGGGATCCGATGGATATTGAGTACTATGTTAGATTGATTATTGATTCTATCATGTCTATGTTATTTGTGATCTTGCATGCTCTCTCTTTCTAGTAGATATTTTGGCTAAGTATTTGCTTGTGACTCCAAGAGAGAGTATTTATGCTCGATAGTAGGTTCATGCCTCTAGTAATCTGGGGGAGTGATAGAAATCTCTAAGGTTGTAGATGTGTTGTTGCTACTAGGGAGAAAACAACAATCTTTTGTACAAGAGAAATTGTGTTGTTTACTTTACACACTTTGCTAATGCAATTATCTGTTGCTTGCAACTTAATACCCGAGGATTGTTTGGATGATATCCCCGAGGTGGTGAAAGGATACAGATGCCGCCTAGAGGGGGGTGAATAGGCGGTTTAAATTTTTTTCGAGAGTGACTCAACAAAGGCGGAATTAAACTAGCGTTTACTTTGTTAAGCACAAAACCTAGAACAACTAGGGTTCACCTGTTTACACCAACAACTTATGCTAAGCAAGACAAGCAACTATGTGATAGCAAGATATATACTTCAAGCACAAAGGCTATCACAAAGTAAGGTGCATAAGTAAGAGCTCAGATATAGAGATAACCGAGGCACGCGGAGACCGACGAAATTTTACCGAGTTCCTCCCAACATAAAGTACGTCTCGTTTGGAGAGGGGGTGGTATCAAACCACCAAAGCCACAAAAGGCCTCCCTTATTATCTTATGAATCTCACCCCAATGGGATCGATCCACGCTTCCACTATCGGTGCACTTGTCGGTGGCAATCCGGAACCTCTCACAAGGTTGGGGCACTTCTCCACAACTCAATTGGAGGCTCCCAACGAATATGCTTAGGGAAAGCTCCACAACTTAATTGGAGGCCCCAAGTAATCCAAGTAACCTACAAAACCGCCAAACCGTCTAGGGTTCCAAGAACCCAAGAGTAAAAAGCTTCTCACCTTTCACTCGATTAAATCCTCATCGAGAACTCAAACCGATGCACCAAATGCAATGGCAAGAACATAAGTAGTGCTCAAATCCTTCTCTCCCAAATTCCACCAAAGCTACAAAAGCTTGTGGGGGAATAAGAGAGGAAGAACAGTGGAGGGAATCCACAAAAGACTCCAAGATCTAGATCCCAAGACGTTCCCCTCACTTAGAGGAGAGATTGATTGGTGATACGTCGGAAACATATCTATATTTTTTTATGTTCCATGTTTGTTTAGTATCTACTTTGCTTTGCTTTGTCCACACTTTGAGGTGTTTTTTATATGTTTTATGGTACTAACATATTAACAAGTTGCCATAGTGTCAATTGCCTGTTTTCTGCTGTTTTTTTGTTCCAGAAAAGCTAGTAAGGAAATATTCTCGGAATTGGACGGGACAAAATCCAAAGTAAATATTTCACCGAGGAGAACACGGAGTCCACAGGAGAGACGGAGGGGAGTGTAACTACCTCGGTGAATTACGCTCCTAGATACAAGCCTGGATGAGCGGTAGTGGTTGAAATAGTACGGTGGGGCCCCAAAAGCCACTCACGGGTAGACCTTTCGGCCGTCCCAACCACTTCCAACTCAACGGGACCTGTACGGGCGGCGTAATCGGCAGGCGAAGGGATCAACTACATACACAAATGAGTATGTATGCAAGCCACCATACAAGAGTACATCAGAGCCATACCATCTAGAAAGAAAGGAAATATAGCAACGCCATACGGCAAGATTCAAACATCCTGAATAAATCTATAGTTTAGGATAACTCCTCATACAACACACATCAGAGTATCAAGCGGAAGCGGCAAAACAAGTCCGAGTACGGATAAGAAGCAAATCGGCATAAGATGCCATGGAAATAAGCACATCCCGCCCACAGATCTCACGGATCCCCGTTCCCGGAATCTCTACACCGAACGATCGTTGCCAACATCATCAGCCTCTTCCACCCAGTATCCGTCCTGCGAGGGTACCTGTTCATCTGAACCAATAATTTATCGTGTGAGACCCTAAGGGTACTCAGCAAGTCTTAATGCCTCTAAAGGGGACACAACCTGGGGTGACGCAATTGCAGCAAAAGATAAACCCTAGCAGTTCTATAGATAGACGCTAACCATCCGCCTAACCAATGATAGACGGATGTCCGTGAATTAATGACAACAGTTACAACAGTAATTTCATCCGATCCATCCTCCTCCTCGCTTACCAACGAGGGAGCGGACGAACAACCCCCCCATCCGTTGGCAATTTTATTAACCATTCCATGAGCGTTGCACTATTTACTAGTCAGTTGTTTAGTCAAGTTAAAAGCGGTACTTTAGTTATGCTTGTCTATGATCGAGAAACTGTGCTCCAAGTCGTCCATAACCGCGGACACGGCTTTCAGAAAGTTTTACCCTGCAGGGGTGCACAAATAGCAACACACACTCGATCAACCTCGGAAAAACCAAATCAAAACCCAACGAGGCCTTCACGACAAAGCAATCACGGGATTCAGAATTATTTCAGGGGGCCACCCCTTGGAGTACACCCGCAACGAAGTAAGCAAGCTCCGAGACGGACTCAAGGTTTGCGACAATGGCTGTAAGCGACAGCAGATCCCCAAACAGGGACTGTCGATACCGCGAAAACACTCCGCTTCCAAAACAGTACAGCGTGCTCCTCACACAATCGTAAATAAAGCAGTAAAACATGGCATAGGTACAGGATAGTAAATAAAACCTCAAACTAGTTTGTGGCCCCGAGAAATAAGACGGAATCAAGCTCTGGCTCAGGAGGGTCCCATATACCACCCGGATGTGGATAGCGCGATAAATCTTGGAACAGGAATCAAGTACTCGGGGTCTCACGGGACACAAGTGAGCAGGAAAACCAAATAGCAGATATTGCTCACCGGTGCCACTTTCATTAGTTATCCCATTACTACTCAGGTTAAGTTGTTTAGGTACCTCGTTATCCATCCGACACTCACAAACCCTACACATGCTGTTCTACGACTCGCATGGCTCAAACAACTCCTGTAGTAATGGCTCATGGGATGGAGGAACAAGCTTGGTGGGGTTTAAAGTAAAGGCTATGCAATACTTGGGATTCAATTTAATGCAATCACGACTCAATGATGCAAGAATAAGATAGAGGCAATAGGTACTGTATGTATGCAAGCATGTGGTAGTGCTTGCCTTGCAACTCGGTGGAAGCGAGAGACGGATCTGGGTAGTGCTCCTGGTTCTCCTGATAAATCCCCTGCTCAGTGTCTATCCGAGAAAAACCAAACAAACAAGGCCAACATGAATATAGAGCACAAGCATATGAATAAGATGCGTCAAGCAAACAATCATGCCATGATGAATGATGCACAATTTGCATGGCATTAAAGTAGCATGGCATGGGTGAGGTGTAGAGCACAAGAATAAGTCATTTTATTAAGGTTTGGCCACATTTTATTGTCATAATAGTTGCTGTATACTTTATATTTATATGATGCATGCTGCAATTGAAGTCATGGATAGCATAAACAGAAAGGTCTCGTCGAGCTGATCATTTTATACATATCATTTGCTTAATTTGGAATTATAAATCAAAAGTTATTAATTATTTAAGTTCCAGTGGCATTTGTCGTAATTTGAATAAACTTGGAATTTAAATGTGCAAAAGGCAATTTGAATGTCATATTTGAATTCCTGGCATTTTTTCTGATCTCCAAACATATATCATTTGTGTTATTTGGAATTATAATGGAAAAGTTATTTACATCTGAATTAGATTTGAATTTGAAACAATTTAAACAAAATTTGAGTTTTATACAGACTCTGGAAAGTTTTATACCCAGCCTACTCTAGCCCGGGTCGCAGACATGTGGGGCCAGGTGCTTGCTGACCCACACGCCAGCGTCTGAGAGAGTGAGGGAGCGCGGGTTGATTAAACCAAAACAGAGGACTCTTTTTATAAAAAGGCAGCGGTCACTGACGGTGGGCCGGCTGGACCGCGGGTTGGCGCGACAAAAGGTGAGGGGTGTAAATGCAAAACGACCATGCGCGTACTGTACTTCTTCCTCTGAACCTGACGGGCGCGCGACAGTCGCTCGCGCGACGCGCGCGGCGCGGTGGGGGATCGATCTCGCGATCACTGGCTCGCGCAGGGGGCCTGTGCCACTGCGGTAGGCTAGGGTAGCTGACGGTGAGATGGGCGCATGCTGGATAGGGTGTTCGCGACTGGGAGCGAGCAGACACGAACACGACGCCGGCACACAGAGACCGTTCGACGAAAGGTCCGCCGCGTCCAGGAAACGACTGAACACGAGAGGATGTCTAGGAGGCGGGGGTGCTCACCGCGAGGGTGCTGGTGGGGTCGGTACGGGCCGGGACGCAGTTGATCGCCGGCGCGGCTCGCGGACGGAGGCGCTAGGGTTTCGTCAGGCTTGCGCAGGTTCTGTCGGTGCTGGGCTCCTCCTCCTCGCTGCTGGGTATGGGGGCGTCGCGGACGAGCTCCAGGTCTTCCTCGACACCCGCAACACCACGCCCTCCTCCTGGCTGCTGTGCTCGCGAGAGAGCCCGCGGCGTGGCCGGCGTCGGGGTGATTCTGAGGTGGAGAAAGAGGGGGCAGAGGGGAAGCGAGGCAGAGCCTCAGGTGGATCTGGGGACGGCTGGGTGCGACGGGAGGGGATAAGAAGGAAAAGGGAAGGTGGGGCTTGCGTGGGGGAGGGGTAGACCGGCGCGGCGCCACCCTTGCACCTCACGTGCACGGCAGGGCCACGGAAGGCAGGGGCAGGGGCAGTGTGGCTTCCAGGTGGGACCAGGGGCGAGGCCAAGGAGGCAGGGCAGGCTCGGTGGGGCTTCTAGGCAGAGAGAAAAGAGAGGGGAGGGAGGAGCTCGAGTTAGCTAGGTTAGGAGCTAGGCTCGGGCTAGGGTTTGCCTTAGGGCTGGTTTGGTGGTAGCTAGATGGGGTAGTGCGGCCAGGGGGGTCCAGCAGGCAGAGATAGGGGGGGTGGTGAGCTGGGGTCATGGCATGGAAGAGAGGGGAGAGCTAGGGTGTGGCTCGATGGGGTTCGGTTTAGAATTAGGTGGGATTAAGGAGAGAGGGGTGGATTAGGGTTTCTAGCTAGGATGGTTATGGCCATGGTGGGAGAGGGAGCTAGGTTAGAGGATAGAGAGAAGGGGGTGCAAGCTAGGGTTTTTGGAATCATGCATGCTCCATTCAAAGAACAAGCAAGATCAAAGAAAAGAGGTAGGGAGAAGGATGGGGTTTAAACTTATGCTCTCACATGATCACATGTGTAAGCATGGAGCATGGTGATGAGGGTTTAGCTATAGGGGATAGAGGGATGATATGGTGAAGAAACTACAAGCCCAAAACAAGGTTTAAACAAAAGAGAGATGATCCATGCAAGCAAAACCATATAACATTCAAAAGTCAAGAAAAAGGGTGGCACTTGCATGGCCCATGCAAACAATAATTGCCATGTAGTTATATTGTGAAAACAACACAAAATCATGTGGCATTATTCCTTGCATTCCCAAAAGGTGGGCAAAGGCCAAGCATCAGATTATGGGTGGAATCCAACCAACCAACATGAGCTAGAGGTAAACTCAAATAAAATGCCAAGCTCATATTAATTGGATGGTGGAATTATAAGGTGGTGAAAGAAAGGTGGTGGAGTTATTAAGAGATATGCCCCCAAATCAACTTGGGCATTTAACAATTTATCAAGAACCAAATACAATATCAAGAGGCAACTACAATTAATAATGCACATGAGATAAGAACCAAACAGGAAGGGGTTTTATATGATGCTCAAATGCAAGGTGGCATGATGACATGAGCATGATATGATGATGATGCAACAATTATATATTGGAAGTGGCCCCTTTTTATTACTAGGACAAGTAGCATTACAGGTGTTAGACAACTGGGATGCTACAACTCTCCCCCACTAAACAGGAATCTCGCCCCGAGATTCTAGGAAGAAGAAGAAGACACAAAGAGAGAAGGATGGTTGGCACGGAGTTCATCTTCACGCTCCCATGTGGCTTCATCAACAGAATGGTGTGACCACTGCACCTTGCAGAACTTGATGGACTTGTTGCGAGTCCTTCTTTCTGCGGTCTCAAGGATTTTGGTGGGGTGTTCTTGATAAGACAGATCTTCTTGGAGATCGATTAGCTCATGATCCACGGTCCTGCCGGGATCTTTGAAGCACTTCTTGAGCTGAGAGATGTGGAAAACATCAAGGACTTTGAGTTTTTCCGGGAGCTCCAGGGAATAAGCAACTTCTCCTCTTCTACCACGAATCTTGAATGGACCAATGTATCTAGGAGCCAGCTTTCCTTTGATACCAAAGCGGTGTGTGCCTTTCATGGGAGTGACACGAAGGTACACGAGATCACCAGGGGCATACACCATGTCCGTGTGCTTCCTGTCATAATTGCTCTTCTGACGACTTTGAGCAATCTTCAGGTTCTCCAGAATGATATGCACCTTCTCCTCTGCTTGAGTAACGATATCAGGGCCAAACCAGATTCTTTCTCCTGCACCTGACCAACCAATCGGAGTTCTGCACTTGCGACCATAGAGAGCCTCAAATGGTTCCATCTTCAGACTCTTCTGGAAGCTGTTGTTGTAGGAGAATTCAGCATAAGGTAGACATTCCTCCCACTTCATGCCAAAAGAGATGACGCAAGCCCGAAGCATATCCTCCAGAATCTGATTGATCCTTTCCACTTGTCCTTGCGACTGAGGGTGGTAAGCAGTGCTGAAGTTCAACTTTGTCCCCAAAGCATTTTGGAAACTCTCCCAGAACTTTGAAGTGAAGATACTCCCACGGTCTGAACTGATCTCGAGTGGAACCCCATACAGAGAGACAATCCTGTTGATATAGAGCTCAGCCAACTGAATTCCAGAAATTGTTTCCTTGACGGGGAAGAAATGAGCCACTTTAGAAAGCCTGTCGATGACAACAAAGATTGCATTGTTGCCCTTCTGCGACCTTGGAAAGCCAGTGATGAAGTCCATCTCTACTTTCTCCCATTTCCATTCCAGAGGTTTCAATGGCTGTAGAAGACCAAAAGGTTTCTGATGGACAGCCTTCACTCTGCGGCAGACATCACATTCTGAGACGTACTTAGCACAATATCGTTTCAGACCAGGCCACCAATACTGTGTTTTCAAGTCCATGTACATCTTTGTGCTGCCAGGATGGATAGAAAGAACCGAATCATGCGCCTCCTTGAGAACTTGGTCTCTCAAACCCAGGTAGTTTGGAACAAACATCCGGTGGTCGAAGAAAAGCGTGCCTTGATCATCAACGTGGAAGGACTCATACTTCGGAAGCTCAAGTTTAGAGATGATGTTTCTTGTGTGCGGATCACCCAGCTGACGAGAGCGAATCTTTTCTTCCAAGAGAGGAGTAGCCAGAAGGTTCAGGAGATGCCCTTGTTCCACAACTTCCAGGTTGAGCTGACGGAATTCCTTGCACAAAAGAGGTTGTTGTTCTTCCATCATGAGGTTGTTGACATAAGCTTTGCGGCTGAGAGCATCTGCCATGACATTAGCTTTGCCCGGTGTGTAGTTGATGGTCACATCAAAGTCATTGATTGCTTCGATCCATCTCCTCTGCCGAAGGTTGAGATCAGGCTGAGTGAAGATATACTTCAAACTTTTGTGGTCAGAAAAGATCTCACAACGGTTACCAAGCAAGTAGTGCCTCCATAGCTTCAAAGCAAAGACAACTGCTGCTAGCTCGAGGTCATGTGTGGGATAGTTGATCTCATGCGTCTTCAACTGTCGAGAGGCATAAGCAACCACTTGTTTCTCTTGCATAAGGACCGCACCCAATCCTTGCAAAGAGGCGTCGCAGAATATCTGGAAAGGCTTAGATGTATCCGGAGGAACCAAGACTGGTGTGGAAGTGAGCTTCTCTTTGAGTGTCTCAAAGCTTGCTTGACACGCAGGAGTCCACAGGTATTTCTTGCCTTTCTTGAGAAGATCGGTGAGAGGCTTCGCTATCTTTGAGAAGTTCTGAACAAAGCGTCGGCAATAACTAGCCAAACCCAGGAAGCTCCGCACTTCTTTTACATTAGCCGGAGGAAGCCATTCAACAATTGTCTTCACAGTTTCCGGGTTGACTGCAATGCCCTTGGCAGAGATAACATGACCAAGATAGGTTACTTCAGGCAGCCAAAACTCACACTTTGAGAACTTTGCATACAAGCGGTTCTCGCGCAGCTTGTTTAGGACACACCGCAGGTGTTCTTCATGCTCTTCCTTCGACTTGGAATAGACCAGAATGTCATCCAGATAGACCACAACGAACTTATCCAGGTACTCCATGAAGACCGAGTTCATAAGCCTCGAGAAGGTAGCAGGTGCGTTGGTGAGACCGAAAGACATCACCGTGTACTCATACAGGCCATAGCGGGTGGTGAAAGCTGTTTTAGGAACATCTTCTTTGCGAATTTTGATTTGGTGATAACCACTCCTCAAATCCAGCTTAGAGAATACCACAGCTCCAGCCAACTGGTCAAAGAGATCATTAATCCGCGGAAGGGGATATTTGTTCTTGATGGTTTTAGCATTGAGAGCCCGGTAGTCAACACAAAGTCTATCAGTCCTGTCACGCTTCTTCACAAAGATTGTTGGGCTACCCCAAGAAGAAGTACTGTGTTGAATGAAACCCAACTTCTCTTGTTCATCAAGCTGTCGCTTGAGTTCAGCCAACTCAGAAGGACCCATTTTATAAGGCCGCTTGGAGATCGGAGCCGTTCCAGGTTCAAGCTCAATTACGAACTCAACCTCACGATCCGGAGGCATACCCGGCAACTCTTCAGGAAAAACATCCGGAAACTCACAGACCACTGGGACTCTCTGAATAGCTTCCATAGCATCATCATTCAGAGCCGCTAAGGAGAAAAGCTGGACAGCAGGAGTCAGACTTGGCGAAAAGACTATATGGCCTTCAGGAATCTTCAAAGAAACCGAGCGTTCAGCACAATCAATCACAGCTGCATTTGCTGTTAACCAATCCATGCCCAAGATGACATCAATGTCAGAATTGCCCAGAACAATTAAAGAAGCCGAGAACGAAGAGCCACCAATCTCAATTTGATTGCCATGGCTGATCTTAGAAGCTGCCATTGTTGCTCCAGGAGAAAGAACCATTAACTTCTTGAGAAGAGGATCCGTCGCTAACCCATTCTCACTTGCAAACTTGATAGAAACAAAAGAATGCGATGCACCAGAATCGAACAAAACTCGTGCAGGGACTGAGTTAACGGATAGCGTACCCATCACCACTCCAGGTGCATGCTCAGCTTGAGCGGCGTTGACACAATTGGCCCGAACAACCGCAGACCCGGGCTTGGTGTTGATGTTGAGAGCCCGAGGTGGTGGTGCACGAGCCGAAGGAGAGCTTGCTGCAGATCTTGGCGGGGGTTGAGGGAGAGCTTTGTTCTTCAACGGACAGTTCCAGTTTTGATGTCCAGGATCTCCACACGTGAAGCAGACACCAGGTGGACGTGGAGCAGCGTAGCCAGGGACTCCGCCAGGCGCTCCAGGGTAGTTGTTGGTGTAGCCCCTGGGAGCAGCAGTGATGGAGTTTAGTGGCCTCGACGGGTAGCTTGAAGGTCTTGGTGAAGCCGGGAGCGACGGTGGGGTGTTAGGAACCCAGACACGCCGCTTAGAAGGAGCTGCCATAACCGAAGAGCTTGATGCATCCCTGTTGTGTTTCTTGGACTCCTCGAACACTTGCCTGCTTGCCTCCTCTTGCAAAGCTGTGTGTTGTAGTTCCAGGAAAGATGCCGGCCTTGCATGTGTGATTGCATACTTGATCGATGCATTGAGCCCTTGCCTGAACCTCTTCTGCTTCTTCTTGTCATCAGATACCTCATCACAGCCATAACGAGAAAGATTCATGAAGTTCCTGATGTAGGTGTTGACGTTATCATTTCCTTGCTTCAGGTTGAGAAAAGCTTCCTTCATCCTTTCCATCACAATCTCTGACAGAAACTGCTCCTTGAACGCTCCAGAGAACTGTCCCCAGGTAGGCTGGAAACCAGTGCAGCTTGCCTTCAAGTAATTCTCCCACCAAAGAGCTGCATCCCCCTTCAGAAGGTGAGTAGCACACTTTACCCACTCCTGCTCAGGAACATCAGCAGTCTCAAGAAGCCTTGACGTCTCACGTAACCAATCATCCGCATCCAGTGGGCGATCTGAAACATCAAACTGGCGAGGGTTGAATTTCAGGAAGCTTTTGATGTCGCCCCGCTTGGGAGGTGGAGGGAGTGGGGCAAACTCATTTCTTCTGACGCTTTCTTCCAAGCGCTGCTGGTTCTGCTGCATCGCTGCCAAGGCATTAGCTATGTTTGATAATGCGGCCCCAAGCTCTGGTGGGATGTCCTCATCTGAACGGCGTGGTGGAGCCATCCTGAGATTGATATAAAACACAAGTCAGTACTATAATGGAGAATAATGATAATCCAAAATAGTACCAAAATGGAATTAACCAAGATTAAAGGATACAATTTACTGAGATGATATTAAAATATCAGCAAAGTTCACAGCACCTAAAAGATATTAAGCATATCGCACACGACTGAAAAGGAGTGTGGTACACAAACATATCAAAGAAAAATTTTCCACAAATTTCAGCATTAAAATACCAATAGATGCGCAAAATTACTTTAACGAATCAAGATTAGTGACTCTACCGATTCAATATACAAAAGCGAATGATAAGAGTAGTGGTATGGTCGCGACTCCATCCCGCACTCAAATCATTACTCCGCACATGAACAAGTGGAACACATATCCCAACCCCTTCTTCTCACGACGAAACCTAAAGATTGGTAACTACAGAAACGAACACCCCAAACAAGATAGCGTCGGATACCAAGAGGAAGATAGATTGCGTCGGTTTGCAAAAGCCTGTCGGTATGGAATGTACCAACAGTTGATAACCAAAGGCAGATAAGATAACAACTTGGATGCAACAGTTAGACAAAGGATTAAGCACACGCACACACACACACACACACACACACAACCTATGGTACTACGGAAACCCAGAACACGTGAATCCTAGTTTGAACTTTGAGAAGAGGATTGAAACGTTGCACTTCCTTACCAGAAAAGGGTGGATGGGAGGGTAAGAAGAAAAGTGGAAGCAGTCCTACTCTCGCGTTTTGTTTTTCCCTAATATACATAACTACCAAAATATTTGCTAGACTGACAACGACCGTTTGGCTGAAACCCTGAAGGTCGGGATGGCTCTGATACCAATTGTAACTACCTCGGTGAATTACGCTCCTAGATACAAGCCTGGATGAGCGGTAGTGGTTGAAATAGTACGGTGGGGCCCCAAAAGCCACTCACGGGTAGACCTTTCGGCCGTCCCAACCACTTCCAACTCAACGGGACCTGTACGGGCGGCGTAATCGGCAGGCGAAGGGATCAACTACATACACAAATGAGTATGTATGCAAGCCACCATACAAGAGTACATCAGAGCCATACCATCTAGAAAGAAAGGAAATATAGCAACGCCATACGGCAAGATTCAAACATCCTGAATAAATCTATAGTTTAGGATAACTCCTCATACAACACACATCAGAGTATCAAGCGGAAGCGGCAAAACAAGTCCGAGTACGGATAAGAAGCAAATCGGCATAAGATGCCATGGAAATAAGCACATCCCGCCCACAGATCTCACGGATCCCCGTTCCCGGAATCTCTACACCGAACGATCGTTGCCAACATCATCAGCCTCTTCCACCCAGTATCCGTCCTGCGAGGGTACCTGTTCATCTGAACCAATAATTTATCGTGTGAGACCCTAAGGGTACTCAGCAAGTCTTAATGCCTCTAAAGGGGACACAACCTGGGGTGACGCAATTGCAGCAAAAGATAAACCCTAGCAGTTCTATAGATAGACGCTAACCATCCGCCTAACCAATGATAGACGGATGTCCGTGAATTAATGACAACAGTTACAACAGTAATTTCATCCGATCCATCCTCCTCCTCGCTTACCAACGAGGGAGCGGACGAACAACCCCCCCATCCGTTGGCAATTTTATTAACCATTCCATGAGCGTTGCACTATTTACTAGTCAGTTGTTTAGTCAAGTTAAAAGCGGTACTTTAGTTATGCTTGTCTATGATCGAGAAACTGTGCTCCAAGTCGTCCATAACCGCGGACACGGCTTTCAGAAAGTTTTACCCTGCAGGGGTGCACAAATAGCAACACACACTCGATCAACCTCGGAAAAACCAAATCAAAACCCAACGAGGCCTTCACGACAAAGCAATCACAGGATTCAGAATTATTTCAGGGGGCCACCCCTTGGAGTACACCCGCAACGAAGTAAGCAAGCTCCGAGACGGACTCAAGGTTTGCGACAATGGCTGTAAGCGACAGCAGATCCCCAAACGGGGACTGTCGATACCGCGAAAACACTCCGCTTCCAAAACAGTACAGCGTGCTCCTCACACAATCGTAAATAAAGCAGTAAAACATGGCATAGGTACAGGATAGTAAATAAAACCTCAAACTAGTTTGTGGCCCCGAGAAATAAGACGGAATCAAGCTCTGGCTCAGGGGGGTCCCATATACCTCCCGGATGTGGATAGCGCGATAAATCTTGGAACAGGAATCAAGTACTCGGGGTCTCACGGGACACAAGTGAGCAGGAAAACCAAATAGCAGATATTGCTCACCGGTGCCACTTTCATTAGTTATCCCATTACTACTCAGGTTAAGTTGTTTAGGTACCTCGTTATCCATCCGACACTCACAAACCCTACACATGCTGTTCTACGACTCGCATGGCTCAAACAACTCCTGTAGTAATGGCTCATGGGATGGAGGAACAAGCTTGGTGGGGTTTAAAGTAAAGGCTATGCAATACTTGGGATTCAATTTAATGCAATCGCGACTCAATGATGCAAGAATAAGATAGAGGCAATAGGTACTGTATGTATGCAAGCATGTGGTAGTGCTTGCCTTGCAGCTCGGTGGAAGCGAGAGACGGATCTGGGTAGTGCTCCTGGTTCTCCTGATAAATCCCCTGCTCAGTGTCTATCCGAGAAAAACCAAACAAACAAGGCCAACATGAATATAGAGCACAAGCATATGAATAAGATGCGTCAAGCAAACAATCATGCCATGATGAATGATGCACAATTTGCATGGCATTAAAGTAGCATGGCATGGGTGAGGTGTAGAGCACAAGAATAAGTCATTTTATTAAGGTTTGGCCACATTTTATTGTCATAATAGTTGCTGTATACTTTATATTTATATGATTCATGCTGCAATTGAAGTCATGGATAGCATAAACAGAAAGGTCTCGTCGAGCTGATCATTTTAGACATATCATTTGCTTAATTTGGAATTATAAATCAAAAGTTATTAATTATTTAAGTTCCAGTGGCATTTGTCGTAATTTGAATAAACTTGGAATTTAAATGTGCAAAAGGCAATTTGAATGTCATATTTGAATTCCTGGCATTTTTCTGATCTCCAAACATATATCATTTGTGTTATTTGGAATTATAATGGAAAAGTTATTTACATCTGAATTAGATTTGAATTTGAAATAATTTAAACAAAATTTGAGTTTTATACAGACTCTGGAAAGTTTTATACCCAGCCTACTCTAGCCCGGGTCGCAGACATGTGGGGCCAGGTGCTTGCTGACCCACACGCCAGCGTCTGAGAGAGTGAGGGAGCGCGGGTTGATTAAACCAAAACAGAGGACTCTTTTTATAAAAAGGCAGCGGTCACTGACGGTGGGCCGGCTGGACCGCGGGTTGGCGCGACAAAAGGTGAGGGGTGTAAATGCAAAACGACCATGCGCGTATTGTACTTCTTCCTCTGAACCTGACGGGCGCGCGACAGTCGCTCGCGCGACGCGCGCGGCGCGGTGGGGGATCGATCTCGCGATCACTGGCTCGCGCAGGGGGCCTGTGCCACTGCGGTAGGCTAGGGTAGCTGACGGTGAGATGGGCGCATGCTGGATAGGGTGTTCGCGACTGGGAGCGAGCAGACACGAACACGACGCCGGCGCACAGAGACCGTTCGACGGAAGGTCCGCCGCGTCCAGGAAATGACTGAACACGAGAGGATGTCTGGGAGGCGGGGGTGCTCACCGCGAGGGTGCTGGTGGGGTCGGTACGGGCCGGGACGCAGTTGATCGCCGACGCGGCTCGCGGACGGAGGCGCTAGGGTTTCGTCAGGCTTGCGCAGGTCTGTCGGTGCTGGGCTCCTCCTCCTCGCTGCTGGGTACGGGGGCGTCGCGGACGAGCTCCAGGTCTTCCTCGACACCCGCAACACCACGCCCTCCTCCTGGCTGCTGTGCTCACGAGAGAGCCCGCGGCGTGGCTGGCGTCGGGGTGATTCTGAGGTGGAGAAAGAGGGGGCAGAGGGGAAGCGAGGCAGAGCCTCAGGTGGATCTGGGGACGGCTGGGTGCGACGGGAGGGGATAAGAAGGAAAAGGGAAGGTGGGGCTTGCGTGGGGGAGGGGTAGACCGGCGCGGCGCCACCCTTGCACCTCACGTGCACGGCAGGGCCACGGCAGGCAGGGGCAGGGGCAGTGTGGCTTCCAGGTGGGACCAGGGGCGAGGCCAAGGAGGCAGGGCAGGCTCGGTGGGGCTTCTAGGCAGAGAGAAAAGAGAGGGGAGGGAGGAGCTCGAGTTAGCTAGGTTAGGAGCTAGGCTCAGGCTAGGGTTTGCCTTAGGGCTGGTTTGGTGGTAGCTAGATGGGGTAGTGCGGCCAGGGGGGTCCAGTAGGCAGAGATAGGGGGGGTGGTGAGCTGGGGTCATGGCATGGAAGAGAGGGGAGAGCTAGGGTGTGGCTCGATGGGGTTCGGTTTAGAATTAGGTGGGATTAAGGAGAGAGGGGTGGATTAGGGTTTCTAGCTAGGATGGTTATGGCCATGGTGGGAGAGGGGGCTAGGTTAGAGGATAGAGAGAAGGGGGTGCAAGCTAGGGTTTTTGGAATCATGCATGCTCCATTCAAAGAACAAGCAAGATCAAAGAAAAGAGGTAGGGAGAAGGATGGGGTTTAAACTTATGCTCTCACATGATCACATGTGTAAGCATGGAGCATGGTGATGAGGGTTTAGCTATAGGGGATAGAGGGATGATATGGTGAAGAAACTACAATCCCAAAACAAGGTTTAAACAAAAGAGAGATGATCCATGCAAGCAAAACCATATAACATTCAAAAGTCAAGAAAAAGGGTGGCACTTGCATGGCCCATGCAAACAATAATTGCCATGTAGTTATATTGTGAAAACAACACAAAATCATGTGGCATTATTCCTTGCATTCCCAAAAGGTGGGCAAAGGCCAAGCATCAGATTATGGGTGGAATCCAACCAACCAACATGAGCTAGAGGTAAACTCAAATAAAATGCCAAGCTCATATTAATTGGATGGTGGAATTATAAGGTGGTGAAAGAAAGGTGGTGGAGTTATTAAGAGATATGCCCCCAAATCAACTTGGGCATTTAACAATTTATCAAGAACCAAATACAATATCAAGAGGCAACTACAATTAATAATGCACATGAGATAAGAACCAAACAGGAAGGGGTTTTATATGATGCTCAAATGCAAGGTGGCATGATGACATGAGCATGATATGATGATGATGCAACAATTATATATTGGAAGTGGCCCCTTTTTATTACTAGGACAAGTAGCATTACAGGTGTTAGACAACTGGGATGCTACAGGGAGCCACAGGGCGGCTGCACCCCCCCAGGTGCGGGCCCACCCTAGGTCACGCCTGGGCAGGGTGTGGCCCCCCTGGACGCCCTCCTGCCTCGCCTCTTCGCCTATAAGAAGACCCCGATGCCTAAACCCTAAGCACCCAATCAATATTCCACGAAACCGTCTGTAGCCGCCGCCACCATCGTCCCTAGATAGGGGGATCTGAAGCTCTTCCCGGCACCCTGCCAGAGGGAAGATCATCTCGGAGGCCTTCTTCTTCATCATGCCAGCCTCCGGTATGAAGCGTGAGTAGTTCCGCCTTGGACTACGGGTCCATGTAGTAGCTAGATGGTTGTATCTCCTCCCTTGTGCTTTCATGTCTAGATCTTGTGAGCTCAGTTCGTGATCAAGATCTCATCTATTTATAATCATACATGTTGTGTTTGTGGGGACCCGATGGATATTGAGATTACTATGTCAGATTGATTAATGGTTTTGTATTATTGATTCTATCATGTCTGTGTTGTTTGTGATCTTGCATGCTCTCCGTTGTTTGTAGCTATCTTGGCCAAGTAGTTGCTAGTGACTCCAAGAGAAGGTATTTATGCTCGATAGTGGGTTCATGCCTCTATTTAATCAAGGGAAGTGGTAGAAATCTCTAAGTTTGTAGATGTGATGTTGCCACTAGGGGGAAAACAACGGTCTCTCATTCATGGAACAAGTGGATTGTTTACCTTACACACTTTGTTTAAAGCAGTTGTCTGTTGCTTGCAACTTAATACTGGAGGGGGTTCGGATGATAACCCAAAGGTGAACTTCTAGTCATAGATGCAGTTGGATGGCGGTCTATGTATCTTGTTGTGTTGCCCAATCGAATCTCATAGGATCTTTATGTCTAGTATTGCATTGTTATGCCTTGCTTAGTCTTGTCAATTGCCCTGTTGTAATTTGTTTACCCAGCATGCCATGTTTGTTTATCTAAGGAGAACACCTCTAGTGAACTATGGACCCCAGTCCAATCTTTACCATTGATACATCTTCCACTTTTACTGTTTACTTGCTGCAAACCACTTTCACCTTCCAGGCCATACAGTTAATACTTTGTTATAGCAACCGGTGAGATTGACAACCTCACTGTTAGTTGGGGGAAAAGTCTTGAGTTTGTGTTGTGCAGGTTTCCACGTTGCTTGCAACACCTTTGAGACGTTTCCTTCCTTCTACTGGTTCGATAACCTCGGTTTCTTAATGAGGGAAGACTTGCTACTGTGCTGCATCACACCTTGCTCTTGGGGTTTCCCGACGAAGCGCTCCCACGTTGACACAACGCCATCAAGATTTTCTGGCGCCGCTGCCGGGGAGTCTAAGGACGTCTTCACAAGGGGAGTCCTCCTCAACCTTTCTCTTTACTTTGTTTTTGTTTTGCTGAGTTTATTTTGCTTGGTTTTGTTTGACTATTTTTATCAAAAACTGAAAAAAAATAGTTTAGTTTGGTTTGCTTTTTCTTATAAAAAATACAAAAAAAATAGTTCCTGCTCTAGTTGCTAGTCTGTCATTGCCTTGCTTTGTCATGCTTTCTGTCAATGGATGGTTTCTTTGAAACTAGTTCTTATTGGCAAGGTGGGTTCACGAAAGAACAAAAGAATTATTATAAGGAACACCGTTTGTCACAAAAAGGGAAACACTTATGGGAAAAATTGATAAATTAAATACTATTGCTAGAGAGGTGTGCTCTACTTATAATGCTACTTATTGCTTTGATAAATCTTGTTGATGTAGGAGGTATAAACACCTACCTTTTCAATGTGAGTATAATGATAATGTTACAATATCTTCTTATGTTAAAGGAAATTATGACTTTATGATGTGGAACAAATTGAAGAATTTATTGCCTTCAAGGGTGCATTTGAACTTGCCAATTTTCTTGAAAATACTCATGATGCACCTTATGAATATAAGGTTTATGAGATACTTAAATTTTGCTTTGATAATTACAAGGGAAAAAATGGATATATTCTTGAATATTTTAATAGGTGCTTGATGACCCACAAGTGTAGGGGATCCCAACAGTCTTCGCGGGTAGTATTACCCAATTTATTGATTCGACACAAGGGGAGACAAAGAATACTTGCAAGCCTTAACAACTAAGTTGTCAGTTCAGCTGCACCTGGAAATACTTCTTGCTCACAGAAGTTTATCAGTAGCAATAGTTTGTAGTAGTAACAGCAAAGCAACATCAGTAGTAACAGTAACAGTGAGACAATAGCAATAGTAACAATAACAGTAATAGTAGGATTCGAATGTGGTAGGCCTATGTATGGATGGACGGGCGTTGCATGGACGAGTCTAAACATGTAACTTCAAAGAACTAGGGCATTGTAGATAAATAATACTAAGCATCCAAGTACTGAACAATCCTAGATATGTGCTCCAAATATAGTCATACGTGCTCACAATGAGAACTTGCACAATATCTTTTGTCCAGCCAGCCCGTGGTAGCGGGGCCTCTAGGGAACTACTGGAAATTAAGGTGCTCCTTTTAATAGAGCACCGGAGCAAAGCATTAACACTCTGTGAACACATGTGATCCTCACACCACGGCCATCCCCTCCAGTTGTCCCAATTATTGTCACTTTGGGGCCTTTGGATCCGGACAATGATATGTGTACACAACTTGCAGATAAGATCATAAACAATACTATCATAATGATTCAATAATAAGTTCAAATCTGAGATCATGGCACTCGAGCCCTAGTGACAAGCATTAAGCACAACAAGTTGCAACAAAGTCAAATAGCACTAATAGAGATACTAGGCACTATGCCCCTAACAGATCTTATTCAATTACATGATAGAACTCATCCAATCCCTATAATCCCCAAGCCTACAACGGGGATTACTCACTCATGGATGAGGGAAACATTGGTGGTTGATGGAGATGCGTTGGTGATGACGATGGCGATGATCCTCCCCAAATTCCCCGTCCCGGCAGGGTGCCAGAACGGAGTTTCTGGATCCGAATCTTGGTTTCTCGTGGCGGCGGCGGAGCGGAACTCTTTCTGGAAAACTATCGAACCCCCCTCTGTTTTTAGGTCAGAAGGCAACTTATAGACACGGAGGGAGGCCGAGAAGCTGCCTAGGGTGGTCAAACCTCCCCAGGCGCGGGGTTAGTGGGCCTGCGCCTGGGGTGGGTCTGGGCCCCCCAGGCCTCCCCTCTGTCTCCCCTTCTGGCTCCGTGGATCTTCTGGTGAAATATAATTTTTGGCATATTTTTCGGGATTTTTCCTAATAGTTCATTTTCTGCACAAAAACAAGACACCAAGGTAATTCTGCTGAAAACAGCGTCAGTCCGTGTTAGTTGTATCCAAATCACACAAGTTTAGAGGAGAAACAATAGCAAAGTGTTCGAGAAAGTAGATACGTTTTGGACGCATCAACTCCCCCCAGGCTTAGCTTATTGCTTGTCCTCAAGCAATTTAGTTGAAAACTGAGTGCGATAAAAGAACTTCCACGAACACTTTGCTTCATATGATGTATATATTCTCAGCACAGGAGTAGATGCTTAGACAATTCATAATAAGGAGTATTCAACTAAGTCTACTCAATAGTCATTGCAAGATATGAAGAGAAACCAACTCAATAATAATAAGTAGCATGAAACATAAACATAAGCAACATTGCAATGCTCATAATAAGGTATGATAGAGTGGTATATTGATTGCCTTTGTTTAAAGAGCACAATATGAATGTTGAGGCACCTCTGAAGTTCACATGAAGACTAGAGATAAAGATATCAGAGATACAAGCATCAAAGTCATGACATAATTAACCAAGTTTTGGAACAAACACAAGAATGACAACTATGCTCTCAAGAAGGTGCTCATAGAATAAGTAGTGACTCAACAAAGTTGTGAAAACGGTTTTGTGAAGGTTTTTAAAAGGCTTCCCAATGCTGAAAGGAAGGTACTCATTAGCTTTGAGCTCTCATTGCCCCTATCATGGGCATCTTCATGTGGTTAAGGTGAAAGTGGGGTCTACTCTGAATCATATGCTTGACATACCAAAGACTGGGAATCCCAAGTCCCTTGAGTACGAGGGTCGCTCCGCATACTACTCAACTTTGGTCACCTAAAAGTTCTTGTCATTGTAAATACATGCATATCATCGAGAACCGCCAACGGGGTACACCTTGCACATGGTACAGGAGCTTTCCCATAACCAAAATGATAAGGCAAGCAGACAATGAGCATCTCAGCAATCTTTTTATTTACCATATGCATAACTTTTTATTGAGGACGCTTCATAGATGCTCATTATAGTGATGCTGCAAGTTTCCACCATGATTAAGCATGGCTTAGGCTAGCGGCCCAGGCGTTTCTCTAACATAATGTATAAACTCCATGAACTAACAACTTCCCCTTTTATTTCACATTGTCGACATCCGTAAACAAAAGAGCAAACTATCAACTGGATGAGATATCCAAAAAGTGTTGAAAGCGTTCCCCGTGACAGCACGGTTCTGCTGACTCCCAGTATATAATAAGAAAGCATATAACTTTCATGGACTAGCCACAATGGTTCAAGATTATTAAGCGCAAGGAATAAAGTGTGCCATCAAGTTCGTGAGAGCTTTACTAACTAGCTTTCTCAAAATAGACAAACATTTTATCTTGGAAGAAAACATGGCATATATAAAATATGCACTGAAGTAGCAAACGATGCTAATAGGTAGATATGGTGGATACAGCTGGCAATATTGGTTTTGGGGAGTTGGAAACACAAGTAGAGCACATACTCAGTGCAAGTGAAGGCTAGCAATAGAGAGGGAGCGACAAACGAGAGAGCAATAACTGTCATAATCATGCTTGCAACAAAACATGACTAACTATGGCATGAAAGTGATACAAGAACTCTGAGGCAAAATAAATCATCGAGGCTTACTGATTGATGAGTCATATGCATGCGTGAGCATGTGCCAAGTCGATTCACATGAACAGTCAGAGGAGGACACCACAATATCATACCAAAGTATGAATAAAACAATGCAAGCAAACATTCATATGACATGCTACAAACTATTAGCAAGCTGGAGCTAATCATAGACAAGCAAGAACTACTAAGCATCCATAATGACATACACCTTACACAAACAGGCTAAGCATGCTCACAATGATGAGTATATGTACAAAAATGAAACAAATAGAGTTCGTTACCAGCCTCTTACCACATCTCGAGTTGTCTTAATCTTCATTATTTCCCTTCACTTGTGTGTCATGAATAATTAACATGAAACCAAAATCTACTGAGGACGGCTGAAACCTACAAAGAACTCACAAAACCAAAGAAGAACAACAAATATGTTTGGTGTTTTCGATTTTTTTAGAAGGCAACCAACGCAAAACCAAACGAAGAAAAAGAAAACCAAAAACAAAAACTAAGACACTCCAAGAACAACACAACTGTGCATAAAACAATAAAAACGAAGTGTCTAGAAAGACCTGAGATTTTTATTGATGAAGAAGGGGATGCCTTGGGCACCCCCAAGCTTTGACGCTTGTACCTCTTGAGTAATTCTTGGGGTGACACGATTGGCGCCCCCCAAGCTTGAGATTTTGTCCATTATTCATCTCATTACATCATCCTCTCTCTACACCTGAAATTTTTCTTTCATACAAAACTTCACACAATCTTCATTAGCAACATTAATTTATTCAAAAGATATTAGACCACTGGAAAAGCTTTGGAACAGCAAGGCTTTTCACTAAAAACACAAGCTACTGAAGTAACTCCTTCAAAGAAACTCAATTTACCTGAAAAGAGCTCAAAAAGGAATCAATAAGAAGCAAATGCAAATAATGGCAGAAATCTGTCAAAACAGACCAGCAGGTAGAAACGAATTTTTTAGAACATCTTCTGTTGCTCAAATCCAAAAGTGTTGAAATAACAAAAGTTATCCAACATACTGGGGGATTTTTTTGTAAATTTTGAGATCAATCTGAGTTACAGAGCCTCCTCACGATTTTTTTTGGTGGAGGACAGAAATCTGTTTCGGGACAGCAACTCCCCAAATCTTAGTTCTCTCTCATTAGAGGTCATTCTTGGCACATAAAGCAAATAAAAAGGAGAAAGAGAGGTCATTACAGTAGTAATAACTTCCAAGACTCAAGGAAACTCTTGGGTTATCTCCCAACAAGTATTTTTTTTAACGCCTTTAAGTTAGGCACGACGAAGAGCAAATATTGGAAAGGAGAAAAATAAAAGCGAGTAAGTATAACCACTGTGAAAACATTATTTTGTTCATTAAAATCCTTTTGTTAACAAGGTTGATCAAGTCTTGTTACCAAAACAATCTTATATGAAACAAAACTTTGCATTCCACAAGGTGATTATGTTACGTCATACTTGATAGCAATGGTACCAATCATAATAGTTTCAATATTTTCTTGTGGAATGGGACAATATATTTCTCCAACCTTGATGCCTTCAAATAGAATTCAGGCAATAGCTCTTAACAACCTTCTTGGGGAAATAGACAGTGTGCTCTTTGTCATTAATATTAAATGTTAATTTTACTTGATTGCAATTGATGACAGCACCTGCAGTATTAAGAAAAGGTCTCCCAAGAATAATAGACATATTATAATCTTCAGGCATTTCAAGCACAACAAAATCAGTTAAAACCATGCAATTATGAGCAACTTGAACAGGAACATCCTTACATATACCAACAGGGATAGTAGTTGACTTATCAGCCATTTGCAAAGATATATTAGTTGGTATCAACTTTTCTAGTTGGAGTCTCTTATAGAGAGAAAAATGCATAACACTAACTCCAGCTCCCAAATCACATAAAGCAGTCCTTACATAATTATTCTTAATAGAGCAAGGAATAGTTGGTATACCTGGATCACCAAGTTTCTTTGGAACCATACCATTGAAGGAGTAATTAGCAAGCAAAGTAGAAATCTCCTCATTAGGAATCTTACTTTTATTAGAGACAATATCCTTCATATACTTTGAATAAGGAGGCAATTTAATAGCATCAGTCAAAGGAATTTGCAAGAATAAAGGTTTCATCCACTCACAAAACTTGTTGTAGTGTTCCTCCTCCTTTGACTTGTGTTTCTTACCTGGAAAAGGCATAGGTTTCTGCACCCAAGGTTCTCTCTCTTTACCATGTTTATTAGCAATAAAATCTTCCTTAGTGTACCTAGTGTTCTTAGTGTGATTTTCAGGTTCTTCCTCAACTTCCTCCTTATCAGGAGACTCATCAATATTACCACTCTCAGTTTCAGCATCAGAGACAGATATACTATTAGGATCTACAGCAGGTTCAAGTGGTTCCTCAAATTTCTTATGTTTCTTTTTCTTCCTCTTACGAGGACTATCACTACTCTCACCTTGTTGGGAATCCTGCTCAATTCTTTTAGGGTGTCCTTCAGGATATAAAGGATCTTGAGTAGTTGCACCACTCCTAGTTCTAATTCCATAAGCATGTTTATTTCCTGGAGCATTAACTAGCATATCCTTTTGCACCTTAGCAAGTTGATAAAGTTGGGTTTGAACCATTTGAAAGTGTTTACAAAGCATTTTAATATCATTAGAAGTTCTTTCCACAATATCTTTCAACTCATGGATAGCTCTAGAGTTTTCGAGTAAATGATTCTGAACTTGTTTATTAAAATTACCTTGTTTAACAATAAATGTGTCAAGTTCCTCTAAGCATTGATCGGGAGGCTTACCATAAGGAATATCACCTTCATTAAATTGGAGAGAGTGTGCCTCAATAGTAGATGAGTGGGGAATTGGCTTACATAATTATTCTATAGGAGGTAGATTCTTCACATCTTCAGCTCTAATACCTTTCTCCTTTAGACACTTCTTAGCTTCCTTCATCACTTCATCATTTAATGCAATAACTCCCCTCTTCTTTGTTGTTGGTGTTGGAACTGGTTCAGGAAAAACTGGTTCAGGAGTAATAGGCTCAGGTGTATTCAGCTCAGTTGAAGTCCAATCATCATAATTCTTGCTTATCTTGTTCATTAATTCTTCAGCATATGTAGGAGTCCTTTTCCTGAAAACACAATCAGCAAAGCTATCTAGGTAGGTCCTAGAATCATCAGTTAGTCCATTATAATAAATATCAAGCAACTCATTCTTAGGTAATGGACATCCATGATATGCATGAATCAAGGAACATAATATTTCAGCTCAGTTGAAGTCCAATCATCATGTTTAAAATCAAAAAATCTCTGCAAATCAGCATGTCTAGCACTGGGAGGAAAATATTTATGGAAGAAAGAAGCAATCAAGCAATCAGGGATATCAATGGAACCAGGAGGTAATCTATTAAACCAAGCCTTATCTTCTCCTTTCAGTGAAAAAGGGAAGATCTTAGCAACAAAGTACTTGTGCATTTTAAAATCATCAGAGAACAAAGCACTCATAGTAGAAAGCTCATTCATATGAGCCACAACACTCTCATTTTAATTACCACAAAAAGGTTCTTTCTCAACAATATCCAAATAAGCTAAATCAAGAGAGAAATCATAATGTTTATCTTTAATATCTATGGGAGAGGTGGCAAACTTAGGATCATAGGACTTCTTAGGTATAATAGTGTGTCTAGCAAGGAGACTCTTAATAGCACTAGCACCATGTGTGTTTCGGCACTCTTCAACAAATTCATCAGTGAGCTCAATGTAACCATCATTAATATCAAAACTCTCACTAGAATTAGGTGAGCTAACAGGTGTAACAGTGTCTTCACTAGGAGTTTTGGTATTTCCTAGACTAGCCATAGTAGCACCTAGAAAAGGACCTAATGAACCACTCACATCAAGCATAGTAGAAGTAACATCATGACTATCAAAAGCAGTTTCAGATTCAGCAGTAGTAGCAGTGTGTGTAGCATGAGCATGTGGTGGTGGTGTGACAAGCTTACTTATAACAGACGGTGAATCAAGAGCAACAGAGGTGTTTAGGACTGTACCTCTTCTTGTAGTGGATGGTAAAATAGGGAACTTTCCATCACGAGACTTCCCCATGATGAAAGGAGTAGCAGTGAACAATAATAGATCCAAGTGAACTAACAAATAAAGCTATGCTCCCCGGCAACGGCGCCAGAAAATAGTCTTGATGACCCACAAGTGTAGGGGATCACAACAGTCTTCGCGGGTAGTATTACCCAATTTATTAATTCGACACAAGGGGAGACAAAGAATACTTGCAAGCCTTAACAACTGAGTTGTCAGTTCAGTTGCACATAGAAATAGTTCTTGCTCACAGAAGTTTATCAGTAGCAACATTTTGTAGTAGTAACAGCAAAGCAACAACAATAGTGATATAGTAGCAATAGTAACAGTAACGGTAACAGTAGGATTCGAGTGTGGTAGGCATAGGGATGGATGGACGGTCGTTGCATGGAAGAGTCTAAACATGTAACTTCAAAGAACTAGGGCATTGCAGATAAATAATACTAAGCATCCAAGTACTAAACAATCCTAGGCTTGTGCTCCAAATATAGTCATACGTGCTCGCAATGAGAACTTGCACAACATCTTTTGTCCAGCCAGCCCGTGGCAGCGGGGCCTCTAGGGAACTACTGGCAATTAAGATGCTCTTTTTGATAGAGCACCAGAACAAAGCATTAACACTCCATGAACACATGTGATCCTCACACCACAACCATCCTCTCTGGTTGTCCCAATTATTGTCACTTTGGGGCCTTTGGATCCGGACAATGATATGTGTCAAATCCCAAAATTTTCCAAATTTTGTAATGTGAAAAAAATAAATAAACCAAATAAATAATTGTTGAAATTTAGGGTGAAAAGAAACTTTTTGTTTCAAAATGGAAACATCAAAACCCTTCCTGAATAAAATTTGAATAAAAGGAATCCAACAAATTTCAAACAAGTGGAATGCATTCATTAATGAATGAATCTTGAAGTTTAAACACTTGGAAAAGTAAACAAAAACCCCAAAACCCTAATGGAAGAAAATCATTTTCAAGATCTCTCTAAGACTATGGATTTGATCCATATAAAATTTGTCAACAAACAATTATAAATGATCAAGAATGATAAATAGAAATATGATAAAACCATAGAAATTGGTTTCACTCAATTTGGAGTCATGGATAAAACTTAAGAATTTATTAAGATAAAAGGAATTAATTTCCAAAGCTAATAAAGCCCTATCTAAAATCCATGCCAAATCTTGAGCAAATAAATCCTAAAAGGATTTAAAAAGATAAAAAAATATTAAATAAAATTCCCCAAATTGGAATTACCAAATTTGGATATATAAATAAAAAGATATGGAATTTATAAGACAAAGAAAAGAATAAATAAATAAGAAATATTTAAAAGCCAAATTAAATCTTGACCAAATCCCTAAGCAAATGGAATAAAGTTAATCCAAATAAAATTAAAGGATAAGGAATATTCAAATAAAATTATATGGCATTAACCAAATTCTATTCCATTTCAATAAAGACAAAATCCCTAATAGAAATGATTAATTAAATCATGAGGAAATAATAAATGGGAATTCCCAAAGTGGATTAAAAATTTATTTAATTGAATTAAATGGAACCAAAGAATTATTTGAATAAAAATTGATATGGATTTAAAACCATATTGGATTTTAATTGAATAAAGACAAATGCCCAATTTAAATGATTAATAAATCATATTAAAAATATTTCAAACAATTCAAAGTGGATTATTTAACACCCTATAAAATAAATAAAACCTACTAAAAAAGGTTTGGTGAAAAATTAGAATTGAAATAAGAGTTTGAAAATATAATTAAAACCTTATTTGATTAAAGGCAAGTGTCTATTTTAAATAGATGATAAACCAAAAATGAATAAAATAATTATTTTAAAATGGCCCTTAAAATACAATAATAAACCAGTATAAAACTTACTGAAAGTTGTGAAGAGTTTGAATTCAAACAAGTAATTGAAATCATTTGACTAAATACAAAACAGAATAAAAGAAACAGAAAAAAAATAGGAAAGGAAAAAAATGAAATGGAAAGGGTCCAGCCCACTAGGCCCAAATAGCCCACCTCCTCTTTTCCTCCCGAAACGTTTTCCTCACCCATGTTTGAAACCGCGCAGTCACTGATGAGTAGGCTCCACCAAACCCCTCTCTATCTCGCTGACGCCAGGCCCCACCGCCAGCTCACCTTCTTCCTCACCTGCCGCTGACCACGCTCTCCCCTCGCCGTTTCTGCCGTGAATCCGCGGATTAAAATTCTATTGATTGCAGCAATTAAATCCCCAGCAATCACTACCCTCTTAAGCGCCCTCCTCTCCCCCTCCTTTCCCCTCAAGCCTCATTCCACCGGAGCCCCAAGGCTGCTCAAATTTGTACTCGCAACCTTCTCTGCTCTGGCGAGCCTCCGAGCAAATTCTGGCCAGACACCACCACCCCTTGCTCCCTAGCCTCCATGATCCTACTCCCCATCATCTTGCGAACCTCCCAGTACCACCCACTTGCCTGCACGAGCACCGTAGGCTCGGCAATGTCCTCGACAGAACACGCCGCCGTCTGCTTCGATTCCGGCGAGCTTCTCTGGTAAATCCCGACCGCCCCTCTCCCCCTCGTTGACACTCGCGTAACCAACATCATCTTGCGCATCTAACGAACTACTTGTCTTATCTTCCCGAGCCGTGAAGCGTCGCCAATGTCACCAGCCCGAGCAAACCATCGCCAGGAGTTTCTCCGACGAGCAATACCCGTCGACTCCGTGCGCCCCTTCGCCAACCAAGCACACGTTGAGCATCCCCACACCACGTCGAACACGGTGAGCTACTCCTCTCTATCCCACGCTTCCTGGTTTCGCCGATACGCCACCGCCTGAGCGCCACCGCCGCCAGCCACCATAGCAGCGCCGCTCATCTTTGGCCACTAGGGTTTGCACCATTAGATTTTGATCCAGCGGCGGAGATAGATTGACTTAATTGAACCGTTATGCTCATTTAGAGTCGTGCGATGCACTTTAAATCTGATGATCCAGAGAGCCTGATCCACGCGAACCGGTATGAGCCAATAAGATCATTCCACGTGGCCAGTGTTTTGATTTAAAAAACAGAAATGGATCTATTAGATGTTTGATTTTGCAAAATTCATAACTTTAAATCTACACGTCCTAATTTTGCAAACTTTATATCAATGGAATCAGCAAAAAAATACTTTCCAACCATGCGCTTTGTTTAATGAATTTCTTCTGTAAAATTGGTTGTTTTTGCAGAAACATGTGTAGGCATATTTTGTGTATAAAATTTATTCTAGAAATTATTTTAGGGTAAAATATTTTGTAAATGGATTATTTTGAACTTACTGACCATGGGAACCAACTTTTGGATTTAAAAATAAAATTTGTAACACTTAGGAATTAATCCTTTGAATTAAAGCATTTCTAGTTAAATAAAAATGTTGAAAATGTTTTAAAAATACTTTTTGAGTAAAACCTTTGGAAAATGATTTGAATTAAACTTTATGACCCTAAACACCAAGTTTTAGGATTTAAAAATATATTTGGTGAACCCTAGAAAATTATTACTTTGTTTAAAGGCATTTCTAATGAAATAAAATGTTGTTTGATTTAAAAATGCTTTATAGGTAAAACCTTTTGCAAATGGTTTTAATAATAAACACTTGACCATAAAACACTAACATTTGTGTTTAAAAATATATTTGTCAAACACTAGAAATTATTACTTTGATTTAAATCATTTCTAACAAAACAAAATGATTTAAAGTGGCCATTTTCACTAACTTAATATCAAATGGTTTTGCCACTTTTATAAATGACCAATAGGTGTTTTAAAATGTTTATAACCTATTAGAAACCACTTTTCCAAATAAAACAATCTTTGGCATGCTTGCATGCATTGCTTTGTTTTTATTATTCTATGTGATGAATTGCTTGAATGGTAGATTGAATTTGTGCCTTGATTGAATTGTAGTGAAATTTGAAGAGTTTGACTATTGCAAGATCAAGGAGTGAACTTATATTCTCTACCAAAAAGTCAAGTGGTGCTTCATACTTTTGTCCTATTATTTTCACTATGCATTAGTGATATTTCAAAGTAGGACTTGCTTGGAATTTTACCAAGTATGTTATGCCATGGGAAATCCTAGTAGACGATGCCTTAGTAGAATTTTCCCAAAGTTAAGATTCCTACTACTATCATGCTTAGCTTAGCTAGTAGAAAACAAGGGTGGATTATATTCATGCTATGAGATATTTCTAAGTCTACGACTTGTGTTTTGTTTAATAAAACAACTATATGAATGAATCACCTGGGTGGAATGGAAAGGATGGATTTATGTTGAGTGGTTACACAAACTTGTGGTAAGCCACCCAGGAACAAAGAGATTTGAGATGTCAAATGTTGAGAAGCTTCAAGTGCAACCACATGGCATTATGGGCTCTGCCTGGATCATATAGGTTGCAATAACTTAGACAAATGGACAATTGGTGGTAGGGGATGATAGGTTTGGAACGCGTCCATTCTGGTCTAAGGGAAGGCTTATGAAGGATCTTGTCTCGATGCATGTCGAGTCTTGTGGTGAAAGTGCACCACCTCTCGAGAGAGTAAAATCTAAGTACTTAGACGTGTCCCGGGCAATGGACAATTTGAGCATCAAGACATGGAAGCTATCAAGAATCTCCTCATCCCAATTTCTAAGTTAAAAACTTGTGTTTGAACAAGGGTTAAAGGATCTTCAATCTTTGATTGGTAGATGCCTTGGGTGATTTTGCCAAACAAAAACTTAGTGTTTTTCAAATGATAAGGAAAATCTATTTTGAGCAAAGCAAGCCTAAGCTCCACTTAGCCAAATGCATATAGATGATAGATACCACTACTCTACCATAGTATCACTTGCCAATACAATTCAAATGTATTGACCCTTGTGGCTGTAACTTATTATGTTGCAGGTTTGTTTGATGTTAGTGAAGTGTGTTGATTAGGATTACAAGTCTACAACCAACATGATTGCCTGTGGCACTTTGAAGATGAAGGACTCCATGTTATATAGTTATTTCTGCTGCATTGTAATGAGATAGCCAAATGAGCTATGTAAGATGTAATGAATTATTTTATTCCTGGTATTAAAGTTGTACTATGACCTTTGTTTCTTGATATTACATCTTAACTGTGGATGCTAGCTATTGATCCAGGGACTAGCATTATAAACACAGGGATCTCTACCTTATTAAAGGTTGGGACCTCTACAATATGTGTACACAACTTGTAGATAAGATCATAAACAATACTATCATAATGATTCAATAATAAGTTCAGATCTGAGATCATGGCACTCGGGCCCTACTGACAAGCATTAAGCACAACAAGTTGCAACAAAGTCAAATAGCACTAATAGAGATACTAGGAACTATGCCCCTAACAAATCTTATCCGATTACATGATAGAACTCATCCAATCCCTACAATCCCCAAGCCTACAACGGGAGATTACTCACTCATGTATGAGGGAAACATCGGTGGTTGATGGAGATGTGTTGGTGATGACGATGGCGATGATCCTCCCCAAATTCCCCGTCCCGGCAGGGTGCCAGAACGGAGTTTCTGGATCCGAATCTTGGTTTCTCGTGGCGGCGGCGGGGCGGAACTCTTTCTGGAAAACTATCGAACCCCCCTCTGTTTTTAGGTTAGAAGGCAACTTATAGACACGGACGGAGGCCGAGAAGCTGCCTAGGGTGATCAAACCTCCCCAGGCGCGGGGTCAGTGGGCCTGCGCCTGGGGTGGGTCTGGGCCCCCCAGGCCTCCCCTCTGTCTCCCCTTCTGGCTCCGTGGATCTTCTGGTGAAATATAATTTTTGGCATATTTTTCGGTATTTTTCCTAATAGTTCATTTTCTGCACAAAAACAAGACACCAAGGTAATTCTGCTGAAAACAGCGTCAGTCCGTGTTAGTTGTATCCAAATCACACAAGTTTAGAGGAGAAACAATAGCAAAGTGTTCGAGAAAGTAGATACGTTTTGGACGTATCAGTGCTTTCCACAAATGAAGAGACTAATGCCTTGCAGGAGCCTATGGAAGAAGAAATTGTTGAAACTCGAAGCTCATTAGATGAAAAAGAGGAGAGTGACGAATAAAAGGAGGAAGAATGGATTATCTACCCATGCCTACCTTCTAATGAGAATTACTCTTTATATCTTACATTATTTGACTGTCCCCCATGCTTACCAAAGGAGGATGAATGTTATGTTCCTGTGGATCCTTTTGAAATATCTATTTTGAGTAAAATCTGTGAAGGTTTTAATCCCACTATTTTTGAGCTTGATAGAAATTATGTGTCTGTAGATCATGAAAAGCATGCTTTATGTGATATCTATATTATTGAGTTTATTCATGAGGCTACTAAAAATTATTATGAGACAGGAAAATATTGTTGTAGAAGTTTTTATGGTACTGAAACACCTCTCTATGTGTTGAAAGTTTTGAAGTTGCTCTTGTTTTATCTACCCATTCTTGTTACTTTGTGCTTCTTTGATTTATTTTCTTACAAGATTCCTATGCATAGGATGTGGGTTATACTTAAATGTGTTTTTAATTTGCTTCTTGATGCTCTCTTTTACTTCGATTCATATTTCTTATGTGAGCATCTTCGAAATTTTTGTGCCTAACTTAAAGGCGTTAAAGAAAAGTACTTGTTGGGAGATAACCCAAGAGTTTTCTTGAGTCTTGGAAGTTATTACTTCTGTAATTACCTATCCTTATCCTTTTTGTTTGATTTTTGTGCCAATAATAACCTCTAATGAGAGGGAAGTAAGATTTGGGGAGTTGCTGTCCCAAAACAGATTTCTGTCCTCCACCATAAAATTTTGTGAGGAGTCTATAATTCGGATTGAGCTGAAAATTTATGAATAAATCCCCCAGAATGTTTTATATTTTTAGTTAGTTTAACACTTTTTGATTTGAGCAACATAAGGTCTTTGAAAAAATTGGTTTCTATCTGATGGCCAGTTTTGACAGATTTCTGCCATTATTTGCATTTGCTTCTTATTGATTCCTTTTTGGGTTCTTTTGGGGAAATTGAGCTTTTTGAAGGAGTTGATACAATAGCTTGAGTTTTTAGTGAAAGTTTTGTTGTTCTAAAGCTAAACCCAAGGGTCTATTATCTTTTGAATACACTAATGTTGCTAATGAATATTGTGTGAAGTTTTGTATGAAAGAAAAATTTCAGGTGTAGAGAGAAAATGATGTAATGAGATGAAGAATGGACAAAATCTCAAGCTTGGGGATGCCACCCCGGTGTCACCCCAAGAAATATCCAAGAGGTACAAGCGTCAAAGCTTGGGGATGCCCAAGGCATCCCCTTCTTCATCAATAAAAAACTCAGGTATTTCTAGACACTTCGTTTTTATTGTTTCATGCATGGTTGTGTTGTTCTTGGAGCGTCTTAGTTTTCATTTGATTTGATTAGTTTGTTTAATTTGCTTGAATAAAGTAGTTTGGACCCCCGCTCTCGCTGTGTTGTTTCAAATAAGTTGATTGGTGTTGGAAAGGAGTAGAAAGTTCTTGCTTGAATAGTGCAAGAGGAGCTTGCTTTGACTGTGACTTAGAATTTAGCATGTCATGCTAGGTGTTGTTTTGACCTTATGCTTAGTGATTATTTTTGTAGCATGACTTGTTCCAAACAATTGGGATTTCTTAGTGTGCCTTGAAAGAATCATGCGTTGTTTTAGCATGCAAAAGCATAGTATTGTGGTATTCTCCTTTGATCCTTTGTTTGGGTTGACTTGGCACATGCTCACACCATGTTATAACTATGAACAAGTCGCCATATCCTCTATGATCATTTAGTCCTTGACTTGTAGTACCACTCTATGCTTTGATTAATGTTTTGTTGCTCTGCATGATTATGGCCATTATTGCTCTCTTAGTTGGTTGCTCCCAGTCTTTTGCAAGCCTCCACTTGTATGAGTAAGCTCTACTCATGCTTCCAACTCCCAAGAAACCAAGTTATTCCAAAGTGTCCACTATAAATTCCTATGCATGGTGTGTTACACCATTCAAAGTATATTCTTGTTTTCAACTATCTTCCAATTAAAAAGTATTTTGTTATGAGAAAACTTAGTGATTAAAGCTCTCATGAACTTGATGGCACACTTTATATTTCTTTCCCCTAATAAACTTGAACCATTGTGTCATCTATGTTGTATATGCTTGCACTTATACGTTGGAATTAGCAGAACCATGCTATCATGGGGAACGTTTTCAACATTGCACTTGTACTTTGTACACAGTTTATATCATGCTCTTTTGTCTATGGATGTCACCGGTGTGAAATAAAAAAGGGATCTTGTAAGTCCATGGAGTTATGTATTTTGTGTTAGATAAACGCCTGGGCCGCTAGCCTAAGCCATGCCTAATCATGGTGGAAACTTGCAACATCACCATAATGAGCAATCTGTGAAGCATCCTCAATAAAAACCTATGCAAATAGCAAATAAAAATATCGCTGAGATGCTCATTGTCTGCTTGCCTTGTCATTTTGGTTATGGGATAGCTCCTATACCATGTGCAAGGGGTACCCCGTTGGCGGTTCTCTATGATACACATGTACTTACTATGACAAAAACTTACAGGTGACTAAAGTTGAGTAGCATGCGGTGCGGCTCTCGTATTCAAGGGACATGAGATTGCCAACTTATACTTTGTCAAGCATATACTCCATAGTTTGTTCACTTTAACCTTAATCACTTGAAGATGCTTATGATAGGGGCAACGAGGGCCGAAAGCTAACAAGTACCATAATTTTTGGAAACTCTTTTTGAAACTTGAAATCCCTTCTTCCCTTTATGAAGGGCCTTTCTTACACTATTATATTGAGTCTCCACCTTCTACCTTTAGGCACCAGTTAAGAGAGCATAGTTGCCATTCTTAGTTCTATGTGCATTGTCCCAAAACTTATTGATTGATGCATATTGTTGATATTACTTGTTCTTGTGCTATTTCTATCTAGTCACTCTTATGAACTTTGAAGCTGTCCTATGCATCTATTTGCTACTCTTTGAGGGACAAGCCAAATGCTACTATTCCATGTTTTGTGTATGTGAAACAAACAAACGTTTTTCAATGCATGTTATTCATGATCTTTGTTTGTAGCCTTTCATGTTGCATGCATAGTTACTTTGTCTTACTGTTAGAACTCCATCTTTCATGCTCATGTTTAGAATTCTTTGATCCCAGCTTTCAATGCTTGCAAATGGTTTGATCTTGGTTTTGATGGTGCATGTCACCTCAAAAATTATTCTTTTTATCACTTACCTACTCGAGGACGAGCAGGAGTTAAGCTTGGGGATGCTTGATACGTCGGAAACGTATCTATAATTTTTGATGTTCCATGCTTGTTTAGTATCTACTTTGCTTTGATTTGTCCACACTTTGAGGTGTTTTTATATGTTTTCTGGTACTAACCTATTAACAAGTTGCCACAGGGTCAGTTGCCTGTTTTCTGCTGTTTTTGGTTCCAGAAAAGCTAGTAAGGAAATATTCTCGAAATTGGACGGGACAAAACCCAAAGTCAATATTTCACCGAGGAGAACACGGAGTCCAGAGGAGAGACGGAGGGGAGCCACAGGGCGGCTGCACCCCCCAGGCACGGGCCCACCCTAGGCCGCAACTGGGTAGGGTGTGGGCCCCTGGCCGCCCTCCTGCCTCGCCTCTTCGCCTATAAGAATCCCTAAACACCCGATCAATATTCCACGAAACCGTCTATAGCCACCGCCACCATCGTCCCTAGATCGGGGGGATCTGAAGCTCTCCCCGGCACCCTGCCGGAGGGGAGATCATCCCGGAGGCCTTCTTCTTCTTCATGCCAGCCTCTGGTATGAAGCGTCAGTAGTTCCGCCTTGGACTACGGGTCCATGTAGTAGCTAGATGGTTGTATCTCCTCACTTGTGCTTTCATGTCTAGATCTTGTGAGCTCTGTTCATGATCAAGATCTCATCTATTTGTAATCATGCATGTTGTGTTTGCGGGGATCCAATGGATATTGAGATTACTATGTCAGATTGATTAATGGTTTTGTCTTTTTGATTCTATCATGTTTGTGTTGTTTGTGATCTTGAATGCTCTCTTTGTTAGTAGCTATCTTGGCCAAGTAGTTGCTAGTGACTCCAAGAGGAGGTATTTATGCTCGATAGTGGGTTCATGCCTCTATTTAATCAAGGGAAGTGACAGAAATATCTAAGGTTGTAGATGTGTTGTTGCCACTAGGGGGAAACAACGGTCTTTTGTTCATGGAACAAGTGGATTGTTTACCTTACACACTTTGCTTAAAGCAGTTGTCTGTTGCTTGCAACTTAATACTGGAGGGGGTTCACATGATAACCCAAAGGTGGACTTCTAGTCATAGATGCAGTTGGATGGCGGTCTATGTATCTTGTTGTATTGCCCAATCGAATCTCATAGGATCTTTATGTCTAGTATTGCATTGTTATGCCCTGCTCAGTCCTGTCAGTTGCCCTGCTGTAATTTGTTTACCCAACATGCCATGTTTGTTTATATAAGGAGAACACCTCTAGTGAACTATGGACCCCGGTCCAATATTTACCATTGATACATCTTCCAATGTTACTGTTTACTTGCTGCAAACCACTTTCACCTTCCACACCATACGGTTAATCCTTTGTTACAGCAACCGGTGAGATTGACAACCTCACTGTTAGTTGCGGCAAAGTCTTGAGTTTGTGTTGTTGATACGCCCAATTTGCATCACCTTTCTATATCATAATTTACCTCTATTCATTGATATTTGTCTTATTATGAGGTATTACTTATGGCTTTTTCATCTGTTTATGCATGTTGGATGATTCTTGGAGGATGGACTGCCGAAGTCTGGATTCTAATGGAAAAGAAGGTGTTTCGGTGCAATTTCGCAAAGATCAGAAAAATACCAGAAAATATGGAAACATATTATTTTAACAGAAGACGAAGGAAGCCAGAAGGAGGGACGAAGTGGGGCCTTAGGGGGCCCCACACCCCACTAGGCGCGGGCCCACCTGACCCCGCCTAGGCAGGTGTGGCCCACCTGCCCGGCCTCCGACTCCGTCCCTTCGCCTATATCTTCCCTACAGAACCCTAACACCAGGGGAGCGACCACAGATAGATTTCTGTCGCCTCCAGGGGGCGGAAAACACCAAGAGAGAAAGATCTCTCCGGCAGACAGATTTCTGCCAGGGGAATTCCTTCCCGGAGAGGGGAGACTGTCGCCATCAACACCATCATCAAGCTAGGCTTCATCGGGATCATCATAATCATCCACACCATCATCTCCACCAGCACCATCATCACCACTCCGTCCCACTGTAACAATTATGTTGGATATTGCTTAGTTCATTAAGGGAAACTTTCCCGGTGTTGATTACTATTGTAGTTGATGCTTGTGAGTGCAACCATTGGATTATTGTTTATGTTCAGATTGTTATCCATTACCATATCATCTTTGATCTTTATATATATGATGTCTTGTGAGTAGTTCATTTTGTTCTTGAGGACATGTGAGAAGTCATCTTGTTAGTAGTGAATCTGTGATGAGTTATTATTCAATGGTTTCGTATTTAAGTTGTGGTGCTATTCTTCTAGTGGTGTCATGTGAACATCGACTACATGACACTTCACCAGTTATGGGCCTAGGGGGATGCATTGTGTATTTGGATATAAATTGTGGGGTTGCCGGAGTGACAAAAACCTGAACCCCCGTTAGGACACCTTTGCACAAGGGAGTGTAGGATCTCAGAGTTTAAGGCTGTGGTTAGATTTATATCTTAATTACTTTCCTGTAGTTACGGATGTTTGCAGGGGGTTTAATCACAAGTATATATTAGTCCTAGGAAGGGCGGTATGTTAGCACAGGTTCACCCACACAACACTTACAAACACCAAAGAAGAGTACTCAGCTATTTGAAGCAAAAGCACTTGACAGAATTCCCATGTGTCCTCGAGAATGTTTGGTCCTTATAAGTATTTCCACCGGCTTGTCCTTTGCTAAGAAAGGATTGGGCCACTTGCTCCGTTTGTTCGTTGCCTTTGTTACTTGCACTTTGTTTTGTTGCCTTATCAGAAAACCACTAAAAATCCATTTGCTAAGTATTCACAGGGATTTCCTGTTCAACACCTTCTGCTCCTCGTTGGGATCGACACTCCTATTTATCAAAAGTACTACGATACACCCCCTATACTTGTGGGTCATCAGTTGTGCAGGTTTCCACGTTGCTTGCAACACCTTTGAGACGTTTCCTTCCTTCTACTGGTTTGATAACCTCGGTTTCTTACTGAGGGAAGACTTGCTGTTGTGCTGCATCACACCTTGCTCTTGGGGTTTCCCGACGAAGCGCTCCCATGTTGACGTAGCGCCATCAATTGGTGGGATTGTAGATCTAGATCTCCTATTTCAAATCCCTAAAGTATATGCAAGAATCAAAGGGGGGATTGAAGGGGAGAAAGCTCAAGAGGGTCAGGAATGGAGGAGAAAGCTTGTAAGACTCGAGCGGTGTCTATTGGGAAAGAAGGGCCCTTTTTATAGGCCCACAGATTTCTGACCGTTTTCTTCCCGTTGGGGACCTGTCAGACCGGAGACTCCGGTCTACACCAGAGATTCCGGCCAACCTCCAGACCAGCCTCCGGACCACCTATCAGACTGTCCTAGCGCCTTTCGGAACCAAGTGGACCGGAGACTCCGGTCCAGCCACACCGGAGACTCCCGTCTGAGGCATGGACCGAAGAATCCCGTCTGAGGCATGGACGGGAGACTCCGGTCAGTCCCTGGACCACCCATCAGACTATCCCAAGCTGAATTCTGGAGCCCCCTCCGGGGACTCCTGGGGAAACTTCGGACCACACTGGAGACTCCTGGGGAAGTGGAAGCAACACAATCATCCTCAATAATGTTGGACTTGCTATATTTATCTTGAAGCTTGGTCCATATCTCATGAGCACTCGAATAAGGCATGCTAGAAGAAAGAACTACATTGCTCACAACATGTAAAATAATTTTAGTAGCTAGAGCATCTATACAATAGTTCATCTTCTCCCCTAAAGATTCGTTTTGGGGATCCATAGGAGGAGATAAATCCATATATAGAGTTCCCTCCATAATTGGGTGAATGTACCGAAATAAATCAAGCATGCGAGATTTCCAACTATCATAATTTGTGCCATCGAATATGAACATGTCATTGTGCACAAATCCCCTAGCTGACATCTTTACTCTCAAGGCGGTGAAGCCTAAAATGAGAGACCGGGCTCTGATACCAATTGAAAGGATACAGATGCCGCCTAGAGGGGTGAATAGGCAGTTTAAAACTTTTCCGAGAGTGGATCAACAAAGGCGGAATTAAACTAGCATTTACTTTGTTAAGCACAAAACCTAGAACAACTAGGGTTCCCCTATTTGCACCAACAACTTATGCTAAGCAAGACAAGCAACTATGTGATAGAAAGATATATACTTCAAGCACGAAGGATATCACAAAGTAAGGTGCATAAGAAGAGCTCAGATATAGAGATAACCGAGGCACGTGGAGACGCCGATATTTTACCGAGTTCCTCCCAACATGGAGTACTTCTCGTTTGGAGAGGGGGTGGTATAAAACCACCAACGCCACAAAAGGCCTCCCTTATTCTCCAGTGAATCTCACCCCAATGGGATCGATCCACGCTTCCACTATCGGTGCACTTGTCGGTGGCAATCCGGAACCTCTCACAAGGTTGGGGCACTTCTCCACAACTCAATTGGAGGCTCCCAAAGAATAAGCTTAGGGAAATCTACACAGCTTAATTGGAGACCCAAAAATCCAAGCAACCTACAGAACCCAAGAGTAAAAAGCTTCTCACCTTTCACTCAGTCGAATCCTCAACGAGAACTCAAACCGATGCACCAAATGCAATGGCAAGAACATAAGTAGTGCTCAAATCCTTATCTCCCAAATTCCACCAAAGCTACAAAAGCTTGTGGGGGAATAAGAGAGGAAGAACAATGAAGGAAATCCACAAAAGACTCCAAGATCTAGATCCCAAGACGTTCCCCTCACTTAGAGGATAGATTGATTGGTGGGATTGTAGATCTAGATCTCCTCTTTCAAATCCCTAAAGTATATGCAAGAATCAAAGGGGGGATTGAAGGGGAGAAATCTCAAGAGGGTCAAGAATGGAGGAGAAAGCTTGTAAGACTCGAGCGGTGTCTATTGGGGAAGAAGGGCCCTTTTTATAGGCCCACAGATTTCTGACCGTTTTCGGCCCGTTGGGGACCTGTCAGACCGGAGACTCCGGTTTACACCGGAGATTCCGGCCAACCTCCGGACCAGCCTCTGGACCACCTATTAGACTGTCCTAGCGCCTTTGGGAACCAAGTGGACCGGAGACTCCGGTCCAGCCACACCGGAGACTCCGGTCTGAGGCATGGACCGGAGACTCCAGTCAGTCTCCGGACCACCCATCAGACTGTCCCAGGCTGAATTCTGGAGCCCCCTCTGGGGACTCCTGGGAAACTCCGGACCACACCGGAGACTCCGGTCCATGCAGACCGGAGACACTCCGGTCTGGACCAAATAAGAGGCAAACTTCAAATGGCGATATCTAGAGTTTGGAAACTCCGATTGACCCAAAACCAATTTTGTTGGAAAGAGGACAACAAGAGCTACCCAACAAAAAGATTGGATACCACAAAGAGAAAACATTTAATGTATTATAATGTGAGATAACTCTCTTGGTGAGAAACCGGAAAACCTCAAAGATCAAAAACGCAATATGATATAACAGGGAAATCCATTTTTGATGAACTAGAGCTTGTTATGAATATTACCACAAGCTCTAGAACCTCACATGGATAAGATCCAAATAACAACCAAGAAAGGATGATGCTAAGTATGCAAAGGTTTGAGCTCTCTCTGAAAGATATGATCGAGTTACTCAGTTGAGAGCCCCTCTTGATAGTACGGTTATCTATCCTATAAACAGGTCTCCCTAACTAACACCACGAGACCGGTAAGGAGGAAACCCTATCAATATCATACCTTTGGCTTGTGCATATTCCACTTGATCGTGATGTAGACAATCTTGTGCTTCTCAAGATGGAAGACCTTTCTTGATTACTCTCGCACGCACTTGCTTGATGAAGACTTGCAAGTTGCCCCCCCATACGACATGGGGAAACCTTTACTTTGACCTTGTCTTCATCGATCCATGATCACCGAGGATGGCAAGATTCAAGCATGATATATTCTAGATATGGCACATATTTAGCTTGCACAACATTACTTCTAACACCATTTGGATTGTGTCTTGAAGATACATATGATGAACTCTATCTTCTTCTTCAAGACACCCTTGCAAAAGGCTCAACTCTCACATGACCAATCTGTGGACCACTCTTTGAACACCTTGGTCACCACTTGATCCTCTTCACTTTCTTCTTCTCCAAACCTTGAAGCCAACATATGGTTCAAGCATTGCCTATGGACAATTCCTACAAGTACAACTTGATACAAGCATTAGTCCATAGAGATTACCATTAATTACCAAACCACACATGGGGGACCACATGTTCTTTCAATCTCCCCCATTTTGGTAATTGATGACAATACCTTTGAGAGGGTTTATATAAGGAATTTAACAAATAAAATGGTAGCACAAATATCAAATACTACACAAGTATGTGATATTGGTACCATCACCATATATAGAGCAAACTCCCCCACAATCTATGCATGTGTGATGAACTTGAATTTCATTGCATATATTGCCAATCATTATCATTGGTGGAGTTTCCTCTATATATATACCACATGCTAAGCAACAACAAAGATGCAAGAGCATGAAAGGCAAATGCTTAGAAACAAACTCAAAGCATAAATCATTTCCCTTAAACCCTCTAAAACTTCTCCCCCATTGGCATCGATTGCCAAAATGGGTGACAAGTTCTAGAAGGCCAATATAGTGATAAATCCCCCAAAGGTGTGCATTCGCACATATCCAATGATATATACTTGGGAGGAAGTATAACTATATTGAGGACCCAAAGATTGCCAAAATAAATAAAATAAAAGAAGCATCAAAAATGATGTAAGTAATCACAAGATCCGACAAACCAATTGAAAACAACAAATGAGTCCAAATGGAAACAACAAGATATTATGATAAGCGCAAAAGAGTGTTTTAAAAGACAAGTACAGAAGCTCCCCAATATTTTTTCACAATTTAAAATAAATGTATTAGAATACATAATGCACAAATATGGAATTCTCACTCCCCCATAAATATTTAAGGCACAACGAATGAGAAAGAAGGCAAATGAGCATTATTAAATGAATTAGATGAGCTCCACAAAGATAATGCACCAATTATGATAATTGCATTTGGGAACAAAGTGCATAATCATGGAATCCTCTCTCATCCAACTTCATTTAACAATACAAGGCATGAGAGAACAAATATGATAAGCACAAGGTGATACTATAAATAAAATTAGGAAGCTCCCCAAGGTATGTGTTTTTTGTATGTGAATACAATGTGCACAACATGGAATCCTCACTTCCTCTAATTTACTTATAACATAACTTTGTGCAAATGAGCATATTCCAAGGCATAAAATTTGCAAGAAACAAATGGTTGAGCAATAAGTAAGATACAACATATTAGTAGGATCAACCACAAGGATGTGTGAGATGCATGACAAAGCATATTATAAGACTAGTACAAGGATGATCATTGCGTATCCACATAGTCTTCAATGAATGATATTGCTTAGTATGTCCATACAACACACACGAAACAAGGAAGATATAAAAAATAGAGGAGTGACATCTATCATGTGTATAAGTTTCTAAGTAGACAATCTTGCAAAGAAATTGATCCACAAAGAAACATGTACACACAGTAGATACTTAAAATAAATGGAGCAAGATATCCAAAATGAAGTCATGACAATAAAAATAAGATTTCTCTTGAAAGCATGGACAAAGGCTCAAATATATCTTATTGTACATCGATGAGCTTCAACAACCAACACACACCATACATTACAACTATCACCAAGGGAAAATGAGAAAGTTGGAATATATGGAGAAAGGCAACAAGTATCACAAGGAGAAATCAACTAGAAAAATCTCACTATTGCAAATGAGAGAAGTTGAGGAAAAGATAGGCAATAAAATTGCTAGATTGACATATTTGGGATTAGTGGATCATATGCATGATTTTGTATAGTCCGAATTATATGCACTCATATCAACTTATACACATTTACAATAGAGAGTTCTTGTCACATCAAGATTTTCCAAATCTTGTAATGTGAAAAAAAATGAATAAAATAAAACTTCGTTTGATTTTCAAGGACAGAAGAAAACTTTTTGAATTCAATTTGGAACTTCAAACCAAATTTGATCAAATAAAATCCTAAAGGGATTTAAAAAGATAAACATTCAATAAAGGAAAATAAAATATTTTGGTATTACTATTTTGGATCTTTTAATAAGAGATTTTGTTTTCAAATGAAAAGGTTTTATAAGTAAAGATTATTTTATAAAGCCAAATTAAGACCTAACCAAGCTTAGAAATAAAACATTTTGCTTTGATTAAATAGTAAAAGTTTATTTAATAAAATCAATAAGGATTTAGTAATCCAAGATTTATTAATAAAGGTTTTACTATTTACAAAACATCAAAACCTATTTAATCATTTAAAATAAGTTTTCAAAATATTTTATTTTCTCAAATAAAACCTACTGAAGTGTTTTGGTTTTATTTTAGATTTTCAAAATAAAGATTTCAATAAAAACAAATCCTATTTGAATTAAAAGAATAAGGTCTATTCATTTAATTGCTAATGGACCATAAAATAAAAATATTATTTTGTTTTAAACAAGTATTCCTCACTTTCAATTAATACCTAGTGATTTGGTTTTGAAAGTATTTAGAATTCAAATAAAGATTTTATTAACAAAATCAAACTCTATTTGATTAATAAACCATGACCCATTTTAGTTAATAAATAATGGACCCTATTCCTAAAAAATTATTATTTTGAATATGGATTTTGATTCATGTTACTAAACAGAACTAATTTCAATATTACAAAGTTTGGTGTTGTTTGAATTGTTTTGGTTGATGTTTGAATGTTTGGGAATTCAAAACAGAAAAATAGAATTAGAAAAGGAAAAAGAATTCAGAAGAAGAAAAATATGAAATGGACCTGACCCAACTGAGACAGCCCAATAAGCCCACTCGCAGCCCACCTCCTCTCCCCCCCGAATCGTTTTTCCTCACCGCTGAAACAGCCCGCAAAGCCACTGACTTTTGGACCCTCCTCCCTCACTCCTTTTCTCGCTGACACTAGGCCCCACCGCCACGTTTCCCTTCTTCCCCACCCGCAGACGACGCCCACCCCTCGCCGGCCGTTGCAGGCGGAATAACTCCGGCGTAATACGTCTTAATCACGCAATGAAGCTGCCCCTTGACCATGCAGGATAAATCGTCTGCCTCCCCTCTTCCGTTTCCCCCAGACACCCCTCCTCGACACGCCCCCAGGCTGTCAGATTTTGCTCGGACATCCCCCTGTCTCCGACGACCCTCCTCGCCGATTCCGGCCAGCACACGCCCCCTCCTGCCTCCTCGAGCACGCAACTGTGATCAGCATTCTCCAGCGCACCTCTCTGTAGCCCCAGCTTACTCGCGTGTGCCTCCCAGCGTCGGCAACGTCGACGACCTGCAGCACCGCCGTCTGCCCTCTTCTCCGACGACATTCCCCGGTAAAACCTGACCTCCCCTCCTTTCCCCGTGGACACGATGATGATCTCCAGGCTCATGCGAACCTAACAGCACCTTCTGTTTGTCCTAGGACGCCCCCTATCCTCGCCCTCGACGACCTCCTGAACCGCCCGAAGCCGAACTCGTCTCCGGCGAGCAATCAAGGACAGCCCCGTGCGCCCCTTCACCAACCAGTACCACGTTGAGCATCAGCAAGCGTCAACGATTCCGGTGAGCATCTCCCCACCCTCCTTTGCTTCCTGTACCGCCGGCGCCGTCATTGACTGGCCGCTCCGCCGCTAGCCACCGTCGTCGCGCCGCCAGCTTTTGGCAAAGCATTGAGAGCCGTTCGATCTAGATTGGGCGAGCAGGATTAGACCACTTAACCGCGAAGGGGTATGCGTTCTGGATCGCACGATTTGATTAGATCCTACGGTCTGCAGCGTGATCCACACCGAAGCGGTACCAGCCAGTCGTTTTGCGCCACGTGGCCAGCTCTGGTTTAAAACAGAAATTGAAAACAGATTTGTTTGTAATTTTCAAACCCTTGTAACTTTCAAACCACACGTCCAAATTTTGCAAACTTTATATCGTTGAAATCAGGAGAACAAGCCCTAGCCAACCATGCCCTTGGTTTAGAAAATAGTATCTGTTTGTTTACTTGTTTTTTAGATTCATTTGTGTGCTTGTTAAGATTAGAAAAATTGTTTAAAAATGATTTTAGGGTTAAAACTTTTGCAAAATGGTTTGTTGTGACCTTACTGACCCTAGGAGCCAACCCATGGTTTGTAAAATGGATTTGGAAAAGTTTAGAATGGATTACTTGGTTTAGTCCATTTCTAGCCAAATAAAACTATTGTTTTGTTTTGAAAATGGTTTTGAGTAAAAAAAACTTTGGGAAAATGGTTTAGACCAAACCTACTGACCCAAAACACCAAGTTTTGCAATAGCAACTCATTTGGTGAAAAACATAAAGTTTTGCTGTGATAAAAATAATTTTCACCACATAAAATAATGATTAGATTTAAAAATGGTTTATGGACCAAAAACCCTTTTGCAAATGACTTTGCCACTTTGGAAAAAGACCACTCTTGACTTTACAAAGTTTAGAAGCCTAGTGGAGACCACCTTTGCAATTAGAACCATCTTTTGCATGCTTGCATGCATTACTTTGACTTTGTCATTTTATGTGATGTTTCGCTTGATTGGTAGATTGAGTTTGTGCCTTGCTTGATTGATTTGTAGTGACTTGAAGAGTGTGATTTTTGCAAGGACAAGGAGTGAACCTATACCCTCTACCAAAAAGGCAAGTGATGCTTCATACTTTTTGTCCCATTACTTTCACTATGCATTAGTGATTTTGCTAAGTAAAACTTGCATGGATTTTGCTAAGTATAAACCTTGCTATAGGAAAACCTAGTAGATGAATCCTTAGTAGGATTTTCCTAAGTTAAGATTCCTACTACTATCAAGCTTAGCCTAGCTAATAGAAAACATGGGTGGAATATATATTCACACTATGGAAAATATTCTAAGTCTGAGGACTTGTGATTTTGTTTAATAAAACAACTAAGTTAATGAATCACCTGGGTGGAATGGGCTTGCTTGGTGGTTTTTGGTTGAGTGGTTCACAAGGCCCATGTTTATGGTTGACCTTGTGTATCTCACTTGTGGATTGCCACCCAGGAACAAAGAGATTTGAGATGTCAAATGTTGAGAAGCTTCAAGTGCAACCACTTGGCAATATGGGCTCTGCCATGATCATATAGGTTGTAAGAACTTAGCCATATGGACAGTGGGTGGTAGTGTTTGATAGGTTGGAGCGCGTCCATTTTGGTCTAAGGGAAAGCTTCTGAAAGATCTTGTCTTGGGAAACCAAGTCTTGTGGGGAAAGTGCACCACCTCTGCAGAGTGTAGAATCTAAGTACTTAGCCATGTCCCTGGTAAAGGACAATTTGAGCATCAAGACATGGAAGCAATCAAGAATCTCATCATTCAAATTTCTAAGTTAAAATCTTGTGGTTTGAACAAGGGTTGTTTGAAATCTTCAATCTTTGATGGAGAGATGCCTTGAAAGGATCTTCAAATCTTTGATTGAGAAAAATGACTTTGCCAAGTAAAACTTAGTATTTTCAAAATGATAAGGAAAATCTATTTTGAGCAATGCAAGCCTCAACTCCACTTAGCCAAATGCATATAGATGATAGACTCCACTATACCACCATAGTATCACTTGCCAATACAATTCAAATGTATTGACCCTTTGTGGCTGTAACTTGTATGTTGCAGGTTTGATTGATTTTAGTGAAGATTGATTGATTAGGATTACAAAGTCTACAACCAACATCTTCCTGTGGCACTTTGAAGATGAAGGACCCCATGACTATAGTTATTCCGCTGTAATGTAATGTAATATCCAAATGAGCTATGTAAGATGTAATAAAATTATGTTATTCCTGGTTATAAAGTTATATTATGACCTTTGTTTCTTTATATTACATCTTAACTGTGGATGCTAGCTATTGATCCAGGGACTAGCATTGTAAAACACAGGAGGAATCTACCCTATTAGGTTGAGACCTCTACAGATGGTATTAGAGCATTGTGTTGCCTGTAGGATTTGTAAACCTAGGATTAGACAAAAACCCTTAGAAAAATAGGAGTTGTACTTGTTCCAAAAACTTATTTACAAAACACTTGTAAACTCTTTCCTCAACCATTTTGGTTTCAACTCTACATCTCATCTACTTCAACTTGATGGAAAACCTACCCATGGCCAAGGACTACACTATGTGCAAAGGACTTCTTCAACTTCTTCAACTCTAATGACTTCAACATCTTCAGCATATTCACCAAGGACTTCCAACTTGGATACCAATAAGGACTACAAGTGAGACAAGAAATCTTGCTCAAGATTTAGAGACTAAGGGAATGCAAAAGTTAGAAGGAGCCTACATCACTTGAAGTATTGTGACCAAAAGTTTTTCCAAGGAAACCAAGATCTCATGCAAGAAGAATCAACCAAGAAGGAAGGAAAGATCACAAGTGAACCATGTAGATGGACCACCATTTATAGTTAAGTCAAACACACCAACTTATGTGGAAGTAACAAAAATATTTTGTTGCCTAAAAATGTGCTTGAACTTTGTTGTTTGAGTGAAAAGTTGTTTGTGAATGCTTGCACATTGTTTGTGTGAATTGTGATGTGTGTGATTAGAAATATTTCCTTAGAAATATTTTGCCTATTCTAATCCCTTCAAACCCAAACAGATGACTACTCCAAGAAACTCCAACATCAAGGTTGATGACAACCACAACCAAGAGGACAACATGAGAGAACTTATAGTAACCCAAAACCAGTTGAGCCAAGAGACAACTCAGCTTTTAGCCAACAACAATGGACTAGACCCAGCCATACAAAGGATTTTGAAACTTCAATCCCAATTGTTGCAAGGATTGGTTACTCAAATGATCAACATGGGAGAAAACTTTTCCCAAGGAGCTAATGACAACAAGGATGACAAAGATGTTAATCTAGAAGGAACCCAAGCTAGCAAAACTTGTGGAGACAAGGATCATGCATCCAAGGAGCATGTAGGTCAATGCCCTAATTGTGAAGAAAATCATCTTGTTGGACAATGTCCCACCTCTCAAGCTACTTGTTACCTTTGTGAAGGAAACGACCATGTCCCTATCCAATGCCCCATCTATGCCATGGTGGAACAAAGGAAACAAGAAGGATCCAAGTCTACCAAAGGAAAAGGACCACTTATACCTCCAAACAAGACAACCCAATTCAAAGGATCAAAGAAACCCAAGAAACCAAGACCAGACATGAACCTTGTGCAATGTCGTAAATGTAAGGAAATGGGACACTAATCCAATGAGTTCCCAGAGAACAAGAAGAATAAAGATATTGGCCAAGTATGGTGCAACAACTGCAAAGAGTTAGGCCACTATGTAGCAACTTGTCCACAAGAGCCACGTAAAGAACTCAAGGATATCCATTGTTTCAACTGCAAGAATCCAGGACATTATGCAAGCAACTGTCCAGAAAAGATGAAGAACAAGTTGAACAAGCCTATGTAGAAACTCAACCTTGGCCCATGAGTCAAGAATGGAAACCAAGGACACTATGCAGATGTTTGCTTAGAGAAGTTTCCCCAGGATCCCAAGAAGGACAATATGTAATTTTTGTTTGAAAATTTTCAAGGGTGGTAGTACCCTAGTTGTTTTGAACCTGCTTGTAACCCTAGCCTCCCCAAATCTCGGGATGAGATTTATTTTAAGGGTGGTAGCCTGTCACATCCCAAGATTTTCCAAATCTTGTAATGTGAAAAAAAATGAATAAAATAAAACTTCGTTTGATTTTCAAGGCCAGAAGAAAACTTTTTGAATTCAATTTGGAACTTCAAACCAAATTTGATCAAATAAAATCCTAAAGGATTAAATAGTAAAAGTTTATTTAATAAAATCAATAAGGATTTAGTAATCCAAGATTTATTAATAAAGGTTTTACTATTTACAAAACATCAAAACCTATTTAATCATTTAAAATAAGTTTTCCAAATATTTTATTTTCTCAAATAAAACCTACTGAAGTGTTTTGGTTTTATTTTAGATTTTCAAAATAAAGATTTCAATAAAAACAAATCCTATTTGAATTAAAAGAATAAGGTCTATTCATTTAATTGCTAATGGACCATAAAATAAAAATATTATTTTGTTTTAAACAAGTTTTCCAAGTATTCCTCACTTTCAATTAATACCTAGTGATTTGGTTTTGAAAGTATTTAGAATTCAAATAAAGATTTTATTAACAAAATCAAACTCTATTTGATTAATAAACCATGACCCATTTTAGTTAATAAATAATGGACCCTATTCCTAAAAAATTATTATTTTGAATATGGATTTTGATTCATGTTACTAAACAGAACTAATTTCAATATTACAAAGTTTGGTGTTGTTTGAATTGTTTTGGTTGATGTTTGAATGTTTGGGAATTCAAAACAGAAAAATAGAATTAGAAAAGGAAAAAGAATTCAGAAGAAAAAAAATATGAAATGGACCTGACCCAACTGAGATAGCCCAATAAGCCCACTCGCAGCCCACCTCCTCTCCCCCCCGAATCGTTTTTCCTCACCGCTGAAACAGCCCGCAAAGCCACTGACTTGTGGACCCTCCTCCCTCACTCCTTTTCTCGCTGACACTAGGCCCCACCGCCACGTTTCCCTTCTTCCCCACCCGCAGACGACGCCCACCCCTCGCCGGCCGTTGCAGGCGGAATAACTCCGGCGTAATACGTCTTAATCACGCAATGAAGCTGCCCCTTGACCACGCAGGATAAATCGTCTGCCTCCCCTCTTCCGTTTCCCCCAGACACCCCTCCTCGACATGCCCCCAGGCTGTCAGATTTTGCTCGGACATCCCCCTGTCTCCGACAACCCTCCTCGCCGATTCCAGCCAGCACACGCCCCCTCCTGCCTCCTCGAGCACGCAACTGTGATCAGCATTCTCCAGCGCACCTCTCTGTAGCCCAGCTTACTCGCGCGTGCCTCCCAGCGTCGGCAACGTCGACGACCTGCAGCACCGCCGTCTGCCCTCTTCTCCGACGACATTCCCCGGTAAAACCTGACCTCCCCTCCTTTCCCCGTGGACACGATGATGATCTCCAGGCACATGCGAACCTAACAGCATCTTCTGTTTGTCCTAGGACGCCCCCTATCCTCGCCCTCGACGACCTCCTGAACCGCCCGAAGCCCAACTCGTCTCCGGCGAGCAATCAAGGACAGCCCCGTGCGCCCCTTCACCAACCAGTACCACGTTGAGCATCAGCAAGCGTCAACGATTCCGGTGAGCATCTCCCCACCCTCCTTTGCTTCCTGTACCGCCGGCGCCGTCATCGACTGGCCGCTCCGCCGCTAGCCACCGTCGTCGCGCCGCCAGCTTTTGGCAAAGCACTGAGAGCCGTTCGATCTAGATTGGGCGAGCAGGATTAGACCACTTAACCGCGAAGGGGTATGCGTTCTGGATCGCACGAGTTGATTAGATCCTACGGTATGCAGCGTGATCCACACCGAAGCGGTACCAGCCAGTCGTTTTGCGCCACGTGGCCAGCTCTGGTTTAAAACAGAAATTGAAAACAGATTTGTTTGTAATTTTCAAACCCTTGTAACTTTCAAACCACACGTCCAAATTTTGCAAACTTTATATCGTTGAAATCAGGAGAACAAGCCCTAGCCAACCATGCCCTTGGTTTAGAAAATAGTATCTGTTTGTTTACTTGTTTTTGCAGATTCATTTGTGTGCTTGTTAAGATTAGAAAAATTGTTTAAAAATGATTTTAGGGTTAAAACTTTTGCAAAATGGTTTGTTGTGACCTTACTGACCCTAGGAGCCAACCCATGGTTTGTAAAATGGATTTGGAAAAGTTTAGAATGGATTACTTGGTTTAGTCCATTTCTAGCCAAATAAAACTATTGTTTTGTTATGAAAATGGTTTTGAGTAAAAAAAACTTTGGGAAAATGGTTTAGACCAAACCTACTGACCCAAAACACCAAGTTTTGCAATAGCAACTCATTTGGTGAAAAACATAAAGTTTTGCTGTGATAAAAATAATTTTCACCACATAAAATAATGATTAGATTTAAAAATGGTTTATGGACCAAAAACCCTTTTGCAAATGACTTTGCCACTTTGGAAAAATACCACTCTTGACTTTACAAAGTTTAGAAGCCTAGTGGAGACCACCTTTGCAATTAGAACCATCTTTTGCATGCTTGCATGCATTACTTTGACTTTGTCATTTTATGTGATGTTTCGCTTGATTGGTAGATTGAGTTTGTGCCTTGCTTGATTGATTTGTAGTGACTTGAAGAGTGTGATTGTTGCAAGGACAAGGAGTGAACCTATACCCTCTACCAAAAAGGCAAGTGATGCTTCATACTTTTTGTCCCATTACTTTCACTATGCATTAGTGATTTTGTTAAGTAAAACTTGCATGGATTTTGCTAAGTATAAACCTTGCTATAGGAAAACCTAGTAGATGAATCCTTAGTAGGATTTTCCTAAGTTAAGATTCCCACTACTATCAAGCTTAGCCTAGCTAATATAAAACATGGGTGTAATATATATTCACACTATGGAAAATATTCTAAGTCTGAGGACTTGTGATTTTGTTTAATAAAACAACTAAGTTAATGAATCACCTGGGTGGAATGGGCTTGCTTGGTGGTTTTTGGTTGAGTGGTTCACAAGGCCCATGTTTATGGTTGACCTTGTGTATCTCACTTGTGGATTGCCACCCAGGAACAAAGAGATTTGAGATGTCAAATGTTGAGAAGCTTCAAGTGCAACCACTTGGCAATATGGGCTCTGCCATGATCATATAGGTTGCAAGAACTTAGCCATATGGACAGTGGGTGGTAGTGTTTGATAGGTTGGAGCGCGTCCATTTTGGTCTAAGGGAAAGCTTCTGAAAGATCTTGTCTTGGGAAACCAAGTCTTGTGGGGAAAGTGCACCACCTCTGCAGAGTGTAGAATCTAAGTACTTAGCCATGTCCCTGGTAAAGGACAATTTGAGCATCAAGACATGGAAGCAATCAAGAATCTCATCATTCAAATTTCTAAGTTAAAATCTTGTGGTTTGAACAAGGGTTGTTTGAAATCTTCAATCTTTGATGGAGAGATGCCTTGAAAGGATCTTCAAATCTTTGATTGAGAAAAATGACTTTGCCAAGTAAAACTTAGTATTTTCAAAATGATAAGGAAAATCTATTTTGAGCAATGCAAGCCTCAACTCCACTTAGCCAAATGCATATAGATGATAGACTCCACTATACCACCATAGTATCACTTGCCAATACAATTCAAATGTATTGACCCTTTGTGGCTGTAACTTGTATGTTGCAGGTTTGATTGATTTTAGTGAAGATTGATTGATTAGGATTACAAAGTCTACAACCAACATCTGCCTGTGGCACTTTGAAGATGAAGGACCCCATGACTATAGTTATTCCGCTGTAATGTAATGTAATAGCCAAATGAGCTATGTAAGATGTAATAAAATTATGTTATTCCTGGTTATAAAGTTATATTATGACCTTTGTTTCTTGATATTACATCTTAACTGTGGATGCTAGCTATTGATCCAGGGACTAGCATTGTAAAACACAGGAGGAATCTACCCTATTAGGTTGAGACCTCTATAGTTCTCTTAAATACAATAGAGAGTTCTCTTAAATACACATTTACAATAGAGAGTTCTCTTTATTACAACAATAAATACAATAACAAAAATTCATGCCAATATGCAACCTACAAAAGGTTGGAAGCAAGATAAATATGCATGAGAAAGAGGTACTTGTTATAGAGATATAATTGGTAGGGTGTAAAGGATATGAATTCATTGATCATCCTATAGCTTGCCTCAAATTTTCATGTATGCACCACTTCTTCAAAATTGAGAGACAAGCATCCAATATATCTCCAATGTACCTAAAACAGAATTAAGTACAAAATGGTCCGTAAACATATTAGGTCCAAAGTAGTTAGTGTAACTACAATACAAAGGAGAGACTCAACATGAATATATGTGCATATTGATATGAAATTGAATTTCATGCACAACTTAGCCGATGGGATTTGGTGGAGTTTCCCCTATATATTGGATCAAAGAAAGCAAGCATTCCATAATGTAAACATATAGTAAATATGCATGCATAAGGATTTCAAGAACCAAAGGAGATACAATTTAAACAAAACACCAAGTAAACTGAGATGGCACACACAAGAGTGTAAGATGGTAGACAGTGTCCAAATTGTATTAAAGAACCAATTCAACACATGGAAGATCACAAGTTCAACAAATGTACTAGGCTAGAGCCAAATAGCAAAAGATAGATAGAAAAACAAATGCTCAAGAATTTATCTCATTCTAAAAGGTTAAATCAAGGGACAAGGAATGAGACAAAACCAACTCCCAGAAAGAGAAAGGTTCCAACAAATAAACCAAACTCTCCAAACTGTTCATGATGGCACAAAATACCAAAACAGAAAGATCGAACTTCCAAGCACATAAAACCTGATATGGATCAAACAAATAAGCATAAAATATTGTTCTAGATAATATAGGAGGTCTCACCCATAAGTAGTACATTATATAAAAAAATTCTTTTGAATGCAAAATACACACAAATGAGATCATCACTACTACCTATATTAAATAAAACACAAGAGGATATCAATAAAATAAGAAGATCCATAAGAGGCAAGGAAAGCTTTGGGAGCAACACAAAACATTTACTTGGCCAAAGATAGGACAAGATTAAGCAAAGGCCAAAGTGAATATGATCAATTAATTCTACCATAAATTGAGTACTCATTGTCCAAGGACAAGAAATATTGGGAATAATTTTCCCAAGGTAGCTTGGATGGATATCCAAGATCATAGTCACAACAAGAAGCATATAACAAAATATAAGAATTAAGCATGATGCTTCGAATAAGATTCTTGGTAGCTTCCAGTAGTCACACAATCACTAGTGATTAGAGTAACTTGAAGCTAATGGTTTCCAAAAAAGATGTATAGGTCTAAATATGAGGAAACACATACCAAGAAACACTCTCACACAAAAGATCCAAAATATGAGTAATAAAGGCATTCAAGCAAATTGGAACTTGTATGAGCACATGTGTCACATAGGAGCTAGATAATTATAAATATCAATTCTAAGTGACACAACCTTGAATTTTCACATTTTATGCACTAACCATATGACTCCCCATAATGTGATACTATCATAAAACCGATCATGAGGCAAAAGGATACAAATATAGATAATTAATAGGCATTATATAACTTAAATTTCTCATGAGAAACATACCACAAAGAGACTAGATAATTATCCAATATAAATTCTAGGTGGTATTCCTCATGTACACACATTTTTAGGATTGTGTCATGCCTAAACATAACACTCCCCCAAAATGGGATAGTCCATTAATCTCTCACAAGAGCCAAATAAGATACCAAACATAAACAAGTAAGGCTCCAATACACGAAACACACATACATGGTGTGCCACCTAATCATATACAAATATGCTTGATACCTCAAGATAATTAAGTGGAAAACACAACATGTACAAAAGCATGGAAGATACAAAACCAACACATGCACAAGGGGGCGAGTAACTTTCAATGTAATGAGTTAAGCATTTGTTACCGCAAGGAGGAACATTGGATATATAATAGAGGCAATATAGTCCACATGACATGACTTGACAAATATTCTAGATGAAGATCCCTCAATTCTTCATTATGTAGCCAAGCCTCCAATGCCCTCCAAAAACACCTATTGATAAAGTTTTGGCTTTTTGGTCCCCAACCGAGTTGGGTCCTAAGAGGTTAGTCACAATAGGCTTGGCAACCCAAATGGTTCTTTTCTTGACACCATATTGAGCACCAACAAGTTTGGCAATCACATTGCCAACCTAATCCTTACAAAGAGAATAAGCATCATCAATAATGAAAGGGTTGGATGAGGAGATACCAATAGTGCATGAGGAAGAAATCTTCCCCTTCTCACGGCATATGTAGCAAGTTCTTCTCTTGCCATATTTATTCATAGGTGAAGCCACAACTCGAGGACGAGCTCGAGTAGTCCTCTTAGGAAGAGGCCCATCTCTAACATGAGGTGGAGCTTGAGGCCGCTTCCCTTGTTGCTTCACACTAAGAAGTTTTTTCTTCAACGGGCAAGATCTAACATGGTGCCCTTCTTCCTTGCACTTGAAGCAAACAATGTTGGCCGAGTTCTTGACTTGGTCTTGGCCATTCTTCTTGTTGTCCTTGAGCTTCAACTTGATAGTGGACTTGTTCTTGACATTGGAGTTGGATCCAATCCCACTCTTGTCATTGGGGGATTTTTGCACACTCAAGATTTTGTTGAGTGCGGTCTTCCCTTGATGAACCTTTTTCAAGTCATTCTTCAAAGAAGTGACTTGATCCTTGAGCTCTTTGATTTCCTCTACATGGTTAGTTTCAACAAAAGTACTAGAGAAAGCAGATGCTACATTGTTAGAGCAACAAGGCACGGAATGTAATTTATCACGAGATATAGCATGGTTGTGAGAAGATGAATTGCAAGGACTAGCACATGGCAATATAACATTTGGAGTATATATAGTGCTAATGTCCACATGAGTCCCACTATATGTTACCTTTGACATGATGGCCTCATGAGCCAACTTTAGCCTACCATGGGAGATTAGAAGATCCTCATGCGAGCTTGAGAGCTTAACATGACTTTCTTCTAATTTCCCATAGTTCCTAGTTAGCAAAGCAAGTTGAGCCTTTAGCTCAACATTCTCCTTCAAAATAGATGCTTCACAAGAAATAGAGTTAGTAGCACAAGCATCATCATTATTAGCAAGAGGTGAGTGTAACTTTGAAAGCTCTTTTGAGTAAGAGGCTTTAAGTTGCTCATGTGACTCAGTGAGTTTGATGAGCTCACCCTTTATGACCCTAGAGCCATTTTTGAGGTGCTCAAATCCTCAAGGAGTTTAGCATAAGCAACTTGAAGCTCATCATTTTTAATCTTGAGGGAGTTTGTCACCGCAAGTTCTCTATCATGGTATTCATTTACTCTAGATAATTCTAGAGTAAAAGTCTCCTCAAGAGATTCTTTGGTGGTTTTTTCTTATTCCAGTGAGTCCTTTAGTTGTGCAATTTCATTAGCATACTCACGCTCAAGCACAAACCTTTTAGAAATAATACTTTCTTGCTCCTCAATAAGTTTCTTGCCTTCAACATCACAAGTCAAGATTTCAACGAATTTGGAGGAAGCAATTTTATTTATATGAAGAGCGGAAAAGACAATCTCTCCCATATCTAGAATAGAGGCAATATCACAATCAACTAGATGATCATCATAATTATCATTCTCAACCTCATCATCATCATGAGATACAATGGGATCCAACGAGGTTGTCTTTGTTTCCTTAGCCATAAGACATATGTGAGAAACGGCGGAAGGTGATGATGAGATTGCACTTGTAGCTCTATTCAAGACCTTTTCTTGACCCATAGAATCTTCAATTTCCTCTACATGGTTAGCAACACAAGCACTAGAGGAAATAGAAGTATTTTTAACATCGCAACAAGACAACATGAGCATATCATCATGACATTTATTCAAGTCATTTATACATGATATGCAAGATCATTGCAACTAGATAGATATGAGGGATTACAAATAGTAAGCACACTATCCATATTGCAATTACTACCACCACTCACCATATCATTACCTTGTGAAAAGTCACATGTTGGTGAAGTGGTAGAAGATGAGAACTCATCTCGACCGAAAGTGGAAGCAACACAATCGTCCTCAATAATGTTGGACTTGCTATATTTATCTTGAAGCTTGGTCCATATTTCATGAGCACTCGAATAAGGCATGATAGAAGAAAGAACTACAATTCTCACAACATGTAAAATAATTTTAGTAGCTAGAGCATCTATACAAGAGTTCATCTTCTCCTCTAAAGATTCGTTTTGAGGATCCATAGGAGGAGATAAACCCATATATAGAGTTCCCTCCATAATTGGGTGAATGTCCCAAAATAAATCAAGCATGCGAGATTTCCAACTATCATAATTTGTGCCATTGAATATGAACATGTCATTGTGCACAAATCCCCTAGATGACATCTTTACTCTCAAGGCGGTGAATCCTAAAATGAGAGACCGGGCTCTGATACCAATTGAAAGGATACAGATGCCGCCTAGAGCGGGTGAATAGGCAGTTCAAAACTTCTCCGAGAGTGGATCAACAAAGGCGGAATTAAATTAGCATTTACTTTGTTAAGCACAAAACCTAGAACAACTAGGGTTCACCTATTTGCACCAACAACTTATGCTAAGCAAGACAAGCAACTATGTGATAGCAAGATATATACTTCAAGCATGAAGGCTATCACAAAGTAAGGTGCATAAGTAAGAGCTCAGATATAGAGATAACCGAGGCACATGGAGACGCCGATATTTTACCGAGTTCCTCCCAACATGGAGTACTTCTCGTTTGGAGAGGGGTGGTATCAAACCACCAACGCCACAAAAGGCCTCCCTTATTCTCCTATGAATCTCACCCCAATGGGATCGATCCACGCTTCCACTATCGGTGCATTTGTCGGTGGCAATCCGGAACCTCTCACAAGGTTGGTGCACTTCTCCACAACTCAATTGGAGGCTCCCAACGAATAAGCTTAGGGAAAGCTCCACAACTTAATTGGAGACCCAAGTAATCCAAGCAACCTAAAAAACCACCAAACCGTCTAGGGTTCCAAGAACCCAAGAGTAAAAAGCTTCTCACCTTTTACTCAGTCGAATCCTCAACGAGAACTCAAACCGATGCACCAAATGCAATGGCAAGAACATAAGTAGTCTCAAATCCTTCTCTCCCAAATTACACCAAAGCTACAAAAGCTTGTGGGGGAATAAGAGAGGAAGAACAATGGAGGAAATCCACAAAAGACTCCAAGATCTAGATCCCAAGACATTCCCCTCACTTAGAGGATAGATTGATTGGTGGGATTGTAGATCTAGATCTCCTCTTTCAAATCCCTAAAGTATATGCAAGAATCAAAGGGGGGATTGAAGGGGAGAAATCTCAAGAGGGTCAATAATGGAGGAGAAAGCTTGCAAGACTCGAGCGGTGTCTATTGGGTAAGAAGGGCCCTTTTTATAGGCCCACAGATTTCTGACCGTTTTCTGCCCGTTGGGGACCTGTCAGACCGGAGACTCCGGTTTACACCGGAGATTCCGGCCAACCTCCGGACCAGCCTCTGGACCACCTATTATACTGTCCTAGCGCCTTTGGGAACCAAGTGGACCGGAGACTCTGGTCCAGCCACACCGGAGACTCCGGTCTAAGGCATGGACCGGAGACTCCAGTCAGTCTCCGGACCACCCATCAGACTGTCCCAGGATGAATTCTGGATCCCCCTCTAGGGACTCCTGGGGAAACTCCAAAACACACCGGAGACTCCGGTCCATGCAGACCGGAGACTCCGGTCTGGACCAAATAAGAGGCAAACTTCAAATAGCGATATCTAGAGTTTGGAAACTCCGATTGACCCAAAACCAATTTTGTTGGAAAGAGATACCCAACAAAATTATTGGATACCACAAAGAGAAAACATTTCATGTATTATAATGTGAGATACCTCTCTTGGTGATAAACCTGAAATCCTCAAAGATCAAAAACACAATATGATATAACAGGGAAATCTGTTTTTTATGAACTAGAGCTTGTTATGAATATTACCACAAGCCCTAGAATATCACATGGATAAGATCCAAATAATAACCAAGAAAGGATGATGCTAAGTATGCAAAGGTTTGAGATCTCTCTGAAAGATATGATCGAGTTACTCACTTGAGAGCCCCTCTTGATAGTACGGTTATCTATCCTATAAACAGGTCTCCCTAACTAACACCACGAGCCCGGTAAGAAGGAAACCCTATCAATATCATACCTTTGGCTTGTGCATATTCCACTTGATCTTGATGTAGACGATATTGTCCTTCTCAAGATGTAACACCTTTCTTGATTTCTCTCGCACGCACTTGCTTGATGAAGACTTGCAAGTTCCCCCCCCCCATACGACATGGGGAAACCTTTACTTTGACCTTGTCTTCATCGATCCATGATCACCGAGGATGGCAAGATTCAAGCATGATATCTTCTAGATATGGCACATATTTAGCTTGCACAACATTACTTCTAACACCATTTGGATTGTGTCTTGAAGATACATATGATGAACTCTATCTTCTTCTTCAAGACACCCTTGCAAAAGGCTCAACTCTCACATGACCAATCTGTGGATCACTCTTTGAACACCTTGGTCACCACTTGATCCTCTTCACTTTCTTCTTCTCCAAACCTTGAAGCCAACATATGGTTCAAGCATTGCCTACGGACAATTCCTACAAGTACAACTTGATACAAGCATTAGTCCATAGAGATTACCATTAATTACCAAACCACACATGGGGGCCCACATGTTCTTTCAGGTGGATTACTAGTCATAGATGCAGTTGGATTACGGTCTATGTATTATGTTGTAATGTCCAAATGAATCTGATACGTCCAAATCGCATCACCATTCTATATCATAATTTGCCTCTATTCATTGATATATTTCTTATTAAGAGGTGTTACTTATGTCTTTTTATCTGTTTTTGCATGTTGGATGGTTCTTGGAGGATGAACTGTCGGAGTCAGGTTTCTGATGGAAAAAGAGGCGTTTTTATGTAATTTCACGAAGATCAGAAAAATACCAGAAAAACTACGGAAAATCATATTTTCCCAAAAGACGAAGAATGCCAGAAGGGGAGGCAGAGATGGGCCATAGGGGCCCCACACCCCCCAGGCACAGAACACCCCTAGGCCGCGCCTACAGGGGGTGTGGCCCACCTATGGCTCCGCCCTCTCGCCTATATATTCTCCTTGAAACCCTAATACACGGGGAGCGACCAAAGAAAGATTTCGCCACCTCTGCGGGGCGGAAAACACCAAGAGAGAAAGAGCTCTCCGGCAGTCAGATTTCTGCTGGGGAAATTCCTTCCCGGAGAGGGGAGATCATCGCCATCAACACCATCATCAAGCTAGACTTCATTGATATCATCATCATCATCCACACCATCATCTCCACCAACACCATCATCATCACTCCATCCCACTGTAACAGTTGTGTTGAATACTTGCATAGTTCTTAGGGGAAACTTTCCCGGTGTTGATTACTATTATAGTTAATTCTTGTGAGTGGAACCATTGGATTATTGTTTATGTTCAGATTGTTATCCATCACCATATCATCTTTGATATTGATCCATATGATGTATTGTGAGTAGTTCATTTAGTTCTTGAGGACATGGGAGAAGTCATGTTGTTAGTAGTGGATTTGTGTTGAGATATTATTCAATGGTTTAGTATTTAAGTTGTGGTGATATTCTTCTAGTGGTGTCATGTGAACGTCGACTACATGATACTTAACTATTTTATGGGCCTAGGGGAATGCATTGTGTATTTGGCTACTAATTGTGGGGTTGCCGGAGTGACAGAAACCTGAACCCCCGTTAGAACACCATTGCACAAGGGAGCGTAGGATCTCAGAGTTTAAGGTTGTGGTTAGGTTTATACCTTAATTACTTTCCTGTAATTGTGGATGCTTGTAGGGGGCTTAATCACAAGTATGTATTAGTCCAAGTAAGGTTGGTACATTAGCACAGGTTCACCCACACAACACTTACAAAACCAAAGAAGACTACTCAGCTATATGAAGCGAAAGCACTTGACAGAATTCCCATGTGTCCTCGAGAACGTTTGGTCCTTATAAGTATTTCCACCGGCTTGTCCTTTGCTAAGAAAGGATTGGGCCACTTGCTTCAATTGTTCGTTGTCTTTATTACTTGCACTTTATTTCTTTGATTTATCAAAAAAACCCTAAAATCTGTTTGCTAAGTATTTACAGAGATTTCCTGCTCCATACCACTAGTCAACACCTTCTGATCCTTGTTGGGATCGACACTCCTATTTATCAAAAGTACTACGATACACCCCCTATACTTGTGGGTCATCAAGACTATTTTCTGGCGCCGTTGCCGGGGAGTGGAGCGCTATTGAAGAGTGGAACTGGTAAAGGAAACTTCTACTATGAGTATTGCTTTTTATTTCTGTTTGTTACTTTGTTTCCAATAGGGATAATCCACTTGGTTTATTGTTTGGGAAAAAACTACCACTATTAGGGTAGTAGATGAACCACCACCTGGTGAGATAGGTTGTAACATCCCTAAAATCATGTTTTCAAAGATTGCATATCATCCATGCATGCATAATCATTTAGGGATCAATTTCAAAGTCATTTCAAAGAAAACAGAAGCATTGAGTGCTTATTATTTTATGTAGGCAAGCATTGATCCAATGCTACTCTCTAGTGAGAGAATATTTGTTTCAAACCAATTTCTGTTTGTTCATGAGTTGGTTTGGTTGAGCTCCAAAGCTTGGCCAAATATTTCAACACAAAATATGGTTTTAAAACCATTTGCATATCTTTATTAAAACTTGTGTAAGGCACTGGTTTATTTTAAAACTCCAATGGAACCAAGCAAGTCTGGTGAGACAACATAGTTTTGTACTAAAAATGTGCAGGTTTCATTTTACAAAAATCCAGAGCAAGTTTGAAATCAAACACATTTGAAAACATTTGAATTTGATTCCTGGAAAATCAAACAGAAATGGAAAAAGAGAAAAGAATTAGAAAAGGGTCGGCGCTACTAATCTAGCCCAGAACCAGATCCAGCCCAAAAGCCCACCCGGGCCATTCCCCCTCTGCTTCTTCTCTCACCCGCACCGAACCAACCCACACCGTCGCTGACTAGTGGCCCCTCTCCACATCACCTTCTTCTTCCCCAAAATCACGCGCGCAGTCACTGCTCGCCGTTACCTCGCCATAGTTAAGCCCCCCGCTTAAATCCCATTGATGCAGGGAGTAATCCTTGCCCCTGCTCCGGCTATTTAATCCCCTTCCCTCTCCACATCTTTCCCCTCACTCAACGCCTCTTCTCCGCCACCAGGCTGCCCACAATCCCACTTGCACCGCCGCGGTACCGAGCGTCTCCGGCGTGCGATTCCGGTAAGCATCGACCGCCCCTTGTCTCTGATTCATACGAGCATTATCAGTGTGTCCTTGTGCATCTTCTCATGCGCTTATTTTGCTCTGTATCGCCCTAGAGCGTCGCCATCGTCCACCTCTTGAAGCAACTGAAGCTCAGCGCAAGTCCGACGACACTCCCTGGTAGTTTTCGACCGCCCCTTCCTCTCTATGGGATACTCGCATGTTCACCTAGCTCGTGCGCATCTAACGGCACCCCTGGTTTGTCTTAGCACGCACCACAACATCGCCCCCGACGACGGCAGGCTTCACTCCGACGAGCAATAGCAGCCGAGTCCAAGCGCCCCTGTCTCTCCCTCGACCACCTCGAGCACTGCAGCGACCAAGCGAACACCGTAAGCACCCCACTCCTGCCCGCGCGACCTAAATCGCCGGCAACTTCTCTGACAGAGCACGCCGCCGCCACTTGCCACCGCTGGCGCCGCCCCACTATGTTCGCTTGATCAGCAGCCGTCAGATCTAGATCCAACGCAAGCGATAGAATCATTTAGCGAAGAGGTATGTGTTAGATCTGGCCATGCGATTTCATTTTGATCGTGAGGTCCACACTGGTCGATCCGGCAGAACCGGTACGGGCCAATCAGAACACGCCGCGTGGCCTGCGTTTAGATTTAAAAACAGAATTTAGATCTATTGGTGATTCAAATTTGTAAAATTCATAAATTTTGATCCACATGTTCAAATTTTAAAAAATGTATATCATTGGAATCAGGAGAAAGAATTCTATTTGTTTATGCAATGTGTTTAAAGTTTTGCCTATGTAAAAATGGTTATTTTTGCAGAGACATTTGTCGGCTTAATTTGAGTATGGAAATTATTTGAAAAATGTTTTAAAGATCAAATAAAGTTTATTTTGAGTATCTTGTTCTTGTTTTTGTTGCAGTACTATACACTTGTCTTGTTTGGTGTAGAAAAATCATCACATGACATTTGCATGCATTCATATATTTTTGTTTGTATATTTTGTTATGTGATTTTGGTGCCATTATTTTATGTGTAGATTTTGGTGCTAATAGTGATTGTGGTTGTGAAGATTGTTGCTACTCCCCAAACTACCAAGGCAAGTGGTGCTTCATGTTTTTATCCCTATATTTCACCTATGCATTAGAAATATTTTGTATAGGACATTGCATGAATATTTTGATAAGTATCTATATGCTATGCTTGGGAAATCCTAGTAGTTGTAGAATTGTTAGAATTTCCTCTAAGTTAAGATGCTTACTATTGCCATGCTTAGCCTAGCTAGTAGCAACCAAGGGTGGATTATATATTCATGCTATGAGAAATATTTCTAAGTCTTTGATTTGTGTTTTTGCTTAATAAAACAACTAAGTGAATGAAACACCTGGGTGGAATGGAAAGAATGGTTTGTGTTGAGTGGTTACACAAGGCCCATTTCTATGGTTTACCTTGTGTATCTCACTTGTGGAAATCCACCCAGGAACAAAGGGATTTGAGATGCCAAATGTTAAGAAGCTTCTAGTGCAGCCACATGGCATTATGGGCTCTGCCTGGATCATATAGGTTGCAATAACTTAGCCATTTGGACAGTTGGTGGTAGTGGGATGATAGGTTGGAATGCGTCCATTTGGTCTAAGGGAAGGCTTATGAAAGTTCATGTCTTGGTGAAAATCAAGTCTTGTGGGGAAAGTGCACAACCTCTGCAGATGGAAGAATATAAGTACTTAGCCATGTCCCTGGTATTGGACAACTTGAGCATCAAGACATGGAAGCTATCAAGAATCTCCTCATCCCAATTTTCCAAGTTAAAACTTGTGGTTGAACAAGAGTGAAGGTTCACCAATTTCTATTGGTGGTTCCTTGGGAAAATTTTGTCAAAGAAAAACTTAGTGTTTTCAACTAATAGGTAAAAACCTATTTTGAGAAAAGCAAGCCTAAGCTACACTTAGCCAAATGCATGTAGTATCTAGATGCTAATATTCTACTAAGGTATCACTTGCCAATACTATTCCAATGTATTGACCCACTGTGGCTGTAACTTGTGATGTTGCAGGATACTCTAATGATGATTAGGGATTATGAGTCTACACTCAACATGCTTGCCTGTGGCACATGAATATGAAGACTTATTTATATTGTTATATTTGAACTCTTGTATTAGGCCTGTGGCCATGGAGTTGTAAAAGACTATGTTGTCTCTGGAATGATTTGTAATAATGACCTTTATTTATGTGTACTTCATCTTAAACTGTGGATGCTAGCATTGATCCAGGGACTAGCATTGCAATCTCAGGGATCTTTACCTTTATAAAGGTGGGATCTTACAAATGGTATCAGAGCACTATGTTGCATGTAGGATTATGACCCTATGATTGGATTAGAAACCACTAAGGAAAAAATTTCAACAATTTTCACACTTGTATTTTTCTTCTCGTAAACTTTTCTAATTCTTCTTTATCATCTCTATTTGTATATGAACTCCATCAACGAAGCTGTAAGGAAGGGACCACTCATGACCATGACCCTAGAGTGTGAGACTGAATTTCCAAAGGCCCTCAAGAACCTTATGGTTACCATGGGGATACATGGTGCAGCTGTGTACAAAGGTTTCCCTGTGATGGATGAAGGAGAAGAATATTGGTGGGTGCAACTTCACTTGTACAAAAACAAGGAAGACAACCACAAACAAACAGGATTCTGTATGGTCACCAACTCAGTGATGCACACCACATTCTTTGATTATGCAAGGGATGCAGCTTGGAAGGCCATCAAAGAGCTTGGTGATAGACTCAAGTGCAGAATGCTCAACACCCAAAATAACCTTAGAGAAGAAAAGAAGCATACCCAAGAGTTGGAAACTACCAACAAACAACTAAGGGAAGACATCATAGACTTGATTTGGGAATCTTGTGAACAAGATAGGCAGATGGCTACTAAGGATGCTTTGATAGCCATTTTGTCTAGTGAGTGAGAGTTGTAACGTACTTCGTTAGTTGGACCACCACACTTATCATTTCATTTCCAAAATTCTGTCTAAGTTATGTTGAACCTTGGATGCTTGTAATGGATTTATGTATGCCATGACTTGTGTGTTTGTTTGCAAATGATATGCTTGTGCTACCTTGTCTTGTGTATTTCTGTTGATGTTGTTTCTAACTTTTCTCTATCTTATAACATAGATGCATAATGTTACTATCAGCACGGTTGAAGAGTTCAAGGGAACTCGTTTTGGCACTCGTCTTATTGAGTTCACTATTGTGCTCAGTCTTCCGCTTCCTAGCATCGTGATGCTTCCCCTCACCAATTTTGAGAGGAAGGACCATTGGGGCTTCAAGGTTACTCAGCCAGGACGCTAGACTGAGCCAGCCACAGAGGCAATCACCTTCAAGCTTATGCATGATGACAAGGAGAGAGGCCTAGAGGTAGTCATGCAGGATTTACTTGGGTGTTTGCTAGGGAGACACTCTTGGGAGATTAGAGGTACTCACTTCCACGCCTTCGGTAGATGTGACGAGGATGGTGAGGCTATTGAGTTCGAGGATACTGCTAGAGAGATGGCAGAACCGATTCGTCTGTACCTTCAGGACTTAGAGGTTCTTCTTAGGCACCTAGATACTGATAGGACCAATGTCATGCTTAGCAATGATGAGCTCCAGGTGCAGCTTCATGAGAAGGACAAGCTCTTCGTGGAGCAAGATGAGATAGTCAAGTAAATGGAGGCCAAGTTTGAGAGTCAGGATAGAAAGTTCAAGAGTCAATAGAAAAGAGTCCAAGATAGGAACAAGAGGATTCGAGAGATGACTGCAGAACTAGAGGCCAAGGACTTCGAGCTCGAGCATCAGCAGGGTGTGATTGAGAGAATTCGTTCACAGAAGAGGGCTCTCAAAGCCAAGGTAGAGGCCTTGACTACCAATGTCGAGGAATACAAGACCGCTATGGAGAATGCAGGTCTTACACTTGTTGATGAGGAGGTTGATGCAGAGGAGTAGTGATGACTACTCATTTGTCTTTATTTACCATGCTTTTGATTATTGAGTCGCAATGATCATCCAACATGTGGATGGCTTGCTATTGGTGTGTTTTCTTTTCAAAACTTGTTGTCTATGTTGTTGAACTTTTGTTATTTTGATGCTTGTTTGGTGATTGACTATGTGTTGTATTGTGCATGTTAAGCATCTATGGGTATCTCATTCTTATCCTTATTGAAGACCACAAATGCCTCCTCGACGTGCCAACCCCAACCCGAACAACAACAATGTCACCCCCGAGATGCAGCAACTGATGACAGCACAGGCACAGCTGATGCAGATGATGACCACTTTCATGCAGAACCACAACAACAACAACAACAACAACAACAACAACAACAACAACAACAACAACAACAACAACAACAACAACAACAACAACAACAACAACAACAACAACAACAACAACAGCAACAACAGCAACAACAGCAACAACAACAACAACAACAATCAGAACAATCCACCAGGTTTTGACATGCTCACCAGATTCCTAAGACTGAGGCCTGCAAAGTTCTAGGAACTACTGACCCCATGGTGGCCAATGATTGGCTACGCTCAGTGAACAAGGATTTGGTAACTGTTGGCTGCACCGACGAGGTGAAAGTCAGATTTGCAGCACACTTGTTGGAAGGACCAGCAGCTACTTGGTGGGATAACTTCCAGATCACCACTCCCATTGAGGATGTGACATGGGCTATCTTTGAAGATGGTTTCCATACAGCTCACATCTCATCCGGAGTGATGAGTCTAAATAAGAAGGAGTTCCACAACCTGAAGCAGCGCCACCGCAACGTGGCTGAATATATTGAGGAATTCAACAATCTGGCGCGTTATGCACCGGATGAAGTTGATACTGATGCCAAGAGGAAAGAGAAGTTCCTCGAAGGATTGAACGATGAACTGAATCTGCAATTATCTGTGGCCTATGTCCCCACCTATCAATCTCTTTGTGACAAGGCTGCCATCTTGGAGAGCAAGATGAAACAGGTTGAAAGCAGAAAGAGGAAACACAACTCTGACAAGCACAGCTCGGGATCGTCTCATAAGCGTTCCCATTATGATGATAGTGGAAATTCTGGATCCCACAAGCATGGAAAGTACAACAGTCACCACAACCACAACCGCCATCATGACAACAAACATCACCGTATTCATGATAATGACAAGTACAAGAACCATAAGGGTGGATACAAGAGCCACCACAATGGAAGTGGGAGTGGTAGTGGAAGCCAGCCTGTCAAGAAGGATCTCAATCAGGTTGAATGCTTCAAGGGCAATAAGATGGGGCATTATGCAAATGAATGCCCAGAAAATAAAGTTGAAGGACCCAACAAGCCCAACCCTTTTCAGAAGGGACAAGTGAACCACATCAATGTGGAAGAAATCTATGAGGAACCTGATGCTGTTGCTGGTAAGTTCAAACTCAATTTTGTTCCAGCATTTGTTCTCTTTGATACTGGTGCATCTCATTCATTCATATCAAGAGCATTTGTCGAAAGAAATGAACTACCAGTAGAAACTATTAGGTGTCCTATAAAAGTAAGTTCTCCTGGCGGAGAAATGATAGTGAACTCAGGATGTCACGATCTAGTCATAGAGTTTGGGAAGTATAAGTTTCCCGCTAATCTGATAATCCTAAATTCCCAAGGATTGGACATCATTTTGGGAATGGACTGGATGACCAAGCACAAGGGAGTGCTAGATTGTGCCAACCATACTGTCACACTCACAACCCCAGAAAATAAAAGGATAAGATTCAAGACTAACTTTGAATCAAAAGGGAGTAAGCTAAATTCTCTTAAGGGGGTTAGCATAGACAGTGTGCCAATTGTGAGTGAATATCCGGATGTGTTTCCGGAAGAATTGTCGGGAATGCTACCAGATAGAGATGTGGAATTTCTGATTGATTTGCTACCAGGATCAGGACCAATAGTAAAGAGACCTTACAAGATGTCAGTTGATGAGTTGAAAGAACTCAAGAAACAACTTGGAGAACAGTTGCAGAAAGGATTTATTCAACCAAGTTCTTCATCCTGGGGAGCACCAGTTTTGTTTGTGGAAAAGAAGGATAGAAGTCAAAGGTTATGCATAGATTACCGTTCACTCAATGAAGTGACTATCAAGAACAAATAACCTTTTCCTAGAATCAATGACTTGTTTGATCAGTTGGAAGGAGCCTGTGTATTCTCAAAGATTGATCTCCGGTCAGGTTAGTTCCAGCTCAAGATAAGAGAACAAGACATACCTAAGACATCTTTCACCACTAGGTATGGATTGTATGAGTACACTGTGATGCCATTTGGTTTGACCAATGCACCAGCTTACTTCATGAATATGATGAACAAGGTGTTCATGGAGTTCCTTGACAAGTTTGTTGTCATTTTCATCGATGACATTTTGATCTACTCCAAGAGCAAATAAGAGCATGAAGGACATTTGTGTTTGATACTTGAGAAACTTAAAGAGCATAAGCTGTATGCCAAATTCAGCAAGTGTGAATTTTGGTTAAATGAAGTTGGATTTCTTGGACACGTTGTGTCAGGAGATGGTGTAGCAGTTGATCCCGCTAAAGTATCAGTTGTAACTGAATGGGAATCTCCTAAGTCAGTAAAAGAGGTTCGTAGTTTCCTTGGCTTGGCAGGATACTACAGAAGATTTATTGAGAATTTCTCCAAGGTAGCTAAGACAATGACAGAGTTGCTAAAGAAAGACAAGAAGTTTGCTTGGTCTGAAGGATGTGAACTCAGCTTCCAAGAATTAAAGAAGAGACTAGTGACAGCACTAGTCTTATGTTTGCTAGATTTGGAAAAGGATTTCCAAGTGTATTGTGATGCATCCCATCATGGATTAGGAGCAGTTCTAATGCAAGAAGGGAAAGTTGTGGCTTATGCCTCGATACAACTCAAAACTCATGAAGTAAATTACCCTACTCATGATTTAGAGTTAGCCTCTGTTGCCCATGCACTCAAAACATGGAGACACTATCTTTTGGGAAAACGATGTGAAGTGTTCACGGATCACAAGAGTTTGAAGTATATCTTCACTCAGAAACAAATCAACATGAGACAAAGAAGATGGCTAGAACCCATCAAGGACTATGACTTGAGTTTGCAATACCACCCCGGTAAAGCAAATGTTGTAGTGGATTCTCTAAGCCGTAAGGTTTTTGTGAATGGCCTTACTAAGGGAGAGTTGCCAGATGATCTGTGTGCCCAATTTAGAGATATCATATTGGAGATTGTACCTGAAGGACATCTCATGTCATTGGATGTTCAACCCACTTTGTTGGACAAAATCAAAGAAGCCCAAAAGACAAACAAGGAAATTGAAGAGATTAAGGAAAAGATTGTCAAGGGAAAAGCCAAAGGATTCCATGAAGACGAACATGGTACTTTATGGTATGGAAAACGTATCTGTGTTCCACAAGACCCGGAGCTTCGGAAACTGATTTTACAAGAAGCGCACAACTCACCATATTCCATTCATCCGGGTAACACCAAAATGTACATGGATATGAAGGGAAGATTTTGGTGGAATAATCTCAATAAGGACATCGCCGAACATATTGCTTTGTGTGATGTATGTAGTAGAGTGAAAGCGGAACACCAGAAACCAGCAGGATTGCTACAACAACTACCTATTCCTGATTGGAAGTGGGACCAGATTGGTATGGATTTCATCACTGGATTGCCAAGGACCAGGTCAGGATATGATTCTTTTGGGTAGTAATGGATCTCCTAACTAAAGTGGCTCATTTCATACCCGTGAAGACAACCTACACAAGTGCTAAGTTGGCCAAGATATACATGAATAGGATTGTGTGTCTGCATGCAGTACCTAAGAGTATTGTGTCTGATAGGGGGACTCAGTTCACTTCTCATTTTTGGAGGCAACTACATGAGTCATTGGGAACAAGATTGGAATTCAGCAATGCTTTTCATCCTCAGACTGATGGACAGACAGAAAGGACCAACCAGATTCTTGAAGATATGTTGAGAGCATGTGCTCTAGACTATGGAGCTAGTTGGGATGAAAGTCTGCCTTACGCAGAATTCTCTTACAATAACAGCTATCAAGCCAGCATTGAGATGGCACCCTTTGAGTTTCTCTATGGGAGAAAGTGTACCACCCCATTACTATGGAATGGTGTAGGAGAAAGATATTTGTTCGGACCAGAACTAATCAAAGAAGCAGAAGAGAAAGTCAAGCTAGTTAAGGACAGATTGAAGATAGCACAATCCCGACAGAAAAGCTACGCAGATCCTAAGCGTAGAGAAGTCACCTATGAAGTGGGTGATAGATCTTATCTTGGAAAGTGATCTCACTTATGAGGAAAAACCCATCAAGATTCTTGAGACTGTAGAAAGAGTTACTCGGACTAAGACTATCAAATTCTGCAAAGTTCAATGGAACCATCATTCCAAAGAAGAAGCAACATGGGAAAGAGAAGATGATCTTCGGAAAGACCACCCTCACCTATTTGCTAGCCAATCCGAATCTCGAGGGCGAGATTCACGTTAAGGGGGTTAGATTTGTAACATCCCTAAAATCATGTTTTCAAAGATTGCATATCATCCATGCATGCATAATCATTTAGGGATCAATTTCAAAGTCATTTCAAAGAAAAGAGAAGCATTGAGTGCTTATTATTTTATGTAGGCAAGCATTGATCCAATGCTACTCTCTAGTAAGAGAATATTTGTTTCAAACCAAGTTCTGTTTGTTCATGAGTTGGTTTGGTTGAGCTCCAAAGCTTGGCCAAATATTTCAAAACAAAATATGGTTTTAAAACCATTTGCAAATCTTTATTAAAAATTGTGTAAGGCACTGGTTTATTTTAAAACTCCAATGGAACCAAGCAAGTCTGGTGAGATAGCGTAGTTTTGTACTAAAAAATGTGCAGGTTTCATTTTACAAAAATCCAAAGCAAGTATAAAATCAAACACATTTGAATTTGATTCCTGGAAAATCAAACAGAAATGGAAAAAGAGAAAAGAATTAGAAAAGGGCTGGCGCTACTAATCTAGCCCAGAACCAGATCCAGCCCAAAAGCCCACCCGGGCCATTCCCCCTCTGCTTCTTCTCTCACTCACACCGAACCAACCCACACCGTCACTGACTAGTGGCCCTTCTCCACGTCACCTTCTTCTTCCCCAAAATCATTTGCGCGCAGTCACGGCTCGTCGTTACCTCGCCGCAGTTAAGCCCCCCGCTTAAATCCCATTGATGCAGGGAGTAATCCTCGCCCCCGCTCCGGCTATTTAATCCCCTTCCCTCTCCGCATCTTTCCCCTCACTCAACGCCTCTTCTCCGCCACCAGGCTGCCCACAATCCCACTTGCACCGCCGCGGTATCGAGCGTATCCGGCGTGCGATTCCGGTAAGCATCGACCGCCCCCTGTCTCTGATTCATACGAGCATGATCAGTGTGTCCTTGCGCATCTTCTCATGCCCTTCTTTTGCTCTGTATCGCCCTAGAGCGTCGCCATCGTCCACCTATGGAAGCAACCGAAGCTCAGCGCAACTCCGGCGACACTCCCTGGTAGTTTTCGACCGCCCCTTCCTCTCTATTGGATAATCGCATGTTCACCTGGCTCGTGCGCATCTAACGGCACCCCTGGTTTGTCTTAGCGCGCACCACAACCTCGCCCCCGACGACGCCAGAGCTTGCCCGACGACAAGCTTCATTCTGACGAGCCTAATGAGGATTTCAGGGTTTATTTTTTGATGGAGAGTCTTATGAGTTTATTTTTTTCCAAATTTGCTAAAACTCCTTATGAAAATGAACTGCCTAATGAGGATTTCAGGGTTGAACAACTTTCTGCTATTTCTCTTGCTCCTAACAATGCCTTGCAGCAGTTTATGGAAGATCATGAAAGCGAGGTCTTCATGAAGGAAAGAAATGAGATTGGCGAGGTTTTCCTTCGTCAGACTGAGTTACTTAAGCATAATCTACCTGTGGAATATTTGGGTACCACACTACCACCTAAAGGGGGCCCTGTTTTCAAATTAAAACCTTTACCTGATGATCTCAAATATGATTATCTAGATGATAAGAAAGTATATCCTGTTATTATTAGTTCTAAACTTTCAGGAAAGGAAGAAGAAAGGTTATTGGAAATATTGAAGAAACACTGAGGAGCTATGGGCTACACTCTTGATGAATTAAAAGGGATTTCTCCTACTATATGTCAGCATGCTATTAATATAGAACCTGATGCAAAACCATTTGTTGAGCACCAACGCCGTTTAAATCCTAAGATGAAGGATGTGGTAAGAAATGAGGTATTAAAACTCCTTGATGCTGGTATTATTTACCCTATTGCTGATAGCCAATGGGTTAGCCCTGTTCATTGTGTCCCAAAGGAAGGGGGATCACTATTGTGCATAATGAAAATAATAAGCTTATACCTCAAAGAGTAGTGGTTGGGTATAGGATGTGCATTGATTTTAGAAAGGTTAATACAGTTACTAAGAAAGATCATTATCCTTTACCCTTTATTGATCAAATGCTAGAAAGGTTGTCTAAAAAGACCCACTTTTGTTTTCTTGATGGTTATTCTGGGTTCTCTCAAATTGTTGTGAAAGCATAAGACCAAGAGAAAACCAACTTCACCTGTCCTTATGGCACTTGTGCTTATAGGCATATGCCTTTTGGTTTATGTAATGCTCTTGCTACCTTTCAGAGATGTATGTCTGCTATATTTCATGGTTTTTGTGAAGAAATTGTGGAGGTTTTCATGGACGATTTCTCCATCTATGGAACTTCATTTGATAACTGTTTGCACAACCTTGATAAAGTTTTGCAGAGATGTGAAGAAACCAACCTTGTTCTTAATTGGGAAAATGTCATTTCATGGTTAATGAAGGGATTGTTCTTGGACACAAAATTTCTGAAAGAGGTATTCAAGTAGAGAGAGACAAAAATGAAGCAATTGAGAAGATGCCTTGCCCTAGGGATATAAAAGGTATTCATAGTATCCTTGGTCATGCTGGTTTCTATAGGAGGTTTATTAAAGATTTTTCCAAAATTTCAAAGCCCCTTACCAATCTTCTTCAAAAAGATGTGCCTTTTGTTTTTTATGATGATTGTAAGGAAGCTTTAGAAACTTTGAAGAAAGCTTTGACTACTACTCCTATTGTTCAACCACCTGATTGGAGTTTACCTTTTGAAATTATGTGTGATGCTAGTGATTTTGCTGTGGGTGTTATTCTTGGGCAACGTGTTGATAAGAAGTTGAATGTTATTCATTATGCTAGCAAGACTCTAGATGCTGCTCAAAATAATTATGCTACTACAAAAAAGGAGTTCTTAGCTGTAATATTTGCCTGTGATAAGTTTATACCCTATATTGTTGATTCAAAGGTTACTATTCATACTGATCATGCTGCTATTAAGTACCTTATGACAAAGAAAGATGCTAAGCCTAGGCTTATTAGATGGGTGTTTCTTTTACAAGAGTTTGATCTGCATATTGTAGATAGGAAAGGTGCTGAAAATCATGTTGCTGACAATTTATCTCGTTTGGAAAACATTTCTTTTGACCCTTTGTCTGTTAATGATAATTTTTGAAATGAGCTGTTGGCTGTAATAAGGGTAAGCCTGCATGAGAGTCCTTGGTATGTTGATTACGCTAACTTTATTGTTTCCAAGTATTTGCCTCCAACCTTTACAGCCCAGCAAAGAAGAAAATTATTTTATAATCTAAGGCATTACTTTTGGAATGACCCACATTTATATAAAGGAGTAGATGGTAGTATGCGAAGATGTGTTACAGAATATGAACAACAAGAGATATTGAGAAAATGTCATGGCAGTGCTTATGGAGGACATCATGCTGGGGATAGGACTGCACAAAAGGTTTTACAATCTGGATTTTATTGGCCTACCCTTTCAAGGATGCAAGGAAGTTTGTCTTATCATGTGACGAATGTCAAAGAGTTGGTAATATTTATAGACGCAATGAAATGCCTATGAATTATTCTCTTGTTATTGAACCTTTTGACTATTGGTGATTTGACTTTATGGGTCCTTTTCCTCCTTCAAAAGGGTATACTCATATTCTTGTTGATGTTGATTATGTTACAAAGTGGGTAGAGGCCATACCTACAAATAGTGCTGATGGTAAGACCTCTTTAAAAATGCTTAAAGATGTTATTTTTCCTAGGTTTGGTGTGCCTAGATATCTCATGACTGATGGAGGCTCTCATTTTATTCATGGTGGTTTTAGGTAAACTCTTGTCAAATATGATGTTAACCATAGAATTGCTTTAGCTTATCACCCCCAAACCAGTGGGCAAGTAGAACTTTCCAATAGGGAAATTAAATCTATCTTGCAGAAGACTATTAATAGATCTAGGAAAAATTGGGCTAAAAAGTTGAATGAAGCTTTATGGTCTTATAGAACTGCTTAAAAAATCCTATGGGGATGTCTCCTTACAAAATGGTCTATGGGAAAGCTTGTCACTTGCCTTTAGAATTAGAACACAAAGCTTATTGGGAAGTGAAAGAATTGAATAGAGATTTTAAACTTGTTGGTGAGAAAAGATTACTTGACTTGAGTACCTTAGATTAATGGAAAAGTGAAGCTTATGAAAATGCTAGACTCTTTAAGGAAAAAGTAAAAAGATGGCATGATAGGATAATTCACAAAAGGGAGTTCCATGTTGGTGAGAAAGTTCTTTTGTATAGGTCTCCTCTCAGGTTTTTTGCAGGGAAACTACTCTCAAAATGGGAAGGACCTTTTGGTATTGAGGAAGTATATCGTTTAGGTGCTATCAAAATATCTTCTTTGAAGGACGGCACCACACAGGTGGTGAATGGTCAAAGACTAAAACATTATATTTCTAGAGATTCTTATAATGAAGATGTTGATATTATTCAAATGGTGACTCCGGAAGAATTTATTAGAAACCAAACTCCAGAATCTGCAGACTCCGTCTTTGAATAGGTAAAAAGTGGTCAAAACGGAAGGTTCGTGAAAGCCTAATCTTTTTATATTTTTGATGTTTTTATTTCATACGGAAGGTTACGAAATGAAACAGAGGAGGAAACGGAGGCCAGGGTGGCCACACCCACCCTAGGCGCTGGCCCCCAGCTGGCCGCGCCTGGAGGGGGTGTGAGCCCCCTGAACTCCGTCTCCGCTTCATTTTCACGCAGTACCTTCCTTATGCTTTGAAACTTCGTAATATATAACCCCCCGGATCCCTCGAGGTTTATATATTGTGTTCTCGTCGTTTTTCTGTTTTGATCTGTTTCTGTCAGGCAGATTCTCAGTTTTGGAGCCACATTGTCTTCCTCTGGATCACCCATGGAGGGCTTCTCCGCGGATGCTATCAACCCGTACATGTATGAGTTGAAGATTCATCCCAAGGAGTTGATTCTCAAGAATGGGAAGGTGCAGATGAAAGAAGTTCAAGGCCCTAAAGGAGAAGGCAGTCTGGATGACAGGATGGAAGCATTGGAGTAGGAAGTTTTTAGGTACAAGAAGATGGCGGAACGCGAAGTGGATGTCATCCATAAGATAAGTTCAGAACTCATCTCCAAGCACGAGGAGGAGGTTGATGATCTCCGAGACGAAATCCTCTCACTACATCAGGCCACCAACCAAATACAAGCACAGCTCTACGACATACAAAATCAAAACTTTGAGTATGAGGCTAGATTTAATCGCATAAGCTCTGCTGCTAGTTTCAGGATTGTGGAAACCAAGACATCCTTTTGTTGGGGTTCATAGCATGGAAAATAAAAAAATTCTACCGCATGCACACAAACAAGCCAAGATCTATCTACTAGACTGTAGCAACGAGTCGATAGAACCACTCACCCTCAAAGATTCCAAAGCGGTTAACGAGAGCAGATTCTCGTGGGTGATGTAGTCGTACACTTGCCGATCTCAAGATCGCGTAGACGATCCTTTCGGCGCTACGTTCCGGCAGTGCTTCCGCAGTCGGTCACACGTTTGGTACTCGATGAAGACCTTCCTCTCCCTTGTTCCAGCAGGCAGCGGAGGTTGTAGTTCTCCCCTCGCGATTCCGGCAGCACGACAGCGTGGTGTCGGAAGTAGAGGGAAGATCCCGCAGGGCTTCACCTAAGCCGGTGCGAGTTATGGTGGATTAGGTTTACCCGGAGATCTAGGGTTTAGAAGTCCGGGAGGAGGAGGAGGTGTCGGCGGAGGCTAGGGCGGCGACGACGGACCGGCAGCGGAGCGAGGCGGCGGCGACGCGGCAACGCAAGGCGGCGGCGACGGCGGCGCTAGCGGCGGCGGGTCGGCGGCGGCGGCTCGAGTGGAGAGGGGCTAGGGCTTGTGGTGTTGGGGCAGCCCTCCCCCTCTATTTATGAGAGGGAGGGAATCCTTGGGAGGGGTGGGTTTGAATCCAAACCCAAACCCAAGTTGGATTGAGAGAAGGACTTGTTTCTTCTTCCACTAGGAAACCATTGTTCCAGTTTGACTTTCAATTTAGAGCTTTAATTCTCTCTTGCAAATGCCCACACCAAGTGACCTAGGATATGATCCAATCATTCCACTTACCCATGACACATTTATGGACCATTCTCCTTCCGGATCGGTGAACCTTCTAGAACCTCTCCGATGAAAACATCGGAATCTTTCCCGAACTCCGGAATTAGACTTTCCTTATATGAATCTTATTCTCCGGACCATTCCGGATCTCCTCGTGATATCCCGGATCCCATCCGAGACTCTGAACAACATTCGGTATCCCTACTAATATTCCATATCTACTAAACAACATCGAATCCTTAAGTGTGTCTCCCTACGGTTCGTGAATTATGCGGACATGACCGATACACTTCTCCGATCAATAACCAATAGAGGAATCTGGAAATTCATATGGCTCCCACATATTTCTACGATTACTTTGTGATCGAATGAACCACTTACATACAATACCAATTTCCCTTTGTCGCATGATAGTTTACTTATCCGAGGTTTTGATCGTCGGTATCTCTGCATACCTAGTTCAACCTTGTTACTGGTAAGTACTCTTTTCTCATTTCCGTGATATGTGATCCCTTGTGAGGTAGTCACATGCTTGCAAGCTAATTGGATGACATTCCACCGAGAGGGCCGAGAGTATATCTATCCGTCATATGGATGGACAAATCCCACTCTTGATCCATGTGCCTCAACCCATACTTTCCGAACACTCAATGCCACCTTTATAGCCACCCAGTTACGATGTGGTGTTTGATATCATCAAATCATCCTTCCAGTGATGGTGATTAGCATGATCTCATGGTCGAAGGAATTAGGTTAGTATGTATCAGAAAGCTTATAGCAAATGAACTATATTAAATGACTTGATCTTTATGCTACGCTTAACTATAGGAGTATGTCCATCACATCATTCTCCTAATGATATGACCATGTTGTTAATAACATCTCTATGTTCATGATCAGGAAACCATGATCATATATTAACTAGCAAGGTAGTTTAACAAGAGGCTTTACTAGGGACTCTTTTATGTTTACAAATCACACAAGTATTAATGTTTCCGATTAATACAATTATACCATGGTATGTAAACATTTATCATAAGTATGAAGATATGATAATAACCACTTTATTACTGCCTCTTGGGCATATCTCCAACTGTCTCCCACTTGCACTAGAGTCAATAATCTAGTTTAAAACCTTTATGCATTCAACACCTATGGCTTTCCAGTGTTGTATTTACACGATTGCTAGTGGTCAACTGATCTCTGGATCCGACACTTTCAGGTCTGTGTGTAATTGCATGTCTTTGCGTCTCTACGCATCACTCATTCTCTAATGCGATGGCTTTGTACAAATTTGGTCCTTTGGTGAGACCTTTAGTTCCTTGGGGTTAAAACATGTTGATAATATTGTCGTACAATATATCTTCATAGTACTATCCTGCTATGAACTACACCTAGTTTGATAGCAAACTACTTGACACAAATGCCCTCTTTTGCTGCTATAACAACAGTCATATACTTAGCCTTTTGTTGTAGTATCTGTCACAATGTCTTAACTTTGGAACTCATCCAAATTCATTATGGAACTTACTTTCCATCATATTGTGCCACCCTTAGTTTAGATTGAGATAAACTTAATTTGTACTTTGTGACAAAACTAGTATCAATGTAATACTTTTACAATGAACTAACCATCTATTTGTCACTTCTACAAAAATAATATATTCTTAGTTCTTTTAAAAGATAATAAGAATATCTTTACTATCGTCCAATAATCATCTTATGAATCATTCTGGTATATGCTCATAACATTTAGAGCATAGGACATATCTGGATTTGTACACATCACATCATGATTGATAAAATACACTTTGTGATTTTATCTATCAAGTATCAAAAATACTTAAATATTTATTCAATCATTCCTGTGCAACAAGAACCTTTCTTGTAGTTTCTATATTGAATTCATTCAATATCTCATCTATGTACTTCTGGTACAACCATATTGGCGTCACAATTTATCCATATAGACATTGATGCCAAATATTCGGGTTCTGCCTAAGCCTTTCATCGAGATGAAATTCTTATCATATGTTAATAAAAAGATACATCATTTCCAATCAACAATATGTCTTCCACATAATGTATTAGAAACATGTCTTAGTGCTCCCACTTAATTTCTTGCAAATGCAAGCATCTTCATCGTCTTCGATGAAATTAAACTCTTTTAACAGTTTCATCATAGTGAAGATTCCAACTCCGTGGTGCTTACTTCAATCATTTAAGTTTGCATATGCTTTTAGCATCCTTTGAATTAACAAAACCCTTTGGACCGTGTTATGCACATGTCCTAGGTAACAATTCTATTAGAAGAACTTGTTTTGTTTATTCAACTACCACATAATAAAATTATATGTAGTGGTTGCTACATTAATCCGTCTAGACTAAATATCGCTATGAAAGATCAAATCTTGTCATATACAACCTTTGAACATTGTTGTGAACTATTTCCCAACATGTCGACTATTTCATAGATATGAAACATCCATGTCTATTTCTTTATAGATCCAAATACGATTGTAGGGTCTTGCACCTTTTTAGAGGGTCTTTCAAGTTCAAAGCTTGATCTCTCGTATATGGAACTATCACGGATTTTATGGCTTCAAACCATTTGATGGAGTCAGGGCCCATCATCGCTTCTTTGCATGTAGTCGGTTCATTATTGTCAAACAATTATTAAAACATCAAATCTTGGTATTTGATTGTTTATCCGACCTACTTTGTTCAATAGGAACTTAGATCTCCGTGTCCACAACCTTTGAGGCGCGTGATCCATGAGCGTTGTTGCTGCCTCCGGAACACTTTTCGGCGCTGTGCAACTTTGCACATATAGCTAACGTTCGTGTAACCTTATCAAAGTTCTATTGTCCTCCCACTTAACTTTTCACGGAAAAATTCCTTCTCAAAGAAACTTGACGTTCTAAGCGACAAACACTTTTATCTTTGGTGTTATGGAGGATTACTTAACGGCTATTCAAAATAACATACAAAGAAATATTCATCCGACTTTGGTTGCAAACATCTTTCTTATGCATAGCATACCAATTTTTAAGAAAGGACAACTTGGGTTTTATCCCAAACCATAAATTTATATGCCGTCATTTCAACGGATTATGATGGAGCTCTTTTTAGTGGAAAAACGGTAGTCTCTAAAGCTTTTAATATTTAAAATATAATGGTAGTTTTATAAATGACACCTTTGATCTCACCATGTCAAACAAGGTTTCATTACATATCTCAAACACTCCATACTCTTATGATGTTTCGGGAAATGCAAATCCATGGAACGATTCCTTAAATCTTAGGTGTTATGCTAAACTTGTAACTCAGATATCTTCCTTTATGATCTTATCATAAACTATTTATATTCTTGTTACAATGATTTTGCACTTCATCTTGAAAGTCTTTGAACTTTTCAAATGTTTCACACTTCATCCTCATTTAGTAAATATTCATATATTCACTCGGATTTTTGGAGAAAGCATATGAAGTTGAAATCCATCGCTCTTGACTACACATAATGGGCTTTATACATCTATATGTACAATTTCCAATAAGTTAGTCATTCGTTCACTTTTGGCCTATGAACAGTGTTTTAATTATCTCTAGGAAAGTTTCACACGCGCTATTTGATCAAAATCAAAAGACTCCAAAATTCCATCCACATGGATTTTCTTCATGTTTTCTTTCCAATATAATTTAAACGGCGATGTCACTTCCTAAGTGATCTTTCAATCAATTGTCTTTCGACATTTTTAGCACTTGTTTTATGGATGTGATTTATCCAACGAGATTTGTAAATCATCCATCTTTTATGGATTACGACAATTAATTGAACAACCCTTTTGTTCTCATAATACCTGATAAACCAAATCTTGAAGGCAAGCTTTGATGTTAACGAGAAACACATCAACACTTTATTTGTTCTCGATGAACATCATCACATATTCTCTTGCTAGTTACTTAGGCCATTGTAGTTCATGAATTGTGTTGTTTCGTATGACGATTCACACCAACAAATTCAATATCAAATACTTAAGAACCACATTATTTAATGAGCAAAGAATATAGCCATAACATGTATATCCTCTATATACCTAAGCTGAACAATTCGAGTCTTTTCTTTTCTGCCATATATTTATGAGATTCTCTTTCAGTATTTCCTTTTCTGTTTGAAAGAATCTATCAACATCAATAGTGGAGTCACACACATGACACATAGTCCAAAGCGTGTATAATTAAATACCAATTTCTTTGGACTTGCACTTTGAAACATATCACCATCATCAAATGTTTGGTGTTCTTTCAAATTCGATTCTTTAGTAATCTTTTAGTGCAGTAAACATTTTACTTACATTAAATATTCATCCTTATCACGGAACTATTCATGATCAAGCTACTTTAGCTTATAACGGTGAATTACGAGTATAATGTTGCTCTCTAAAACCTTTTGGAGGATTAAGACGACCAGTGTCTCCAACCTTTTGCAAATTCTCATCAAATATGAGAACATGACTTTTGCCATAGTATACTCTATCATGTTGCAACCAAAACTTCGTTTCAGATATCACAATATCTTCCACACATCATGGTTTCTAAAACAACTCTTTCAGATCCTAGATAACCTTGATATTAAAATAATCTTTTGAATATCAAGAATCATGGAGACAAACATGATACTTATATACTAACACTGGAATTGTCACTCTTGATTTAATACCAATTATTAAACTTCACGGATTAACCGAAACTTACTAAAAGTTTGCAATAGGACTTTTAAACTTTAGATTAACACTTCAAAACAATACGATACCAGTTCGTAAAGTAACTAACCAGAATTTTATAGTTCTATCATCTCAATTATAACTAAGCGCAAGGTGGTAAACGGATGCCAATGACTACAACAACTATGCAAATTCACTTTTATTTAATTTATGATAAATAGTGTTCAACTTTTAATCATATTGCTGTTGAACTCCCACTCAAAACAATACCCCTTACATTGTTTTATTGATCACACAAACCAAATTCACTACACCAAGTCCGATCATCACGTGACATGATATAGTTTCAAAGGCGAACAATCATCATGTTCATCATATCATCTATATGACTCATGTTTTACCTTTCGGTATTCCGTGTTCCGAGACCATGTATGTACATGCTAGGATCGTCAAGATCAAACCTTAGCTTCCGCATGAGAAAATCTGGCTTGCTCCCATTGTACACACTCGCAGAATATAACACACCCGATCATCACTGGTGCTTCGAAACAACGAGCTTTAGCAACGGTGCTTACTAAGGATGAACACTTTATAACTTGAAATTTTTGTGCTAGAGGGATCATCTTATAATGCTACCGTCGCAAACTAAGCAATACAAGATGCATAAAAGGATTAATATCACATGCAATTCAAAATATGTGATATGATATGGCCTTTCTTCTTGTGCTTCTGATCTCCATCTTCAAGCACGAACATGATCTCCATCATCACCAGCATGGCGTCAAGGTCAATGGCGTCGCTTCATGGTTGTCGTCCACCAGCATCAACTATTACAACTACCTTGAATAATAGACACGCGGGTCTTAACGGAATTTAAAAGACAACCATATGGCTCCTGCCAGTTGCTGACTTACAATAAGGAACATTTAATACATCATATATAATCACAATCATGGCCATATCACATCACAGCACACCCCTACAAAACAAAGTTATCCCGTAGGGTATAACCATGGCAGTTGCCAAAAAGTTTTTGCGTGCGGATCCGGAAGATCGCAGTCGAAGATTTCATAGGGTGTGCGACCAGCGCTCCCTATGGGAGTAGCCCCCAAGTGTCTGTTCGAGTCATAGACTCGAACAGAGACTTTAGTTCAAGCGTTGTTTCAGTCGTTAAGTCCGAAGGACTCGAAAATTTTCGGATGCTTAAATCCATCCTCCCTATGGGAGTAGCCCCCGAGTCCGTAGTGGAGTCGTAGACTCGACGTAGGACTCAGAGAAGTAATTTTGTCCTCATTTGTCTGTCAGGTGCGCGGCCAGCGCTCCTGATAGGAGTAGTCCCCGAGTATTTAGTTGAATCGAAGATTCGAGTGAGTACTCTTAACTGTGGAGCCGAAGTGGTGCTAGTATAGCTTTTGATGACGTCAGTGCTTACGATTGATGACCTCAAGCGTCTGCTACGCCAGAGATGACTTGACTGGACGAACATGGGTCCCACTTGCTGACTTTGAATTGACCGGTCACGCGGGGCGTGGAAATAATTACGGCGTCCCCTCGATTGCCACGCGTAGTGGACGGCGTGGTAACGACGGTTCGTTGTGGTGTTGACACGTGTACGGCCAGATCTACCGTTGGCGTTAGGTCTTCTCGATGGACGGCCAGCATGCATCGTCTTCGCTGTTATAATCCTGGGTGAATCGCGGTTTGTTTTTCACCGCACCAGTTCATCTGTTCACTGCCTCCTTGTTCTTGAGCGATTCTTGCTGCGCACTAAGCTTTTCTTCCACATTTCCTTCGTTCTTTCTGCACTGACATCGCCACCACCGCCGTAGCGCCATGGGGAAGACAAAGAAATCCTCATCTGCGGTTGGGACCAGCGCCGCCGGAGGCAAGAAGGGCACCGCCGTTGCTCGCGTCACCGAAGGTGGCTGGCGGCGATCAGAGACGCGGGAGAGCGATCTCCGCAAGCTGCGCGAGCGGGGCCTGATCCCGCAGGATACGACGGCCGTCAAACTCCCCGGCAATGAGGTAATCCCCCGTCCCCCATCTGGGTACCGGGTTATGTTTGTCGCCTTCGTTTTGCGTGGGTTTTCGTATCCAGTCCATGACTTCCTTCGTGGACTGCTCTTCTTCTATGGGGTTCAGCTGCATCATCTGTCTCCCAATTCTCTTCTCCACATTGCTTGTTTTATCACGTTTTGCGAGTGCTGGCTTGGCATTGAGCCGCACTTTGGCCTCTTCCGGAAGCTCTATTCCGTGAAGAGGCAATCTGGTTCGGATGGTGTGTACCCCATTGGGGGTTTCATCATCTCCCTCAGTCCCAATCTGCAATTCTTTTCCTTTTCCATGTCTGAATCTGTCCAGTACTGGCGGAGGCGATGGTTTTATATCCGTGACTCCGTAGTACCCGGGCAAGATTTTGGTCTTGTTCCCTTTGACCCCTCCCAATTGATTGAGAAGAAAAGATCCTGGAAAAACCAAATCTTAGACGGTGAGGTGGCGGAGATAGAGGCCCTGTACCGTCGGGTGGAGGATCTCCAACTGATTCCTGAGAAGGAGGTGAACGGTGTCGACATCATCCGGATGTTTCTTGAGCGTCGGGTGCAGCCTCTCCAAGCGAGGGCGCACCCGATGTTTCTTTACTCTGGGCGCCGTGATCCGACGAGGGTTTCGAGTGAGAAAATCTCCGAGGTGGAACTTGACAAGGCTCTTCGCGCGCTGTTGAAGTTCAAGGTCGACGAAGAAATCCCGGGGAAGTCGCTGACTCCCTTTTCTTCGACGTTGGTCGTACCGAAGGTGTAGATTTGCGCACGTAGTGCTCCCCCTTTGTTTTTGTCGGCTGTGTATTTTTTCCTTTGTTTGCTAACAAAGTTCCTTTTCATCTTGCAGAGCTTCAAAGTGCCGGGCATGGTACCACCGTTGCCCGAAAGGTATCCGAATGCCCCGGATAATGGAGTGGTGGATTCCGTGTCCGAGCTACCGTCAGCGCGATCTCCAGCGGAGGATGCCGACGAGTCCAGTGAGGACCATTCGCGCAAGCGATCGCGGAGCTCCAGCGAGTCTTCGGATGCCTCGACTCCTCCGACTCCCAGAAATCCCGTGGGCCTTGAGCGTCATGATGATGTTCATGGGGGTTCTTCCTCTCCCCTTCATGCCGTTCCTGTGCGGGCTATTGCGCCGCATCCGCCAGCAAAGCGGAAGAAGGAAGAAAAGGAGGAGAAGAAGGAAGAGAAAAAGGAGGAGAAGAGGGCCCGAAGGGCTTCTCCTATCTTCGACCTGAGTGCATTGGGCTCGTAAGTTTTCTTGTTGCCACTGTTGTCCTTTGTTCCCTCGTTATTTTTGCACCTATATTGATTGGTTCGTATGCAGGCAATCCTCCGACGGCTCGAGTGATGGTGCGCGGGAGATGATGGGGGAGTCGAACATTGCGTCGCCTCCTCCTCAGACTGTGGCGACTTCGGGTGACGCCGCTCCAGTTCCTCCTATGCGGGAGGGGCTGGTGGTTGCGCCTCAGAATTTCGCAGGCGGGCCTTCGGGCTCGCCTTCGGAGCATGTAAGTTTTCTGCTTCCTGTCACGGGGGGAGCCCCCGAGTGTCTTTGTGTGCTGATGTTGTTTTTGCTTCTTTGTGTTGGGCGTAGCCCCCAAGTCCTTTTCTTACTGCTATTGCCTTTTTCTGCAGCCTTTTGTCCAAGAGGACAAACGGCTGGTGGAGGAGCGCCTGACGCTAGAGGCGAAGCTGCGGCAGCTCCAAGGTATCCGTCTGCCTTTTAGTACCTTTCTTGTTTATCCTGGTCCTGTTCTTTGACACTTGCTTGTCTTAAATGTAGAGGAGCATAACGACTCTCTCCGTGAGGTCGACGCTCTTAAAAAGAGCCTTGGCCAATCGGAGCAAAAGGCCGAAGCCGCCGCTGGTGCGAAAGAGCGCCTTGAGCTGGAGCTGACGAAGGCAGCCGAAGCGAAGGAGTGTCTGCAGCAGGAGGCCGCAGATCGTGAGGAGCAGCTGGCCACCGTTGCGGCTGCTCGTGAAAGAGGGGTGGCGGATAAGCTCATGGCTGCTGCCAAGGCCATTTCGGGTGAGTACAAGTTTTTTGGACTTGTTTCTTTTTCTACGGATCTTCTTCTATGTTGTCTTTCTTCATATTTGTCTTTGTTTTTGTCTCAGATGCTGCAGGCATCGAGTTCGACCGCGGTGCTCTGGAGCACGGGAGTGCTCTAGATGATGCCACTGTGGCGGTCGAAGACCGCTGCAGCACCGTCGTCAACTCCCTTGTGTGGCATCCTGCAAAACCGCTACTAGAAAATCGCGTTGTTTTTGTGCATTGCATCATCATGACCGCATGCTCATGTCATCATGCCGCATTGCATTTGAGCATCGTCATCATCTGACATGTGCTTGCATAAAACTATTTTCGGGAAAACCTAATTTGTCTTCTAAACGCCCCGTCTTTATTCAAACGCAAAACCCCGGGTCTCCGGATTATTTTGTTTGTCTGCTATCGGTTTGCAGAAGCCGTGTTTTAAACAAATAAAATATTAAATTATTTTTAGTGGGGGCAGTCGAACGGGCCGAATCGACCCGGACGACCACCCCCAGAACAAAACGGCCTACCCGTAATCCTAAAGCTACCAGTCCTATTCTACCCACACCCTCTCCACCTCACCCCACCCAATCCCCACCTGACACCTCACCCTCTCCCTTCCCCCACCCACTCACACGCCGCCATGTCACCCAGCCACCTCTCTCTTCTCTCACCCCACTCCCCACTCAACCCTGCCTCACATACACCACACACCAAACACAACACACGCACACATCGCGCGGCACCCAGCCCCGTGGCCCCACCCAGCAGCTCCACACACGCAACCCACGCATGCCCCGCCGTCCCCCTGGCCCCACCACGCCACGCGAACCCCGCTTCCACCTTCCCCGCATCGAGCCTTCCCCACCAGGCCCTCCCTCTCCAGCCACGATCCCCACCTCGAGTCCACCCTCCGGCCAACCTCTTCCGTCGCCGTTCCCCTCGACGCTCCCTCTCTCCCCTCTGCACCCTCGACCTCCCCATCTCTCTCGCTCGCGCCCGGCGCCCCTCTCCGACCGCTACCGACCCTCGCCATCCCAGCGCGCCGCCCTGGCCAGCCGCCGCCGCTCCGGCCGAGCCGCTCCCCGGCGCTCTTCCTCCCTCCTGCCGCGAGTCCTCCCCCAGGCTTCTCTGCGCCGGTCCTGCTCGCCTCGCCGGCCACCCGTATGCGCCGCCCGAGCGCCCCCACCGCCCGCCGCTCCGCGCCCCCCGCACCGGCTCCACCGTCCGCTCCCGCGCCCGGCGCCCGCGCAGCTTCCCCCGACCGCGGCCGCGGCCAGCGCCGCCCTCGTCGCCGTCGAGCCCGCTCCGCCGGTCCCCTCCACCGTAGTTCCCTGCAGCCCCGGCCTCGCTGCGTCACCAAGCCCGCGCCTACAGCGCCCCCCCCCCCCCCCCCCCCGTCGTCCGCCTCCGCGGGTGCTCCTCCGCTGCCGGCCCCTGCTCCCGCCGTCGCCCCAGGCGCGTCGTTATCCGCCCCGCCTCTGCTCGTCGCCCTCTGCGCCGTGGTCGCCCTGCCTCCCCTTTGCGAGCCAACTCCGGCCCCAGCTCACAGGAGCAACCCCGCGTACCCCTCTCCGGCCAGGTCGCATGCCCCAGTGAAGGCGTTGTCCTCTCTCTATTGTGCGTTGGTCTCCTGGGCCTCGGCGAGTGTGCCTCCTCACGGGTACAGGGCATTTGGTCTTGTCCATGTGGTCATGCTACCAACAAGTGCACGAACACCCGAAGCCGTTCAAGTTCGCCACCGATCTTGGAGTCGTTACCTCAAGTACTTCGTCTCGGAAAACCCCAAGAACACCGACAAGAAACCCCCGGGCGCGAAGGTCTGCTTCATGGATCCGAGACCGATCCGGAACGTCAAGACTTACTTCCCGGATTCGACGCCCCGAGACCATCACGAGGAGGCGAAACGCCAAGGCCTTCGACACGGAACACTGAACCCCGACGAACCCCCCCCCCCCCCCGGACGCCAAGACCGACTCGATGGCGCGGACACGACAAGAGCGACAGCAACCAGGGCGAGTCCGAAGCCCCGACGCCAGACCAAGTACTTCCTCCCGGAACGCCAAGATCTCCGCGTGAGACGACAAGACCGACAACATGGCCGACCACCGCGGATGCGACAAGATCTACCTCAGTTATCCGAGAACGATCCGTCGAACCCTGGACCCTGAGACCGACCCCAAACTCCGGAACCCAAGATCTGTCGAACCCTAATGTGTGAACCCCTTCCCGAAACCCTATTTTATAACCTAATACAACTTGTCGCATATTAATCATTCATCTTGCATGCATATTTGTGGTTTGGGGGCCTTATGCCGATTCACCACTAATTAAATATGGGGCCCATATGCGAGCAAATCTAGCCTTATATTGGCCTCATTTAAACTTGTGTAGCGAACCGGTGCCATCTTTTGTCTTGCTAATGCAACATTTAATTGCGGGGGTTCTAAATAACTTGAACCATCTAAATAATTGTCGGGACCCTGGTTCCACTTAATATTGCCAAATGCATCGCATCTTTGCCATGTCATACACCATGCATGCATCATGCCGATCTTTTGCCGTAGTATTAAATATTGCATCCGGTGTTTATTCTAGTGTTTTGCTTCTTCGCGGATAAGGCCGTTGAGTTGATGCGAGTGTCGACCCGATCTTCGGTTGAACCTTCGACAATGTTTTCAAGCGAGCATCTCCCCCTTTCTACCTATCTTACTTTTCTAGTCTTTATTTCCTCCTGTTGATCTATTGCTATCTGTGTTGCGATGCTCTAGTTTCCGTACCCGTGATATCCCCTGCAGCCTTATATTGCCTTGGACACATCCTATTACCGGTTGATTGGTAGATAGTTGGACTTGCGTGTCGTAGTCGCTCGCTCAAGTGCTGTTGCGTGTCATCAAGTACCACAGTTGTTGGAGTATTGCCGCAAGTTAATTGTTGGAGATGATCATGGTTTTACTTATCGTTCACTTTAATTCCTGTTTAACAACTAAAATCGAAGTAAGTAAGCAGAGGCATCGGTGGGTGATAGATAATATTTGGTTTCCGACCGCCCACTTGTGTCCCGTAGGACCCCAAGTACTTGATACCTGTTCCTTGATTTATCGCGCTATCCACATACGGGGAATTATGGGCCCCCCTTAGCCAGAGCTTGATTCAGTCTTATTTCTTGGGGCCACAAACTAGTTTGAGGTTTTATTTACGATCCTGTACTTATGCCATGTTACTGCTTTATTTACGATTGTGCGAGGAGCACACTGTACTGTTTAGGATCGGGACACGATTCCGTGGTGTCGACAAGCTCAGTTTTGGGTTCCCAGTCGTTCACAGCCGTCCACCCAAACCTCGGGTCCGTCTCGGATCTAGCTTACTTCGTTGCGGGTGTACTCCAAGGGGTGGCCCCCTGAAATATTTCTGAATCCTGTGATTGCTTTGTCGTGAAAGCCTCGTTGGGTTTTGATTTGGTTTTTCCGAGATTGATCGTGTGTGTGTTGCTATTTGTGCACCCCGGCCGGGTTAAAACTTTCTGAAAGCCGTGTCCGCGGTTATGGACGACTTGGAGCACAGTATCTCGATCATAGACAACTATAACTAAAGTAGTGCTATAAATTTGACTTTATAATGACTAGTAATCAGCTTCACTAAAATGGAATGGCTAAATAAAACTGCCAACAATTGCTTGTTTGGAAGTCGCTTGCGACCATTGTACCTGACTAGTAAGTATTGCAACTATAACGGAATGGCTGAATAAAAGTACCAACAACTGCTGGGTTTTGGGTTATCTCATGCTAAATGTATCTGACTAGTAAGTGCCGCAACTACAACGGAATGGTTAACTAAAACGGCCCACTGCTTATTTTATCAGGATGATTATCTATACCTGACTAGTAATTGCTGCAACGATAACTGAATAAATAAAACTGCCAACTGTGTGAGTTCCTCGGTTGACTTCCTCGTTTGGTATCGAGGGGGAAACACCAGGATGGGTTTGTTTGGTGTAAGATTCAGGTTGGATCCGGATAGGTCTTTCTTATCCCTCTCTGATAACCGCCAGTTGTATCGAGTCTCTATAGGTTGTTTAGTGCATGCTGCCGCTGCCGCTCAGTCCACCATACCTATGTAGGCGAGGACCGCCGAATTCTAGTCTCGCCGTGTACTGGCCTCAGTACTGACGCTCCTCTTTTTCCTTTGCCCTTTGTCGGCACCCCTTTTGTTTAAGCAGGTTTTGAGATCGACGTCATTAGCAGGGTTACCCTTCCGGCTTGGCCTGGGCAGGGTTATGGACGCCATTGGTTATTCTTCAGGGCTCTTAGCCCCATTTGCATCTTGTCCGTAGTCGGACGCTCTATCATTTTCAAGGTGATTTGGATCTTTGTATATTATATCTGTATTCTTGACTCTTTGAGTCGCTGTTATATATATATCTGTTCTGTGGGTCCCATCGAGGACTGTTGTGTAATGTTATTACTTCGTTTTCCACCCGCACGAAAGTGCCTGGTGGGCACCTTTGAATCGTTTCTATGCGGGTTTGGCGGGTTTCGCTAAAACTTGCATAGGGTCGATTCTGAGGGTGTTACACCTTGCCAAGGCGAAGGAGGTCCTTGGTCGCTTCTACCAGGAGCTCTTCCCGAAGGGCGCAGCCCTGGATGATGTGGACGCTCTGGCAGAGGCTCTGTCAGCCGAAGCGCCTGCGGCGTACAAGCGCAAGCAAAAGGGCATCGGCGCGTCCGTCGGGCTGGCTATGGCCATGGCGGCTGGGGCGGAGCTGGACCTGCCCCAGATCACTTCTCGGATGCCGACGGCTGCGGATGGATCCGAGGTAGCCTTCGCCGCCTACTCCGCTCGCTGCAGACGATATGGGCCCAAGCTCATTGACTTGCTGTCTGAGTACGCACTGCGGCAGCAGGGCGAGGCCAAAGCTAGGCAGTCTGGTTCTGACACGACTCAGTGTCCTGCACCTTAGGCATAGTAGACGTAGGGTAGTTTGGAGTCTTCTTTTGTTTGTAAATATCTTTTGTAGTACCATCCTTGTGCCACGTAGTGGCCTTATATATGTTAATGAATTCTTCCGAGTTGTTCACTATCCTTGGCTGAATGTCTGTGTGCCTTCTCTTTTCTGCTGCTATAGGTTCCTTCGGGTGCTGACCCAGTTGATACTTCATCCGAAAGGCCCTTGCGACCATGTTGGATGATTCCTCGCAGCTCGCTTTTCTTCGGGATCGCGTGCGCAGCTTGGAGAGGGATTTGCTCGGGTTACGGGGTCGTGCCGACGTTTGGAAATCCAAGGCAGATCGTGGCGCAGCCAGAGAGGAATATTTGATGGCGGAGCTGGGTCGGCTGTCCGAGTAGCTGCAATGTAAGTTGATCCTTCTTTCGGGCTGTAGATCAGTTCTTCGGGTGAGCCTGCTGGCCTTATTCTTGTTTTGTGCGGTTGTCGTAGGTGCCAATCTTGCTCCGAGGGAAGAAAAGGAGCGTATCGCTGTTCGAGTCAATTGCTTGACTCAACAGGACATGGAGGCCGGCGGCTTCTTCTGGATGGATCGCGATCGCACCATGGTTCTGGCGACGGTGCAGGATCGTGTCTATCAGGTTTCGCGGGTGCTCCGCCAGGTGCAGACATCACTTTCCTCGGTGCTGCACGTCATGTTTCCTTTGGATGCCGTGCCGACGACCCTTGCAGGTCTTCTGACGAAGTTTCGGAGTGCCAGCAATGTCAAGGAGCTGGTGCGGCAGCAGCTCGTCGCAGGGGTGAAGGCTGCCTTGTCTCTTGTGAGGGTGCACCGCCCTGACGTAGATTTGGCTGCTATGGAGACTGGGCCACCTCTTCGACCGGATGGTGGTGAGTGGAACATCCGTCCGCATTACGCGGCTGTAAGGCAGTATGCCGAACAGATTGTAGATTTGTTTGAGCAGCGTGCTCAGGTTATTCTTCAGAATAGGTAGGACCTGACAATAAACAGATAGATGTAAATTTTGTATATTGCGGCTGGGCGTTTTGTGCCCTTTGTTGTAAAGGTTTGCTTGTTTGTGAGCACGCAGTGCTTTGATTGAGTACGTTCCCTTTTCGTTTGCCTGACGTGGTCAGCCACTCAGGTGTACATGTTTGGTCCTCAGTCGATGAAATCGTGAGGTGGGGGGAGCCCCCGAGTGCGTGTGTAGCATGTAGTAAAGTTGCGGAAAAAATAGTCAACCGAAGGTTGGGGGCGAGACACTTAGCTTTATTTATATCGTAATGGAGGAGGTACATGGTTTGGCTAAGTAGCCTTGGCTGAAAGCCTTATTGAAAGTAAAAAAGGGGGTAGGTTGCTACGGGTAGAATCGTCGCAGGTGCGAGACGTTCCATGGGTTGGAGTATGCAACTCCAGACTCCACGTGTTTGAGGCGATAGGCGCCACCTGGGATGACTTCGGTGATGACATAGGGTCCTTCCCATGGTGACTCGAATTTATTCGGTCGCTTTTGCTTGAGTCGCAAGACGAGGTCTCCTTCGACGAAGGACCTTGGGCGCAGCCGGCGGCTGTGGTAGTTGCGGAGACTTTGCTGGTACACCGCTGATCTAGCTGCTGCTATATCCCGTGCTTCGTCGAGTGTGTCGACGGCATCTTCGAGTGCAGTCGTGGATTCGGCTTCGCTGTAAGCGACGACTCGTGGAGCCTGGTGGCGTACTTCGGCTGGTAGCACGGCCTCAGCTCCTTGCACCATGAAGAACGATGTGTAGCCGGTGGAGCTGTTTGGCGTAGTCCGTAAGCTCCACAGGACAGACGGTAGCTCTTTCGTCCAGTTTCCAGCTTTGTGCTCGAGTGAGCTCATGAGGCGCTTCTTGATGCCGGCGCTGATTAGGCCGTTGGCCTTTTCCACTTGCCCGTTTGTTTGTGGGTGTGCCACTGAGGCATACGTGATATTGATCCCGAGGCCTTCGCAGAAGTCCTGGAATTCTTCGGAGATGAAGTTCGATCCGTTGTCGGTGATGATGCTGTGCGGTACGCCGAACCTGTAGACAATGGATTCGAAGAATTTGACGGCGGTTTTGCCCTTCTGGTTGGTTACTGGCATGGCCTCGATCCACTTGGTGAATTTGTCGACTGCGACCAGGAGGAAGACGTGTCCCCCTTTCGAGGACTTTGGCAGTTTGCCTATCATGTCGAGGCCCCATTGGGCAAAAGGCCAAGCTATGGGTATGGGTCGAAGTTTAGATCCAGGTGCGTGCGGCTTGTCGGCGAACCGTTGGCACCCGTTGCATCTTCGGACGATGTCCTTCGCGTCGCTCATGGCTGTTGGCCAGTAGAATCCTGCTCGCAGAGCTTTGGCGACAAGGGAGCGGCTACCTGCGTGGTGGCCGCAGATGGCCTCGTGGATGTCTTGGAGTATGGCCTTGCCGTCGTTAATGGTGACGCACCGTTGTAGTACACCCGTAATGCTGCGTTTGTACAGCTCGCCGTTGATTATGGTGAAGGCTTTTGATCGATGAGATATGCGCCGGGCATCTGTCGGGCTGTCAGGCAATTCTCCGTTTATCAGGAACTGGAGGTATGGACGTGTCCAAGTTTCTTCGACTGCCATGACCTGCATCAGGTTGACCATGGCAACTTCGGTATCCAACTTTTTGGGTCCTTCATGACCTTCGGGTAGCGTATCCCCCGAGTGTTCTGCTTCTTCGGGTGATCCCTTGGGGAATTTCCGCTTGATGGATGGCACGCAGATCTGTTCGAGGAACACACCTGGTGGTAGCTTTGCACAAGTGGAGCCGATGTTGGCGAGTCTATCGGCCTCCTCGTTGCTCTCTCTTCCAACGTGCCGAAGTTCGCAGCCGTCGAATTCTCCTTCGAGTGCGTTGTATAGCGCGTGGTACGCGATCATGTTGTCGGCGTGTGCGTCACACTCATTCATCGTCTGCTGTACGACAAGGTTGGAGTCACCGTAGATGACCAGGCGCGTTGCGCCGCATATTATTGCCATCTTCATGCCATGGATGAGGGCTTCGTATTCGGCCTCGCTGTTGGAGGCTCTGAATTTCATCCGAAGAACGTACTTCATCTTGTCACCTTGCGGGGAGGTCAGTATGACTCCTGCCCCTGCTCCGGCTTCGCGTTTGGAGCCGTCGAAATGCATTGTCCAGGACTGCGACATGTCTGGGGTGTCAGGCAGCTGCAGCTCCATCCAGTGCACCAGGAAATCCGGAAGGACTTGAGATTTGATTGCGTGTCGCTTCTCGTAGACGATGTCCAAGGGTGATAGTTCGATGCCCCACAGGGGCACGTGTCCTGTGGCCTCTGGGTTATTCAGGATGCTGTTCAGGGGTGCCTCGTTGACGACCATCACCTGATGCTCCTGGAAGTAGTGGCTCAGTCGTCGAGCCGTCATGAACACGCCGTAGGCTAGCTTCTGGTAGTGCGGGTACCGCTGTTTTGTTAGAGTGAGTACCTCGTTGAGGCAGTAAATTGGGCGCTGGACCCCATGGGTCTTGCCTTCTTCGGGTCGTTCGACCACGAGTACGGTGCTGACCACCTGGTGTGTGGCTTCTATGTACAGCAGCAGGGGCTCGTGCTCCTTTGGCGTGACCAAAACGGGCGAGGTGGAGAGGAGCCGCTTGAGGTTTTCGAATGCGTCGTTGGCTTCTGGTGTCCACTCGAACTTGTCGGCTTTGCGCAGCAGCTGGTAGAATGGTAGGGCCTTCTCGCCCATGCGGCTGATGAACCTGCTTAGTGCCGCTACTCTCCCTGCGAGCTGCTGAACGCCCTTAAGGTTTTTTGGCTTCTCCATTATCATGATGGCTTTGATTTTTTTCAGGTTTGCCTCGATCCCTCGTTGAGAGATGAAGTACCCGAGCAGCTGACCCGAGGGGACGCTGAAGGCGCACTTTTCTGGATTGAGCTTGATCCTGTAGCGATCAAGGTTGTCGAACGTCTCGCGGAGATCGTCGATAAGTGTCCTTGCCTCCTTGGTTTTTATTACTATGTCGTCGACATAGACTTGGACGTTGCGACCGATCTGGTCCTTGAGGCAGGCCTGCATGCATCGCTGGTACGTGGCACCTGCGTTCTTTAGCCCGAAGGGCATTGTGTTGTAGCAGAATACTCCGAACGGTGTGATGAACGCCGTTTTCTCTTGATCTTCGACCTTGAGTCGAATCTGGTTATAGCCTGAGTAGGCGTCGAGGAAGGAGAGTTTCTCACAACCTGCAGTCGAGTCGATGATCTGGTCGATCCGACGAAGAGGGAAGTGGTCCTTTGGGCAGTGCTTATTTAGTGACGTGAAGTCCACACACATCCGCAGGATGTCCGTGTCCTTCTTTGGGACCATCACCGTATTTGCCAGCCACTCGCTTTCCTTTATTTCCCGGATGAAGTCTGCTGCGAGTAATCTGTTGATTTTCTTGCCGATAGCTTCGGCTCGTGGCTTCGACAGTCTTCGGATGGATTGCTTGACTGGCTTGGTGTCTGGAAAGACATTGAGTGCATGCTCGGCGAATTCCCTGGGAACTCCTGGCATGTCCGCAGGACACCAGGCGAAGATTTCCCAGCGCTCACGGAGGAATTCGACGAGCGCGCCTTCCTATGCGGCGCTGAGGTCATTGGCGATCAGCGCCGTCTTGGAGGCATCCGTCGGATGGACCTGCACTTTCTTGGTGTTGACGGTGGAGTCGAAGGACATGTCAGGTGCGTTCTGCCTTCTGACTGGGGGTAGCCCATTGTCCGTCACCTCGCGGAGCCTTACAAGCTCGTCTTGCATGCCGAAAGACTGGGAGATTTTGTTGAAATCCCTGTCGCATTGTTCTGATCGGGTGAAGCTCCCGTGGACTGTGATGACGCCCCTTGGTCCTGGCATCTTGAGTAGTAGGTATGCGTAGTGTGGGACGGCCAGGAATCTTGCGAATGCTACACGCCCCAGGATGGCATGGTATTGCGACGGCCAGTCCACCACTTCAAATTCTAGGCGCTCCTGCCGAAAGTTGTCCGGCTTCCCGAAGATGACGTCGAGCCCTATTTTGCCCAGGGGGAATATGCCCTTCCCTGGGACAATGTCGTGGAACGTTGTGTCTGATTGTTCCAGGCTGCATTTCGGGATCCGCATAGCCTCTAGGGTGCTTGCAAACATTAGGTTGATGCCGCTGCCGCCATCCATAAAGACGCGACTCATCTCGAAGCCTCTGATCTGCGCCTCCAGCACCAGGGCAGCATGACCTGGGCGAGGGATCTGGCAAGGGTGATCCGCGCGAGTGAATGTGATGCAGGACTCCGATCCGCTGAGGTACTCAGGGATTGCGGGCGGAGTTGCCATGGCCAAGTTGATTTGTCGGGTGATTTTCTTCTGCACCCTGTTTGTGGGGCGTCCCTTCTGGATCATGTTTAGTGCTCCCTTTGGTGGGGGGTATGGGACCCCGGCGTTGTTTTGCGCTGGTGCGACTGGTTGATTTGGGCCTCCAATAGGCGGCGGTGGAGGAGCTCCGTGTGCTATTTCAACTGGCGCAGGTGCGTTTCCGAACGCAGGAATTGGAGCTTGTTGCCTCATCTGCACCATACCTTCGCTGAGTTTCTGGAACTCGCGGCAGTCCTTGAGCATGTGGCTGGCTTTCTTTTTGCCATCCTGTTTGTCGATGTAGAAGTGGATGGTGCATGGACCCGAAAGTTTGTCGAATGCTGAGGGTCCGTTGTCGCGGTCGCGGCGTTGCCACGACTGCGTTGGTCGTCCGTTGTCGCGGAAGTTTCCGCTGCGGTATCCTCCGCTGTTGCGGCTGTTGTCGTTACGGCGGTCGGCGTAGCCGGCCGCGACCATGTCGGGTCCGTCACGGTCCTCGTAGACGCGTGATCTCCTCTTGCTGCGGCGTTCGCGTCTTCGGCCGTAATCGTCCTCTTCATCTGATTGCGCTCGCTGGATGTAATCTTCGCCATCTGCCCAACTGTTGGCGATTTCCATGAGGTGGTCAAGTGTCTTGGGCTTTACACGCCCAAGTTCCTCCTTGAAGTCTGGGTGCTTGACGTCGTCCCTGAAGGCGTCGATGGCCCGCTCTTCGGAGATGTGTGCTGCGGAGTTTTTGGTTGTAGACCAGCGTAGTATATACAAGCGAATAGATTCACCCGTTCTCTGAGTGCAGGCTCGCAAGTCTTCGATTGAGGCGGGCCTCTTGCTGGTGCCTTTGAAATTTCGGATGAAGCTGTAAGCGAGCTCCTCCCAGCTTCGGATGGATCCTGATGACAGGCTGCTAAGCCAGACCCGCGCCGCGCCTGTCAGCTGCAGCTGAAGGCATTGCATGGCGGTTTCTTTGTTGCCTCCGTGAAGCTTGACGGATGACAGATGGTCACTGAGCCAGGACTTTGGATCTTGCGTGCCGTTGAACTTCGGAGTATCCAAAGGAAGCTTGAAGTTGCGTGGCATCTGCGTTCGCCGAACGGATCTGTTGAAGCATCGAGCTCCGCAGAGTTCTCCTTCGTCTTCATCCATCTCAGATTCGGACGAGCATGCGCGTTTAGCGCGTGCTTTATCGATCTTGCGCTGTGTAAGCTTGTCTCTGGCGTCGTAGTCGCGTTTATGGCGGTGCGAGCTCTTCTTCCTTCGAGGAAGATCGTGCTCCTCTTCCTCTTTGGATGAGGGGGTGGGGCTCCGGTCGCGCCTGGCCGGAGCTTTCTTCTTCGGCTCCGCAGGAGCGTCTTCGTGGAGCGCAGCTCCGATTAGTCCTAGTACGGTAAGTGCGGACCTATGCATGGCCCTTTTCGGGTCCCCTTCCGGAGGTGGGTGAGCCGCGAGATACGCAGTGGCTGCCATGATCGCAGCTTGTGGCGTCTTCGGGATGATGTTGCCGTCGGCATCCATATCCATGAACGATGTGTGGAGAGTTCGGGTCACGTCGCGTCGCTCCTTGGGATCCATGTTTTCCACCCGTGAGCGGTGCTTGTTTCCCTGGTTTCCGTTTGTGCTAGAGCCGGGTGCGATGGCGGAGAGCGCAGCACGTCGCGCGCTGGACTCGGAGGCTGCTTGCTTGCGTTTGTCGAGCGTCTCCTGTATCTTGACTTCTTTCTTGTGCTCCTCGATGAGGAGGTAGTGGTATGCCATTAGTAGGTCACGTGAGGCGTCTGCAGGTAAGACGATGTCGCCTGCGACGGCACGGCGAGCCTGGACCCATCCTTCTTTGTTAAGTTGGATGACGTGGCCGTTGCTTTCCCTGTTGGGTGGGGGGACTGGCTTCTTCTGTTTTCGCCGTTTTCGCCGTTTCGATTGGGCGGCGGGTTAGGCGTTTCCTCGTCGGTTTGGATGACTGCGGCGCACAGATAGCGCTTGTAGATTGGTCGGCTGCTGCCGTAGCTTTCGGATCCGGAACCGTAGGTCCCTTCATCCGAAGGTGGATCGCACAGATCGGAGTTGCAGCTGCTGCTGCTGTAGAACTCATCTGTCGATGGTGACGTGCGTAGCACGGGGTGTGGAGCCCATGAAGTGGGCCTGATTGACGGCACGGGCACCCGCTCAGGGAGGCGGAGGGTGCCAGTTTGTCCCACCTGGAAGCAGAAGCTCCCAAACAAAATTTCGAGTCCGTCGCCTACGGGCTCGAAATCCTTCATGGTGGCCGGCGAGTGGGCGGTGAAGTCGAAAGCGCCGAAGAGGAGGTGACTCTCCGTCGCCGCGGAGTTGTAGATCGATCGGGTCGGAACCGTCACGACCGCACAATCAGCAGCCCCGATTCCCACAGACGGCGCCAATTGACGAGGTTTCATCTCGTCAATTCCCATTGTTATGGACTTGGGTTTTGGAGAAGATGGGGATGCTGGAGGTCGTGGCACGGTTAACAGACAAGCAACCAGGGGACACGAGATTTACCCAGGTTCAGGCCCCCGGAGGGAAAACCCTACTTCTGCTTGTCTGCTCTTGATTACGGCGGAACCGAAGGTTACAGGGTGCGCAGATTCGATCTAGCGTGGATGCGTGTGCGAAAGTATGAGTCGAGGGATCTAGGACGTGCCCTCCTGGCCTTTATATAGACTTAGGCAGGTCTCGGGCATAGTCCTAGTCGGTTACAAGTCCTAGGGTTTTACCCCTTTGAATTTCCTATCTCCGCTAGTCTTGTTCTCCAAGGATCCGAAGGCGTCATGGGCCTTGGCCACCCAAAAATCTTCATGGGCCAGCGTATATCTACTGTGGGCCTTCCTTGGGCTAGACCAGGTATGCTGAAGTCACGTACCCGTAGGGTATAACCATGTCAACAGCACACCCCTGCAAAACAAAGTTATACACTGTAGGGTTCGCAGCATAGAAAACAAAAAAAATCCTACGATGGGAACAACTATGTACCAAGATCTATCTACTAGATACAAACAACGGGCGGATGTATATCCGTAGAGAACATACCCTTGAAGACCGACAAAGCTTAACGAATCCAAACTCGTGGTTGATGTAGACGATCTCTTGCTGATCTCAAGATCGAGAGGAAGTCCTAGCGCCGCAAAACAGCAGCGCATCCGTGCTCGCACACACATTCGAGGCACCGAGCAACCTCCGCCTCCTTGCTCCAGCGATGCAGCGGAAGCACAACTCTTTCTTGCCGAATAGCCACCGGGAACATGTATCTCGCTAGTCCGAGACCATGGGGAATAAATTCTAGAGGGGGAGAGAGATCCTTCACGAGGAGGTGTGTTTTGAGAGGATGAGAGGGGGGCCTTTTATAGGGGAGAGGGGGGCACCCAAGGGGCATGGCGCCCAGCCATGGGGGCTGCCCCCACCTCTCCCACATTCATGTGGGTGGAGCTCCCACTCAAAATGAAAAGCCTCCACTCCCATAAAAGAGCCTCCACTCAAAAATCCACTCACATGCATTAAATTTCCACCAAATTTAATGCAAGCTCTCATTTAAATAAAACTCTTTTATTTATTTATTCAGAATTTTGTTAATTAATTTAATTAACAAACATTCACATAAAACCCCTTGCTAGTATTCCATTTCACATGCAGAACCAGATTCAGCAATTTCAACCGAAACAGTTTCGATGTCTAGTGAAATAAATTCCTGCGCTTTCCTTTTCTTTTTCTGGCATATCATTTGCTCCGAATGGTGTCAGTATCCCTTAAGTGTGTCACCCTACGGTTCGCGAATAATGTGGACATGATCGAGACCCTTCTCCGATCAATAATCAGTAGCGGGACCTGGAGATCCATACTGACTCCCACACATTCAACGATGACTTCTGTGATCGTGTGAACCTTTTACGCTAGTATCTTAATCCCTTTGTTTCATGATATATTACATGTCCGAGATTCAATCATTGGTATCTCCATACCAAGTTTGATCTCGTTACCGACATGCACTCTTTTCTCGTTCCCGTGATATAACATTCTAGTGATCAAATCACTTGCTTGCAAGCTAATCAATGTGATATCACCGAGAGGGCCCAGAGTATATCTATCCATCATCGGGATGAACAAATTCCACTCTTGATCCATGAGTCTCAATATAACACTTTAGTAGTTTTGAAGCCATCTTTATAATCACCCAATTACGGTGTGACGTTTGATGTCAACAAGAAACTCTTCCTGTGTTAGTGATTGACATGATCTCATGGTCTAAGGATTAGGATCACTTCGTAAGTTGTTATAGCAATGTAAACTCAATGACTTTGATCGTAATGCTATACTTCGGATGAATGTTCATCACATCATTACAATAATGTTGTGACCTCGTTATTAACAACATCCAATGTCCATGATCAGGAAACTTTGATCATCTTGTTAATCAACGAGCTATTTTATAAGAGAGGCATAACTAGGAACTTCCTTTTTGTTTATTAAACACACATGTATTAACGTTTCCGTATTAATACAATTATAGCATGCAAAATAAACATTTATCATAAGCAAGGAATATGATAATAACCACTTTATTATTGCCTCTCGGGCATATTCCCTTCAGTCTCCCACTTGCACTAGAGACAATAATCTAGTTTGAGAACTTTGCGTATTGAACACTTATGGCTTTCCGGTGTTCCATATACGCAATTGCAAGTGGTTAACATAATCTACGGATCTGACGCTTCAGGTCCGTGTGTATTTGCATGTCTTTGCGTCTTCACGCATCACTCATTCTCCAATGAGATGGCATTGTATAAATTTGGTCTTTCGGTGAGACCTTTAGTTCCTTGGGGTTAAATCATGTCGATACTATTGTCATACAATATATCTTTAGTGTTAGCCCGTTGCGAACCACACCTTAGTTTCATAACAAACTACTTGACACAAATTCCCTCCTTTGCTGCTACTATAGCAGTCATATACTTAGCCTTTTGTTGTAGTATCCGTCACAATGTCTTAACTTTGGAATTCATCCAAATCCATCATGGAAACTTTCTTTCCATTTCATTGTGCCACCCATAGTTTAAATTGAGATAAACTTAATTTGTATCTTGTGACAAACCTAGTATCAATGTAACGCTTTACAATGAACTATTTGTAATTGTTTGTCACCTCTACACAAATATATTCTTAGTTCTTTCAAAAAGATCATAAGAATATCCTCACTATCGTCCAATGATCATTTTATGATTCATTCTGGTATATGCTCATAACACTTAGAGCATAGGACATATCTGGATGTGTACATATCATGGTATGATTGATCAAATCATTCTTGTGATTTTACTCATCAAGTGTCAAAGCACTTGAATCTTGTTTCACTTACCAAGTGTCGATACACTTGAATCTTGATTCAATTCTTTTCCATGCAACAAGAACTGTTTCTTGTCGTTTCTATATTGAACTCCTTCAATATCTCATATATGTACGTTTGGCACAACCATATTGGCGTCACAGTCTATCCACTATAGACATTCACGCTAAATATTCGGGTTTTGCCTAAGTATTTCATCGAAATGAAATTCTTAACCTTTGTAAATAAAAGATACATCATTTCTAATCAACAAGATGTCATCCACATAATGTATTAGAAATATGTCTCAGCGCTCCCACTTAATTTCTTGCAAATGCAAGCATCTTCATCGTCTCCAGATGAAAACTCCTTTTCATTAAGGTGAAGATTCCAACTCCGCGATGCTTACTTCAACCATTGAAGTTTGCATGCCCTTTTAGCATCCTTTGAATTTAACAAAACCCTTTGGATTGTGTCTTGTACACGTCCTAGGTAACCATTCTATTAGAAGAATTTTGTTTTGTTTATTCATCTACCATATACCAAATTATATGTAGTGGTTGCTACTTTAATCCGTCCAGACTAAATATCGCTATGAAAGATCAAATCTTATCATAGTCAACTCCTTGAACATTGTCATAAAATACTTTACGACATGTCGACTATTTCATAGATGTGAAACATCCATGTCTGTTTCTTTATAGATCCAAATACGACCGATAGGTTTTTACACCTTTCCGGAGGGTCTTCCAAGTTCAAAACTTGATTTCTCGTGTATGGAACTATCACGAATTTTATGGCTTCAAGCCATTTGACGGAGTCAGGGCCCATCATCTCTTCTTTGCATATAGTCGGTTCATCATTGTCAAACAATAATGATTTACTCTCAAATCTTAGTATTTGATTGTTTATCCGACCGACTTGGTTCAATAAGAACTTAGATCTCCATGACCACAACCTTTGAGGCACATAAGCTATGAGCATTATGGCAGCCTTCGGAACGATTTCCGGCGCTGCGCAACTCAGCACATATAGCTAAGGTTCGTTAACCTTATGAAAGTTCTATTGTCCTTCCACTTAACTTTTACGAAAAATTCCTTCTTCAAGAAACTTCATATTTCAAGCGACAAACCCCTTTGTCCTCGGTGTTATGGAGGAATAACCAATTGTTATTCGAAATAACCTACAAAGAGATGCTCATCCAACTTCGGTTGTAAACATCTTACTTATGTTTAGCATACCAAAATTTAAGAAATGACAACTTGGGTTTTACCCCAAACCATAACTTCCATGGTGTCATTTCAACGGATCAAGATGGAGCTCTTTTCAGTGTAAAAGCAGAAGTCTCTAAAGCTTTAATCTTTTAAAACATAATGGCAGTTTTATCAATAACACCTTTGATCCAACCATGTCAAACAAGGTTTCATTACAAATCTCAAACACTCCATATTCCTATGGTGTTTCGGGAGATGTAAATCTAGGTGTTTTGCTAAACTTGTAACTCAAATAAATCCCTTTTATGATAAAATCATAATTCATTTATTTTTCTTGTTACACTTGTAACTCAAATAAATCCCTTATGATAAAATCATAAACCATTTATTTTCTTGTTACAATGATTTGCACTTCATTTTGAAATTCTTTGAACGTTTTCAAATATTTCACACTTCTTTCTCATTAAGTGAATATTCACTCAAATTTTCGGAGAAAGCATATGAAGTTGAAATCCATCGTTTATGACTACACAAAATGGACTACATACATCGATATGTATAAATTCCAATAATTTAGTCGATCGTTCTTCTTTGGCCTTTGAACGAAGTTTTAATTATCCCTAGGAAAGTCTCACAAGCGTCACTTGATCAAATCAAAGACTCCAAAATTCCATAAAAATGGAGTTTCTTCTTGTTTTATTTCCAATATAATTTAAACGGCGATGTCACTTCGTAAGTGATCTTTCAATCATTTGTCTTGCGACATTTTAGCATTAGGTTTTATGGATGTGATTTCTCCAACTAGATTTGCAAATCATCCATCTTATATGGAATACGGTAATTATTTGAACAACCTTTGTTCTCATAATACATGATTTAAATATCAATTATTAAAACAAATCTTGAAGTCAAGCTTTGATGTCAACAAGAAATACAAACAACGGTTTGTTTGTATTCGATGAACATCATCACATATTCTCTTGCTAGTTACTTAGGCCATTGTGGTTTATGAATTGCGTCGTTTCGTATGAAATTTCATAACAACCAATTCGGTATCCAATACCCAAGAACCACATTGTTTAACAAGCAAAGAATACAACCATAACATGTATATCATCCATATACCTAAATTGGATATTTCCAATCTTTTCTTTTCTGCCAAATATATTTTATAGATTCTCTTTCAGCATTTCCTTTTTACTTTTTAAAAGAATCTATCAACATCAACAGTGGCGCCATATACATGACACATAGTCCAAAGCATGTATATTCAAATAATAATACCTTTGGACCTGCACTTTGAAGTAGATCACCATCATCAAAATGATTGGCATTCTTTCAAAATCCATTCTTTAGTAATCTTTTACTGTAGCAAACACTTTACATACATCTTCTATTCATCCTTATCATGACGACTTTCAAGATCAAGCTAATGTAGCTTATAAGGAGAATCGTTAGTATAACATTACTTTCCAAAACCCTTTTGGATGATTAGGATGTCTAGCATCTCCAACCTTTGTAAATTCTCATCCAATATGAGAACATATATTATACTCTATCATATTGCAACCAAAACATTGTTTCAGATATCGTTATATCTGCCACACATGATGGTTTCTGAAACAATTCTTTCAGCTCCTAGATAAACTTGATATTAAAACAATCAAGAATCATAGAGGCAAACATGATACTTAAGATACTAACACTGGAATTGTTACTCTCGATTTAATACCAATTATTAAATTTCACGGAGTAAATAGAATTTTGCTGAAAGTTTGCAATAGGACTTTAAACTTTAGATTGACACTCAACACAATACGATACCAGTTCGTAAAGTATATATCCAGAATTCTATAGCTCTATTATCTCAATTACAACTATGCATAAGATGGTGAACGAATGCCAATGACTACAGCAAATTATGCAAATTCACTTTGATTTAATTTATGATAAATTGAGTTCTACTAATCCAAATTAGAAATGAACTCCCACTCAAAAACGACATCCCTCGTGTCTTTTTGGTGATTACATGAACCAAATCCACTACACCAAGTCCGATCATCACGTGAGTCGGTGTAGCTTCAAAGGCGAGCATCCATATGGTCATCATATCAAAAACATATGACTCATGCTTAACCTTTCGGTCCGTGTTCCGAGGCCATGTCTGTACATGCTAGGCTCGCCATGCTCGTGGATTCAAGTACACCCGATCATCACGTGATGTCTTGAAGCGACGAAACATTGTCGGTGCATACTTAAGGAAGAACACATTCTTATCTTGATATCTAAATGAGGGATCATCTTATTATGCTAATAAAACGCCAAACAAGCAATATAAGATGCAATCAAAACATCATATGTTTATAAGTGAAATGATATGGTTCCCGCATATGATCTCCACCATGTGCACCGTGGTATGATCTCTATCATACCTTTATGTGTAAGGCCAAGGTCTATGGAACTTACACGCTATGTGTGTTGTAAGAGTATCATCTCATACTTCTACTTACAACATCACCATATCATAACACTAGCCCAGCAACAATCTAAACTAGACGCCTCTAATTTATCCATTGCAAGTTTTACGTGGCTTAGGGCTTTCGAAGATAGAACCGTTCTTACCTACGAACATGAACCACAACGAGGATAACCAAATTGTTGACAACTCGTTGCAAATTAGATATTGACTATAGTAGGAGAGACAGACACCCGCTAGCCACTTATGCAAAACTAGTTATATGTCAAGCGTGGAACAGGTCTCATGTGCGAGGACATGTAAAGTTTGTCCGGGCCGCTTCATCCCACTATGCCACCAATATCCAAAGTACAACTAAGAAGCAATAAAATGATCATCATCGCCCACATACTCATATGTGTACTACCCGTGCAAAGCATCTACGCATAAACCTGGCTCTGATACCACTGTAGGGTTCGCAGCATAGAAAACAAAAAAAATTCCTACGATGGGAACAACTATGTACCAAGATATATCTACTAGATACAAACAACGGGCGGATGTATATCCGTAGAGAACATACCCTTGAAGACCGAAAAAGCTTAATGAGTCCAAACTCGTGGTTGATGTAGACGATCTCTTGCCGATCTCAAGATCGAGAGGAAGTCCTAGCGCCGCAAAACAGCAGCGCATCCGTGCTCGCACACACGTTCGAGGCACCGAGCAACCTCTGCCTCCTCGCTCCAGCGATGCAGCGGAAGCACAACTCTTTCTTGCCGAATATCCACCGGGAACATGTATCTCGCTAGTCCGAGACCATGGGGAATAAATTCTAGAGGGGGAGAGAGATCCTTCACGAGGAGGTGTGTTTTGAGAGGATGAGAGGGGGGCCTTTTATAGGGGAGAGGGGGGCACCCAAGGGGCATGGCGCCCAACCATGGGGGCTGCCCCCACCTCTCCCACATTCATGTGGGTGGAGCTCCCACTCAAAATGAAAATCCTCCACTCCCATAAAAGAGCCTCCACTCAAAAATCCACTCACATGCATTAAATTTCCACCAAATTTAATGCAAGCTCTCATTTAAATAAAAATCTTTTATTTATATATTCAGAATTTTGTTAATTAATTTAATTAACAAACATTCACATAAAACCCCTTGCTAGTATTCCATTTCACATGCAGAACCAGTTTCAGCAATTTCAACCGAAACAGTTTCGGTGTCTAGTGAAATAAATTCCTGCGCTTTCCTTTTCTTTTTCTGGCATATCATTTGCTCCGAATGGTGTCAGTATCCCTTAAGTGTGTCACCCTACGGTTCGCGAATAATGCGGACATGATCGAGACCCTTCTCCGATCAATAATCAGTAGCGGGACCTGGAGATCCATACTGACTCCCACACATTCAACGATGACTTCTGTGATCGTGTGAACCTTTTACGCTAGTATCTTAATCCCTTTGTTTTATGATATATTACATGTCCGAGATTCGATCATTGGTATCTCCAGACCTAGTTTGATCTCGTTACCGACATGCACTCTTTTCTCGTTCCCGTGATATAACATTCTAGTGATCAAATCACTTGCTTGCAAGCTAATCAATGTGATATCACCGAGAGGGCCCAGAGTATATCTATCCGTCATCGGTATGAACAAATTCCACTCTTGATCCATGAGTCTCAACATAACACTTTAGTAGTTTTGAAGCCATCTTTATAATCACCCAATTACGGTGTGACGTTTGATGTCAGCAAGAAACTCTTCCGGTGTTAGTGATTGACATGATCTCATGGTCTAAGGATTAGGATCACTTCGTAAGTTGTTATAGCAATATAAACTCAATGACTTTAATCGTAATGCTATACTTCGGATGAATGTTCATCACATCATTACAATAATGTTGTGACCTCGTTATTAACAACATCTAATGTCCATGATCAGGAAACTTTGATCATCTTGTTAATCAACGAGCTAGTTTATAAGAGAGGCATAACTAGGAACTTCCTTTTTGTTTATTAAACACACATGTATTAACGTTTCCGTATTAATACAATTATAGCATGCAAAATAAACATTTATCATAAACAAGGAATACAATAATAACCACTTTATTATTGCCTCTCGGGCATATTCCCTTCATACACCTCTAATTTTATTTGCATGTTTTACGTGGTTTGGGGCTTTCAATAAGTGTCGTTCTAACTTACGAACAAGAACCACAAATTTGATGCTTGAACTACCAAGTGCCTGTTGTAAATTGAATCTTTACTATGATGGGAGAGACAGACACCCACAAAGCCACTTATGCAATACAAGTTGCATGTCGAGCGTGGAGCAAGTCTCATGAACGATGTCATGTAAGGTTAGCCCGGGCCGCTTCATCCCATCATACCGCAAGATGCAAAGTACACAAAAAGCAATTGATAATAAAAGCACCACCGCCCACAATGACCATTGTGTTCTACTCGTGCAACAGATCTACATATAGACACGGCTCTGATACCACTGTTGGGGTTCGTAGCATGGAAAACAAAAAATTTCTACCGCATGCACACAAACAAGCTAAGATCTATCTACTAGATTGTAGCAACAAGTCGATAGAACCACTCACCCTCGAAGATTCCAAAGCGGTTAACGAGAGCAGATTCTCGTGGGTGATGTAGCCGTACACTTGCCGATCTCAAGATCGCATAGACGATCCTTTCGGCGCTGCGTTCCGGTAGCGCTTCTGCAGTCGGTCACACGTTCGGTATTCGATGAAGACCTTCCTCTCCCTTGTTCCAGCAGGCAGCGGAGGTTGTAGTTCTCCCCTTGCGATTCTGGCAGCACGACGACGTGGTGTCGGAAGTAGAGGGAAGATCTCGCAGGGCTTCGCCTAAGACGGTGCGAGTTATGGTGGATTAGGGTTTCCCGGAGATTTAGGGTTTAGAAGTCCGGGAGGAGGAGGAGGTGACGGACCGGCAGCGGCGCGAGGCGGCGGCGACGGCGACGGCTCGGGTGGAGAGGGGATAGGGCTTGTGGTGTTGGGGCAGCCCTCCCCCTCTATTTATGAGAGGGAGGGGCAGCCTTGGGAGGGGTGGGTTTGAATCCAAACCCAAACCCAAGTTGGATTGGGAGAAGGACTTGTTTCTTCTTCCACTAAGAAACCATTGTTCCAGTTTGACTTTTAAAACTTCCAATTTGACTTTCAATTTAGAGCTTTAATTCTCTCTTGCAAATGCCCACACCAAGTGACCTAGGATATGATCCAATCATTCCACTTACCCATGACACATTCATGGACCATTCTCCTTCCGGATCGGTGAACCTTCTAGAACCTTCTAGAACCTCTCCGATGAAAACATCAGAATCTTTCCCGAACTCCGGAATCGGACTTTCCTTATATGAATCTTATTCTCCAGACCATTCCGGATCTCCTCGTGATATCCCGGATCCCATCCGAGACTCCGAACAACATTCGGTATCCCTACTAATATTCCATATCTACTAAACAACATCGAATCCTTAAGTGTGTCTCCCTACGGTTCGTGAATTATGCGGACATGACCGAGACACTTCTCCGATCAATAACCAATAGAGGAATCTGGAAATTCATATGGCTCCCACATATTTCTACGATTACTTTGCGATCGAATGAACCACTTACATACGATACCAATTTCCCTTTGTCTCACGATAGTTTACTTATCCGAGGTTTTGATCGTCGGTATCTTTGCATACCTAGTTCAACCTTGTTACTGATAAGTACTCTTTTCTCGTTCCCGTGATATGTGATCCCTTATGAGCCAGTCACATGCTTGCAAGCTAATTGGATGACATTCCACCGAGAGGGCCCAGAGTATATCTATCTGTCATATGGATGGACAAATCCCACTCTTGATCCATGTGCCTCAACCCATACTTTCCGAACACTCAATGCCACCTTTATAGCCACCCAGTTACGGTGTGGTGTTTGATGTCATCAAAGCATCCTTCCGGTGATGGTGATTAGCATGATCTCATGGTCGAAGGAATTAGGTTACTATGTATCAGAAAGCTTACAGCAAATGAACTATATTAAATGACTTGATCTTTATGCTACGCTTAACTATAGGAGTATGTCCATCACATCATTCTCCTAATGATATGACCCTGTTGTTAATAACATCTCTATGTTCATGATCAGGAAACCATGATCATATATTAACTAACAAGCTAGTTTAACAAGAGGCTTTACTAGGGACTCTTTTATGTTTACAAATCACACAAGTATTAATGTTTCCGGTTAATACAATTATAGCATGGTATGTAAACAGTTATCATAAGTAGGAAGATATGATAATAACCACTTTATTATTGCCTCTTGGGCATATCTCCAACACCTTTTTGGATTGGGAACCTTTACCTTGGAAGTCTGATGATGACAAGGGAACACCACCACCATCGAAGGAGTAATTCGTCATCAGGTTTGGCATCCCCTTGGCTTGTTCCAAGTTTGGGGGAGTGCCGCGGTTTCACATCATTATCTTTTATCTTCTACCTTTTTAGTAGAGCTATATCTTTGGTAGAGAAGTTGTCTTATAGCTTGGTTTGCATATGGAAGTATCTCTACTTTAGTTGGTTATCTATGTATCCCTTAGTGTGAGTGCCTTTATGGAATATTAATGAGAAGCTTCATCTTTTACTTTTTGCACTTCTTATTTTAGTTTGCAATCTCTATTATATGATTGATCTTGTTGATCAGTATTGGTATCACTTTGGGAGCATCAAGTAGATCTAAATTGGTTTTGGCAAACCGAGCTCTGGTCAGTAGCAACACTTTTTGAGGTTTGAAAGGAAAAGAGAAAAATCTTACAAGTATTTTGTATCTTTTATTTTCTTTCTTGATTGGCCTATAAGCTTAGTATTCTTTATTTAAGATCTTTTGTGTATTCAAGGAAGATTGCATGTTTGGCTTTATTACTTGTATGTTTGCTTGTTTCCTTCAACTCTCTTGCCTGCTACCTAGCCTTGCTAGCCAAAAACCTGTTTTCAGAAGGACTACTTCTCATGCATCCAATCCCTTTGAACCAAAACTCGTGCCATTTGTGTCCACCATATCTACCTATTAGCATTATTGCTATTCCAAGCAAATTCTCAAGCTTCATCTATCTTTCGAATTAAAAATTATTTTGTTATGTGAAAACTAGCTAGTAAAGCTCTCACGAACTTGATGGCATACCTTATTTTATTGCCCCTAATAAACTTGAACCATTGTGTCATCTAAGTTGTATATGCTTGCATCTATACGTTGGGATTAGCAGAACCGTGCTGTCACGGGGAACGCTTTCAACACTTATGGATACATATCCAGTTGATATCATGCTCTTTTGTTTATGGATGTCGTCAGTGTGAAATAAAAGGGGAGCTTGTAAGTCCATGGAGTTATGTATGTGTGTTAGAGAAACGCCTGGGCCGCTAGCCTAAGCCATGCCTAATCATGGTGGAAACTTGCAGCATAACCATAGTGAGCAATTTGTGAAGCATCCTCAATAAAAACCTATTCAAATAGAAAATAAAAAGATCGCTGAGATGCTCATTGTCTGCTTGCCTTGTCATTTTGATTATGGGATAGCTCCTGTATCATGTGCAAGGGGTACCCCATTGGCGGTTCTTTATGATACACACGTACTTACAATGATAAGAACTTACCGGCAACTAAAGTTGAGTAGCATGAGGAGCGACCCTTGTACTCAAGGGACATGAGATTGCCAACTTATATTTCGTCAAACATATACTCCATCTTTGTTCACTTTAACCTTAATCACCTCAAGATGCTTATGATAGGGGCAATGAGGTCTCAAAGCTAGTAAGTACCATAATATTTTGGAAGCTCTTTATGACTTGAAATCCCTGCTTCCCTCTATGAAGGGCCTTTCTCCTATTTCTAATTTGAGTTAGTAAACCTACTTCCTCTCTATCTCCAGCAAGAATTTGAGTTGTTGTGTTCCAAGCATTCATATGATGATTTATTCAATCATGTTCTTCATCTTCCTTGTTTTCACAAGACTCTTATCTATTGAGTATTACTTTAAAAGCCTTCATTGTGAAAAAAAATATGTTTGAGCAAAAGAGTACTCCTATTGTAAAACTTCTAAAAAAGCTTTTTGTGAAACTGTTTGCCAGCTGTTCTCTGACCAAGAACAAAGTTTGCCAATTCCAATTATGATTTATCTTTATGCATCTCTATTGTGACTCCTCTACTTGTTGCAAGCTAAGTTATATAATGGTGAGTTGCTTTCTTCTATGAGTTGCGTAATGGTAAGTGTGATGCTTCTTGTTCGTATTCTTTTATTGACACTTCACTCCATAAACCCGTGGACATGTTTACTGAGCTCGGTTTTCGCTCGGGGACAAGCGAAGGTCTATGCTTGGGGGAGTTGATATGTCCAAATCACATCACCATTCTATATCATAATTTTCCTCTATTCATTGATATACTTCTTATTAAGAGGTGTTACTTATGTATTTTCATCTGTTTTTGCATGTTGGATGATTCTTGGAGGATGAACTGCCAGAGTCAGGTTTCTGATGGAAAAAATAGGTGTTTTGATGCAATTTCACGAAGATCAGAAAAATACCAGAAAAACAACGAATAATCATATTTTCCCAGAAGACGAAGAATGCCAGAAGGGGAGGCAGGGATGGGCCACAGGGAGCCCACACCCCCAGGAGCTGGCCACCCCTAGGCCGCTCCTACAGGGGGTGTGGACCAACTCTAGTTCCGCCCTCTCGCCTATATCTTCTACTCAAAACCCTAATACATGGGGAGCGGCCACAGAAATATTCCGCCGCCTCTGCGGGGCGGAAAACACCGAGAGAGAAAGAGCTCTCTGGTAGACAGATTTCTACCGGGGAAATTCCTTCCCAGAGAGGGGAGATCATCGCCATCAACACCATCATCAAGCTAGACTTCATTGATATCATCATCATCATCATCCACACCATCATCTCCACCAGCACCATCATCATCACTCCATCCTGCTGTAACAATTGTGTTGAATACTTGCATAGTTCTTAGGGGAAACTTTCCCTGTGCTGATTACTATTGTAGTTGATGCTTGTGAGAGGAACCATTGGATTATTGCTTATGTTCCTATTGTTATCCATCACCATATCATCTTTGATCTTGATCCATATGATGTCTTGTGAGTAGTTCGTTTAGTTCTTGAGGACACGGTGATGACTCCTTGATGGCGCCAAAGAACTTGGTGCTTGATGTGGAGTCTTGTTGGGAACCCCAAGAGCAAGGTGTGAAGAGTACATCAACAATTCTTCCCTCAGTTGAGACCGAGGTTATCGAACCAGTAGGAGGAAGGAAATGTCACACAGGTGTTGCAAGCAACGCGGAGACCTGCACAAAACAAGCTCAAGACTTTGCCCCAATGAAACAGTGAGGTTGTCAAGCTCACCGGTTTGCTGTAACAAAGGATTAAACGTATTGTCACATCCCAAAATTTTCCAAATTTTGTAATGTGAAAAAATAAATAAATAATTGTTGAAATTTAGGGTGAAAAGAAACTTTTTTCCAAATGGAAACTTAAAATCCGATCTTGAACAAACTTTGATTAATATTTGAATCCAATTAAAATTCAAATAAAGTGGAATGCATTCTTCATAAATGCATCTGGAAATTTAAACACTTGGAAAATAAACCAAAATCCTAAAACCCTAATGGAATAAAATCATTTCCAAGATATCTCTAAGCCTATGGTTTTGATCCATATAAAATTTTGTCAACAAACATTTATAAATGATCAAGAATTACAAATAGAAATATTATAAAACCATATGAATTGGTTTCACTTAATTTGGAAACATAGATAAAATCTTATGAATTTAATAAGATAAGGAAATTGAATTTCTAAAGCTAATAAAGCACATATCTAAAAATACATACCAAATGGTGAGCAAATAATCCTAAAGATATTTAAAAGGATAAATAAATATTAAATAAAAATATACAAATTGGAATCACCAAGTTTGGATCTATAAATAAAAAGATATGGATTTTATAAGATAGAGAAAGAAATATTAAATGAGGAATATTTAAAGACCAAATTAAATCTTGACCTAATCCATAAGCAAATGGAATGAATATAATCCAAATCCAAATAAAATAAATGGATAAAGAATTTTCCAAATAAAATAAAGTGTCATTAACCAAATTCTATTTCCATTTTGATAAAAGATAAATCCCTATTAGAAATGATTAATTAAATCATGGGAAAATAATATTTGGAATATACCCAAGTGGTATAAAAGTTATTTAATTAACTTAAATGGAATCAAGGAAATCACCTAAATAAAATATATGGAATTTGAAACCATAATTGATTTCATGTGGAATAAAAACAAATACCCAATTTAAATCATATTAAAAATGTTCTAAATAAGTCAAGGAGAATTATTTGACACCCTAATTAAATAAATAAACCTACTGAATAGGTTTGGTAAAAATATGGATTTCAAATAAAGTTTTAAAACACATTTAAAACTATTGAAATAAAGACCAATATCCATTTATAAAACAAATAAAAGATCCTAAAAAGAATAAATGAATTATTCTAAATTTGACTCTAAAATGAACTATTAAACAGTATTTGAATATACATAAAGTTTGGTTGAAGTTTGAAATCAAATTGTTGTTTGAAAAGTTTAAACAAAATCAAAACAGATAAATATAAAAAGAAAAGGGAAAAACATTCAGTACAAAAAAATGAAACAAAGCCAACTAGCCCAGCAGACCCAACCCAGCCTAGCAGCGCAGCCCATTTCTTTTCCTTCCCTGAAACGTTTTGCACTCAGAAACTTTCCCCCTCAGTCGCTGACCACTAGCCCCCATCTCCCCTCTCCCTCTCTCGCTAACACCAGGACCCACTGCCCCGTCATCACCTTCAACCTCGCGCTGACCCCGCCCTCTCTCCTCGCTGTAGTTTCTGGCCGCGTTTTAATTCGTTAAATTTGCGTTGATGGCGCAGTAACCCAGCCCCGCGACCATGCCTTATTAACCGCCACTCCCCCCTCTCCAATTCCCCTCAGACCCCATGCCTCCGGAGCCACCAGGCTGCCTCGAATCGACTTTGCACCACCGCGGCCCCGACGACCTTCCGACGATGATTCTGGCCAAACCCCGTCGCCCCTCGCCTCCTCGACCACACGAGCATGCTCCCCATTCCCTGGCGCTTCTCTCTGAACCCTCGGCTTGCCCGCGCTTGACCCAGAGCGTTGGCAACCACCTCGACTAAGCGCCGCCACGGTCTGCTTCGACTCCGGCGAGCAGTAGCCGACAAACCAGCGCGCCCCTTTCCCTCTGGTGAGTTCTTTCACAAACTAGGCAACCTTGCGCACCCTCCTGACGCGTTTACTTGATCAGTTGCGACCCAGACGCTCGCCTTCGACCACGGTCGTGCGTACCCGTGCCAGAGAGCTACTCCGGCGAGCAATTGTCGTCCACCTCAAGCTTCCCTTCAACAGACAAGGACACGTTGAGCATCAGCGAAGCACGGCGATCTCGGTGAGCCCCTCCCCTGTCTCTTTTGCTTCCTGCATCGCCAGTGCCACCCTCGTCTGAGCGTGCCGCCGCCTGTCGCCGTCGCAGCGCCGCCACTTTGTGGTCGAGTAGATCAGAACCATTCGATTTAGATCGGACGCGTAGAAACAGATGACTTAACGAAGGGGTAAGATCTCATCTGCGCCGCACGATCTGTTTAAAATCCAACGCACCACGTTAGTCGATCCACGCGAACCGTTTTCAGCCTATCAGAACAAGACACGTGGCCCATAGTTTGTTTTAAAAACAGGATTTGATCTATTAGATGATCAAATTTGTAAATTGCATAACTTTCAAACCACATGTTCGAATTTGCAAATTTTATATCAATGGAATCAGCAAGACAAACCTTATCCAACCATGCACTTTGTTTAGTAAATTGCTTCTGTTAAATTGGTTATTTTTGCAGAAACTTGTGTAGGCATATTTAGAATATAAAATTCATTCTAAAATTATTTTTGTGATAAAATCTTTGGCAAATAGATTGTTTTGAACCTACTGACCATAGAAACCAAATTATAGGTTCAAAAACATATTTTGTGAAGCAAGAGAATAAATCTTTGAATTAAAGCATTTCTAGTCAAATAAAAATGTTGTTTATATGTTGAAAATACTTTTTGGAGAAAAACCTTTGGGAAATGTTTTGATTTAAACTCTCTGACCCCAAACCCTAAGTTTTAGAATTAAAAATGTATTTGGTGAACCCTATAAAGATTGTTGCTTTGCTAAAGGCATTTTCAACCACATAAAATATTGATTTAGTTTAAAAATGGTTTATAAGTAAAATCTTTTGCAAATGATTTTGCCACTTATATAAAATGACCAATAGGTGTTTTACAATGTTTATAACATGTTATAAACCACTTTTCCAAATAAAAAAATCTTTGGCAAGTTTGCATGCATTGCTTTATGTCTATTATTTTATGTGATGAATTGCTTGAATGGTAGATTGAATTCTTGCTTGCTTGATTAAATTGTAGTGGAAATTGAAGAGTGTGAATATTGCAAGATCAAGGAGTGAACTTATATTCTCTACCAAAAAGGCAAGTGATGCTTCATACTTTTGTCCCATTATTTTCACTATGCATTAGTGATATTTCTAAGTAGAACTTGCATGGAATTTTTGCTAGTAGATGAAACCTTAGTAGAAATTTCCTAAGTTAAGATTCCTACTACCATCATGCTTAGATTATCTAGTAGAAAACAAGGGTGGATTATAATCATGCTATGGAATATTTCTAAGTCAAGGACTTGTGTTTTGTTTAATAAAACAACTAAATGAATGAATCACCTGGGTGGAATGGAAGGAATGGTTTGTGTTGAGTGGGTACACAAGGCCCATTTCTATGGTTTACCTTGTGTATCTCACTTGTGGATGGCCACCCAGGAACAAAGAGATTTGAGATGTCAAATGTTGAGAAGCTTCAAGTGCAGCCACTTGGCATTATGGGCTCTGCCTGGATCATACAGGTTGCAACAACTTAGCCAAATGGACAGTTGGTGGTAGGGGTATGATAGGTTGGAACGCGTCCATTATGGTCTAAGGGAAGGCTTCTGAAAGATCGTGTCTTGGTGAAACCAAGTCTTGTGGGGAAAGGGCACCACCTCTGCAGAGTGTAAAAATATAAGTACTTAGCCATGTCCCTGGTAAAGGACAATTTGAGCATCAAGACATGGAATCTATCAAGAATCTCCTCATCCAAATTTCTCAGTTAAAAACTTGTGGTTGAACAAGGGTTGAAGGATCACCAATTTCTATTGGGAGATGCCTTGGGTGATTTTGTCAAGCAAAAACTTAGTGTTTTTCAAATGATAAGGAAAATCTATTTTGAGCAAAGCAAGCCTAAGCTCCACTTAGCCAAATGCATATAGATGATAGACTCCACTATACTACCATAGTATCACTTGCCAATACAATTCAAATGTATTGACCCTTGTGGTTATAACTTATTATGGTTCAGGTTTGTTTGGTGTTAGTGAGATGTGTTGATTATGATTACAAGTCTACAACCAACATGTTTGCATGTGGCACTTTGAAGATGAAGGACCCCATGCTATAGTTATTTCTGCTGCATTGTACTGAGATAGCCATATGAGCTATGTAAGATCTAATAAATTATTTTATTCCTGGTTATAAAGTTGTATTATGACCTTTTTTTTCTTGATATTACATCTTAACTGTGGATGCTAGCTATTGATCCAGGGACTAGCATTGTAAACACAGGGATCTCTACCTTATTAAAGGTTGGGACCTCTACAGATGGTATCAGTGTAGCGTTCGCAGCATAGAAAACAAAAAATTTCCTACGATGTGAACTATATACCAAGATCTATCTACTAGATACAAACAACGGGCGGATGTATATCTGTAGAGAACATACCCTTGAAGACCGACAAAGCTTAACGAGTTCAACTCGTGGTTGATGTAGACGATCTCTTGCCGATCTCAAGATCGAGAGGAAGTCCTAGCGCCGCAAATCAGCAGCGCATCCGTGCTCGCACACACGTTCGAGGCACCGAGCAACCTCCGCCTCCTCGCTCCAGCGATGCAGCGGAAGCACAACTCTTTCTTGCTGAATAGCCACCGGGAACATGTATCTCGCTAGTCCGAGACCATGGGGGATAAATTCTAGAGGGGGAGAGAGATCCTTCACGAGGAGGTGTGAGAGACAAGTGAGGAGGGGGGCTCCTTTTATAGGAGGAGGGGGGAACCCCAAGGGGGTGGCCGGCGCATGGGGGCTGCCCCCTTGCCCTCCCCTCTTCATGTGGGTGGACACTCCACTCACAAATCTCCTTTAAATTCCCTCCACTCAAAAGTCCACTCAAATTCCCATTAAATTTCCACCAAATTTAATGCAAACTCTCATTAAATAAAACTCTTTTATTTTATTCAGAATTTTGTCAATTACTTTAATTACAAACATTCACAAATAACCCCTTGCTATAATTCTATTTCACATGCATAACCACTTTATGTAATTTCACCTGAAAACCTGTTTCGGTATCTAGTGAAATAAATTCCTGCGCTTGTTCATTCTTTCGGCATCAAACATTTGCTCCAATTGGATGTCGGTGTCTCTTAAGTGTGTCACCCTACGGTTCGTGAATAATGTGGACATGATCGAGACCCCTCTCGGATCAATAATCGGAAGCGGGATCTGGAGACCCATACTGACTCCCACACATTCAACGATGAATTTCTTGTGATCGTCAGAACCTTTTACGCTAGTATCTTAATCCCTTTGTTTCACGATATATTACATGTCCGAGATTTGATCATCGGTATCTCCATACCTAGTTTGATCTCGTTACCGACATGCACTCTTTTCTCGTTCCTGTGATATAACATTCTAGTGATCAAATCACTTGCTTGCAAGCTAATCAATGTGATATCACCGAGAGGGCCCAGAGTATATCTATCCGTCATCGGGATGAACAAATTCCACTCTCGATCCATGAGCCTCAACATAACACTTTATTAGTTCTGAATCCATCTTTATAATCACCCTGTTATGGTGTGACGTTTGATGTTATCAAGAAACTCTTCCGGTGTTAGTGATTGACATGATCTCATGGTCTAAGGATTAGGATCACTTCATAAGTTGTTATAGCAATATAAACTCAATGACTTTGATCGTAATGCTATACTTCGGATGAATGTTCATCACACCATTACACTAATGTTGTGATCCCGTTATTAACAACATCCAATGTCCATGATCAGGAAACCTTGATCATCTTGTTAATCAACGAGCTAGTTTATGAGAGAGGCATAACTAGGAACTTTCTGTTTGTTTATCAAACACACATGTATTAAAGTTTCCGTATTAATACAATTATAGCATGCAAAATAAACATCTATCATATACTTGGAATACACATAATAAACACTTTATTATTGCCTCTCAGGGCATATTCCCTTCAGTCTCCCACTTGCACTAGAGACAATAATCTAGTTACATAGTGATAAATCTAACACCCATTGAGTTCTGGTGTTGATCATGTTTTGCTCTAGGGAGAGTTTTAGTCAACGGATCTGCTACATTGAGATCCGTATGTACTTTACAAATCTTTATATCTCCATCCTTGACATGCTCGCGGATGGAGTGAAACCGGCGCTTAATATGCTTGGAATTCTTGTGAGACCTTGGCTCTTTGGCATTGGCAATGGCACCATTGTTGTCACAATAGATCACCATTGGGTCCAACGCGTTTGCCACCACTCCTAGTTCGGATATGAACTCCTTCATCCAAACTGCTTCCTGAGCCGCTTCTGAAGCAGCAACATATTCGGCCTCCGTTGTTGATCCCGCTACCACAGGTTGTTTGGAGCTCCTCCAACTAACCGCTCCGCCATTCATGAGAAATACGTATCCGGATTGAGACTTAGAGTCATCCAGATCGGTGTCAAAGCTAGCGTCGACATAACACTTAGCGACGATCTCTTCTTCACCTCCGTATACAAGAAACATATCCTTAGTTCTTCGTAAGTACTTAAGGATATTCTTGACCGCTATCCAGTGTTCCGAACCTGGATCCGATTGGTACCTACTAGTAAAACTAATAGCATGTGCCACATCCGGTCTTGTACATAGCATGGCGTACATTATAGAGCCTATGGCTAAAGCATAGGGGACTTTGTCCATTATCTCTCTTTCTTCCGCCGAAGCCGGACTTTGAGTCTTACTCAATGTCTTGCCTTGCAACATAGTTAAGAACCCCTTCTTACTTCCGTCCATTTTAAACTTCTTTAAAATCTTATCAAGGTATGTACTTTGCGATAGCCCTATTAGGCGCCTAGATCTATCTCTATAGATCTTTATGCCTAATATGTATGACGCTTCACCTAGGTCCTTCATTGAAAATTTGCTGTTTAGATAACTTTTAACATTGTTTAAAAGATCTATATCATTTCCGATCAATAATATGTCATCCACATATAATATCAGAAATGCCACATTGCTCCCACTCACTTTCTTGTAAATACAAGCTTCTCCATAATTTTGGACAAATCCAAACTCTTTGATCACCTCATCAAAGCGGAGATTCCAACTTCGTGATGCTTGCTTCAATCCATAGATGGATCGCTGAAGCTTGCACACCTTGTTAGCATCCTTACGATCAACAAAACCCTTTGGTTGTATCATATACAACTCTTCTTCAATATTACCATTGAGAAACGCGGTTTTGACATCCATCTGCCATATCTCATAATCGAAATATGCAGCAATTGCTAACATAATCCTAACTGACTTTAGCATCGCTACGGGAGAGAAAGTCTCATCGTAGTCAACTCCTTGAATTTGTCGAAACCCCTTTGCGACAAGTCGAGCTTTATAGACGGTCACATTACCATCAGCATCAGTTTTCCTTTTGAAAATCCATTTGTTCTCCATGGCCTTTCGGTCGTGAGGTAATTCCACCAAGTTCCAAACTTGATTTTCATACATGGATTCCATCTCGGATTTCATGGCTTCTAACCATTTGTTGTTATCCGGGCTCATCATCGCTTCTTCATACGTCGCAGGGTCATCATTTTCATCAACCATGAAATTCATGACAGGATTTCCGTACAGCTCGGGAGCTGCACGCGTCCTGTTTGACCTGCGAGGTTCGGTAGTACTCTCTTTTGGAGTTTCATGATCATTATCATTAGTTCCCTCTTCAACAGGTGGAGCCAACTCCGGAACAACTTCCGGCGCTGCGCTACTCGCCATACTTTGAAGAGAAGGTTCCACAACCTCTTCGAGTTCTACCTTCCGACTACTCACACCTTTCGCGAGAAACTCTTTCTCTAGAAAGGATCCATTCTTGGCAACAAAAACCTTGCCCTCGGATCTGTGATAGAAGGAATACCCAATAGTTTCTTTAGGGTATCCTATGAAGATGCATTTTTCCGCTTTGGGTTCGAGTTTATCCGATTGAAGTTTCTTCACATAAACATCGCATCCCCAAACTTTAAGAAATGACAGCTTAGGTTTGTTTCCAAACCACAATTCATACGGTGTCTTTTCAACGGATTTACATGGTGCCCGATTTAAAGTGAATGCAGCAGTTTCTAGTGCATAACCCCAAAATGACAACGGCAAGTCCGTCAGAGACATCATAGATCGAACCATATCTAATAAAGTACGATTACGACGTTCCGACACACCATTTCGCTGTGGTGTTCCGGCAGGTGTGAGTTGTGAAACAATTCCACACTCTTTCATGTGAGTGCTAAACTCGTAACTTAGATACTCACCTCCACGGTCGGACCGTAGAAATTTGATCTTTCTATTACGATGATTTTCCACTTCATTCTGAAATTCCTTGAACTTTTCAAAGGTTTCAGACTTGTGTTTCATCAAGTAGATATAACCGTATCTACTCAAATCATCCGTGAAAGTAACAAAATAACAATATCCACCTCGCGCCGACACACTCATTGGACCACATACATCAGAATGTATGATTTCCAATAAATCTGTCGCCCGTTCCATTGAACCGGAAAACGGCGTTCTAGTCATCTTGCCCATAAGGCATGGCTCACATGTATCAAATGATTCATAATCAAGTGATTCCAAAAGTCCATCCGAATGGAGCTTCTTCATGCGTTTAACGCCAATATGACCTAGATGGCAGTGCCACATATATGCGGATATATCATCATTAAGTTTAATCCTTTTAGCATCAACATTATGAATATGTGTAACATTATCATCGAGATCTAATAGAAATAAACCATTCATCATCGGTGCATGACCATAAAAGATTTCATTCATATAAATGGAACAACCATTGTTCTCGGATTTAAATGAATAACCACTTCGCATCAAACACGATCCAGATACAATGTTCATGCTCAGTGCAGGCACCAGATAACATTTATTCAAGTTTATAACTAATCCCGACGGCAAGTGGAGAGGCAGCGTTCTGACGGCGATCACATCAACGCTTGATCCATTGCCGACACGCATCCTGACCTCACCCCTTGCTAGCGGTCGCTTGTTCCGCAGCCCCTGATTCGAGTTACAAATATTAGCAACTGAACCGGTATCAAATACCTAGGTGCTACTGCGAGCACTAGTCAAGTACACATCAATAACATGTATATCATATATACCTTTGTTTGCCTTGCCGGCCTTCTTGTCTGCCAGATACTTGGGGCAGTTGCGCTTCCAGTGGCCAGTCCCCTTACAATAGTAGCACTCGGAATCAGACTTAGGTCCAACTCGGGGTTTCTTTTTAGGCGCGGCAATAGGCTTGCCGCCCTTACTTCCCTTCCGTTTTCCCTTCTTGTCTTTCTTGAAACCAGTGTTCCTATTGATCATCAACACTTGATGTTCCTTTTTGATCTCCACTTCTGCAATTTTAAGCATTGACAGAAGCTCGGGGAGAGACTTCTTCATGCCTTGCATATTATAGTTCATCACGAAGCTCTTATAGCTAGGTGGCAGAGACTGCAGAACACGATGGATGCCTAAGTCAATGGGAATCGATATTCCCAAGGACACAAGCTTATCGGCGTAACCCGACATCTTGAGTACATGCTCACTAACGGAGATGTGCTCTTCCATCATGCAGCTAAAGAACTTTTCTGAAGCGTTGTAGCTCTCTATAGCAGCATGTGTGTCGAAAATCATTTTCAACTCACCCATTGTATCAAATGCATTGCCGTTTTCGAAACGCTTTCGAAGTTCCGGCTCTAGCCCATACAATATGCCGCAATGAACTAAGTTGTGGTCCTCCTGACGAGTCTGATAGACATTCTTCTCCTCATCAGGGGCATCATCAAAAGGTGGGGGGCCTAACGGCGCTTCTAGCACATATTGCTTTTGTGCAGCAGAGACGATAATCCTCAAATTCATGGCCCATTCGGTAAAGTTGCTACCGTTCGTTGCTAGTTTCACTTTCTCCATGAACACATTGAAATTAAAAGCAGGTGGTGCCATCTACAACAGAATTTGTAAAGTTTAGACTAAGTGTATGATAGATTGAGTTCAACTAATCTATATTACGAATGAACTCCCACTCAAAAACGACATCCCTCGTGCCTTTTTGGTGATTACATGAACCAAATCCACTACACCAAGTCCGATCATCACGTGAGTCGGTATAGCTTCAAAGGCGAGCATCAAATGGGCATCATATCAACTATATGACTCATGCTTAACCTTTCGGTCCGTGTTCCGAGGCCATGTCTATACATGCTAGGCTCGCCAAGTTAGAACCTTAGTATTCGCGTGTGTAACTGTTTTATACCCGAAATATGGTCGTGGATCCAAGAACACCCGATCATCACGTGATGTCTTGGAGCGACGAAAACATAATCGGTGCATACTAAAGGAAGAACACATTCTTATCTTGATATTTAAATGAGGGATCATCTTATTATGCTAACAAAGCGCTAAACAAGCAATATAAGATGCTATCAAACATCATATGTTTATTAGTGAAATGATATGGTTCCCGCAGATGATCTCTATCATGTGCATCGTGGTATGATCACTATCATACCTATATCTGTAAATCCAAGGTCTATGGATTTTACACGCTATGTGTGTTGTAAGAGTATCATCTCATACTTCTACTTACAACACTACCATATCATAACACTAGCCCAGCAACAATCTAAACTAGACGCCTCTAATTTATCCATTGCAAGTTTTACGTGGCTTAGGGCTTTCGAGATAGAACTGTTCTTACCTACGAACATGAACCACAACAAGGATAATCAAATTGTTGACAACTCGCTTGAAAAATAGATATTGACTATAGTAGGAGAGACAGACACCCGCTAGCCACTTATGCAAACTAGTTGCATGTCAAGCGTGGAACAGGTCTCATGTGCGAGGACATGTAAAGTTTGTCCGGGCCGCTTCATCCCACTATGCCACCAATATCCAAAATTACAACAAAGGAGCAACAACATGATCATAATCGCCCACATACTCATATGTGTACTACCCGTGTAAAGTATCTACGCATAGATCCGGCTCTGATACCACTATAGGGTTCGCAGCATAGAAAACAAAAAATTTCCTACGATGTGAACTATATACCAAGATCTATCTACTAGATACAAACAACGGGCGGATGTATATCCGTAGAGAACATACCCTTGAAGACCGACAAAGCTTAACGTTCAACTCGTGGTTGATGTAGACGATCTCTTGCCGATCTCAAGATCGAGAGGAAGTCCTAGCGCCGCAAATCAGCAGCGCATCCGTGCTCGCACACACGTTCGAGGCACCGAGCAACCTCCGCCTCCTCGCTCCAGCGATGCAGCGGAAGCACAACTCTTTCTTGCCGAATAGCCACCGGGAACATGTATCTCGCTAGTCCGAGACCATGGGGGATAAATTCTAGAGGGGGAGAGAGATCCTTCACGAGGAGGTGTGAGAGACAAGTGAGGAGGGGGGCTCCTTTTATAGGAGGAGGGGGGAACCCCAATGTGATATCACCGAGAGGGCCCAGAGTATATCTATCCGTCATCGGGATGAACAAATTCCACTCTCGATCCATGGGCCTCAACATAACACTTTAGTAGTTCTGAATCCATCTTTATAATCACCCTGTCACGGTGTGACGTTTGATGTTATCAAGAAACTCTTCCGGTGTTAGTGATTGACATGATCTCATGGTCTAAGGATTAGGATCACTTCGTAAGTTGTTATAGCAATATAAACTCAATGACTTTGATCGTAATGCTATACTTCGGATGAATGTTTATCACACCATTACACTAATGTTGTGATCCCGTTATTAACAACATCCAATGTCCATGATCAGGAAACCTTGATCATCTTGTTAATCAACGAGCTAGTTTATGAGAGAGGCATAACTAGGAACTTTCTTTTTGTTTATTAAACACACATGTATTAACGTTTCCGTATTAATACAATTATAGCATGTAAAACAAACATTTATCATAAATAAGGAATACGATAATAACCACTTTATTATTGCCTCTCGGGCATATTCCCTTCAGGGAGTCCCTCCCCAACTCGGCTTCCAAGGCCGGCGGTGGAGGGAGAGGGACTTCCTCCCCAAGTAGGTTTCCTACTCTCCCTCCACCAAACAAACAGCCGTTTGACTTTTCAAATTGGCGTTTGACTTTTCAAACTAGGATTTGATTTAACCCTTTAATTTGTTCAGCGATGACACCTGGTACATGATGCAACCCTTCCAACTTGTTATGACACATTCATGTACCCTTCCTCTCCGGAGTGCCGGACATTCCGGAACCTTCTAGAACATTTCCGATGAAAACACCTGAACCATTCTCCAACCCCGAAACAGGACTTTTCTTATATGAATCTTATTCTCCGGACCATTCCGGATCTCCTCGTGATATCCCGGATCCCATCCAAGACTCCGAACAACATTCGGTCTCTTACTCATCATTCCATAACTACTGAAACAACGTCGAATCCTTAAGTGTGTCTCCCTACGGTTCGTGAATTATGCGGACATGATCGAGGCACTTCTCCGAACAATAACCAATAGAGGAATCTGGAAATTCATATGGCTCCCACATATTTCTACGATTACTTTGCGATCGAATGAACCACTTACATACGATACCAATTTCCCTTTGTCTCACGATAGTTTACTTATTCGAGGTTTTGATCGTCGGTATCTTTGCATACCTAGTTCAACCTCGTTACTGATAAGTACTCTTTTCTCGTTCCTGTGACATGTGATCCCTTGTGAGCCAGTCACATGCTTGCAAGCCAATTGGATGACATTCCACCGAGAGGGCCCAGAGTATATCTATCCGCCATATGGATGGACAAATCCCACTCTTGATCCATGTGTCTCAACCAATACTTTCTGAACACTCAATGCCACCTTTATAGCCACCCAGTTACGGTGTGGTGTTTGATGTCATCAAAGCATCCTTCCGTTGATGGTGATATGCATGATCTCATGGTCGAAGGAATTAGGTTACTATGTATCAGAAAGCATATAGCAATTGAAATATTAAAATGACTTGATCTTTATGCTACGCTTATCTATAGGAGTATGTCCATCATTTCATTCTCCTAACGATCTGATCTTGTTGTTAATTACATCTCAATGTTCATGATAGGGAAACCACAATCATTTATTAACCAACAAGCTAGTATTATGAAGAGGCTTTACTAGGGATTTCAAATTAGGTTTACAAATCACACAAGTATTAATGTTTCCTTGTTAATACTATTATTAGCATGAATGTAAACATTTATCATAAACACAAAGATATAATAATAACTATATTTATTATTGCCTCTAAGGCATATCTCCAACAGGGCCAGACCCACCCTAGGCGTGGGTGGTCCCAGCCCCGCGCCTGGCTAGGGTTTGGGTACCCTGGCCGCCTCCCAGCGCCCCTTCGCCTATAAGAAGCCCCCGATGCAGAAACCCTAAGTACCCGATCAGAAATCCACGAAACCGTCTGTAGCCGCCGCCACCATCGTCCCTAGATCGGGGGATCTAAAGTTCTTCCCGGCACCCTGCCAGAGGGGAGATCATCCTGGAGGCCTTCTCTCCGGTATGATTCGTGAGTAGTTCCACCTTGGACTATGGGTCCATGTAGTAGCTAGATGGTTGTATCTCCTCCTTTGTGCTTTCATGTATAGATCTTGTGAGCTGCATTCATGATCAAGATCTAATCTATTTGTAATCATGCGTGTTGTGTTTGCGGGGATCCGATGGATATTGAGATTATTATGTTGGTTTGATTAATGGTTTTATCTTTATGATTCTATCATGTCTGTGTTGTTTGTGATCTTGCATGCTCTCCGTTGCTAGTGGTTATCTTGGCCAAGTAGTTGCTAGTGACTCCAAGAGGGAGTATTTATGCTCGATAGTGGGTTCATGCCTCTAGTTTTCAAGGGAAGTGACATAAATCTCTTCGGTTGTAGATGTGTTGTTGCTACTAGGGAGAAAACAATGGTCTCTTGTTCATGGAACATGTGGACTATTTACCTTACACACTTTGCTTAAAGCAATTGTCTGTTGCTTGCAACTTAATATTGGAGGGGGTTCGGATGATAACCTGAAGGTGGACTTCTAATCATAGATGCAGTTGGATGACGGTCTATGTATATTGTTGTATTGCCCAATCAACCTCATAGGATCTTTCTGGCTAGTAATTGCATTGTTATGCCTTGCTCAGTTCCTGTCAATTGCCCCGCTGTAATTTGTTTACCCTTCATGCCATGTTTTTTTATCTAAGGAGAGCACCTCTAGTGAACTATGGACCACGGTCCAATCTTTACCATTGATACATCTTCCACTGTTACTTGTTTACTTGCTGCAAACCATTACATTCCACACCCTTTTTGATTTGAGCAACAGAAGATGTTTGAAAAAATTATTTTCTACCTGCTGGTCTGTTTTGACAGATTTCTGCCATTATTTACATTTGCTTCTTATTGATTCCTTTTTGAGCTCTCTTCAGGTAAATTGAGTTTGTATGAAGGAGTTACTACAGTAGCTTGTGTTTTTAGTGAAAAGCCTTTCTGTTCCAAAGCTTTGCCAGTGGTCTAATATCTTTTGAATAAGCTAATGTTGCTAATGAAGATTGTGTGAAGTTTTGTATGAAGGAAAAATTTCAGGTGTAGAGAGAGAATGATGCAATGAGATGAAGAATGGACAAAATATCAAGCTTGGGGATGCCACCATGGTGTCAACCCAAGAAATATCCAAGAATTACAAGCTTCAAAGCTTGGGGATGCCCAAGGCACCCCCTTCTTCATCAATAAAAAGCTTAGGTCTGTCTAGACACTTTGTTTTTATTGTTTCATGCACAATTGTGTTGTTCTTGGAGCGTCTTAGTTTTCGTTTGCTTTTCTTAGTTTGTTTAGTTTTATTTAGTAGTTTGGACCCCCGCTCTCTCTGTGTTGTTTTGCAAATAAGTTTGCTTGGTGTTTGGAAAGGAGTAGTAAGTTCTTGCTTGAAGTGCAAGCTGAGCTTGCATTGAGTGTGACTTAGACTTTAGCGTGACATGCTAGGTGTTGTTTTAGCATTATGCTTAGTGATTATTGCTGTAGCATGTATTGTTCTAAACAATTGGGATTGCTTAGTGTGCCTTGAAGAAATTATGCATTTTTTAGCGTGCAAAAGCATAGTATTGTGGTATTCTCCTTTGATGTTTTGCTTGGGTTGACTTGGCACATGCTCACACCATGTTATGACTATGAAAAGTCACCATTAGCCTCTATGATTATTTAGTCCTTGACTTGTAGTACCACTCTTTGCTTTGATTTGTTTGCTTTGTTGCATTGCATAATTTTGGCCATTATTGCTCTCTTAGTTGGTTGCTCCCAGTCTTTTGCTAGCCTCCACTTGTATGAGTAAGTTCTAATAATGCTTCCAACTCCCAAGAAACCAAGTTATTCCAAAGTGTACATTATAAACTCCTATGCATGGTGTGTTACACCACTCCAAGGTATATTCTTGTTTTCATCTATTTTCCAATTAAAAAACTATTTTGTTATGTGAAAACTTAGTGATTAAAGCCCTCACGAACTTGATGGCACACTTTATTCTTTGCCCCTAATAAACTTGAAACAGTGTGACAACTTTGTTGTATATGCTTGCACTTATAAGTTGGAATTAGCAGAACTGTGTTGTCACGGGGAATGTTTTCAGCATTTCACTTGTACCTTGTTGTACTCAATTGATATCATGTTCTTTTGTCTATGGATGTCACCGGTGTGAAATAAAGAGGGAACTTGTAAGTCCATGGAGTTTGTATCCTATGTTAGAGAAACGCCTAGGCCGCTAGCCTAAGCCATGCCTAATCATGGTGGAAACTTGCAGCATCACCATAGTAACATCTATGAAGCATTCTTCCTACAAAAAAAGAGAGAGACATTGAGAAAAGAGGAAAGAGAGAAAAAAGCACCATATTACCATAGTACATAAAAAGAATTGCTGAGATGCTCATTGTCTGTTTATCTTGTCATTTTGGTTATGGGAAAGCTCCTGTACCATGTGCAAGGGGTACCCCGTTGGCGGTTCTCAATGATATGCAAATACTTAAAGTGACAAGAACTTACCTGGACCCAAAGTTGAGTATGCATGAGGTGTGGCCCTCGTATTCAAGGGACTTGAGATTGCCAACTTATACTTCGTCAAGCATATACTACATCTTTGCCACTTTAACCTTAATCACTTCAAGATGCTTATGATAGGGGCAATGAGGGCTGAAAGCTAACAAGTACCATAATTTTTGGAAGCTCTTTTTGAAACTTGTAATCCCTACTTACTTTATAAAAAGGCCTTTCTTCCACCATTATTGAGTCTCCACCTTCTACCTTTAGGAACCATTAAGAGAGCATAGTTGTCATTATGTGTGCAATGTTCCAAAGCTTATTGATTGATGCATATTGTGATATTACTTGTTCTTGTGCTATCTGTTTCTAGTCACCCTTGTGAACTTTGTAGGTGTACTATGCATTATATTGCTACTCTATGAGGGACAAGATGATTGCCACTATGCTATGTTTTCTGCATGTGAAACAAACAAACGTTTTTCAATGCATGTTATTCATGATCTTTGTTTGTAGCTTGCCATGTTGCATGCATAATTACTATGTCCTATTGTTAGAACTCCATCTTTAATGCACAGTTTAGAGTTCTTTGATCCCATCTTTCAATGCTTGCAAATGGTTGGATCTTTATTGTGAGGGTGCATGTCACCTCAAAAATTATTCTTTTATCACTTACCTACTCGAGGACGAGCAGGAGTTAAGCTTGGGGATGCTGATACGTTGGAAACGTATCTATAATTTTTGATGCTCCATGCTTGTTTAGTATCTACTTTGCTTTACTTGTCCACACTTTGAGGTGCTTTTTACATGTTTTCTGGTACTAACCTATTAACAAGTTGCAATAGTGCGAGATGCCTGTTTTCTGTTGTTTTTGGTTTCAGAAAAGTTAGCAATGAAATATTCTTGGAACTGGACGGGACAAACGCCAAAGTCAATAACTTTCCGTGGGGAACAAGAAGTCCAGAGGGGAGCCCGGAAGGCCAGCTAGGGGGACCAGACCCAACCTAGGCGCGGGTGGGCCCAGCCCCGTGCCTGGCTAGGGTTTGGGCACCCTGGCCGCCTCCCGGTCTCGCCCCTTCGCCTATAAGAAGCCCCCGATGCAGAAACCCTAAGTACTCGATCAGAAATCCACGAAACCGTCTGTAGCCGCCGCCACCATCGTCCCTAGATCGGGGGGATCTGAAGTTCTTCCCGGCACCCTGCTAGAGGGGAGATCATCCCGGAGGCCTTCTCTCCGGTATGATTCGTGAGTAGTTCCACCTTGGACTATGGGTCCATGTATTAGCTAGATGGTTGTATCTCCTCCTTTGTGCTTTCATGTATATATCTTGTGATCTCCGTTCATGATCAAGATCTAATCTATTTGTAATCATGCATGTTGTGTTTGCGGGGATCCGATGGATATTGAGATTATTATGTTGGTTTGATTAATGGTTTTATCTTTATGATTCTATCATGTCTGTGTTGTTTGTGATCTTGCATGCTCTCCGTTGCTAGTGGTTATCTTGGCCAAGTAGTTGCTAGTGACTCCAAGAGGGAGTATTTATGCTCTATAGTGGGTTCATGCCTCTAGTTTTCAAGGGAAGTGACAAAAATCTCTTCGGTTGTAGATGTGCTGTTGCTACTAGGGAGAAAACAACGGTCTCTTGTTCATGGAACATGTGGACTGTTTACCTTACCCACTTTGCTTAAAGCATTTGTCTGTTGCTTGCAATTTAATACTGGAGGGGGTTCGAATGATAACCTGAAGGTGGACTTCTAGTCATAAATGCAGTTGGATGACGGTCTATGTATATTGTTGTATTGCCCAATCAACCTCATAGGATCTTTCTGGCTAGTAATTGCATTGTTATGCCTTGCTCAGTTCCTGTCAATTGCCCCGCTGTAATTTGTTTACCCTTCATGCCATGTTGTTTATCTAAGGAGAGCACCTCTAGTGAACTATGGACCCCGGTCCAATCTTTGCCATTGATATATCTTCCACTGTTACTTGTTTACTTGCTACAAACCATTACCTTCCACACCATATGCGTAGAGGTCCCAACCTTTAATAAGGTAGAGATCCCTGTGTTTACAATGCTAGTCCCTGGATCAATAGCTAGCATCCACAGTTAAGATGTAATATCAAGAAACAAAGGTCATAATACAACTTTATAACCAGGAATAAAATAATTTATTACATCTTACATAGATCATATGGCTATCTCATTACAATGCAGCAGAAATAACTATAGCATGGGGTCCTTCATCTTCAAAGTGCCACAGGCAAACATGTTGGTTGTAGACTTGTAATCCTAATCAACACATCTCACTAACATCAAACAAACCTGCAACATAATAAGTTACAGCCACAAGGGTCAATACATTTGAATTGTATTGGCAAGTGATACTATGGTAGTATAGTGGAGTCTATCATCTATATGCATTTGGCTAAGTGGAGCTTATGCTTGCTTTGCTCAAAATAGATTTTCCTTTTCATTTGAAAAACACTAAGTTTTTGCTTGACAAAATCACCCAAGGCATCTCCCAATAGAAATTGGTGATCCTTCAACCCTTGTTCAACCACAAGTTTTTAACTTAGAAATTTGGATGAGGAGATTCTTGATAGCTTGCATGTCTTGATGCTCAAATTGTCCTTTACCAGGGACATGGCTAAGTACTTAGATTTTTACACTCTGCAGAGGTGGTGCACTTTCCCCACAAGACTTGGTTTCACCAAGACAAGATCTTTCAGAAGCCTTCCCTTAGACCAGAATGGACGTGTTCCAACCTATCATACCCCTACCACCAACTGTCCATTTGGCTAAGTTGTTGCAACCTATATGATCCAGGCAGAGCCCATAATGCCAAGTGGCTGCACTTGAAGCTTCTCAACATTTGACATCTCAAATCTCTTTGTTCCTGGGTGGCCATTCACAAGTGAGATACACAAGGTAAACCATATAAATGGGCCTTGTGTAACCACTCAACACAAACCATTCCTTCCATTCCACCCAGGTGATTCATTCATTTAGTTGTTTTATTAAACAAAACACAAGTCCTTGACTTAGAAATATTCCATAGCATGATTATAATCCACCCTTGTTTTCTACTAGCTAAGCTAAGCATGATGGTAGTAGGAATCTTAACTTAGGAAATTTCTACTGAGGTTTCATCTACTAGGATTTCCCATGGCATAGTTTACACTTAGCAAAAATTCCATGCAAGTTCTACTTAGAAATATCACTAATGCATAGTGAAAATAATGGGACAAAAGTATGAAGCATCACTTGCCTTTTTGGTAGAGAATATAAGTTCACTCCTTGATCTTTCAATATTCACACTCTTCAATTTCCACTACAATTCAATCAAGCAAGCAAGAATTCAATCTACCACTCAAGCAATTCATCACATAAAATAATAGACACAAAGCAATGCATGCAAACATGCCAAAGATTGTTTTATTTGGAAAAGTGGTTTCTAACATGTTATAAACATTCTAAAACACCTATTGGTCATTTTATATAAGTGGCAAAATTTTTGCAAAAGATTTTACTTATAAACCATTTTTAAACTAAATTAATATTTTATGTGGTTGAAAATGCCTTTAGCAAAGCAACAATCTTTATAGGGTTCACCAAATACATTTTTAATTCTAAAACTTAGGGTTTGGGGTCAGAGAGTTTAAATCAAAACATTTCCCAAAGGTTTTTCTCCAATAAGTATTTTCAACATATAAACAACATTTTTATTTGACTAGAAATGCTTTAATTCAAAGATTTATTCTCTTGCTTCACAAAATATGTTTTTGAACCTATAATTTGGTTTCTATGGTCAGTAGGTTCAAAACAATCTATTTGCCAAAGATTTTATCACAAAAATAATTTTAGAATGAATTTTATATTCTAAATATGCCTACACAAGTTTCTGCAAAAACAACCAATTTAACAGAAGCAATTTACTAAAAAAAAGTGCATGGTTGGATAGGATTTGTCTTGCTGATTTCATTAATATAAAATTTGCAAAATTTGGACGTGTGGTTCGAAAGTTATGCAATTTACAAATTTGATCATCTAATAGATCAAATCCTGTTTTTAAAACAAACTATGGGCCACGGGTCTTGTTCTGATAGGCTGAAAACGGTTCGCGTGGATCGACTAACGTGGTGCGTTGGATTTTAAACAGATCGTGTGGCGCAGATGAGTTCTTACCCCTTCGTTAAGTCGTTTGTTTCTACGCGTCCGATCTAAATCGAATGGTTCTGATCTACTCGACCACAAAGTGGCAGCGCTGCAACGGCGACAGGCGGCGGCGCGCTCAGACGAGGGTGGCGATGGCGATGAAGGAAGCAAAAGAGACAGGGGAGGGGCTCACCGAGATCGCCGTGCTTCGCTGATGCTCAACGTGTCCTTGTCTGTTGAAGGGGCGCTTGAGGTGGACGACAATTACTCGCCGGAGTAGCTCTCTAGCACGGGTACGCACGGCCGTGGTCGAAGGCGAGTGTCTGGGTCGCAACTGATCAAGTAAACGCGTCAGGAGGGTGCGTAAGTTTGCCTAGTTTGTGAATGATCTCACCAGAGGGAAAGGGGCGCGCTGGTTTGTCGGCTACTGCTCGCCGGAGTCGAAGTAGACCGTGGCAGCGCTCCTTGGGGTTCCCCCCTCCTCCTATAAAAGGAGCCCCCCTCCTCACTTGTCTCTCACACCTCCTCGTGAAGGATCTCTCTCCCCCTCTAGAATTTATCCCCCATGGTCTCGGACTAGCGAGATACATGTTCCCGGTGGCTATTCGGCAAGAAAGAGTTGTGCTTCCGCTGCATCGCTGGAGCGAGGAGGCGGAGGTTGCTCGGTGCCTCGAACGTGTGTGCGAGCACGGATGCGCTGCTGATTTGCGGCGCTAGGACTTCCTCTCGATCTTGAGATCGGCAAGAGATCGTCTACATCAACCACGAGTTGAACGTTAAGCTTTGTCGGTCTTCAAGGGTATGTTCTCTACGGATATACATCCGCCCGTTGTTTGTATCTAGTAGATAGATCTTGGTATATAGTTCACATCGTAGGAAATTTTTTGTTTTCTATGCTGCGAACCCTATAGTGGTATCAGAGCCGGATCTATGCGTAGATACTTTACACGGGTAGTACACATATGAGTATGTGGGCGATTATGATCATGTTGTTGCTCCTTTGTTGTAATTTTGGATATTGGTGGCATAGTGGGATGAAGCGGCCCGGACAAACTTTACATGTCCTCGCACATGAGACCTGTTCCACGCTTGACATGCAACTAGTTTGCATAAGTGGCTAGCGGGTGTCTGTCTCTCCTACTATAGTCAATATCTATTTTGCAAGCGAGTTGTCAACAATTTGATTATCCTCGTTGTGGTTCATGTTCGTAGGTAAGAACGGTTCTATCTCGAAAGCCCTAAGCCACGTAAAACTTGCAATGGATAAATTAGAGGCGTCTAGTTTAGATTGTTGCTGGGCTAGTGTTATGATATGGTAGTGTTGTAAGTAGAAGTATGAGATGATACTCTTACAACACACATAGCGTGTAAAATCCATAGACCTTGGATTTACAGATATAGGTATGATAGTGATCATACCACGATGCACATGATAGAGATCATCTGCGGGAACCATATCATTTCACTAATAAACATATGATGTTTGATAGCATCTTATATTGCTTGTTTAGCGCTTTGTTAGCATAATAAGATGATCCCTCATTTAAATATCAAGATAAGAATGTGTTCTTCCTTTAGTATGCACCGACAATGTTTTCGTCGCTCCAAGACATCACGTGATGATCGGGTGTACTTGAATCCACGACCATATCTCGGGTATAAAACAGTTACACACGCGAATACTAAGGTTCTAACTTGGCGAGCCTAGCATGTATAGACATGGCCTCGGAACACGGACCGAAAGGTTAAGCATGAGTCATATGTTTTGATATGATGACCATATGGATGCTCGCCTTTGAAGCTATACCGACTCACGTGATGATCGGACTTGGTGTAGTGGATTTGGTTCATGTAATCACCAAAAAGACACGAGGGATGTCGTTTTTGAGTGGGAGTTTATTTCTAATTTGGATTAGTAGAACTCAATTTATCATAAATTAAATCAAAGTGAATTTGCATAATTTGTTGTAGTCATTGGCATTCGTTCACCGCCTTATGCTTAGTTATAATTGAGATAATAGAACTATAGAATTCTGGATATATACTTTACGAATTGGTATCGTATTGTGTTGAGTGTCAATCAAAGTTTAAAGTCCTATTGCAAACTTTCAGCAAACTCTGTTTACTCCATGAAATTTAATAATTGGTATTAAATCGAGAGTAACAATTCCAGTGTTAGTATCTTAAGTATCATGTTTGCCTCCACGATTCTTGATTGTTTTAATATCAAGTTTATCTAGGAGCTGAAAGAATAGTTTCAGAAACCATCATGTGTGGCAGATATAACGATATCTGAAACAATGTTTTGGTTGCAATATGATAGAGTATAATATATGTTCTCATATTGGATGAGAATTTACGAAGGTTGGAGATGCTAGACATCCTAATCATCCAAAAGGGTTTTGGAAAGTAATGTTATACTCACGATTCTCCTTTATAAGCTAAATTGGCTTGATCATGAAAGTCGTCATGATAAGGATGAATAGAAGATGTATGTAAAGTGTTTACTACACTAAAAGATTACTAAAGAATGGATTTTGAAAGAATACCGATCATTTTGATGATGGTGATCTACTTCAAAGTGCAAGTCCAAAGGTATTATTATTTGAATATACACGCTTTGGACTATATGTATATGGCGCCACTTTTGATGTTGATAAATTCTTTTAAAAGGAAAAGGAAATGCTGAAAGAGAATCTATAAAATATATTTGGCAGAAAAGAAAAGATTGGAAATATCCAATTTAGGTATATGGATGATATACATGTTATGGTTGTATTCTTTGCTTGTTAAACAATGTGGTTCTTGGGTATTGGATACCGAATTGGTTGGTATGAAATTTCATACGGAACGACGCAATTCATGAACCACAATGGCCTAAGTAACTAGCAAGAGAATATGTGATGATGTTCATCGAAAACAAACAAACCGTTGTTTGTATTTCTCGTTGACATCAAAGCTTGACTTCAAGATTTGTTTTAATAATTGTTATTTGAATCAGGTATTATAAGAACAAAGGTTGTTCAAATAATTACCGTATTCCATATAAGATGGATGATTTACAAATCTAGTTGGAGAAATCACATCCATAAAACCTAATGCTAAAATGTCGCAAGACAAATGATTGAAAGATCACTTACGAAGTGACATCGCCGTTTAAATTATATTGGAAAGAAAACATGAAGAATCTCCATTTTCATGGATTTTTGGAGTCTTTGATTTGATCAAGTGACGCTTGTGAGACTTTCCTCGGGATAATTAAAACTTCGTTCAAAGGCCAAAGAAGAACGAACGACTAAAATATTGGAATTTATACATATCGATGTATGTAGTCCATTATGTGTAGTCGTAAGCGATGGGTTTCAACTTCATATACTTTCTCCGGAAATTGAGTGAATAATTCACTTAATGAGAAAGAAGTGTGAAATATTTGAAAATGTTCAAAGACTTTCAAGATGAAGTGAAAATCAGTGTAACAAGAAAATAAATGAATTATGATTTTATCATAAAGGGATTTATTTGAGTTGCAAGTTTAGCAAAACATCTAGATTTACATCTCCCGAAACACCATAGGAGTATGGAGTGTTTGAGATTTGTAATGAAACCTTGTGAGACATGGTTGGATCAAAGGTGTTATTTATAAAACTGCCATTATGTTTTAAAAGATTAAAAGCTTTAGAGACTACCGCTTTTACACTGAAAAGAGCTCCATCTTGATCCGGTGAAATGACACCATGGAAGTTATGGTTTGGGGTAAAACCCAAGTTGTCATTTCTTAAATTTTGGTATGCTAAACATAAGTAAGATGTTTACAACCGAAGTCGGATGAGCATGTCTTTGTAGGTTATTTCGAATAACAATTGGTTATTCCTCCATAACACCAAAGACAAAAGGGTTTGTCACTTGAAACGTGAAGTTTCTTGAAAAAGGAATTTTTTCGTAAAAGTTAAGTGGGAGGACAATAGAACTTTGATAAGGTTAACGAACCTTAACTAAATATGCTGAGTTGCGCAGCGCCGGAAGATGTTCCGGAGGCAGCCAGAATGCTCATGGATTATGTGCCTCAAATGTTGCGGTCACAGAGATCTAAGTTCCTATTGAACCAAGTCGGTCGAATAAACAATCAAATACTAAGATTTGAGAGTAAATCATTATTGTTTGACAATGATGAACCGACTATATGCAAAGAAGAGATGATGGGCCCTGGCTCCGTCAAATGGCTCGAAGCCATAAAATCCGTGATAGTTCCATACACGAGAAATCAAGTTTTGAACTTGGAAGACCCTCCGGAAAGGTGTAAAAACCTATCGGTCATATTTGGATCTATAAAGAAATAGACATGGATGTTTCACATCTATGAAATAGTCGACATGTCGTAAAGTATTTTACGACAATGTTCAAGGAGTTGACTATGACAAGATTTGATCTTTCATAGCGATATTTAGTCTGAACGGATTAAAGTAGCAACCACTACATATAATTTGGTATATGGTAGATGAATAAACAAAACAAAGTTCTTCTAATAGAATGGTTACCTAGGACGTGTACATGACACGGTCCAAAGGGTTTTGTTAAATTCAAAGGATGCTAAAAGGGCATGCAAGCTTCAATGGTTGAAGTAAGCATCGCGGAGTTGGAATCTTCACCATGATGAAAAATGAGTTTTTCATCTGGAGACGATGAAGATGCTTGCATTTGCAGGAAATTAAGTGGGAGCGCTGAGACATATTTCTAATACATTATGTGAAGGACATCTTGTTGATTAGAAATGATGTATCTTTTATTGACAAAGGTTAAGAATTTCATTTCGATGAAATACTTAGGCAAAACCCGAATATTTAGCGTGAATGTCTATAGTGGATAGACTGTGACGCCAATATGGTTGTGCCAAATATACATATATGAGATATTGAAGGAGTTCAATATAGAAACGACAAGAAACAGTTCTTGTTGCATGGAAAGGAATTGAATCAAGATTCAAGTGTATCGACACTTGATAAGTGAAACAAGATTCAAGTGCTTTGACACTTGATGAGTGCAATCACGAGAATGTTTTGATCAATCATACCATGATATGTACACATCCAGATATGTCCTATGCTCTAAGTGTTATGAGCATATACCAGAATGAATCATAAAATGATCATTGGATGATAGTGAGGATATTCTTATGATCTTTTGGAAGAACTAAGAATATATTGTGTAGAGGTGACAAACAATTACAAATAGTTCATTGTAAGACGTTACATTGATACTAGTTTTGTCACAATATACAAATTAAGTTTATCTCAATTTAAACTATGGGTGGCACAATGTAATGGAAAGGAGATTCCATGATGGATTTGGAAGAGTTCCAAAGTTAAGACATTGTGACGAATACTACAACAAAAGGCTAAGTATATGACTGCTATAGTAGCAGCAAAGGAGGGAATTTGTGTCAAGTAGTTTGTTATCAAACTAAGGTGTGGTTCGCAACGGGCTAACACTAAAGATATATTGTATGACAATAGTATCGACGTGTTTTAACCCCAAGGAACTAAAGGTCTCACCGAAAGACCAAATTTATACAATGCCATCTCATTGGAGAATGAGTGATGCGTGAAGACGCAAAGACATGCAAATACACACGGACCTGAAAGCGTCAGATCCGTAGATTATGTTAACCACTTGCAATTGCGTATTTGGAACACCAGAAAGCCATAGGTGTTCAATACACAAAGTTTTCAAACTAGATTATTGTCTCTAGTGCAAGTGGGAGACTGAAGGGAATATGCCCGAGAGGCAATAATAAAGTGGTTATTATCGTATTCCTTATTTATGATAAATGTTTATTTTACATGCTATAATTGTATTAATACGGAAACGTTAATACATGTGTGTTTAATAAACAAAAAGAAAGTTCCTAGTTATGCCTCTCTCATAAACTAGCTCGTTGATTAACAAGATGATCAAGGTTTCCTGATCATGGACATTGGATGTTGTTAATAACGGGATCACAACATTAGTGTAATGGTGTGATGAACATTCATCCGAAGTATAGCATTACGATCAAAGTCATTGAGTTTATATTGCTATAACAACTTACGAAGTGATCCTAATCCTTAGACCATGAGATCATGTCAATCACTAACACCGAAAGAGTTTCTTGATAACATCAAACGTCACACCGTAACAGGGTGATTATAAAGATGGATTCAGAACTACTAAAGTGTTATGTTGAGGCCCATGGATCGAGAGTGGAATTTGTTCATCCCGATGACGGATAGATATACTCTGGGCCCTCTCGGTGATATCACATTGATTAGCTTGCAAGCAAGTGATTTGGTCACTAGAATGTTATATCACGGGAACGAGAAAAGAGTGCATGTAAGTAACGAGATCAAACTAGGTATGGAGATACCGATGATCGAATCTCGGACATGTAATATATCGCGAAACAAAAGGATTAAGATACGAGCGTAAAAGGTTCCGACGATCACAAGAAAGTCATCGTTGAATGTGTGGGAGTCAGTATGGGTCTCCAGATCCCGCTTCTGATTATTGATCCGAGAGGGGTCTCGATCATGTCCGCATTATTCGCGAACCGTAGGGTGACACACTTAAGAGACACCGACATCCATTTGGAGCAAAAGTTTCATGCCGAAAAGAATAACAAGCGCAGGAATTTATTTCACTAGATACCGAAACGGGTTTTCGGGTGAAATTGCAGAAAGTGTTTCTGCATGTGAAATGAAATACTAGCAAGGGGTTATATGTGAATGTTTGTCATTAAAGTAATTGACAAAATTCTGAATAAATAAAAGGAGTTTTATTTAATGAGAGTTTGCATTAAATTTGGTGGAAATTTAATGGGAATTTGAGTGGGTTTTTGAGTGGAGAAAATTGAAGGGCCATTTTGTGAGTGGAGTGTCCACCCACATGAATGAGGGAGAGGTGGGGGCACCCTCCATGGCCGGCGGCCATGCCCCCTTGGGCTGCCCCCCTCCCCTATATAAGGAGCCCCTCCTCTCACTTCTCACTCACACCTCCTCGTGAAGGATCTCTCTCCCCCTCTAGAATTTATCCCCCATGGTCTTGGACTAGCGAGATACATGTTCCCGGTGGCTATTCGGCAAGAAAGAGTTGTGCTTCCGCTGCATCGCTGGAGCGAGGAGGCGGAGGTTGCTCGGTGCCTCGAACGTGTGTGCGAGCACGGATGCGCTGCTGATTTGCGGCGCTAGGACTTCCTCTCGATCTTGAGATCGGCAAGAGATCGTCTACATCAACCACGAGTTGAACTCGTTAAGCTTTGTCGGTCTTCAAGGGTATGTTCTCTACGGATATACATCCGCCCGTTGTTTGTATCTAGTAGATAGATCTTGGTATATAGTTCACATCGTAGGAAAATTTTTGTTTTCTATGCTGCGAACCCTACACTCCCCTCCCCTTGGCGCGCCCCCTCCACCTATATAAGGAGGGGCAGGGCTGCCCCTCCAAGACTAACACCTAGCCCCTCTAAACCCTAACCCTAGCCGCCCCCGCCCACCATAGCCACCGCCGCCCTAGGGTTTCTCCCAAGCCGCCGAGTTGGGGCTTATAGTTGCCCTATCCTCCGGCCTAGCCCCTTCTACTTGGTGTGTCTAAACCCTAGATCATCGAGGCTCTCTCATAGTCCACCATACTCGCTCCGGTTTAAGGCGAAGCCCTGCGAGATCTTCCCTCTACTTCCGGTACCACGCTGTCGTGCTGCCAAAATCGCGAGGAGAGTGCTACAACCTCCGCTGCCTGCTGGAACAAGGGAGAGGAAGGTCTTCGTCGAGTACCGAACGTGTGACCGACTGCGGAAGCTCTGCCGGAACGCAGCGCCGGAAGGATCGTCTACGCGATCTTGAGATCGGGAAGAGTACGACTACATCACCCACGAGAATCCGCTCTCGTTAAACACTTTGGAATCTTCGAGGGTGAGTTATTCTATCGACTCGTTGCTACAATCTAGTAGATAGATCTTAGCTTGTTTGTTTGTATGCGGTAGAATTTTTTTTCCATGCTACGAACCCCTACAGTGGTATCAGAGCCAGGTTTATATGTAGATCTGTTGCACGAGTAGAACACAATGGTCATTGTGGGCGGTGGTGCTTTTATTATCAATTGCTTCTTGTGTACTTTGCATCTTGCGGTATGATGGGATGAAGCGGCCCGGGCTAACCTTACATGACATCGTTCATGAGACTTGCTCCACGCTCAACATGCAACTTGTATTGCATAAGTGGCTTTGCGGGTGTTTGTCTCTCCCATTATAGTATAGATCCAATTTACAACGGGCACTTGATAGTTCAAACATCAACGTTGTGGTTCTTGTTCGTAAGTTAGATCGACACTTATTGAAAGCCCCAAACCACGTAAAACATGCAAAGAAATTAGAGGCGTCTAACTTTGTTTTGCAGGGGTGTGCTGTGATGTGATATGGCCATGATTGTGATTATATTTGATGTATGCAATGTTCCTTATTGTAAGTTGGCAACCGGCAGGAGCCATATGGTTGTCTTTAATTTATGTTAAGACCCGCGTGTCTATTCAAAGTAGTTGTAATAGTTGAAGCCGGTGGACGACAACCATGGAGCAGCGTCATTGACCTTGATGCAATGCCGGTGATGATGGAGATCATGTTCGTGCTTGAAGATGGAGATCGGAAGCACAAAGAAGAAAGGCCATATCATATCACATATTATGAATTGCATGTGATGTTAATCCTTTATGCATCTTGTATTGCTTAGTTAACTACGATAGCATTATAAGATGATCCCTCATGCACATGAATTTCAAGTTCTATAGTGTTCATCCTTAGTGAGCACCGTTGCTAAAGCTTGTTGTTTCGAAGCACCACGTGGTGATCGGGTGTGTTAGATTATACAAGTGTATACAATGTGAGCAAGACAGATTTGCTCATGCGGAAGCTAAGGTTTTATCTTGACGAGCCTAGCATGTACAGACATGGTCTCGGAACACGGATCACCGAAAGGTAAAGCATGAATCATATAGTAGATATGATGAACATGTCGATTGTTCGCCATTGAAGCTACATCAACTCTCGTGATGATCGGTGTTGATGTGGTGGATTTGGTTCGTGTGATCACTAAAACAATGTGAGGGATATTGTTTTGAGTGGGAGTTCACCTAGATTAATTTAACTATTAGAACTCAATTTGTCATAAACTTAGTCTAAACTATTGCAAATATGTTGTAGATCACTGGCGGCCCCTACCATCAATTTTAATGCGTTCCTAGAGAAAGAAAAGTTGAAAAACAATGGAAGCAACTTCACGGATTGGTTCCGCAATTTGAGGATTGTCCTCAATGCTGGTAATTTGACATATGTGCTAGATGCACCGCTGGGTGACCCGCCTGCAGCTGATGCTACCGATGAAGTAAAGAATGTTTACCTCGCTCGGAAGAATCAGTACTCCACAGTTCAGTGTGCTATCTTGTATGGTTTAGAATCGGAGCTTCAGAAAAGGTTTGAGAATTTAGACCCACGTGATATTGTCCGTGAACTGAAACTGATTTTTGAGACTCACGCGGCAGTTGAGAGCTATGAGGCTTCTGAAAAGTTCTTTAACTGCAAGATGGAAGAGGGCAGCTCCGTCAGTGAGCATGTGCTTAAGATGTCTGGGCACGCAAACAAACTTCAAAGCTTGGGTATAGTGATTCCTAATGCTTTGGGGATTTACCGTGTCCTCCAATCACTACCACCAAGTTACAAGAACTTTGTGATGAACTACAATATGCAAAGCATGAACAAGCAGTTGCCAGAACTCTTCTCCATGTTAAAATCTGCAGAAGTGGAGATCAAGAAAGAGCACCAAGTGTTGATGGTCAATAATACCACCAAATTCAAGAAAGGCAAGTCTAAGCAAAAGGGACACTTCAAGAAGGGTGGTAAGAAAGTTACGCACCGACGAAGAAGACCAAGTCTGGACCTAAGCCTGATACAGAGTGCTTTTACTGCAAGGGAGAAGGTCACTGGAAGCGGAATTGCCCAAAGTACTTGGCGGATTTGAAGAACGGCAACATCAAGAAGAAAGGTATATCCGATATACATGTTATTGATGTGTATCTCACTAGTACTCGTACTAGTGCCTGGGTATTTGATACTGGTTCGATTGCTCATATTTGTAACTCGAAACAGGTGCTGCAAAATAAACGGAATCTAGCGAAGAACGAGGTGACGATGCGCGTGGGAAACAGATCAAAGGTTGATGTGATCGCGGTCGGCACGCTACCTCTTCATCTACCATCGGGATTAGTTTTATACTTAAATAATTGTTATTTGGTGCCTGCGTTAAGCATGAACATTATATCGGGATCTTGTTTATTGCGAGACGGTTACTTGTTTAAGTCCGAGAATAATGGTTGTTCGATTTATATGAGTAATATGTTTTATGCACATGCACCTTTGATAGATGGTATATTCTTATTGAATCTCGATAGTGGAAATACACATATTAATAACATTGAAGCTAAACGTTTGAAATCGAGCGATAACTCAACCTATATGTGGCACTGTCGTCTTGGTCACATTGGAGTGAAGCGTATGAAGAAACTCCATTCCTATGGACTTATTGAATCACTTGATTTCGAATCACTTGAATGCGAAGCATGTTTGATGGGTAAAATGACTAAGACTCCATTTTCTGGTATGATGGAGCGAGCTACGGACTTATTGGAAATCATACATACCGATGTGTGTGGTCCAATGAGTGTAGCATCGCGCGGTGGTTATCGTTATGTTCTTACCTTCACGGATGACTTGAGTAGATATGGGTATATCTATTTCATGAAACATAAGTCCAAAACTTTCGAGAAGTTTAAGGAATTTCAAAGTGAGGTTGAGAATCAACGTAACAAGAAGATTAAATTTCTACGTTCTGATTGTGGAGGTGAATATCTAAGTTACGAGTTTGGCTAGCATTTGAAGAAATGCGGAATACTTTCACAATTGACACCGCCGGGAACACCACAGCGTAATGGTGTGTCCGAACGTCATAATCGAACTCTCTTAGATATGGTTCATTCTATGATGTCACTTACAGATTTACCGCTATCATTTTGGGGTTATGCATTAGAAACAGACGCATTCACTTTAAATAGGGCACCATCTAAATCCGTTGAAACGACACCGTATGAATTATGGTTTGGGAAGAAACCTAAATTGTCGTTCCTTAAAGTTTGGGGTTGCGAAGCCTATGTAAAGAAGTTACAGCTGGACAAGCTTGAACCCAAAGCGGAAAAATGCGTCTTCATAGGATACCCAAAGGAAACTATTGGGTATACCTTCTATCATAGATCCGAAGGCAAAATCTTCGCTGCCAAGAATGGATCCTTTCTAGAGAAGGAATTTCTCTCGAAAGAAGTGACTGGAAGGAAAGTAGAACTCGACGAGGTTGTCGAACCTTCTCTCGAACTTGCGAGTAGCGCAGCACCGGAAGAAGTTCTTGTGGTGCCTGCACCAATAAGAGAGGAAGCTAATGATGATGATCATGAAACTTCGGTTGTAGTTGCTACAGAGCCTCGCAGGTCAACGAGAACTCGTACCACTCCTGATTGGTATGATCCCGTTATAAGTGTCATGTTGGTGGACAACACCAATGATCCTGCGACATATGAGGAAGCGATGATGAGCCCAGATTCCAATGAATGGCAAGAATCCATGAAATTCGAGATTGGATCCATGTACGAAAACCAAGTATGGACTTTGGTGGACTTACCGGATTGTCGGAAGGCTGTCGAGAATAAATGGATTTTCAAGAAGAAAACAGATGCTGATGGTAATGTTACTGTCTATAAAGCTCGACTTGTCGCAAAAGGGTTTCAACAAATTCAAGGAGTTGACTACGATGAGACTTTCTCACCTATAGCGAAGCTAAAGTCTATGAGGATTATGTTACCAATCGCTGCATATTATGATTATGAGATATGGCAGATGGATGTCAAAACAGCGTTCCTCAATGGAGACATTGATGAAGAGTTGTATATGATGCAACCCAAAGGTTTTGTCGATCCTAAAGATGCTAATAAGGTATGCAAACTTCAACAGTCCATATATGGATTGAAGCAAGCATCCCGAAGTTGGAATCAACGTTTTGATAAGGTGATCAAAAGTTTTGGTTTTATACAAACTTATGGAGAAGCTTATATTTACAAGAAAGTGAGTGGGAGCTCTGTAGCATTCTTAATACTATATGTAGATGACATATTTTTGATTGGGAATGATGTAGACCTTCTTAATAGTGTCAAGGAATATTTGAATAATAGTTTTTCAATGAAATATCTTGGCGAAGCAGCTTACATATTAGGCATAAAGATTTATAGAGATAGATCGAGACGCCTAATATCATTGTCACAAAGTACATATTTGGACAAAGTTCTAAAGAGGTTTGGAATGGAAGATAGCAAGAAAGGGTTCTTGCCCATGTTGCCCAATACGACCTTGGGTAAAACTCAAAGTCCAACAACGGCAGAAGATAGAGAAAGGATGAGTAAAACTCCCTATGCCTCAGCCATAGGATCTCTAATGTATGCCATGCTATGTACTAGACCCTACATTGCATATGCTGTTAGTTTGACTAGAAGATATCAAAGTGATCCAGGAGTGGATCATTGGACAGCGGTCAAAAACATCCTTAAGTACTTGAGAAGAACTAAGGATATGGTTCTTTCTTATGGAGGTGATGAACAGCTCGTTGTTAATGGTTAAACCGATGCTAGTTGGAACACCGATCCGGATGATTCTAAATCACAATCTGGATACGTATTTACTTTGAATGGTGCAGCAGTTAGCTAGAGGAGTGCAAAGCAAAGCGTTGTGGCGAGATCTTCAACTGAATCGGAATAAATGGCTGCTTCAGAGGCTTCGCAAGAAGCGATATGGATGAAAGAGTTCATTACAGAGCTCGGTGTGGTTCCAAGTGCGCTGGACCCAATGTCTATCTACTGTGATAACATGGGCGCCATAGCCAATGCGCAAGAACCAAGGTCACACAAGAAGCTGAAGCACATCAAGCTACGTTTCCACGCTATTCGAGAACATGTCCAAGATGGTGACATAAAGATTTGCAAAGTACACACAGATCTGAATGTGGCGGATCTGTTGACTAAACCTCTCCCGAGGGCAAAACATGACCAACACCAAACTGCCATGGGTGTTCGGTATATTACCATGTAATCTAGATTAGTTGACTCTAGTGCAAGTGGGAGACTGTTGGAGATATGCCCTAGAGTCAATAATAAACATAGTTATTATTATATCTTTGTGTTTATGATAAATGTTTACATTCATGCTAATAATAGTATTAACAAAGAAACATTAATACTTGTGTGATTTGTAAACCTAATTTGAAATCCCTAGTAAAGCCTCTTCATAATACTAGCTTGCTGGTTAATAAATGATTGTGGTTTCCCTATCATGAACATTGAGATGTTATTAACAACAAGATCATATCGTTAGGAGAATGATATGATGGACATACTCCTATAGATAAGCGTAGCATAAAGATCAAGTCATTTTAATAGTTCAATTGCTATATGCTTTCTGATACATAGTAACCTAATTCCTTCGACCATGAGATCATGCATATCACCATCACCGGAAGGATGCTTTGATGACATCAAACACCACACCGTAACTGGGTGGCTATAAAGGTGGCATTGAGTGTTCGAAAAGTATTGGTTGAGACACATGGATCAAGAGTGGGATTTGTCATCCATATGACGGATAGATATACTCTGGGCCCTCTCGGTGGAATGTCATCCAATTGGCTTGCAAGCATGTGACTGGCTCACAAGGGATCACATGTCACAGGAACGAGAAAAGAGTACTTATCAGTAACGAGGTTGAACTAGGTATGCAGAGATACCGACGATCAAAACCTCGGATAAGTAAACTATCGTGAGACAAAGGGAAATTGGTATCGTATGTAAGTGGTTCATTCGATCGCAAAGTAATCGTAGAAATATGTGGGAGCCATATGAATTTCCAGATTCCTCTATTGGTTATTGTTCGGAGAAGTGTCTCGATCATGTCCGCATAATTCACGAACCGTAGGGAGACACACTTAAGGATTCGATGTTGTTTGAGTAGTTATGGAATGATGAGTAAGAGACCGAATGTTGTTCGGAGTCTCGGATGGGATCCGGGATATCACGAGGAGATCCGGAATGGTTCGGAGAATAAGATTCATATAAGGAAAGTCCTGTTTCGGGGTTGGAGAATGGTTCAAGTGTTTTCATCGGAAATGTTCTAGAAGGTTCCGGAATGTCCGACACTCCGGAGAGGAAGGGTACATGAATGTGTCATAACAAGTTGGAATGGTTGCATCATGTACTAGGTGTCATCGCTGAACAAAATAAAGGGTTAAATCAAATCCTAGTTTGAAAAGTCAAACGCCAATTTGAAAAGTCAAACGGCTATTTTGTTTGGTGGAGGGAGAGTAGGAAACCTACTTGGGGAGGAAGTCCCTCTCCCTCCACCGCCGGCCTTGGAAGCCGAGTTGGGGAGGGACTCCCCTCCCCTTGGCGCGCCCCCTCCACCTATATAAGGAGGGGCAGGGCTGCCCCTCCAAGACTAACACCTAGCCCCTCTAAACCCTAACCCTAGCCGCCGCCCTAGGGTTTCTCCCAAGCCGCCGAGTTGGGGCTTCTAGTTGCCCTAGCCGCCGGCCTAGCCCCTTCTACTTGGTGTGTCTAAACCCTAGATCACCGAGGCTCTCTCATAGTCCACCATACTCGCTCCGGCTTAAGGCAAAGCCCTGCGAGATCTTCCCTCTACTTCCGGTACCACGCTGTCGTGCTGCCGGAATCGCGAGGAGAGTGCTACAACCTCCGCTGCCTGCTGGAACAAGGGAGAGGAAGGTCTTCGTCAAGTACCGAACATGTGACCGACTGCGGAAGCGCTGCCGGAACGCAGCGCCGGAAGGATCGTCTACGCGATCTTGAGATCGGGAAGAGTACGACTACATCACCCACGAGAATCCGCTCTCGTTAAACACTTTGGAATCTTCGAGGGTGAGTTATTCTATCGACTCGTTGCTACAATCTAGTAGATAGATCTTGGCTTGTTTGTTTGTATGCGGTAGAAATTTTTTGTTTTCCATGCTACGAACCCCTACAGGCCCCCCTGGCTGGCCTTCCGGGCTCCCCTCTAGACTTCTTGTTCCCCACGAAAAGTTATTGACTTTGGCGTTTGTCCCGTCCAATTCCGAGAATATTTCTTTACTAAGTTTTCTAAAACCAAAAACAGCAGAAAGCAGGCATCTTGCACCGTTGCAACTTGTTAATAGGTTAGTACCAGAAAACATGTAAAAAGCACCTCAAAGTGTGGACAAGTAAAGCAAAGTAGATACTAAACAAGCATGGAGCATCAAGAATTGTAGATACGTTTCCAACGTATCACATGGGAGAAGTCATGTTGTTAGTAGTGGATTTGTGTTGAGATATTATTCAATGGTTTAGTATTTAAGTTGTGGTTCTATTCTTCTAGTGGTGTCATGTGAACGTCGACTACATGATACTTCACCATTTATGGGCCTAGGGGAATGCATTGTGTATTTGTCTACTAATTGTGGGGTTGCCGGAGTGACAGAAACCTGAACCCCCGTTAGAACACCATTGTACAAGGGAGCATAGGATCTCAGAGTTTAAGGCTGTGGTTAGGTTTATACCTTAATTGCTTTCATGTAGTTGCGGATGCTTGTAGGGGGTTTAATCACAAGTATGTATTAGTCCAAGTAAGGTCGGTACATTAGCACAGGTTCACCCACACAACATTTACAAAACCAAAGAAGACTACTCAGCTATATGAAGCGAAAGCACTTGACAGAATTCCCATGTGTCCTCGAGAACGTTTGGTCCTTATAAGTATTTCCACCGGCTTGTCCTTTGCTAAGAAAGGATTGAGACACTTGCTGCAATTGTTCGTTGTATTTATTACTTGCACTTTATTTCTTTGCTATATCTGAAAACCCCTAAAAATCCGTTTGCTAAGTATTTACAGAGATTTCCTGCTCCATACCACTAGTCAACACCTTCTGCTCCTCGTTGGGATCGATACTCCTATTTATCGAAAGTACTACGATACACCCCTATACTTGTGGGTCATCAGAATCTCATAGTGATCATAATGTATAGTACATGCTTTGTTATGCATTCTTTATCTGTCAATTGCCCAACTATAATTTGTTCACCCAGCATGTTATTTATCTTATGGAGAAACACCTCTAGTGAACTGTGGACCCTGGTCCATTCCTTCCCATTGATATTCCATCTACTATATACTATTTACTTTCTGCAATTACTACAAGCAATTACTATCTTCCACACTATACGTTTAATCCTTTGTTTTCAGCAAAACTAGTGAGCTTGACAATCTCATTGTAAGTTGGGAAAAGTATTTTGGTTATGTTGTGCAGGTTCCACGTTGCTAGCAACACCTTCGAAATATGTTTCTTTCTCCTACTGGTTCGATAACCTTGGTTTCACAACTAAGGTAAAATTTGCTGTTGTGCTCATCATACCTTCCTTTTGGGGTTTCCCAACAGGTTCTACATGAACAAAGCCACCATCAAGCTATTTTCTGGCGCCGTTGCCGGGGATTATAGGGCCTTTAGTCTCTTCCTCCCCGCCAAGCTATTTTTTGGCACTGTTGCCGGGGAGATATAGGACAACTTCAATCTCTTCCTTCCCGTCAAAAAGCTTTTCTGGGAGAAAGAATATTTCTGCAAGGGGAGTCTCTCACTGCCAATCTCTTTACTTTGTTTTTGTTTTGCTTTGTTTCTTTAGCTTTCTTTGGTTCTCTTTTTTTATTAAAAACACAAAAAAATTAGTTCCTTCTTTAGTTATTACCTTGTTCTTAGCTCATTATGTTGATCCCTAAGTTCATCCTGAAAGACCTTTCAATATAGGTAGTGGCTCTATAATTAAGAAAGATAATATTGAAGAATTATTTAATCATGTTAGTAAGCATAAGGATATTAAGGATAGAGCCTTAGCAGAACATGCTCCAAATTATGAAACTACTGCAGCTTATTTAGTTCACATGTTGGAGGCTAGGTTTGTTAACCTTAACCCCATGATGCAGATAATGTTTCTTAAACTTAATGATATTGAGTACACTGAAAAGAGAGATTTAATCCTAGAGACTTTGCTTAAATAATTTAATGATGTTGCTATAGAAGCTAGAAAGGTCTTTGATCGTTTTAATATGCTAGGCTCAAGTATAGATGTTATTGGTACACTAGAAAAGTTGGACAAAACCAAACCCAAATATGGGAAGGAAATTAAAATACCAATACCTTTTAAACTTGTAGGAGTGCATGAAGCCTTGGAAAATAATTTTGATTGGATTGTTCCTGAAAATCCGTTTGATGAATATAGTGAACCCAAGAGTTCTCGATCTCGCCTCAACGCGGTGCCGTTCTCATTGCACATGTGGATACCGGTGGAGGTGCGACACTTGGAGCACTAGTTCTTTGGAGTCGTCCATGGGATAATACATCACCTAGCGACTCGCTAAGGCTTGTTGCGGGGATCAACGCATGATCAACATCGTCATCGACAAAATTCCGCTAGTTCGATCTTCGAGGGTATGTTCCGTTACCTCACCCTTGCATTGGATATTGGTTATGCACTATTTTGTTTTGTTTTTCATAGCGCATTCCCCAACAGACCCGATCTTGATAGATTCGATGGGGGTTTGGGGAGGCAATAAAGAACACGATGAACACGCGAGTGGAAATTGCACACCACACCCAAATCAGTTTGCTCTCTTTGGCCCGAACCACCAAAATAGAATCATAAGGGAGATATCATAGGTAGAATCCCTTGAGAGAGATTGACGAGATCTTTATATAATAACACATAGGGAGACAATAGCTCCAAGTAGAATCCAACATGGGAGAAACTTAGATGCTACTATAATCCATACATGGTAGAGATCAAGTATCTAGGAGTACATCTCCAGCTAGGGAGGTCTTCGTATCCATGGATGGACATTCTCCACTAGGGGAGGGGATGAGAGCAAATCCATATTTATTCTCTTAGCTTTATCTAGTTTTCTTCCGAGGGGGCCTATTTATAGTCTAGCCTTAAAAGGGCAAGTCAAACGGGAAAGATACATGGTCAAAGAACCATTTATGCAAAAGGGGCAGTGCCACCTATCTCCAACCCGATCAACGTAGGCGGCAATGCCGTAGAAGTGCTGACCTTGTGCCGCTGGGGGTCCCGAAGCGTCCGGAGGGTGGAGTCGTAGTTGGGCAGCACTAGCAGCGATAATGCTGGTTTTGGGGTTCAGGTGGCAATGCCGCTTGTAGGCGAGTGGTAGCGCCATTCCTAGAGCGTGTCCAACTTCTCTTCCATGCCAGACTATAGGTGGGTGGTAGTGCCAACCATCAGAGGGGTAGTGCCAACCTTGGAGCATCCAGTTTATTTCTTCCTTCTCCTCCTACAAGCTTCCTTCTTGTCGTGCTTGAGTCCTCGAGCTTCCTTCCTTGTCTTCGTACTTGTCGATGTAAACAATGTGTGGCCATAGTTCCCAACTTCAGACCCGACGTGGTCTCCTAGCAACACATGTAAGCTCCCAAATTAGTTGCGAGCAACCTTGTGGTAGAAAAAATGATAGGCATATGTGGATAGCCATTGCATCAAGCGTGACTAGCCTTTTTGGAGAGAGAATGGAGACATGTTCTCCCGGTGGAGAGAAGCGGAGAGGAATTAAGGTGGGCAGAGCGATGTGGAGAAGATGGGCTCAAGAGTGTTGGAGAAGGCGAGGTGGGAGGGGATAAGATAGAGATATTATTTTGTTGGTCTGAAAAATGGGCTGGTGGGGCCAAGGAAAGCAGCACCCACACAATCGATGTCCATGTGACGGACACACACCAGGAGTATGCGAGTGAGTGATCCCTTGATAGGATTGGATCATTTTCTCGGTGTTATTTTATCTGCCACATATTGATTGAATCGATCAAAAATTTATCCCATACTGGTGGATTTATGTTCTACCCCAACACTTGCACAATAACTCTAGTTTCTTCACGTAACCATGTCCGTCATGCTGATTTTATTGAACTAAAGAATACACTTGCATAAAGAACTTCGTTTTTTTCACATAACTATATCATCATGATGATTTTATTGAACTTCAGATGCAAATGTTTCTTATACAAGAAGATGAACCGGCCGATCTACCTCACACACAGATCAAAATCAACTTTCACAATGCGAATTATTCAGATCTCTGCTGGAGGAATTACATCCTTATGAGAATTCTGACAAAAATAGTTGATATAAATAAGGTTAGCAATAGGAGTGAAAATTCGAGAAATGCAAAGGATTTCCAAAGGAATTCTATAGAGATTCCAATCCATAGGAATTTTTTCTATAAAGTATGTTTTTTTAAAGGAATAAATCTTACAAATTTTTTATACGTTGCTTTTCTACACTACGTAGGATTTTTAATAAGAGATGAGACCTTTTGGAAAAATTCCTATGTGTCTATAACAACTATGCCATATACTTAAGGTAAACAATACCTATCGTAGGCCGACTTGAAACAAATCATCGGACCGTTTCGATGCCGTCCATGTAGTCTCCGTTGAACGGTTTAGCTTTGCTTATTTTTTTCTCCGTTAACCGCGCACAATGCCGATCTCAATCCTAAAATTCTGACCAGTTACGATAGGTCTAGCTATAGCTTCCCCCAAATAAATCTGCTCATTGTTGCTTCTGATCTCACCGGCGTTCCTCCTTCTCTGCCTAGAGGCCCGTCGCCTCGTGCTCCCCGACACGGCTGAGGTAGCGATTGATGCCCGCGACCTCAAGCGCGGTGAGGTCATCCGGGAAGGCGCAGTGGTCTTGTTCCTGGCACACCGCTCCAAGGTCCGACGCTGGATTCTGCTGCCGCGCAACGTGCCGTGATGGAGCCCGGCGCCCTCGCCCCACACACGGCATTCCTCCACGGGGAATCATCATCGAGGCATCCCGGAAAGCGGTCGGCCGCCCCAGAAGATGTGGTTGGCGGCTCAGCCAGGCCGACGAGGATATGCTATGGCCAACACATTGGGATTGAGGCTGCTTCCCCAGCACCGGTCCTTGGCTTAATCCTTCCAAAACCCGGTTGAATCTAGAAGCTAGCTCCGACTAAACTAGGTAAGTTGTTACCACATCTTGTATGCATTTGGTTTTTAGATCTTTATAAGACGTAACTTTAGTATAGGCCACGTTGTTTTTTTTCCCGCGTCAACATGTTTGCAGAAAGCTAACTTGTTTTGCTTTCATGTAGTGTTTTGCGACAAGGTTATACCCTCATCTTGGTGGATCTCCAGCAGGCTGAACGCTGCTTCCACTGGTCTATGTCACCATCAACGACGACATGAACCGGAGGAAGCAGGCAAGTGCATGTGTCCTAGGTCATAGTCTTCTCAGATCTTCTCCACTTTTAAAATTTAATTCTGTCTAATCCTTTAGTTATTCATCTCGTGTCTTTCATGTTGTAGTCTCTCTGTCCATGCCGCTATAATCCCTCGCATCATCAAGCAGTAGAAGGATAAACAAACCGACATCAACAAGAAGCACGGCCACCATCTAAATGAAGCATGATCACCATCAGAAGGAAGCATGGAAAAATCGTCTAGAGGCATCTGACGAAGCGTGATCACCATCTGAATGAAGCACACCACCATGGGAAGGAAGCATGGCCATCATCGTGTGGTGGCATCTGCATTTCCTAGACAACACAGAGACTAACCCCATATTACGTGTTTTGTTTTGTGGAAGCAAACATGAAGCAAGTACGAAAACAAGTATAGTAGCGAAATAATTATCTCTGGTCATCTAAAAATTGTGCTTCGTCCAGCAGAGTGACATCTGTCATTGGGAAGCATATACAAAATAAAGTAGCACAAGTAGTGGAAACGTTGTAATTACCTAAAAAATGTTATATCATACTGAAATGTTTTTACCATGAAGCAAGTTTCCATTCAGTGGTAGCAAATATTCATTTCTTTCGAAACAACATGCTCAATTCCTTTGAAGCGGGCATCTTAAATAATTTCACTACCGACAGAAAAAAATTCTATTAGTTGGTTGAAAGTGTTAGTCTTATCGAGGGAAACAATACCATGCTTCTTTGGAAACATACAATATTTTTGCATCTATCAGAAGAAAATGGTTTCCGTATCTAAATAAGGAACGAGATTTGCTTCCTAATAATATTTGGAATTAGTATATTAAACTAATCAAGATAATTTAAATCGGAACAGTAAATTTCAAGCCCCATTAAATTAGCGTCAGTTACCTAGAAAAATGCTGAATTTCTACATGCAAACTATGAAAATGCTGAATTTCTACATGCAAACTATCTAGGCCCACATACCCATCGAACGCTCAAGACAGAACAAATGGGACGTCAAGCCACGACCGGGCGCCGATTCCTAGCGGTTTCCTATACTTAAATCCTACAAAATTTCCTTTTTTTCCTACGAGACAATCAAGCAACTAATTTTACCGATTGCTATAATTTTTATTTCTATAAAATTTGAAGTGTCGTGCCATATTTTTCCTATTCCTATGTTCAACAGATCCTAACAAGGCTTAAATGGTAGGTGTATTTTCTATGCTGCAGCTAGCTTAACTAGTACTAAGCTACGGACTGACCGATGAAAGCTCTCGCTGGTCAGAAACAAACCACACACACGCGCACATCGCGTTCTCCTCTCAGTTCAAACGCGCAGAAATCCTCGCAGAGAAAAGAAATTCAAAACCTGCCAAAACCCTCGTCCACCGCCGCCATGGACAGGGCCCCGCCGCGCGGCGCCCCCCGAGATGCCGTCGGCCAGCGGTGGCTCGCTGTCTTCGCCTTCCAGGCCGCACTCTCGACCGCCGCCTCCGTAATCCACCTCGCGGCCTCCCCGCGCCGCCGCCACCCTAGCCTCGGGGTACCCCCGGCCCTCCTCCTCTCGCTGCACCCGCTCCTCTCCTGCGCCGCCACGGGACTCCTCGCGCTCGCCTTCCTAATCTCTGCCTCGCCCCACCCGCGCCCGCCACCGGTACCACTGCGCGTCCTCGCGGTCTTCCTCCTCGCTGCGGCTGGCGCCCTAAGTGTGGCCGCCGCTGCGTCTCTGGTCCCCGAGGACGCCGGATGGGCCGCCGTCGCTGGGTTGGGATTTCGCGGCGCCGTGTTGGGGGCGGTGTTCGCCGCTCACTACTTTGGGCGTGGGAGGTGGTTGCTCGAGTTCCCCGTCGTGCAGGTGAGTCGAATGGGGGAAAACTAGGGTTTCTAGATGCGCTGTTTGATTATTCCCAAATTTCATTTCTGGTTTGAGTTTGTACGCTTGGAATTCGTATTGCTACGGTTAGGATGAACTGCGTAGGAATGACTGGTTGTGTAGATGATTTATTTTACTGAATCGTAGGAAGAATGTTTTGTTAACTGCGGCTGAACTATTGGTAATGGACTGGTAATTTACCCTAGGGTGTTTGATCAGAATTATTTGGATCCATACTTATTGGACACACATCTACTATTTGAAGTTTGAAGTTTGAATGAGATAATTGATGAGATTAATACGAGCACTGTCTGTACTTTTTGGAGTACATCGTGTTTGTGGTCAAATTCCAGCCAGGCACTTTGTTTTGTCTTCACAGTTTATTTGTAGAAATTCGTTTGCCTGTAATATTCTTTTTTATTTAAGACGGAACATGATGGGGGTTAATCAGATCTTAGGGCAATGTATTGTGATTTTTCAAAGCTAAGTTTGGTTAGTTTTGAGCCCTTGGGGCCTTAGACTTGCTTGCGTGTTCACTTGCTATCTTACAATTCTTCCTAGCAGTTACTTGAATATGTTGCCAGTTGCTTACTTTTGACTTCTTTAAATTGTACAGCGACCTCTGTTCTATGGGTTAAAGATGGGACTTCTGCCGTCTATAAAAAGGGCTCTAAAGGTGTCGCTTCAGGCATTCTGCCTTTCATTTGTCCTGATTTTTGTTCTTCCTCGGCAATTCAGGATTGGAGCATCCATTGGAAGCCAAATTATCACCCAAATTGGTACTTTTATGGTGATCACAGGTGTTTCCTTCTGTTGGGAAATTAGCCATCATTTTGTCCAGGTTCGTTCTCAGCTATTCAAATGAAACAACATGCCATTAGATGTACGTTCCTTCACTGTCTGAACTCTTCAGCTTGACTTTGTGGAACTTCAATACAATTCTTCCAACAAATTTCAGGTTGTGCATACGAGAAGGTGCAGTTTTACTCCACCTCAGAGCACTGCCGCTGCAGAGACTAATCCTACTGATTATATCCTTGAAACATTGGAACTGGGTGATCCACGGTCGCTCATGCAGTATCTTGCCTTCCAAGATTTGTGTGCAGTATCGGAATGTAACATAGAACCTTGGCGTCGGGGTGCCTTCTTCGAGGAATCTGGTGAAACTTACAAAAGAATTGTGACAGCCTGTTTGAAGCCACTTGAGGACTTCACTTCAAAAATTGCTGAAGCGCTCGAAGGGTTTTCTAGTGATAAGCCAGAACTATTGTCACAACAGTCTAAGCTCTATGGTGCATTTAGTGATTCACAGGTAATTCGACAATAATTTTTCTGCACTTCATAAGTTGCAGGTTGTTCTGTGTTTTTCCAGTTGTCAATATTGTCTGTTTTATTTTCGTGTAATTAATGAAAGCTGCTTGTCATTGAGGACCTTCATCCAGCAAATAGTTTGAACCTACTGTTAAGTTGGTGCCTGCATGTTCTGTTTGACATCCATGATAAAATATTTTGATTTCAATAAGAATAGGCCATGCTTTGAAGATGTTGAGTTGTGTATAAATCAAGCATACATGCATACTGATTTAGTCAGACATACATATTGAACTCAAGATCTGCATAAAAGATCACACGACCTAGGAATCAATCAGATTATGTTATATGAGTATGCAAGCATGCACATGTTATCTCCTCCGGAAGGTTTGATAGCTTAATATGCGGGGCTCAAGTGTCAAGGCTTTTTTGAACTGATGGTTACTATTGACAGCTGGTATATGAGGACCAAATGTCTTCTTCTAGTATACAGTAATTGGGTACTTAGGATTGTTAACTATCATAACTTCATAGTGTTAAATTGCAAATGAGGTTATAGCTATGCATATGGATTGCCTGCAATGATTTTGGATATTACCTATGGGCATGCTTTCTGCAGTTATGGGGAAGTAGGGTGATTTGTGAAATAGTGCACATGTGGGGATGTCCTAGCATGACTGTATGACCAAATTGGACTTCTACTCATGCATAGATGCCATGTGGTCTGGTTCATGGAAGTGTTGTTAAATAGTAGCTCACTATTAACTTGTGTAGGATGCTTTAACTCGGAACTGATGGATAACATTCTAGCAGGAAAAACTCTGTTCCATTTGGAGAAAATCATGTGATGACTATTATGGACCTTAATTGTAACTGTAAAATGATTGGTCAATGTCAGTATAACTTGAATATGTTTAATTTCCATTTCTACTTTTTGTTAATACAAGTTTATAATTCATACTACAAACACTATATGCCGGAAATGGAGGCTGCTTAGCTGAGCTGGTGTGTAGTATCACAATGAGTTCTTAGAGTATATCTGGAAGCCAGAAACCATGATGTTCAGTTTAATAGCAGGTCAAACTTACTCCCTCTGACCTAATTATAAGACGCTAAAACTTTATTATTAGATACAGAGGAAGTATTATTTAGGGTCCATAACATAGGGTTTTTCCCCTTATTTTTGTTATGACTACTCATAAAAGTATATATAAATAACCAGCTAACATTTTGAACATGTAGCTTACTTCCATTGGATTTTGTGATGACTGTAGCTTAACATCATGCCAAATTCTTGTGGTTTGGTAGCATCTAGAAACTTTATTTATGTTCAGCAACTACATGCCTAAGTGTCATAAAATTGTTTAAGGCCCGAGGCCATGAAATATTTTATGTGCGTGGTGTTGTATCATTTCCAAATCACACAATCCAAATGATACTTCATGCAGTAATAATGCCTAATGATGGATTGTTTTGTGTGGCCTGTGAATGTAGATATGCTCATGGTGTGCCCGTACATTGGCGACATTGACTGCACGCTCACGGCGAGAGGATCGGTATGGAGTTGCTCAACTTACTGGCTGCAATGCTGCTGTGATGTCTACGTTGCTGTCTGCGCTAGTTGCCGTTGAAGCATGTTTAGGAAAGAAAACTAACCCACAACCTGTGCACTCACTGGGTCCAGCAAGCATTAGGTGGGCCAACTTTTCCACAGCAAGAAAAGGCAATGTAACTGCCATCGCAAGCACACAAAGAGGTGGTCTGCACACTAAAGCTTATTTGATGGCTGATGTTTTCCGGACTTCAATTTATCAGATAGTTTCAGCCTTCCTGGATGACATGCGGGCAAATGCAAAAGCTTCGAGTTTGGAGAAGAATTGGATCAGTGAAGGAAGAAAACCTGTATTTGGTTCACGTGCTGTGTTGGTTCAGAAGTTGAGCTTGTTTGTTGAATACCATGCTGTCTGAAGTCCTTGCTAGCAAAACAGTCCATGGTTTTGGTGAAGGAATTTTGTTTTGGACCGAACTGTTTGTTTGAGTGAAGTTTGGAACTGCTGACACTACTATCTCATTGAGGTCCAGGAACCTTTGTTTCTGGCACTATGATCTACTGGGGAGAAGGCACTTTCCATTCACAATCTTTTGGAGGGCAAGGACCATAGCCTGTTATTACTGTGAGAGCTCTAGTGAAACAATCTCATTATTCTTCAGTTGTTGGAAGCAAATGGAAAGTTCACGTACTCAATTCTGTATGGTATTCGGAGACATTGGCATCTTCTAGCCTGTAATAGTGGTCAAATCATGTTGTCATGGTATGAAGGATGCTGAAATGTTTTGGGCTATCAGAATGGTTTCACTTGACACTGTAACTTGCTACGCACTAGTTCTAGTCAAGTTGGTTTCCTTTATATGTTGATCAAGTTTTTGTTGTTCCTGTGCATTGACTGGTTCCTGCTGATAACAGTGGTACATGGCTGGAAGTCCAAGAGCAACGTTTTCAATCTGAACTTGCGTTTGAGTTAAGAGTTAGCAAAAGCATCCCTCTTTTTTAAGAATGGACTAATTCCATTTCCCACTTTGATCCAATCAACAAATATTGCCTTGAATAAAAGGGGAGTAGTTGATAACCCATCACATTCAGAAGTCAGAATTCATATGCTGAAGTTGAATGGTATTGCCATTGAAGTAGTAAACCATTCGAATTCTGCCGTGGAATTCTAGCACTGTACAATCTCTTCCTACAAAGAACTGGAACACAGTGGAACAGAATAACCAACGCCGCTGCCTCGGCAGATGTTAGTAGAAACTGAAACAGCGGATGAGGCCGGGTGGAGCGCCAGCGACCCAAGCCAAACACCTAACTAACGACTAGAATGTTGCCGATCAGCCTCCCCGTGGCAGCCACCACCAACGGCGGCCTCCTCGGCGAGCCGCCGAGCACAGAGAGCGCGGCCCTTGTGGCCGCCTTCCTGGCGCCGGCGGCCTTAGGGCAATGCCTGCGCGGTGAGAGGAATCGGTCTCGGTGCGCGTCCAGGCCGCCTCCGCAGCTCCGCGACGGCTTGAGGCGCTTCCTGGCCGGCTTGGCCAGGTCCTCCAGGGAGCCCACTGCCGCGAGCGACGCGAACGACTGCGACTTGCCGTCGAAGAACTTGGACAACCCCCTCCTGCACAGCACACAAGAAGCATCGTTAGTTCAGCCTCTCTCACTGCTTCAGGTCAAGAAGGTAAACACATGGGCATTCGCGTGCGCGCACGTACTTGATCGGGAGCTGCGTCATTAGAGCGGACATCTCGAAGTGGTCGGCGGAGCTGGAGGAGGACGAGCTCGCGTCTTCGTGGAGCTCGGAGGAGGAGGAGGAGGCCGCGGAGCTCCTGGACGTGGCCTCGGAGTCGGAGGCCGAGCCGATGTCCTCGTCCTGCTCCTCGTACGCGATCTTGGGGGCCACCGCCATCCACGCTGCGCGGCCGACCAGCAAGTACGCGTCCATCTGAGTTCCCATGCCGATCAGATCAGAGAAATGAAGCAGGTAATCGATAAGCGATAAAGAGATTGTGATTGTGTTGCCGTCGTGGAGGAAGCGAGGCTATAAAGGGGAAGGAGGAGGGGGAGGGGGTGAGTCACTGGGAAGATAAGGAGGGAGGAGGAGCGCGCGGCTAGAAATGTGGGGCGAGCGGAGGAGATAAAAGCGCCTGGTTCACTCACGCGCGCAAGTAAAGTAATGCTGGTAATCGGCAGATTCGGCATTATCCTCCTCCTGGTATCTCTTCGTTTTTCTTTATTTGTTTAGCTTTAGGCGGAGAGGGACGCGGCGAGGGTGGGGAGTGGATAAGGCCTCCACATGGTTTCCCTGCGTGCAGCGTTGGAGGCCGTGAGCCCGTGTGTGCGTTTCGCTGACTGTCCCTGCTTGCGCGGCTGTGCTTCGTCGTTTCGACAGGGGAGGTCCACACACTTGAATTCCTAGCCGCGCCACTTGGTCAGACTAGCAGCCGGACAAGCAGGGGCGACTAGTGTTGACATCTGGTCATCTCCAGCAGCAGTACCATCCAAAATCCGTGATGCAAACTGTTTGATTCGATTCGGTCCTGATGGGTCGGTCCACCAACAAAATTTTGGTTATGATCCGGGCTGCCTGGTCAATTCGCCAAGCGACACGATCTATCCCGTCTGCAGAGCGTCTAAAAATAATTTAAATGAAATTTAAATTGTGTGTGAATTTTAGGTTAGATTTTAATTGATTCATGCATAATTTATACATGAAATATAAAAGAAAAAAATCCTAGCTATGGCCTTGGCTGTCATGTCCTTGCCCTTGGCCAGCGGTGGCGGTGGGACCAGCTCATCTCATAGTCAGACACGAGATCGATGTACTCCGACAACGATCAGGGGTTCGTCGCTGGCAGCACAAGCTGCGTCGGCAGGTCGATCACCTGCTTAGAATTCCCACGACTGAAACTCGCCACGGTGAGCCGACAGCCGCTGCGCGTTGTGCTCCCAAGCGAGGAAGTCGCGCCAGTAGATGTTGTTCTGGTAAGCACGCTTGAACCATACTGGGGGGGAGGAGGAGGAGCTTGGTAACGCGATGACGTATGTCCACCTTTAGCCGCTTCCCCTTCTTCGGCGCTAGCGGCACCGACACCCTCTCCATGTTGAGGTGCCAATCGGTGGGGAGGGAGACATCATGTTGGGCGATGACGTCCTCCTACCGCCTGCGCCGCTTGCACTCCAGCACCGGCACATAGATCCGGCCCCGCTGGCCCTCCTCGTTGGGATCTACGATCCGCGCCACAGGACCAATGTACGCATTCGGCCTTGGCGATGGCGGTAGCCTGCAGAGGAGGCGTGGAGGTGGCGGTGGCAGTGGAGTGGGCGACCGTCGTTCGTGATGATAGCGGGTCAATGAGCTCGATCCCGCCTCATGGTCGTTCTTGGACTTCTTCAGCCATGACGTCATCTTCATCACGGTGATGGAGCATGCTTCCTTTTTTGGCAATGGCAGGAGGTGGAGTATGTGGCACCGACAATGCACGCGCAGGCTCTAGCACCGACAATCTTTAAGAAGAACTGGTCGTCAATGCGCGCACATGCTCTAGCACCTTCGCAATCAATGCCGACACAGGCACTCAGACGCCCTCGCGTCAGTCAGCATCGGCATTGATGGCCATGGCTGCTGTCGCCGGTTAGTATGTTGCTCGTGTCTGGATCGTTGCCATGCCCACGCGGGAGGACACACCCACTGTCCGCTCCGATGCAACCGTTGCCCAAATTTGGTGCGTTGATGGGTCGTGCCAGACGTGACAGTCCAGATAGGTCGCACCGCTGGAGGGTGCGCGGCCGACGCTCGTGTCTGGTCGAAATAGTTCGGATGCGGCAAGACCGCTTGGGTCATATCGACGAGATGCCCTTATAACCCTAGCCATTATTAGAGCATCTCCACTCGGCGCCCATACGGAGACCGACGCAGCCGTTTTTTGGGCCGTATGGGGGTCGCCGACACAGACACCGATATCGGGGCGTAGGCTCTCGGCAATGGCCCCCATATCAAGTCAATATTTTTTTGAAATTTGGAGAAACACATGCCAAACTTGAACATTCGGCGATATTTTTACATGTGCGGAAAACAAACTAGTATTCTTGTCTAGCCCTGTAGTAGACATCTTCGTTGTCGTCGCTTGGAACATGCAGCTAGAACCTCCATCCTTCCATGGAGGGCGCATGCAAGAACCAAAGGCCGTCCATCAGCGTACCCTACGGTGACCGATGGCCGCAGTGGATACAACCCTCGTCGTCCTCGCCCGATGCTCCCGGTGAGCTTGCTCCACCTTGTCCCACCAGGCCATGGTGTCGTCCGGTGCCGGCGGCACGTGGTCAAAGGAGGCGCGCATGGCTACTCACTGCCTTGGGTACTCCTCCGGGTCACCGATGCGCCTCAACTGGTACGTAGCCATGGCGTAATCCAGAGGCACCTACCAATTAGTCCACGGCTGTGCGAGGCAAAGGTGACCACACAGAGACAAGAGGTCACGGATAGCGACGTCGTCGTGCCCGCAACTATTGCCGTCCTTCTTATGCCTCTTCGACAACGGAAGAAAGTGTGTGTACTGTAGGCGAGGGTGATCGCCCTTGGTGATGTGGCACATCACACCCATGAGATTCCAGCTTGCCCTCCATAGTCATCGGCCGACCTCGTTGTTTTCCACTAGAGGTGGGTCGTCGCCCTCGTACCTGGCGTGGTCCCTCTCCTACAAATTGGCGAAGAAGGCGTCCCAGGTAGCGGTGTTATCGGGATGCTATCGGGGATCCATCCGCTGCTCCGCCGTGAGCTCGAGGTAATAGTGGTTTGTAATGGCCGCCCGACGGTCTGTGCCTTGAGGCATAGGAGGGATCCAACGCTTAACTTCCAATCAAGGGGCATTTGGTAGTCCGGTGGACAGGGGTAGTTCGAGGCACGGGGCCCCTTCATCTCCTCTTGGGTGAGATAGGCCTAGTGATGAGTGTCCATGGTGAGGGAGAAGAGTGTCGACCAATCGATGTCAAGGGCGGACACACCTAGATATAGAAGAAAAGGGTGGGAAGACGGGGCGAGAAGCGGTGGAAAGGGCCGGAACGAAAGGGCTCGTCGCCACGTGGACCGTCAATGGAACGCGTCGCCAGACCAACAGAGCTCTGGAGATGAGGCGCTTATCTCTCACCACCAGGGAGGCCCGTAGAGTTCTATGCATTCTATCCTCCATCTGACGCCCCTGCTAGCCCCCTATGGGTTGGGTTTGGCCTAGGGGTGTCGGATAACAAAATGGGCTGCACCGACACCAAAATGGAATGGGGCGGATGGGAACGATTTCGGTCACCGAGACCCCCAATAGGTGTTGGGGGATTTAGGCATGCCAAGTGGAGTTATTCTTAGGGCATCTTCAGCGGCATGACCATTCTGGGCATCCAAATCGTCTGAGTTAGTCCGTTTCGATCGGCCCACGAACATATAATTGGTTGCGGTCTGGCCAGACAAGCTAGTGCCCTAGCAGCGCGACCCATTCCGTCTGCTGATGTCGGTGTGTTTCTAGCAACATTCGGCCACCACCAGACCACCAGCCAACATTTTGGAAGACGTAAAGGGAGACATCATGCCAAGCAGGCAATCAACATCCATGATCTAGTTTTTATATTTCAAAATCTTGGGTCAATCCATGGACTACATACATACCTTGGGGACTAGAAAATGATGATGCAATGAACTAGAAATTAGTAAATACATAGTACGAGACCCTAGCGTCATCGGATTCAGAGTGATAGTGGCGGCATCACATTGTACCGTCGAAGCCTTGGCAGTGAGCATGTCGTAGAATTTGAACTTCACGACAAGGAAGTGCCCGACTTCAATGTCATGCGCGTGGATGTACTCCTTCCGGCTATTGTGGAGGTACATCTGGCCGAGGCAGCCAGACAACATCTCCACGAACCATAGGAAGGTCGAGCCGCCGGACACCCATAGTACGAGCTGGTGGGGCTCTTTCCCATCAACCACTGGCACGAATTTGTGGGAGGGGGGGGATGTGTTGAAAGAGTCGCCCAAGTTAATGGTGACACCGAATTTGAAGCTGGAGAGGTCAACGGCGACGGGCTCGGGCGACGATGGCGGCGACACGGGTGGTGACGGGGACAATGGTGGAGACACATTTTGGCCTCGCCCGCGCCTCTTCCTCGCCGACCTCGATCACGCCCCCGATACGGGGGCCGTCCTAGCCGCCCTCCCCTCAATCCTACACCTCAGTCCATGGCTGCCGTGATGCCTGTGGTGGTGGGGAATGGAAGAAGATGGGAGTCTGGAAGATAATGGGCGCGAGTGGCCTGTTAAAAAGGCCATGGCATTAGATGTCGGCACAGAGGCAGAAACACTGTCATTGATGAAGGCCAACGTCTAGCGTAGGCGTCATGTGGCGTGGCCAGCTTTGGAGTCCGCCTACATCCGTTGATGGCTAGGGGAAGAAGGTTGTTGAGTCGCTAACATGCCGGCTGAGAACGTGGGAGGACATGCACGATGTCCAGCCAAACGCATTGGTGCCCTAAATTTGGTGGAATGATGCGTTGCGTGAGACACGTCGGTCTGTTTGGATCACATTGGACGTGTCAGTTTGTTTGGATCTCGTCGCTGGAGCATGCACGTCTGGTACTCCTGTCCGTGTGAACTGGTTTAGACATAGTACGACGGGTTGGATCATGTCGCTGCAAATGCCTTACGAGTAATCCGCGCTCCCATGTACCACGCGTGTTTCAACGTTTGTAGGAACCGTCATAGCAGTTCCCTAGGATGATGCTTGCTCAAACCATCACGTCCCTTTGTAGGCGACCCTCGTGTTGTATATAAACCTAAATCAGTCATTAATAAAGACTACAAATTTCATTCTTCGACTTATCTCTCGTTTGTCTTTCAGTTACTTTTAAGACGTTATTATCAACAATGCTCTTCGACGAGAGCAAGTCAAGAATAAGATTGGTAGGCGGAGTTCCTCCGGGAATAATCTCATGAAAGAGGAATTATGTCTTCTAGATAGTGCTACCACAAACTTTAAAATAAGGGAGGTGAAATATTTTTAGACTCTGAAAAATGAATGGAGTATTTTGACTACTGCTGGACGTGATACTGGATTCAATACAGTAATTATTGACACTTGACATGCCATATTTACCCTACCAAATAGTACACAAGTAACAATTGAGGATGTCTTGTTGTATCCTGATTCTTCGTAACTTAATCAATTATCGAGATATACGTAAAAATGGTTTTCGCATTTAAACCCCTGAAGACAACAAAGAGGAGTATTACTCTTCACAAAAGATTACGGATATGGCAATCAAGTACTTGAAACAATTCCTTATCTTTTCATTCGGATTGTACTATACGTACACCAAGCCTTAGAACATGTTTCTTACAAGTTAGTTTTTCAAAATATTGATGCATTTCAAACTAGCATGCCTAGACCATCCCGATATCGGGATGATCAGGAAGATTACTAGCAATTTCATTGATCAAAATTATGTGCATCAAAATTCCCTCAATCATTTGATTTTCTGTGCATATCATGTGCCAAAGAAAAGCTAAGTTCGAGACCTTCGCACCTTAAAATAAAAGGTGAATCACTTCAGTTTCTTGAACGCATTTTGAAGGAGACATTTGTGGTCCCATCCAACCATTATTTGGACATTTAGGTATTTTATGGTGTTGATTGATGCATTCACGTGATGGTCACACATGTGCCTTCCGAGTCCACACGAAACCATGCATTTGCCAAGACAATAAGGTTAGTAATTAAGTTACAAGCTCATTATCCAGAAAGTCGAATTAAATCAATTTGCATACATAATGCTATAGATTTCCATTCATGTGCCTTGGATGACTAATGCATGGACTTGGGGATTCAAGTTCAGCACTCGGTTCCATATGCCCATACTCAAAATGGTTTGGTTGAATCTCTAACTGAGAGGATTATACTCATTGCAAGACCTTTGTTAATGAATTGCAGCTTGCCAACCTCATGTTGGGGTCACACAATTTTACACGCCGCTGAACTAATCTAATTGTGACCAACTGCATATCACAATAGTTCCTCTCCGCAATTGATACATGGAAATCCTCCCAGCATTTTCCATATACATAAGTTCGGATGTGCTACATATGTCCCAATCTGACCACCATAGTGGACATCCATGGGCCCTCAAAAAAAACTAGGGATCTATGCGGGGTATAAATTACCGTCGATTATCAAGTACCTATAACCCCTTACTATGTGAAAGAACATGTTGGGCCCCCATGTGTGGTTTTGGTAATTAATGACAATCCTTATGGACTAATGTGTGTATTAAGTTATACTTGTAGGATTTGTCCATTGGCATCGCTTGAAGCATGTGTTGGCTTCAAGGTCGATGAAATGCAAAGAAGATATGTTGGGCAAGCTCAATATGCGAGGTCGATGATGGGGAATTAAGAAAGGCGTTCCATCTTGAGAAGGGCAAGATCGTCTACATCGAGCTCAAGTGAAATGCTCAAGTCAAAGGTATAATCTTGATAGGTTTTCCCTTTTGCCGGTCTCTTGTTGTGGGTAGGAGACCGGGTTTAGGATAGATAACCGTACTATCAAGACGGGCTCTCGTATGAGTAATTTGGTCACATCGTTCGGAGAGAGCTCAAACCTTTGCATACTTGCATCATCGTATTTGATTGTTATTTGGTCTTACCCATGTGAGGATATAGAGCTTGTGGTAATCTCCATAACAAGCTCTTGTTCATCAAAATCGGATCTCCCATATATATCTTGTTGCGATTTTGATTTATGGGCTTTTCGGTTTCTCACCAAGTGGAGTATATCACATTATTCTACTTGATATTTTCTCACTTGGTGATAATCAATATTTCCACTTTTTATTGAGAAACCCTTGTTGTCCTCTATCCAACGCAATTGGAATCGGGTCAATCGGAACTACCGTTTAAAAGTTATAACCGTTTGAATATTTGTCGTTTTAAATGAAAAAGAAAAAGAAAAACTGGGCTGAGCGGTACTACCGCAGCCCAGTACCGCTCGGGCCTGGCGCGCGCAGCCCATTTTCTGTCTGGCCCGGTACGCGCACCGGCTGTACCGGTCTGGCCCGGTAGACTGGGCCGGTACTACCGGTCGGCCCAGAATTTTTCTAATTGCATCTCGCCCAAATCGGCCTGCCCACTTGCGCGTGCCTGCTGCTGGCGCTGCTCGCGATGTGCGCGTGCCACTGCGCCGCCACTCCCGCGCGGGCCCGCGCTGTCCTGCGCCGCCGCTCGCCTCACGCTCACTCTGCCTACCCGCTTTGCTCCCGCGCCACTGGCCGCTGGGCCCGCCCGCCCGCTGCGTTGCCGCGCGCCTGCTCCCACCTGTCCCGCGTGCGTTGACCGCCTGGGGGGGGGTCGCCCGCGCGCGTGCCCTGCCGCTCGCTGCGCTGCTGGCGCTGCAGCTGCACGCCTGCCGCCCGCGGGCCCTGCTCTGCTGCTGCACGCTGTTGCGCAGGCCTGCTGCGCTGCCTGCTGCTGGCTGGCCTGCGCGGGCCTCGCTGCTACCGCGTGCGCTGACTGCTGCGCCGCCTCGCTTTTTTCTGGAGCGTTGCGGTACTACCGGTTAAATCCGGTAGTACCGGCACGGTCCGAAAAATCACCCCAACGACCAGATTTTGCCCATGTCTTTAAATAGCGTCACCCCTTTGACTTTTAGGGTTACTTCTTCCTCCTTTTCTTGTCCAAGATTTGCCCCCATTTGCTTTACTCTTTAAGCTTGATTTCTACACACCCCTCCATTGATTCTTGCATATATTTGAGGGGTTGTTGGAGGTAATCTAGATCTACGTTTTGACCAAACCAAAACATTTCTTTGTGAGTGTATCTTTGGGGATCTAGATTTTGGGGGATTTTGTGTCTCTCTTTGATTCCTCCTCTCTTGTTTCCCCAATAGCTTTAGTAGCTTTGTTGGAACTTGGGAGTGAGGGATTTGAGCATCTTTGTGGTGTTCTTGCCATTTGCATTTGTTGCATCGGTTTGAGTTCTCCTCGGAGGATTTGGTTTGGATTGCTCATTGGAGCTTGTCCCTCTTGGGTTCTTGGAACCCTAGACGGTTTTGTGGCCTTGGTGGCATTGTGGCCTTGGTGGCATTTGTTGAGGACTTTTGTGGCATTTGTTGGGAGCCTCCAATTAAGTTGTGGAGAAGTGCCCCAACCTTGTGAGAGGTTCCGGTTGCCACCGACAAGTGCACCGATAGTGGAAGCGTGCATCGATCCCATTGGGGTGAGATTCACCGGAGAATAAGGGAGGCCTTTTGTGGTGTTGGTGGTTTGATACCACCCCCTCTCAAAACGAGACGTACTCCATGTTGGGAGGAACTCGGTAAAATATCGGTGTCCCCGCGTGCCTCGGTTATCTCTATACCCGAGCTCTTTACTTATGCACTTTACATTGTGATAGCCTTCGTACTTGAAGTACTATATATCTTGCTATCACTTTGTTGCTTGTATTGCTTAGCATAAGTTATTGGTGCACATAGGTAAACCTTAGTTGTTTCTAGGTTGTGCTTTACAAAGTAAACATTAGTTTTATTCCGTCTTTGTTGAGCCACTCTAGGAAAAGTTTTAATCGTCTATTCACCCCTCTCTAGGCGTCATCAGTATCCTTTCACTAGGGTTCTATTCACAGCCCGCCACGTTGATTGCATATTTGGTGAGGAACATGTTCTGGCATTAGGGGGAGATTTCAAGTACTAGAAAGAATGCCTGAAAATTGATTGGAATGCTATCACCATTTCAACCTATGATATGCCTCGGTACATTACAGGCAATGGAGGAATTTTAGTGTCGTGTAATGGTGAGGTGCGACGCATTTTACTATACACATATCAGCGACAAATAATTAATGACACTAGTTATTTCTAATTTAGTTTCTCCACACCATTCATGTTTATTATGAGCCCATTTTAATAAGAAATAAATTTAAATTTATATTTGTTTCATATATTATGATTTTGATGTAACAACTATTACAAAAATTGCTTCAAAAATAAAAAACACTATATCTAATTCTTGGGAGTCTCTCTATTCTAGAATCATCGCGTCGCGTGAGAAAGAACATCCTGACGTGGACAATCGTGATGAGCCACAACATGGTTCATCTAGAGCGAGCGTGATGGCCTCCTAAGGATCTGCTTTGCCCACCATGAGTGCAACAACCTCACACGGATCTGCTTTGTCCACCGCTAGCGCGATGACCTTGCGTGAATCAGCTTCATCCACCGTGAGGCACAGATCTGATTCCTCCGCTGCGAGCCTAGCCGACAACATTGGCTCGGTCGATGGCGCAGATGCGCCAAATCCCAAGGGTAAGTGGAGAGTGTAGAAGTAGCAGTGAGATCTATGGTTGACTCGGAGTCATAGTGTGGGTTGATAGGATAAGTGAGCGTACGGCTTAATAAGAAATATGGTATGGGGATTGGAAGGATGAGTGAGACTGCAGCTAGTGAGAACTAGGGTTTGAGTCCCGATCTTAGTGGGAAATGAGAAATGTGGAGATATCATGGTAGTTGGAAGCAGTGGTAACAATTGCTTCTATTATAAGGAGGAGCAGTGACGGTTAGCTGGTCAGAGTTTGTTCTATGGCCTCTTTAACAAGTGGGCCGCATATGCACAATAAGCTCATAATGGTGCGACCAATTTGCCTTAATAACATAAGCATAAGATGCAGACAAAATCAAGGTCTTATGAAGAAGAAATAAACATGGTTTTGATAATACAATAACATCCTTAATCATTAATCATGCCCAGAGATAGGTCATCTAGTGCAATCCTAGTAGGCTCTAGAGATCTAGCAACATTCATAGATATATCATGCATCGCCCTTAGTGAAGAGGCAATTTCTTCTTTGATTAGCTCCCCGCTTCCTTCTCTAGCTCCTCTTCGTCGGAGCTATCTCTCATATCTTCGTCCATGGTTTCCTTTCATGTTTTGACTAATGCACGCTGTAGTTGCTTTGAGTGCGGTCCATCCTTCCATAACAAGTACATGTGGTCGGTATGCTTGCCATGGAAAGAGACGTGTTGCACGGGAATCTCTCGCACAAACATCTTCTCTTGTAACGATATCTCATAGAGACACCATTCCACGATGGATCAAAGATCCAACTCGGTAGTACGTTGTCCTAGGAAAACACCCAAAGTGTGTTTGTGAGATCTTAGTTGATATCCAAAGTAAACTAGAAAACTGGACATAGACTAGAATCAATATATAATTAATTTACATATTCACCACCCGTGGAAGCTCCATTGCGGCGTCGCCGTTGGTCGCCTCTACAGTCTCCGTCGCCACACCACTTCTGTAGATTGATGGAGAGGGATTTTTGAGCGGAGTGCGAGATATAAAGTCTGGGCTCGGTGGTGGGCCACGCTAGTCAGCGAGACAAGCTTAACCAATCACCTGGATTTCTTTGAATGCTCTCCAATGTTGTGACGAATTTTCTCGCCGCTTTAAATGCACACGTAATAGGTAATTCCACGGTTGTGCAAGCGCGACACTAAAAAAACATCGATCTTGCCTGCCAACTACCACGACACCAAAATCCGCTGTTATCGTGTCTGCCACAGTGTATAAGTGGCCGTCGTGAAAAAATGGTGTCGTGATTGCTCATTCATCGGGCAACCAACTTTTGCAGTTACTTTTTGCTTGTGCCGCTCCAAAAAAGTGTCATGACATATTCTCAGTAACGAGTGGTATCACTTTTCGATATTTAATATCTTTGATGGTACAATTTTTTTATCTATGTGGTTGATGGATGTCATAACCGCATATTTTTACGAGTCACAAGATATGAACATATTATACATGAAGGTTCCAGATGGAGTCTCTGTCCCGCATGAAAGCGCAACATACAACATGTATATGTAAAACTAAACAAGTCTTTTTATGGCTTGAAACAATCGGAACGGATATGGTACAACCGACTTAGTGAGTTTCTTATTTGAAAGGGTTACTCCAAGAGTGATGGCTGCCCATGTGTTTTCATTAAAAAGTCGTCTTCAGGATTTTGCATCATTTGTCGTTGATCCCAATATTTTTTGCAATGCACAAGATATTGATGAAGCACGTAATCATCTAAAGATAGAATTTGAGATGAAGAATTTGGGTCAAACCAAATTTTGTTGGGTCTCCAATTTGAGCACCTGCCCTCAGGAATAATGATACACCAAGTTTCCTATATCCAAAAATATTGGAGAAATTAAATATGGAAAAAATCTATCCATCTAAAACTCCTATGGTGGTTCGTTCTCTAGACGTGGTGAAAGATCCGTTCAGACCAAGAGATGATGAAGAAGAGATCTTGGGACCCGAGGTTCCATATCTTACTATCATTGGAGCGCTAATATATCTTACAACTTCCACGAGATTTGACCTCACATTTGCAATGAATCTACTTGCTAGACTCATAGTAGGTCCCACCAAAATCCATTGGCTAGGGATCAAAAATGTCTTTTGTTATGTCCAAGGCACAAAGGATCTTGGCTTATACTATCAGTTTTATAGAAATCCCGACTGTAGTATAATTGGACACATAGATGCTGAATACTTATATGATAACCATAATGCCAGATCTCAGACCATCTTTTGTGTTTCTACATGGTGAAACTTTTATATAATGGAAGTCTTTGAAACAAACTATGGTTGTAACATCTACCAAACATTCTTAAATAATTTCATTATATGAGCATCACACGAATGCGTGTGGCTTCGCAGATGATAAATCACATACAACAGTTATGTGGAATTGGTTCTATCAAATGACCTACCATTATCCACGGGGATAATGCGTCTTGTGTTTTATAGGTGCAAACAAGATACATTAAGAGCAATTTTACAAAGAATATTGTCCCTAAGTTGTTTTATCCCCATGATCTCTAGAAGAGTGGGAAATAAACATCTTGCAAGTCAAATCATACGATAATTTTGCCAATGAATTCACATAATCTCTACCAACTTCAACATTTCAGAAATATAATCATGAAATTGGCCGCGATGGCTTCGAGATTTGCAAGAATCAAGGGAAGTATCTTTCTGGAGTCAAAGTTGTTGCAGAGGTATTTGGTGGTGATGATGATAGGTGATGGATAGTCCAGCTCTATGATTTTCCGTGGCCCCTTGCTCATCTCTGCCTCTAGCTCACCTTCAAAATCAAAGTTGTCCTATTGCCGACATGTGTGGCTGATAGTTAGGCGGTTTTGTTTGTGTGCTTCATGCGGGTGGTGTTACGAGGATCATCGATCATGAAGCCGGGGTCTCTTTCTCAAGGAGAAGTGATGACGATGCTCTTTGGGCTTCATAGGTGGTGTTTTCTTCTTGGTGGAGTGTGTGTGGTCTATATTGTGATCCAGGTTGGCCGATTTTGCAGCTCCGAGGGATTTCGTGTTCCATGACGAGTATTGTGTGGTATTTGTGACGGTTTTTGTCCGGTGTTTCATAATTAATTAGGCAATTCTCATATCGTAGTTTTCTCTCTCTTTTAATTATTTTAAGAGAAAACAGATGTTAGTTGAATTTTATATGTGTACCATGAGTGATGTAAGAAAGTAGAAACACCAAAAGGTTTATGGGACTTTGATTAGACATGATTCGGGTTAAGAAGTCGAGAACATCAAACTGTTTAAACCAAAATGGGGAAGAGGGCTTCTCTTTGTTCTTATCGCTACCTTTCTGTCAAACAAGATATTGCCTAGACCTGATCATGTCCCACATGACCACTAAATCATGGCCCAACCTTCACTTTTCGTTCTTCATAGTAAACATTCCAACGAAATGGGAGAAAATACATGATTACCACAAGGCTTTGGTTCAGAAGAACATCGCCGCTTCTAGAGTAATCATTGTGATGGTGTCTTGGTATTCTCAGCGGTTTTGATAAGTATTTTCGTTGGTATTTTGATCCTCAAAATAAAATATTTACTGATGACGGGTTGTTTGTAAGGAGGCATGACAATCCCCATGTTAGACGAGAGCCGAGTCCCCAAGGAACGCACCATGATCAACTCACTAACGCAACATCAGTATCACCGAGGACATGTACCTTTTGCAAAGTAAAAAAAGTTCAGTAAAGTTGTTTGGTTTTGAAAGACACGGAGAATACAGGAAGGAACATCATATGACCATGCGAATGGGAATGGCCTCTATAATTAGCTTATCCGCTTAAAGGAACAAACTGCAGAGTATATATGTGGCTGTGGTTAGCTAAAGCTGGAGACCGCGGCTTCAGTGAGGCTAATCGATTTCTCTTATCCGCAGCTACCACTCAACACACATCTCGACACTGACAACAAAGGTATGATTCCTATTATCCTAGTCACACAACAAACAATAGAAGAAAGCGAAGTTTGGTTTAGCGACAGATTCGTTAGCTTGTGGCTGAAACGAACCAGAGTGCTTCCAGTAGAATATTCATCTTATATCAACCGATAACCCGTCGGTGCATGATGATGAGCGCAATATGATTTCTTTAAGACGGAGCATTCCGCAATGACAAGAGATTAGTTTTCGTGTATTTGTTTTTGACAAAGAATCACCAACCTGATAGAATAAAAAAGAGAAACCAAAGCTTATTTGTCAGTTTTTTTCTTTTAGAAAACAGGCCAAAGAGCCCAACGTCGACTAAACACATACATAAGGCTGGTCCTAGTGCTAATATCATAAGGTGTATCATGCATGCCAACTTGGCAAAAATCTGATGTGGCGCCATAATTAATGAAGAGAGAGGTGGTTAGTGTATCATAGGTAGATACCGTATCATAGCACGTAAAACTAGAAATCATAATGGCAAGTAAATCTTGTACACACATTTTACATAGAGATTCTACAAATCAATAAATATACCACTACTATGATACTACTATATGATACAATGCACTAGAGACATAATATCATGCACTAGTATCATATGCATGATCTTAGTAGTATGATACTACCACTAGGACCAGCCTAATGCTAAACCCAGCTTATAAAGAAGTACAAACTCACACATAAGAACAGGCTTATTTGTCAGTCACGCTCGACGTCGGCTGGTCTGAGCCTGTGTCCACAAGGGAGCCTGGAAAGAGCAAGACTAGGAATCATGGAAAAATGGTCTGGTTATACTGGGCTGTGTGGTTTGCAGAAACAAATAAGTTGGGCCGAGTTTTGATTAGCACGGAACTTCGAACACAGCACTACTGAATGATTTGTCTCAGAAAAAAAAAGCACTACGGAATGAATTTCATCAGGTTTCAGCCATCCCGTGGGAAAAATTGTCACAATGTCGCCGTCAGAATTCGCAGTTGTTCTACAAAACAAAATAAAATGCGATGTCTACTAGATTCAGTTTTCTATTACTGTCAACCAGCCAATGGCTAACAGTATGTAAACAAACAAAGGCATCTCATACATATCATAGCGGAAACAAAACCACAACCACAGCAGGGAGCCAGGGACAATAACACGACTGCATCAAGCACTCTGAGACCCAGCCAGCAGTGTTCTTCACTCCCTCGGCACCATGAAATTAACCTTGACTGTCCCAAAGCCATGTAACAAAAATACCAACCACACTATGAATCTGAAAAAAAAAACACACACGGACGGAGAAGCAGCCTTGGTATTTCCCAGGATCGAAACTAACTTTTCATTGCAGGCACTAGGGACACTGCAGAAACGAACATAGCCAGCACACTAGATTCACGATAGATTTCTGATCTATAAACGGGGAAGTAAAAGCAACACAGCGAGAAGAAACTAGCGCTGCTCGGTCAGTCGGTCTCGGTTACGGTTACGGCGTCGCGGATGACGTTCTCGAGGAAGATCTTGAACAGCCGTGGGTCTCCTCGCCATCCTCCGGATCGCCGGCTTGGTGATCCCCTGGATGTTGTCGCGACCCACATGCATACGACGTTGCTATCTTTTCTATAGAAATTTTCAACACTTAATACACTGGCCCTATATGTCCACGCAAACTCCAGCGCTAGAAGAACTAGTCAACAGGTTAATTGGTGAATTACCACCCTGTGCAGGATCCAGAATTTACAATATGACCGCAGACTCATGCATGCAACATATAAGAATGAACGCGCAAGCACATACACGAGTGCTTTCTGACCATGGCCTGACCTTCGAGGAAGGTCAGGCATCAGGACAGTACAATGAACAGGGAGAAGGCAACGGCACATGCCGCGACGATCGCCGCCTGCGCAGAGGTAGCAATGGCGACCGAGCTCTTGCCCTCCTGGCCCGGCTGGACCTGCGGTACATCTTCAGGGCATTTGATGCCATTTGTGTCCCCCTTGCAGGTGTTGGCGAAGAGCCCCGTGGGGTACTTGCCGTAGATGTGGATGAGGCTGAACATGTTGCTGGCGCAGTTGGTGGAGATGTCGTTGATGTAGATGCCGTAGGGGCAGGCGAAGTCCGCGAGCGCCGTGCAGCACAGCGCCGGCTGGTACATGGGACCCTTGCACCGGCTCGTGATGAGCGTGTAGTTCGCCCCCTCGAAGGTCACCGGGCAATCTGCGCACCGCGCGCGCGCGAGAACGATCAACGAATTAAAAATCCGCAATGTCAGCGAGCAAGTCCACGTACGGAGACGAGCGCGAAAGAATGTACTTACCCTTCTTGGTCTGGAGCAAGCTCCGGCTGCCGGCGGCGCCGTGCGAGAGGAGCGCATCATCTGCATTCCACACGGCGATCGGTAAGACAAATTAAACCACGGATCCAAAAAACAGAGTCACGTCAAATTAATTAATTAATTAATCATAGGAATCAAGCGCCATAACGAGGATGACCGTGGACCAACTTGAGATGAGTCCGGCGGCGGCGGAGAGGCCAACGACGGCGGCGAGCACGGCGGCACGCAGCATCAGGACTCTATCCAGCTCCAGAACCATCTTAAGAATGGCCGCCTCCTCCCTGACCACCGAGAGGCCGCCTCTTCCGGTGTCAGGAGCAATGGTAGAGGGAGGAGCACGACGAGGAGAGACTAACCGGCTGGGCACGTACGTATGGTGAGTGGCAGAGAGCGGCGAAGCGATGGAGAGACGGACGGACGGACGGGCGGACGCGGAGAAGGGCAGAGGTTGGCGCCGGCGCGCGCGGTCGAGAGAAACGAGGATGCGTTTAAAAATAGGCGTCGATTCGAACGGTTAGGAACGTCGATGCCCGGTCCCGGACCTTGCGCCGCTCCTCTCCTCTTCTAATTTCGGTACTAACGGCGGTCAGGACTCAAGAGCAGGGAACAGGTGGTTTACCCCCACTTTAATTTCTCCATGTAATTAAGGCACATGCACACTTGAAGTAAGCCGGCGTGTACTGCCATATACGATGTGTTGTTTATTTGAAACAGTCCAAACCTCGCAAAAAAAAAACGATGAAATATATTTTTTTTTCTTGCTCTGCGATGACGTTTGCTCTTTTTTTTAGATAAGCTTGGCTGTGATTTTATTTAAGAGATCCTCAAATCCAAATGGATCCTACCCTCAATACAATTCGATGGTACATGAAGTCACATCTTACAAAGATTATTGTCACAGCCCACCTTTGCCATCATATGAGCAACATCGTTCGCTATTCTCTGAACCGATCGCACCAAGGTTTCTTGAAAGCCTCCAAGTAGAGCTTGAATTTCACTGACCAGAGGGCTGTGCACCGACCTATCCTGGTCATCTCTCTTTAGCTTCGCTGCAACCTCAACGCTGACCATCTTTAGTACCACTCTTGTGACCTGCACTTCCTTTGCAACCAGGAGACCCCTTTTGCAAGCTAGGAGTTCAGGGCATTCAACATCGGCGACATGTGGGAAAAAATGGCAAGCTCCTGCCAAGAAGCCTCCATGATGGTCACGGATCACCACCACCACCACCCCTCGCCTCCGACGATATGAATGCACCACCCACTTGACTTTGCACCATCCTTCTGCCGGCAGGAGCAAGTGCTCCGTAACCTGCCCTGGTGATTTTGGCTTATGTATGTTCAGCCATTCATCAACACCCGCCATGGTTCTGCAGACAATCTGCCTGGGGTCAGTGATATGAGAAGAATCCCTGGCGTCATTTCTCTCTTGCCATAAGTTATAAGTCAGCATCAGCATCCAAGTCGTGGATTTATCGTCTGCCTTCCGGGTCCAATCCAGGAGCCAAGACCGAAGGTCAGAGTGGCCTCGTAAACTATCAGGAGGTTTATCCAGTAGAAAACATGTTTCTTTCGAAAGAATCTTCCATGTCATCGCTGAGTGAGAACAACCCCAGAATCGGTGGATTAAACTCTCCTCTTTGCCGCACACTAGATAGATTACACTGTCTTTGGTTCTTCTGTGTTTGAGTCCTGTACCCACCGCAAGTCCATTCTCGATCAGTCTCCAAAAGTGAACTTTAATTTTTTCTGGAACATTCTGTTAGCAATAAGCCACGCCGTACGGTGTCGACAACCAACGTGTATGTGCGCGCGTCTAAGGTTGTACATGAATGTGGCGGGTGTGCCCAGTATGTGTGTGTTGGCAGAGTAGCGGGAGTCATAGTCTTGGCCGTTGGATGCCGGTCGCGTCGTGCGCGTGAGCGCGTAGTGCGTGCGGACCGGACGGAGCGGATCATAAGCTGGGCAGGCGTGCGTACGTGTGCATGTGGAGGCCAGTATAAATCCTATGTACTACTGTTCATTGATCAACTGGTTCTGAGCCAGCTGGAAGAGAAAAGATCAGGGCGTTAGAGCGCCCGTGGCGGCGTTCGTCGCCGGCCGGAAAAAATCTTGTGTCTACTGTTCTTCTTCCACCTCCGCTCGAGTGAGAGAGAGAGGGTGCAGCCTCGGGCTGCACCAACACATTCGCCACCCATAGAGCCAACCACCCTTTGTGCTGATTACATGAATTCGTTGACTCAACCATCCCCCTGATCTCCCTCTTCTTTTGCACCGCTAGGTGGTAGGCTGACTTGACAGAAAACACCCTAGATTTTGTATAGTTCCAGGCTAGAAAATCTCCGGAGCCAATTCTACCTCTTGATCGAAGAAGAACGAATACAGCTTGATCGAAGAAGAACGAATACAGCTTCTGCTCATCCCAGCCACCACCCCCCCTGAATCATTAGTTTGCTCATTAGCTCAGAGCCCTTTTCTTTCTTACACCCCAGCGGGTGTTGTGAACTAGCTCTTGGAATCCATCTGTCCACCATAGCTTTGATATTGGAGCCGTCTCCAATACGCCACACCAACCCGGCCTTGAGGAGATCCCTTCCATAACAAATGCTTCGCCAAGTGAACGATGCCCTCTTCGGACACGTCGTCGAAAGGAAATCATCCTCCTTATAATATCGCGCCTTAAGCACCTGTGCACATAAAGACTGGGGATTTGTAATCAACCGCCATCCTTGCTTAGCTAAAAATGCCCGATTAAACTTTCAAAATCTCTAAAGCCAAGTCCCTCTCTATTTGTACTCTGACATATCCTGTCCCAAGCCACCCAATGCACCTTTCTCTGCTCTTCTGTGTCACCCCACCAGAAATTCGAGGAGACCGAGCTAAGTTTCTTACACTGTTTCTTTCTGAACTGAAAGCAACTCATTGCTGGAATAGCCTGGAGAACCGATTTGACCAACACCCCTTTAGCTGCCTTAGACAAGCCTTGGCATTTAAAACCCTTTACTTTTCCCCATGACCGATCAGTGATATATTGAAAGCAACCTTCTTTCGATTTTCCCACTACCATAGGCAGTCCTAGGTAGCGTTTAGATAGTGTTTCACATGAAAGACCACTAATGTTTTTTAGAGCATCGTTTGCCTCATCCGAGCAGCCCGGTCCAAAGAATATTGACGACTTTTGCAGGTTGACCCGCTGTCCAGAGCTCACCTCATAATCATGAAGAACCCTGTGCAACTCTTGCAGACTACCTGGAGTTGCTTAAAGGAAGACAATACTATCGTCTGCAAAGAGTAGGTGAGTAACATGAGGCCCGTCAGCCCAAAACGAACCCCCTTCAACGCATTCAAACTTTGAGCTTGTTTTTTTAGAATTTTGGCCTAAATAACCTAGCCTATTTTCCATTCCAATAATTCCTGAAAATCCTAGAGGCCCATGTGGCCCATTCATGCATGGCAAGAGGTGGGACAAATGTTTAGTCCCACATTGCTAGTTAAAGTAGGTTTGCACTAGCTTATAAGGGAGGCTCTTCTACCACTTGGTAAATGGATGAGAAAGAGAGAGTCCCACACACGCGCTCCTCCTCCTCTGCCGCCCGCCTCGCCACGCCATGACGCGCGCGCGCGCCGCGCTGCGGGTTGCAGGAATCTCGCCGAGCTGAGTTCTTTTTTGCCACACATGACTGGTATACAAACAGGTGTGCAGAATTTGAACAGTCTGCTAATGGGTTTTAAATACGACTCAGTGGAGGTTCGAACTTAGTGGAGGCTGTTTGGCTTTGGTCGCTGCCTGTTCGTTTCCTCTTCCGACATCGCTTGTTCGCCTGTCTACCCGTGCCTATAAGAGCGGAAGGTCGCTCCTTTCCTCAGGCATCTATCAGAACCATCGCCTCCAAGTTTCAGAGCACTGAGCTGCCAACAGTTCTTCCCCATCCCGTCTTGTGGCGTGCACCGCGAGCCAGAACAGTAGGCCTCTGGAACCCCGCCTCTTCGAGTCCTGTACGGGAAAAGGGCGATAAGGTTTTTGGGAAGCGCTATCGGCGCGACTACTGGATTCATCACGGACTCCTCCACCAACGCCGACGACATCTTCCCCAACGACGACTTCTTCCCTGCCATCGAGAACCTCTTCCTCGACGACATGGGTGACAAATCCAACTCTGGCGCACTGCTGTATGTTTTCTTTCTTCATCTTGTTCAGATTTTTTCGATCTATCTGCAACTCTCTGCACACTTTCTGTAAGATGACTTGGCTAGTTTATTTTCGATCATTCTAGTCATATTTTACCTATTGTTTAACTCGCATAAATCACTTGGTAAATTGCTCATATTTCCAACAATCCAAAAACCTTATTATAGGTAATTTACTCCAAGTGGTTTTGTGGCATCTGTGAAGCCACCTGTTTTTGAGGGTATGCATTATAAGATATGGCGCGTGAGAGCAGTTCTCTGGTTTGAGAACATGAACTGCTATGACGCCACTCTTGGCAAGCCTGAGGGAGAGCTTACTCCTTCCCAGGAGCAAGTTTTCCAGAAATCTGACAAGCTGTTCAGGGCTGCTCTGTTGTCTGTGCTTGGGGAGAACATTGTTGAACCCTATATGTCATTTGATAATGGCAAGGATACGTGGGCTGCTCTCGAGGCCAAGTTTGGGGTCTCGGACGCTCGCAGTGAACTATATATCATGGAGCAATTCTATGACTTCAAGATGTCTGATGACCGCTCCGTTGTTGAGCCGGCTCATGAGATACATGCATTGGCCAAGGAGCTTGAGTACTTCTGTAGGGGTCCCAACCTAATAAGGTAGAGTCCTCCTGTGTTTTACAATGCTAGTCCCTGGATCAATAGCTAGCATCCACAGTTTAGATGTAATATCAAGAAACAAAGGTCATAATATAACTTTATAACCAGGAATAACATAAGTTTATTACATCAAACATAGCTCATATGGCTATTACATTACATTGCAGCGGAATAAATATAGTCATGGGTCCTTCATCTTCAAAGTGCCACAGGCAGATGTTGGTTGTAGACTTTGTAATCCTAATCAATCAATCTTCACTAAAAACAATCAAACCTGCAACATACAAGTTACAGCCACAAGGGTCAATACATTTGAATTGTATTGGCAAGTGATACTATGGTAGTATAGTGGAGTCTATCATCTATATGCATTTGGCTAAGTGGAGTTGAGGCTTGCATTGCTCAAAATAGATTTTTCTTATCATTTTGAAAATACTAAGTTTTTGCTTGACAAAATCATTTTTCCTCAATCAAAGATTTCAAGATCCTTGTACCAAGCCATCTCTCCATCAATGATTGAAGAATTCAAACAATCCCTTGTTCAAACCACAAGATTTTAATTTAGAAATTGGAATGATGAGATTCTTGATTGCTTCCATGTCTTGAAGCTCAAATTGTCCTTTACCAGGGACATGGCTAAGTACTTAGATTTTACACTCTGCAGAGGTGGTGCACTTTCCCCACAAGACTTGGTTTCCCAAGACAAGATCTTTCAGAAGCTTTCCCTTAGACCAATATGGACGCGTTCCATCCTATCAAACACTACCACCCACTGTCCATTTGGCTAAGTTCTTGCAACCTATATGATCATGGCAGAGCCCATATTGCCAAGTGGTTGCACTTGAAGCTTCTCAACATTTGACATCTCAAATCTCTTTGTTTCCTGGGTGGCATACCACAAGTGAGATACACAATCCAAGCCTATGGCATTGTGAACCACTCAACATAACCCAATCCTTCCATTTCCACCCAGGTGATACATTAACTTAGTTGTTTTATTAAACAAAATCACAAGTCCTTAGACTTAGAATATTTTTCCATAGTGTGAATATATATTCCACCCATGTTTTCTATTAGCTAGGCTAAGCTTGGTAGTAGTAGGAATATTAACTTAGGAAAATCCTACTAAGGATTCATCTTCTAGGTTTTCCTATAGCAAGTCCTATACTTAGAAAAATTCATGCAAGTTTTACTTAGCAAAATCACTAATGCATAGAAAAAGTAATGGGACAAAAGTATGAAGCATCACTTGCCTTTTTGGTAGAGTATAGGTTCACTTCTTGATCTTTGCAACAATCACACTCTTCAAGTCACTACAAATCAATCAAGCAAGGCACAAACTTAATCTACCAATCAAGCAAAACAACACACATAAATAACAAAGTCAAAGAAATGCATGCAAGCATGCCAAGCTTTGTTTTGTTTGAAAAAGTGGTTCCTAGTGGGTCATAGACATTTGGGTACATCTAATGGTCATTTCCTAAAGTGGCCAAGTCATTTGCAAAAGGTTTCACCCAAAAACCATTTTCAAAACAAAGTGTTATTTTATGTGGTGTAGAAATATTTTTATTAAGGCATTAGCCTATAGGGTTCACCAAATGAGTTGCTATTGCAAAACTTGGTGTTTTGGGTCAGTAGGGTTGGTCTAAACCATTTTTCTCCAAAGTTCTTTACTCATAATCATTTCCATAAACAATCCATTATTTTTATTTGGTTAGAAATTGGCTAAGTCAAATAATTCAACCTAAATTTCACCAAAATCATTTTTAACACCAAAGGTTGGTTCCTAAGGTCAGTAAGGTCACAACAAACCAATTGGCAAAGATTTTAATTCAAAAATCATTTTTAAACAATTTTTATACCCTAAACAAGTGCACAAATGTTTCTGCAAATTCAATCAAGCTAACAGATACTATTTTCAAAACTAAGGCCATGGTTGGCTAGGGCTTGTTCTCCTGAATCCATTGATATAAAATTTGCCAAATTTGGACGTGTGGTTCAAAAGTTATAAGGGTTTGAAAATGGCATTTAAATCTGTTTTCAAAAATCTGTTTTATAACATCTCTGGCCACGTGTTTGTATCTTATTGGCTCATAACGGTTCGGTAGGATCGCGTGATGTGGACCGCAGGATTTAAGTGGGAGTGTGCGGTGCAGATCAAACGTAACGGTTCAGTTTAAGTGATCTATCGTGTGCATAGGATCGTGATCTAACGGCTCACATCGTATCAGCCAGGAACTGGCGGCGCTGCGGTGGCTACCGGCGGCGGAGCGGCCTGGCGGTGACGTTGCCGGCGATGCAGGAAGCGGAAGAGGAAAAGGGGATGCTCACCGAGTTCGTGAAGTGACGCTGATGCTCAACTCGCTTGCAGTTTGTCAGGGGGCGCACTGGTTCAGCCGTGATTCCTCGCCGGAGTTGCTGCGGCCGGCGGTGCTCTCGGGTTGTCGTTGTTGGCGTCGCTTAGGACCGCGCTAAGGCAAAGGAGAGGCACGGTTAGGTGCGTGGGATCAAGGCAAATCTGTGTGCTTGAACGAGAGGTGAAGGGGTGGTCTGATCTCACCGGTGGGACTCGTCGGAGCGGAGGCAGACGGCGGCGGTACTGGAGGTTGTCGTTGCCGACACTCTGGAGCGCCCGCGGTCGTACAAAGGGCACAGGCGGATGCGCCAGTGTATGGTGAGCGTGCTCGTGTGCTCAGGGGGGCGGAAGGGAGCGTGTGCTGGCCGGAATTGGTGAGAGGGGTCGTCGGAGGCAGAGGGAGTCGAGGAGAGATTGTGGCGGCCTGGAGGCGTGTCGAGGAGGGGCGTCTGGGGAGAAAGGAGAGGAAAGCCTGGCGTTTAACGTTGAGTGGTCATGGTGAGGAGTAATCGCTGCAGTAAAGTGTATTGACCGCGATAAATTTAACGACAGAAACGGTCGCGAGGTGAGGGGAAGAAGGAGTCGCGGGGAGGAAGAAGAACAGGGAAAAGGGGTCCGCTGTCAGTGAGAAAAGGAGAGAAAGGGGAGGTCCACCAGTCAGTCTCGGTGTGGGTCGGTTTCTAAGTAAGAAAAGAAACGCTTCGGGGGAGGGAAGAGGGGAGCTGGGCTAGGTGGGCTGTTTGGGCCGGGGTAGTGGGTTGGGTCTGTTTTCTTATTTTTTTCTGTCTGATTCCTTTTTCTTTTCTCCAATTCTATTTTCCTGTTTTGAAATTCAAACAACTAAATACATTCAAAATGATTCAAACAATCATCAAGCTTTTCAAATATGAATTTGGTTCTGCTTAACATCATAATTCACGTTCTAAAATAAAATATTATTTTAAAACTTTTTAGGTTCCAATTATTAATTAAATAAATGGATCATTAGTTATTTAATAAAATAGGGTTTGTTTTATTTAATAAAATCTTCATTTAAAATCCAAAATGCTTTCAAAATCCAAACAGTAGGTTTTATTTGGAAATAAAGAATATTTGGAAAACTTGTTTAAAATAAAATAATCCTTTTACTTTAGGGTCCATTAATATTTAAATAAAATGGAACTTAGTTATTAAATCAAAATAGGGTTTGATTTTATTAATAAAATCTTTATTTGAACCTAAATATTTTCAAAATCAAATTAGTAGGTTTAATTTGGAAAGTATATAATATTTGGAAATTTGTTTTAAAACAAAATAACCTTTTATTTTGGTGTCCTTTATTAATTAATATAATAATAGAATTTCATTATTAAATCAACTAGGGTTTGTTTTATTGAGAATATTTATTTTAAAATCTAAAATAGAGCCAAAACACTTTAGTAGGTTTTATTTGTGAATATCAAATATTTGGAAAACTTATTTTAAATAATTTAATAAGTTTTGATGCTTTAATTAAAATGATAAAACCTTTTATTAAATAAAGTTTGGATATTAATTCCTTATTACTTTATTTAAATCAGCTTTTGCTATTTTAATTCAAAACAAAATGTTTTAAATCCAAAGCTTGGCCAAGGTTTAATTTGGCTTTATAAAATAATCTTTATTTATAAATCCTCCTTTTTCTTTTGAAAACCAATCTTTTATTAAAGGATCCAATAATAGTAATTCCAAAATATTTTTAATTTCCTTTATTAAATGTTTATCTTTAAGAATCCCTTTAGGATTTTATTCAATTCAAATGGGTTTGAAGTTCCAATTGAGTTCAAAAAGTTTCTTCTGGCTCTGAAAATCAAACAAAGTTTTATTTTATTAATTTATTTTCACATTACAAGATTTGGAAAATCTTGGGATGTGACAGGCTACCACCCTTAAAATAAATCTCGTCCCGAGATTTGGGAAGGCTAGGTTACAAGCAAGTTCAAAACAACTAGGGTACTACCACCCTTAAAAATTTTCAAACAAAAATTACATATTGTCCTTCTTGGGATCCTTAGAAAACTTTCTCTAAGCAAACAGTTGCATGGTGTCCTTGGTTTCCATTCTTGACTCATGGGCCAAGGTTGAGATCCTTCATAGACTTGTTTAACTTGTTCTTCATCTTTTCTGGACAATTGCTTGCATAGTGTCCTGGATTCTTGCAGTTGAAACAAATTACTTAGCTGATATCTTTCTTTTCCTTTGGTATCATTGCTTTTTGTTTGTTTCTTTGGTTCTTCTTCTTTTCTGGGCATCCATTGGCATAGTGTCCCATCTCTTTGCAATTGAAACATTGCACTTGGCTTATGTCTTTCTTCTTCTTTTTGGGTCTCTCCAAAGCTAGGAGTTCTTCCAGTTCATATTCTTCATAGGTGGGAGATCTTTCTCTCTTCTTGGGACATTGATCTTCATGTTCCTTGGATGCATGATCTTTGTCTCTAAAACTATTGTTGGCTTGGGTTCCTTCTAGAATAGCATCATTGTCATCCTTGTTGTCATTAGCCCTTTGGGAAAAGTTTTCTCTCATGTTGATCATTTGAGTAACCAATCCTTGCAACAATTGGGATTGAAGTTTCAAAATCCTTTGTATGGCTGGGTCTAGTCCATTGTTGTTGGCTAAAAGCTGAGTTGTCTCTTGGCTCAACTGGTTTTGGGTTACTATAAGTTCTCTCATGTTGTCTTCTTGGTTGGTGTTGATGTCTCTTGGAGTAGTCATCTGTTTGGGTTTGATAGGAGATTAGAATAGGCAAGATATTTCCAAGGAAATATTTCTAATCACACACATCACAATTCACACAAACAATGTGCATGCAATCACAAACCAAACATTCACAAACAACTTTGCACTCAAACAACAAGGTTCAAGCACATACTTAGGCAACAAAATATTTTGTTACACCACATAAGTTGGTGTGTTTTGTCTTAGCTAAAATATGTTGGTCCATCTATATGGTTCACTTGTGATCTTTCTTTCCTTCTTTGTTGATTCTTCTTGCATGAGATCTTGGTTTCCTTGAGAAAAACTTTTGGTCACAATACTTCAAATGATGTAGGCTTCTTCTAACTTTTGCATTCCCTCAGTCTCTAAATCTTGAGTAGGATTTCCTTGTTTCACTTGTAGTCCTTAGTGGTATCCATATTGGAAGTCCTTGGTGAATATGCTGAAGATGTTGAAGTCATTAGAGTTGAAGATGTTGAAGTCATTAGAGTTGAAGAAGTTGAAGAAGTCCTTTGCACATGGTGTAGTCTTTGGCCATGGGGTAGGTTTTTCCATCATGTTGAAGTAGAAGAGATGTAGAGTTAAAACCAAGAATGGTTGAGGAAAGAGTTTACAAGTGTTTTTGTAAATAAGTTTTTGGAACAAAATACAACTCCTATTTTTCTAAGGGTTTTTGTCCAATCCTAGGTTTACAAATCCTACAGGCAACACAATGCTCTGATACCATCTGTAGGGGTCCCAACCTAATAAGGTAGAGTCCTCCTATTTTTTACAATGCTAGTCCGTGGATCAATAGCTAGCATCCACAGTTTAGATGTAATATCAAGAAACAAAGGTCATAATATAACTTTATAACCAGGAATAACATAAGTTTATTACATCAAACATAGCTCATATGGCTATTACATTACATTGCAGCGGAATAAATATAGTCATGGGTCCTTCATCTTCAAAGTGCCACAGGCAGATGTTGGTTGTAGACTTTGTAATCCTAATCAATCAATCTTCACTAAAAACAATCAAACCTGCAACATACAAGTTACAGCCACAAGGGTCAATACATTTGAATTGTATTGGCAAGTGATACTATGGTAGTATAGTGGAGTCTATCATCTATATGCATTTGTCTAAGTGGAGTTGAGGCTTGCATTGCTCAAAATAGATTTTTCTTATCATTTTGAAAATACTAAGTTTTTGCTTGACAAAATCATTTTTCCTCAATCAAAGATTTCAAGATCCTTGTACCAAGCCATCTCTCCATCAATGATTGAAGAATTCAAACAATCCCTTGTTCAAACCACAAGATTTTAATTTAGAAATTGGAATGATGAGATTCTTGATTGCTTCCATGTCTTGATGCTCAAATTGTCCTTTACCAGGGACATGGCTAAGTACTTAGATTTTACACTCTGCAGAGGTGGTGCACTTTCCCCACAAGACTTGGTTTCCCAAGACAAGATCATTCAGAAGCTTTCCCTTAGACCAATATGGACGCGTTCCATCCTATCAAACACTACCACCCACTGTCCATTTGGCTAAGTTCTTGCAACCTATATGATCATGGCAGAGCCCATATTGCCAAGTGGTTGCACTTGAAGCTTCTCAACATTTGACATCTCAAATCTCTTTGTTTCCTGGGTGGCATACCACAAGTGAGATACACAATCCAAGCCTATGGCATTGTGAACCACTCAACATAACCCAATCCTTCCATTTCCACCCAGGTGATACATTAACTTAGTTGTTTTATTAAACAAAATCACAAGTCCTTAGACTTAGAATATTTTTCCATAGTGTGAATATATATTCCACCCATGTTTTCTATTAGCTAGGATAAGCTTGGTAGTAGTAGGAATATTAACTTAGGAAAATCCTACTAAGGATTCATCTTCTAGGTTTTCCTATAGCAAGTCCTATACTTAGAAAAATTCATGCAAGTTTTACTTAGCAAAATCACTAATGCATAGAAAAAGTAATGGGACAAAAGTATGAAGCATCACTTGCCTTTTTGGTAGAGTATAGGTTCACTTCTTGATCTTTGCAACAATCACACTCTTCAAGTCACTACAAATCAATCAAGCAAGGCACAAACTTAATCTACCAATCAAGCAAAACAACACACATAAATAACAAAGTCAAAGAAATGCATGCAAGCATGCCAAGCTTTGTTTTGTTTGAAAAAGTGGTTCCTAGTGGGTCATAGACATTTGGGTACATCTAATGGTCATTTCCTAAAGTGGCCAAGTCATTTGCAAAAGGTTTCACCCAAAAACCATTTTCAAAACAAAGTGTTATTTTATGTGGTGTAGAAATATTTTTATTAAGGCATTAGCCTATAGGGTTCACCAAATGAGTTGCTATTGCAAAACTTGGTGTTTTGGGTCAGTAGGGTTGGTCTAAACCATTTTTCTCCAAAGTTCTTTACTCATAATCATTTCCATAAACAATCCATTATTTTTATTTGGTTAGAAATTGGCTAAGTCAAATAATTCAACCTAAATTTCACCAAAATCATTTTTAACACCAAAGGTTGGTTCCTAAGGTCAGTAAGGTCACAACAAACCAATTGGCAAAGGTTTTAATTCAAAAATCATTTTTAAACAATTTTTATACCCTAAACAAGTGCACAAATGTTTCTGCAAATTCAATCAAGCTAACAGATACTATTTTCAAAACTAAGGCCATGGTTGGCTAGGGCTTGTTCTCCTGAATCAATTGATATAAAATTTGCCAAATTTGGACGTGTGGTTCAAAAGTTATAAGGGTTTGAAAATGGCATTTAAATCTGTTTTCAAAAATCTGTTTTATAACATCTCTGGCCACGTGTCTGTATCTTATTGGCTCATAACGGTTCGGTAGGATCGCGTGATGTGGACCGCAGGATTTAAGTGGGAGTGTGCGGTGCAGATCAAACGTAATGGTTCAGTTTAAGTGATCTATCGTGTGCATAGGATCGTGATCTAACGGCTCACATCGTATCAGCCAGGAACTGGCGGCGCTGCGGTGGCTACCGGCGGCGGAGCGGCCTGGCGGTGACGTTGCCAGCGATGCAGGAAGCGGAAGAGGAAAAGGGGATGCTCACCGAGTTCGTGAAGTGACGCTGATGCTCAACTCGCTTGCGGTTTGTCAGGGGGCGCACTGGTTCAGCCGTGATTCCTCGCCGGAGTTGCTGCGGCCGGCGGTGCTCTCGGGTTGTCGTTGTTGGCGTCGCTTAGGACCGCGCTAAGGCAAAGGAGAGGCACGGTTAGGTGCGTGGGATCAAGGCAAATCTGTGTGCTTGAACGAGAGGTGAAGGGGTGGTCTGATCTCACCGGTGGGACTCGTCGGAGCGGAGGCAGACGGCGGCGGTACTGGAGGTTGTCGTTGCCGACACTCTGGAGCGCCCGCGGTCGTACAAAGGGCACAGGCGGATGCGCCAGTGTATGGTGAGCGTGCTCGTGTGCTCATGGGGGCGGAAGGGAGCGTGTGCTGGCCGGAATTGGCGAGAGGGGTCGTCGGAGGCAGAGGGAGTCGAGGAGAGATTGTGGCGGCCTGGAGGCGTGTCGAGGAGGGGCGTCTGGGGAGAAAGGAGAGGAAAGCCTGGCGTTTAACGTTGAGTGGTCACGGTGAGGAGTAATCGCTGCAGTAAAGTGTATTGACCGCGAGAAATTTAACGACAGAAACGGTCGCGAGGTGAGGGGAAGAAGGAGTCGCAGGGAGGAAGAAGAACAGGGAAAAGGGGTCCGCTGTCAGTGAGAAAAGGAGAGAAAGGGGAGGTCCACCAGTCAGTCTCGGTGTGGGTCGGTTTCTGAGTAAGAAAAGAAACGCTTCGGGGGAGGGAAGAGGGGAGCTGGGCTAGGTGGGCTGTTTGGGCCGGGGTAGTGGGTTGGGTCTGTTTTCTTATTTTTTTCTGTCTGATTCCTTTTTCTTTTTCCAATTCTATTTTCCTGTTTTGAAATTCAAACAACTAAATACATTCAAAATGATTCAAACAATCATCAAGCTTTTCAAATATGAATTTGGTTCTGCTTAACATCATAATTCACATTCTAAAATAAAATATTATTTTAAAACTTTTTAGGTTCCAATTATTAATTAAATAAATGGATCATTAGTTATTTAATAAAATAGGGTTTGTTTTATTTAATAAAATCTTCATTTAAAATCCAAAATGCTTTCAAAATCCAAACAGTAGGTTTTATTTGGAAATAAAGAATATTTGGAAAACTTGTTTAAAATAAAATAATCCTTTTACTTTAGGGTCCATTAATATTTAAATAAAATGGAACTTAGTTATTAAATCAAAATAGGGTTTGATTTTATTAATAAAATCTTTATTTGAACCTAAATATTTTCAAAATCAAATTAGTAGGTTTAATTTGGGAAGTATATAATATTTGGAAATTTGTTTTAAAACAAAATAACCTTTTATTTTGGTGTCCTTTATTAATTAATATAATAATAGAATTTCATTATTAAATCAATTAGGGTTTGTTTTATTGAGAATATTTATTTTAAAATCTAAAATAGAGCCAAAACACTTTAGTAGGTTTTATTTGTGAATATCAAATATTTGGAAAACTTATTTTAAATAATTTAATAAGTTTTGATGCTTTAATTAAAATGATAAAACCTTTTATTAAATAAAGTTTGGATATTAATTCCTTATTACTTTATTTAGATCAGCTTTTGCTATTTTAATTCAAAACAAAATGTTTTAAATCCAAAGCTTGGCCAAGGTTTAATTTGGCTTTATAAAATAATCTTTATTTATAAATCCTCCTTTTTCTTTTGAAAACCAATCTTTTATTAAAGGATCCAATAATAGTAATTCCAAAATATTTTTAATTTCCTTTATTAAATGTTTATCTTTAAGAATCCCTTTAGGATTTTATTCAATTCAAATGGGTTTGAAGTTCCAATTGAGTTCAAAAAGTTTCTTCTGGCTCTGAAATCAAACAAAGTTTTATTTTATTAATTTATTTTCACATTACAAGATTTGGAAAATCTTGGGATGTGACAACTTCTCATGTGTGTTACCGAACAAGTTCGTTGTCGGGGGCATTATTGCCAAGCTTCCCCATTCATGGAGGAACTTTGCTACTTCTGTGAAGCACAAGAGACATGAGTTTTCCGTTTCGGATCTCATTGGGACTCTTGATGTGGAAGAGAAGGCGAGAGCAAAAGACACACATGCTCGAGTTGTTGAGGGAGGTTCAAGTGTCAACTTGGTACAAAAAAAGAACTTCCAGTCCCACAAGTTCAAGAACAAGAGCAAGTTTGATGGAAAGGGCAAGTTCGATGGGAAGAACAAGCCCTCATAGTCTACCAATTTTAAGAAGAAGACTGATAAGAAGAAAGGTTCCTGCCATGTGTATGGTGATCCTGATCACTGGGCTCCTAGCTGCCCCAACCACTATGATAGGCGCCAGCATGGGAAGAGCGGCAAGACCGCTAATATTGTCATGGGCGACGTTGAGATGAAGGATGTTGGGTATGGTATATTACCTATTGTTCTTTTATTATGTCATTCTCCTGATTGGTGGATTGACATAGGCGCTAATGTACATGTTTGTTCTGATATTTCCATGTTTTCTTCATATCAGGTCAGAGGGACTCAGTCCGTGCTGATGGGGAACGGCTCGCATGATTCTGTTCATGGTGTTGGTATGGTCGATCTGAAGTTCACTTCGGGAAATACCTTATGCCTGAAGAACGTGCATCGTGTTCCCTCAATAAATAAGAATCTTGTTAGCGGATCTCTTCTATGTCACGATGGCTACAAGATTGTTTTCGAGTCCAATAAGTTTGTACTTTCTAAGTTTGGTACTTTTATTGGTAAAAGATATGAGTGCGGAGGTCTATTCCGCCTATCATTATCAGATGTTTGCAATAAAGTTGTGAATCATGTTTCATCTAATCTTATATCAAATGTTTGGCATTCACGTCTTTGTCATGTTAATTTTGGTTGCATGATGCGGTTATCTAAAATGAATTTAATCCCAAATTTCACTACTGCCAAAGGATCTAAGTGCCTAGCCTGTGTGCAAGCAAAACAACCTCGCAAGTCACATACGACTGCAGAGGTGAGAAATTTGGCACCACTAGAACTCATACATTCTAATCTTTGTGAGATGAATGGTGTGTTGACAAAAGGTGGAAAGAAATATTTTATGACGTTGATCGATGACTCTACGAGATACTGTCATGTGTATCTTCTGAAAACAAAAGATGGGGCTTTGAGTTTCTTCAAAGTCTATAAAGCTGAAGTAGAAAACCAACTTGATCGAAAGATTAAGAGGCTTAGGTCTGATCGTGGTGGAGAGTATTTTTCCAACGAGTTTGACTTATTTTGTGCGGAACATGGTATAATCCATGAGAGGACGCCTCCCTACTCAACCCAGTCAAACAGGGTAGCCGAAAGAAAGAACCGCACTCTAACAGATTTGGTTAACGCCATGTTAGACACATCGGGTCTCTCTGAGGAATGGTGGGGGGAGGCATTACTGACTGCATGTCATGTCCTAAACCGAGTTCCCACAAAGAACAAAGAAATTACTCCATTTGATGAATGGGAGAAGAAAAGGTTAAATCTCTCTTATCTACGAACTTGGGGCTGTTTGGCAAAAGTTCATGTGCCAGTTCCCAAGAAGCGCAAGCTTGGACCAAAAACCGTGGACTGTGTATTTCTGGGTTATGCTTTTCCTAGCATTGGCTATCGATTATTGGTAGTAAAATCCGGAGTACCAGACATGCATGTTGGTAAAATCATGGAATCGAATGATGCAACTTTATTTGAGGATATCTTCCCCATGAAGGATATGCCTAACTCATCAAGTCAGGAATTAGATACAATTTCTGAACCAATCATTCCAGTAGAACACCTAGAAAATCCTGAGGAGGAGGATAACAAAATTCCTAAAAGAAGCAAGAGATAGAGGACTGCAAAGTCTTTTGGTGATGATTTCGTTATATACCTCGTGGATGATACTCCCACTTCTATTTCAGAAGCCTATGCATCTCCTGATGCTGACTACTGGAAGGAAGCCGCCCGTAGTGAGATGGACTCCATTTTAGCTAATGAAACATGGGAGATCACTGATCGTCCTTATGGGTACAAACCTGTAGGATGTAAATGGATGTTCAAGAAGAAACTAAGACCTGATGGTACTATTGAGAAGTACAAGGCAAGGCTTGTGACCAAGGGTTATACCCAAAAGGAAGGTGAAGACTTCTTTGACACTTACTCACCTATAGCAAGGTTGACCACCATTCAAGTACTACTTTCTCTGGCTGCCTCACACGGTCTTCTCGTTCATCAAATGGACGTTAAGACGGCTTTCCTAAATGGAGAGTTGGATGAGGAAATTTATATGGATCAACCAGATGGTTTTGTAGTAAATGGTCAAGAAAGAAAAGTGTGCAAGCTGCTGAAGTATTTATATGGTCTTAAACAAGCACCTAAGCAGTGGCACGAAAAGTTTGATAAAACCTTAGCCGCTGCAGGCTTTGTTGTAAACGAAGCTGACAAGTGTGTATACTATCGCCATGGTGGGGGCGAAGGAGTTATTCTATGTTTGTATGTTGATCACATACTGATATTTGGGACCAACCTTACTGTAATTGAGGAGGTCAAGGATTTCTTATCTCAGTCTTTTGAGATGAAGGATCTAGGAGTAGCTGATGTTATCTTGAACATCAAACTATTGAGAGATGATGATAGTGGGATCACACCGCTTCAGTCTCACTATGTAGACAAGATTTTGAGTCGCTTTGGGTATAGCGGCTACAAGTCTTCTCCAACACCGTATGATCCTAGTGTACTACTTCAAAAGAATCGAGGCACCGTTAGAGATCAATTGACATACTCTCAAATAATTGGCTCGCTTATGTACTTGGCTAGCGCGACAAGGCCTGACATCGCGTTTGCTGTTAGTAAACTCAGTCGATTTGTTTCAAATCCTGGAGATGATCATTGGCAAGCTCTTGAAAGAGTCATGCGCTATCTAAAAGGCACTGCAAGCTATGGCATTCACTATACCGGGTATCCGAGGGTACTGGAGGGTTATAGTGATTCAAATTGGATATCTGATGCTGATAAGATAAAGGTCACGAGTGGATATGTGTTTACACTTGGTGGTGGCGCTATTTCTTGGAAGTCTTGCAAGAATACCATCTTAATGTTGGGAATATGCCCTAGAGGAAATTATGTATGATGATATTTCCCATTGTATTCATAAAGATATTAAGTAGTCCTTGTATAAACATCTGATGTGTATCATTGAATATGTGATTCGGTTGTGGAACTATGCATTCATGTTGTTTGTACTAAATATCCTTGGTCATTGAGGTTGTGCTGGACACACAACTTAGACCAATGTGAAAGTTGGCTTGATGACTCAATTCTACTTGTCATGGGCATGGAGATGCTATTCCAACTTACACAGATTCGGCTAAAGAGTTTAGCGAGTCGGATTGAACCATATTGAGGTACAACGAACAAGTTGTCATTTGTACATCTCAATCAATGTAATCCTTAGACCTGAGGTTGTTGCATAGTCCGAGTTGAGGATCACCGACTTAGGTTCTGTCAAACGCTGATCCGTAAGTAGGCAGTTATAAAGACAGGGTTCGGGTCGACTGAGAATCAAGCTGCGTGATGTGAATAACCAAGATGGGATTTTGCCCCTCCACTCGGAGAGATATTCTCTGGGCCCTCTCGTGAGATATGATTTGGAAAGCATGGCCATGCACGACTCGGTTAAGTGTTAACCGAGGCAATCGACTAAGAGTTAGTCGAGTAAATCACTTATCTCGGATCGAGAAGAGAGTCGGACTATTTAAGGGATGGCAATTATTCGCCTATAGTCTGACAAGGTATATCGTGAGGCAAAAGGGACTCGGACATAAGTCGCATTGGAAAGGCAAGTCGTCATGACTCTTTGGTACTTGGGAGTCGGCACGTTCTGCTAGGAGCCGATACCGACTTATCGATTGAGAGTCGGACTCCAATCGTGTCCAAGTAGCCATGAGCCTGCGGGGTCACACACTTAAGAGAGGGAGCAAGTTCAGATTGGATCTGAACCTGTAATCTGGTTGGGTTGGACCTAAACCAGATTAGGACTGAGTTAGTGAGTTAGACTCACGATGACTAGTGTTATATGGGCTTTAGTGAATGACTCGCGCGAGCAGAGCCCACGTTCACTCCCTATATATAGTGGAGCACCGTAACCGAGAAAGGTTAATCGTTGTTCAGTTAGGTCATTCCATGTGTTGGAAACCCTAGCTCCACAGCAGTCCAGCCGTCGTCACAAACCTAGCAGTTCGCCGCCGGCGCTCCTCCTTGTACGTGTGGATACCAGCAGAGGTGTTGTGCGATCAGCACCTGGACGATCAGATCGTGAGGACTGCACTGCATCAACTGACGCGCTTCATCAGTAATCCGCAACTGCGCGTCTAGTGGTAAACCTCGTGGCCTTCTACCCCAGCTAGATCTTGGGATCACCACGTTAGAGAATTTTTTTTGTTTTATCTCTGTGTGGCCCAACACTTAACGAGGTCAACTATGGAAGCAGAACTCACAACACTAGACATGGCCACTGTTGAAGCAGAGTGGCTTCGTGAACTCTTGATGGACATACATGTGGTTGAAAAACCTATACCCGCAATTCCAATGAACTGTGATAATCAAACTGTGATTATTAAGGTGAACAGTTCTAAGGATAATATGAAGTCCTCAAGACATGTGAAGAGGAGACTAAAATCTGTCAGAAAAATGAGAAACTCCGGAGTTATTGCATTGGATTATATCCAAACATCTAAGAACCTGGCAGATCCCTTCACAAAGGGACTATCACGCAATGTGATAGAAAATGCATCGAAGGAGATGAGTATGAGACCCACACTATGAGTTTTCCGCCCTATCGTAGCGCCTTAGATGTCGTTGCGAGTTTCACAACGCCGATAGATATTGTATCTATGCATAACTTGTTTTTGCAGGAAGTTGTGAATGGTATGGTTCATGTGCATGTGATGTATGTGTGTAATCCATACGTGATCTGCGACTCACGGTTTTTTGTCAGCCGGCTGGAGCCTAGGTGCTGTCATTTTATTGTATAACGACCCGCGTGTCGGATTCTCTATGTAATTTACTTTACTAAGCTAGTGTAGCTGTTTGGAGAACCCGGAAGGCATGCAAGACGTTGTACATGTCGGCGACATGGAGTAAGACGGCAAGTGACAAGAGTTGGCACGAGTCAGTTTACAGGCTTTGTGGAGATGGAGATCGCCATGAAGAGAGCCATACCATTTCACATTATAATTGCTTTATTTTGTGTTATTGTTATGTCTCTGTTTTACCTCTATTAGATAGTCGGTAAAAATTTAATCCCTCAAAGAAGGTCTAGTCGGTTTTCCCGCCAGTGTTTGCACCATCACAAGTCGGACATTTTTGGTAGTGGGCTCATAAAATTGAGGTGCTGCCAATTCTTTCCGACTAGGTGGGTTCGAGTCGGACTCTTACTACAGAAACACTCGGTAAGCTAGACGGGTCTATCACAACGGTTGTGGGACTCGGGGAAAAGTCGGATGGGAGCCGGGGCATGTGATGCCACCCGTCCAACAGGAGTCGCATGAGATGCGATTGACAAGGAGTTGTCTACCTAGATCACTTGGAGGCTAGTGGTGATGCTAAAGCTCACTAGCCGACTTGCTTATTTAGGATCCTGAATCACTAAGCAACCATCGGAGGGGTGTTGGTTCTAGTGGGAGCATAAAATATTAAAATGTTTAATATGCTTGCTCTTTTATGAATACATGTCTTAAGTGTTTTGCATATTTTCTGTTGTAGATCATGGCACTAAGTAGCAGTCACTCTTAGATATCCGGTTTTGCGTTGAGAACCATTCTTGAGAAAGATAATCTAAATGACACTAATTTTACCAACTGGTATCGAAATCTTAGAATTGTTCTCAAACAAGAAAAGAAGGACCATGTCCTAGACAACCCACTTCCAGATGAGCCGAATGAGAATGCGATTGTCGCTGCCACCAATGCCTACCGTCGGGCTAAGGATGAGTCCACGGATATTAGCTGTCTTATGCTTGCTCACATGGAACCGGACTTGCAAAAGCAGTTCGAGCATGTTGAGGCCTACGATATGATCGAAAGCCTCAAAAGTATGTTCCAGGCTCAGGCGAAGACTGAGAGGTATCAAGTCTCTCAGGCTTTGCTGAGTTGCAAGCTTAAGGATGGTGATCCACTGAGTCCGCATGTGATCAAAATGGTTGGTTACGTGCAGTCTTTGGAGAGGCTTGGCTACCCCATTAGCGAAGAGTTCGCTACGGATATAATTCTGAACTCTCTTCCTAGTGCATATGGGCAGTTCATTTCGAACTACCACATGCATGGTATGGATAAGAAGCTCACTGAATTGCATGGGATGCTCAAGCAGGCAGAGGCGGATCTCAAGAAGGGCACCAGTCAAGTGTTGATGGTGCAGAATAAGGCTAAGTTCAAGAAGAGTTCTTGGACTAAGAGAAGGCTAAGTCAGGAGGAAAGCAGGCTCAGGACCCGGTCCCATGCGCTTCGTCAGGGACTAAACCATCTCCTTCAGCCGGATCCACTTGCTTCTACTGCAAGGCAGATGGCCACTGGAAGAGGAACTGCAGCAAGTACTTGGCCGACAAAGCCAAGAGTGGAGGTATGACTTCCGACTCAGGTACACTTGTTTGCAATGTTATAGACATATATCTTGCTGATGCACCTAATAGTTCTTGGGTATATGATACCGGATCAGTTATTCACATCTGCAACTCGTTGCAGGGACTGATAAGAACTAGGAGCGTAGCAAGAGGTGAGGTTGATATTCGAGTCGGCAACAAAGCAAGAGTTGCTGCGTTGAAAGTCGGCACGATGCAACTTCATTTACCTTCCGGATTCATTATGGAACTGAATAATTGTTATTATGTTCCAGTGCTCAGTCGAAACATTATTTCTGCTTCATGTTTGATGAGGCAAGGCTATGAGTCGAATATCAAGAATAATGGTTGTTCTTTGTATTTGAATGATATGTTTCATGGCTTTGCACCCATACAAGACGGGTTATTTATTTTGAATCTTGATGGTGAGTCGGTTTATAACATAAATGTTAAAAGGTTGAAACCAAATGATCTGAACATGACTTACTTTTGGCACTGTCGGCTTGGTCATATAAGTTGGAAACGCATGAAGAAGCTCCATGATGATGGACTCCTAACTTCGTTCGACTTGGAGTCGTTCGAGACATGCGAATCTTGCCTACTCGGCAAAATGACCAAGACACCTTTTGCAAAGAGTTGCGAAAGGGCGTCCGAATTATTGGGACTAGTACATAGTGATGTATGTGGACCAATGAGCATGACAACCAGGGGTGGTTATGAGTACTTCATTACCTTCACTGATGATTTGAGTAGGTATGGATATATCTACTTGATGAAACATAAGTCGGAAGCCTTTGAAAAGTTCAAAGAATTCCAGAATGAAGCACAGAATCAACTCGGCAAGAAAATAAAGTTTCTTCGGTCGGACCGAGGAGGCGAGTACTTGAGCCATGAGTTTGATGACCATCTGAAAAGTTGTGGAATAGTTCCTCAACTTACTCCGCCAGGAACGCCACAAAGGAATGGTGTTTCGTAAAGGCGGAATCGGACCTTGTTGGACATGGTACGATCAATTATGAGTCAGACAGATCTGCCTTTATCATTTTGGGGTTATTGTCTAGAAACAGCGGCGTTCACACTAAACAGAGTACCATCAAAATCGGTAGAGAAGACACCGCATGAGATGTGGACAGGCAAAAGGCCGAGTTTGTCTTTTCTTAAGATTTGGGGTTGTGAAGCATTTGTCAAGCGACTTCAGTCGGACAAGATTACAGCCAAGTCGGATAAGTGTATTTTCATGGGGTATCCGAGGGAAACCTTGGGTTACTACTTCTACAACCGAGAAGAGGGCAAAGTGTTTGTCGCTCGAAACGGTGTCTTCCTTTAGAAAGAGTTTCTCAGTCGGAGAGTAAGTGGGAGCACGGTGCAACTTGAAGAAATTCGAGAGGAATCGGCTAGTAGCGAGTCGGCAAAAACCTTGGAGGTTGAGCCGGTCGTGGCAGCTGAGCCGGCAGCAGCACCTGTACTACGAAGATCGGCAAGATTACGAAGTGTTCGTGATGTGTTACTGTTAGACAGTGATGAGCCGGCAAATTATTCGGAAGCGATGGTGGGATCTGATTACAAGTCATGGCTTGGAGCCATGAGATCCGAGATAAAGTCCATGGATGAAAATAAAATTTGGAACTTGGTTGATCTTCCAGACGATGCAAGACCCGTCGAGTGCAAATGGGTCTTTAAGAAGAAAACTGATATGGATGGAAATGTTTCAATCTATAAAGCACGCCTTGTCGCGAAGGGGTTCCGACAAGTTCAAGGAGTTGATTACAACGAGACTTTCTCGCCCGTGGCGATGCTTAAATCAGTTCGGATCATGTTAGCTATAGCGGCCTATTTCGACTACGAGATATGGTAGATGGATGTCAAAACGGCTTTCCTTAACGGAAATTTAACCGAGGACGTGTATATGATACAGCCCGAGGGTTTTGTCGATCCGGATAATGGTGACAAGGTGTGCAAACTTCAGAAATCCATTTATGGGTTGAAGCAAGCATCTCGGAGTTGGAATATTCGCTTTGATGAGGTAGTCAAATCGTTTGGCTTCATCAAGAGTGATCATGATTCTTGTTTGTACAAGAAGTTTAGTGGGAACAAAGTAAATTTTCTAATATTATATGTGGATGACATATTACTGATTGGAAATGATGTCCAGATGTTGCAAGAAACCAAGGAATCATTGGAAAGGAGTTTCTCAATGAAAGACTTGGGTGAGGCAACATACATCCTCGGAATCCGGATCTATAGAGATATATCAAGGAGGCTCATTGGATTGAGTCAGAGTACTTATCTGGACAAAGTGTTGAAGAATTTCAACATGGAATCGTCTAAGAAGGGGTTCTTACCGATGTCCCATGGTATAAAACTTAGCAAGACTTAGTGTCCTTCGACAACTAATGAGCGAAGTCGAATGAGTGCGATTCCATATGCTTCTGCAGTCGGATCCATCATGTATGCCATGATTTGTACTAGGCCGGATGTTTCCTATGCTCTAAGTGTTGTGAGCAGATACCAGGCTGATCCTGGAGAGATCCACTGGATAGCGGCTAAAAATATCCTAAAGTACTTGAGAAGGACTAAGGATATGTTCTTGGTTTATGGTGGTGAAGATGAACTCAGTGTAAAGGGTTACACGGATGCGAGTTATCTTACCGACTCTGATGATTCTCGTTCGCAATCCGGATACATGTTTATTATAAACGGAGGTGCTGTGAGCTAGAAGAGTTCCAAGCAAGAGACTGTGTCTGCGTCTACAACAGAGGCTGAGTATATTGCCGCCTCAGAGGCAGCAAAGGAAGCTGTTTGGATGAGGAATTTCCTCATAGATCTTGGTGTGGTTCAGGGCTCGTCCAATCCGTTGGACGTGTATTGTGACAACAATGGTGCTATTGCACAAGCCAAGGAACCTAGACAACACCATAAGAACAAGCACATACTCATGCGGTACCACCTGATTCGCCAGTTCGTGGATCAGGGTGATATCAAGTTATGCAAGGTACACACGAATGCAAATATTCCGGATCCGTTGACAAAGCCGTTACCACAGCCGAAGCATGAGGCGCACCTAAGAGCCATGGGCATTAGATGCTTAGACATGTGATGTCGGAAGATTGACTCTAGTGCAAGTGGGATACTGTTGGGAATATGCCCTAGAGGTAATCATGTATGATGATATTTCCCATTGTATTCATAAATATATTAAGTAGTCCTTGTATAAACATCTGATGTGTATCATTGAATCTGTGATTCGGTTGTGGAACTATGCATTCATGTTGTTTGTACTAAATATCCTTGGTCATTGAGGTTGTGCTGGACACACAACTTAGACCAATGTGAAAGTTGGCTTGATGACTCGGTTCCACTTGTCATGGGAATGGAGATGCTATTCCAACTTACATAGATTCGGCTAAAGAGTTTAGCGAGTCGGATTGACCCATATTGAGGTACAACGAACAAGTTGTCATTTGTATATCTCAATTAATGTAATCCTTAGACCTGAGGTTGTTGCATAGTCCGAGTTGAGGATCACCGACTTAGGTTCTGTCAAACGCTGATCCGTAACTAGGCAGTTATAAAGACAGGGTTTGGGTCGACTGAGAATCAAGCTACGTGATGTGAATAACCAAGATGGGATTTTGCCCCTCCACTCGGAGAGATATTCTCTAGGCCCTCTCGTGAGATATGATTTGGAAAGCATGGCCATGCACGACTCGGTTAAGTGTTAACCGAGGCGATCGACTAAGAGTTAGTCGTATGAATCACTTATCTCGGATCGTGAAGAGAGTCGGACTATTTAAGGGATGAAAATTATTCGCCTATAGTCTGACAAGGTATATCGTGAGGCAAAAGGGACTCGGACGTAAGTCGCATTGGAAAGGCAAGTCGTCATGACTCTTTGGTACTTGGGAGTCGGCACGTTCTGCTAGGAGCCGCTACCGACTGATCGATTGAGAGTCGGACTCCAATCGTGTCCAAGTAGCCATGAGCCTGCGGGGTCACACACTTAAGAGCGGGAGAAAGTTCGGATTGGATCTGAACCTGTAATCTGGTTGGGTTGGACCTAAACCAGATTAGAACTGAGTTAGTGAGTTGGACTCATGGTGACTAGTGTTATATGGGCTTTAGTGAATGGGTCGCGCGAGCAGAGCCCACGTTCACTCCCTATATATAGTGGATCACCATAACCCAGAAAGGTTAATCGTTGTTCGGTTAGGTCATTCCATGTGTTGGAAACCCTAGCTCCACAGCAGTCCAGCCGTTGTCACGAACCTAGCAGTTCGCCGCCGGCGCTCCTCCTTGTACGTGTGGATACCAGCAGAGGTGATGTGCGATCAGCACCTGGACGATCAGATCGTGAGGACTGCACTGCATCAACTGACGCGCTTCATCAGTAATCCGCAACTGCGCGTCTAGTGGTAAACCTCGTGGCCTTCTACCTCAGCTAGATCTTGGGATCACCACGTTAGAGAAAAAGTTTTGTTTTATCTCTGCGTGGCCCAACACTTAACGAGGTCAACTATGGAAGCAGAACTCACAGCACTAGACACAACCACTGTTGAAGCAGAGTGGCTTCGTGAACTCTTGATGGACTTACCTGTGGTTGAAAAACCTATACCCGCAATTCCAATAAACTGTGATAATCAAACTGTGATTATTAAGGTGAACAGTTCTAAGGATAATATGAAGTCCTCAAGACATGTGAAGAGGAGACTAAAATCTGTCAGGAAAATGAGAAACTCTGGAGTTATTGCATTGGATTATATCCAAACATCTAAGAACCTGGCAGATCCCTTCACAAAGGGACTATCACGCAATGTGATAGAAAATGCATCGAAGGAGATGGGTATGAGACCCACACTATGAGTTTTCCACAGTGGCAAACCAATCTATGTGATCGGAGATCCCATGAATTAGAATTGGGAGACAAGCTATTGGTAGACTGAGAGGAAAGTATCCCTATTTTAATGAACACCACTCCGTGAAGATGCAATACTTTCCTATTCTGCACGGCAGGTTGATTTTATCTTAATGTGTTTTAAATGGCTTAATCTTAAGCAGAGATGTTGTCCTGCAGAACATTTGTTGAAGAACACACCTATATGAGTCTGACTGTCAAACAATGCAGTCTATGAGAGTTGGGTGCTCTCTAATAAACCCATGAAAGGCCATGGAGTATGACGCATAAGCTCCACCCGCGGGGAAGTCCCACGGTAGACCAATATCGGTCAAGGCTTCATGTGAAGCTAGGTTGCAGCAAACTTGCAGTTCAAGGCATAGTCCACTGTACAAGTTGCAGCCTAGTGTACCATAGAATTCTAGGTGAAAGTTCAACTTAACAGTCTCCACTGCAGTACCGGTATATAAACAATGTTTTGGAACCAAAGGCAAATTACATGTGCCTCTGGGATCTGGTGGGGGATTGTTGGAATTTTGGCGCAAATATCCTAGACCATTTTCCATCCCAATAATTCCTGAAAATCCTAGAGGCCCATGTGGCCCATTCATGCATGGCAAGAGGTGGGACAAATGTTTAGTCTCACATTGCTAGTTGAAGGAGGTTTGCACCAGCTTATAAGGGAGGCTCTCCTACCACTTGGTAAAAGGATGAGAAGGAGAAGGAGAGAGTCCCACACGCGCGCTTCTCCTCCTCCGCCGCCCGCCTCGCCACACCTCGCCTCGCCTCGCCTCGCCACGCGCACGTCACGGGTTGCGGGAATCTCGCCGAGCCGAGAGCCGAGTTCTTTTTTTCCACCCATGACTGGTATACAAACGGGTGTGCATAATTTGAACAGTCTGCTAATGGGTTTTAAATACGACTCAGTGGTGGTTTAATTCAAACTTAGTGGAGGTTGTTTGGCTTTGGTCGCTGCCTGTTCGTTTCCTCTTCCGACGTTGCCTGTTCGTCTGTCTACCCGTGCCTATAAGAGCGGAAGGTCGCTCCTTTCCTCAGGCATCTATCAGAACAATCGCCTCCAAGTTCCAGAGCACTAATCTGCCAACAGTTCTTCCCCATCCCGTCTTGTGGCGTGCACCGCGAGCCGGGACAGTAGGCCTCCGGAACCCCGTCTCTTCGAGTCCTGTATGGGAGAAGGGCGATAAGGTTTTTGGGGAGCGCTATCAGCGCGACTACTGGCTTCATCAAGGACTCCTCCACTGACGCCGACGACATCTTCCCCAATGACGACTTCTTCCCTGCCATCGAGAACCTCTTCCTCGACGACATGGGTGACAACTCCAACTCCGGCGCACTGCTGTATGTTTTCTTTCTTCATCGTGTTCAGATTTTTTCGATCTATCTGCAACTCTCTGCACACTTTCCGTCACATGACTTGGCTAGTTTATTTTCGATCATTCTAGTCATGTTTTACCTATTGTTTATCTCGCATAAATCACTTGGTAAATTGCTCATATTTCCAACAGTTTTAACAGCACCGTGAATCCTTCCACACAAAATAAGAACGGGTACGGAGAAATTGGGTCCCCCTGTCGAAGGCCTCGGGGTGGAAGGAAAGCCTCTGAAAACCCTCCATTAAGCTTGACCGTGAACCAAGCCGATCGAACACATCTCATCACCGTCTCCACCCAATTCACCGAGAACCCCATTTTAAGCATCACCTTCTCCACAAACACCCACTCGACCTGATCATATGCTTTCATCATATCTAACTTTACCGCACACAAAGGGGGTTTTCTTTTCCTCTTTCGGATTGCATGAGTACATTCATATGCCACCAGAACGTTGTCTGTGATGAGCCTACCGGGGACAAAGGCACTCTGTTCCTCAGAGATTAGAATAGGCAGGATTTTTGTCAACCGATTTGCCAACACCTTTGACGCTAACTTGTAAAGCACACTACAAAGACTGATAGGCCGGAACTGCTTGGGGTTCTCTGGGGAATTTACCTTTACAATCAGAACCAAAATCGTATCATTGAAATCGGGAGGACATTCCCTCCTTGCCAGAAAATCTCTTACCACAGTACAGACCTCCTCCTTAACTAACGCCCAGTGGCGTTAAAAGAACAAAGAGGGCAGGCCGTCCAGCGCGCAGGAGACTTTGTTGCGCCCATTTGAAACAAAGCCTAGGCAATTTCAGCATCAGAGATCATAGTGTCCAGCTCCTCATTCATCTATGGCATGACAAAGGTCCCCAGCTGATCAAGAATCACATCCATCTGGTTGGCACTGTAACAACCCAAATTTTGGATGCAATAAAAGAAATTTGAATTGCAAATTCATCAAATCAGAACCAAACAAAACAAGCAGAAAAAAAATGAAGAACAGGAAGAACAGGGCAAACCCTAGCTGCCGTCGATCCCTCCATCAGCGGACAACCACGCCGTCGCCCCTGTCCCACCATCGCTGTGGCTGACGCGCACTCCCGCGCCGTGCGTCGCCCCAACTACGGTCGCGCTCACTGTCGCCATACCTCGCTGCCGCTCCGCCGTATAAAGACACGCCGTCGCCCACCATCCAAATCATCGCTGCTCGCCACCTCGCCGCACTCCCAGAGCTGGCCGAACACGTCGACCGCTTCAAGGCGGTTCCAGAGAACCTCAACAACGACGGATAGGCTCGCCAACACCGCCAATTTTACCCTGCTGCCATGTGGCAAACCTCCCGAGCGCCCCATCGCCTATAAAAGCCACACCGCCTTGCCAATCTTTAATTTTTTTGCGGGAATTAGTCTCTCTCTTGCTCCCAACCTCTTCTACACCGCCAATTTCAACCACCGCCATCGCCAAGCTTGCCTCCAACACCGCCGACCGCCGGTGAGCTCCTCTCTTCTTCTCCCTCCCCGTCTGCTTCCTTTTTTTTCTTTTCTTCCCCGTGGTACCGAAGCGGTACGCAGCACGGGCTGCCTTCTAGGCCGTGGCCAGGCCAAAGATGGGCTGGCTGGTTTCTTTCCCTAGCCCAGAAAAAAAAGGTTAACCATTTTATTTTTCTATTTTTTTTGTTTTCCATTTAGCGTTTAGTTTTAAAGCAAACTCTTTTGCAAAATCTCTTTGGCTAAAAGTTTTAAAATAAAAGGGGGTATACTAGTCCTCATAAACCCCTAACTTTTGACATCATCTCCAAAGTATTCAAAAATTCATTTCTTGAGGCTTTTAAAATCCAAAACCCCCACGCATACATAATGAAATAAAAATTTTCTATATTTCATATTTCAACTCTACTCTACAAATACAAGAAATGACCTTGGACAGATATTTCTGAATAGTTTAGGACCCATTGGTGAAGCATTGGAGGATTTTGACATAGGAGTGCACCATCTCGGAGTCGAGGATCTTCCGGAGACCTTTCTTTAGGCAAGTCACCTCTCTCACTGATGAAATTTTTGGTGATAAATGATTTAAGAATATTGAAGATATGTGCAATAATAGAACCCCTGAACCATTAATATTTTATGTTATGCCTTGAGACCAACCCTAGTGGAAACCCTGGACTTGCTTGATGGATGATGCATGATTGTTTGTATGATTGCTTGGAGGTCATATTTACCTTCAAAATCTTGGTATAAAAAGGACTCATCACCCGGATGAGAGCCTCGACTTTGGATTATGTGCCCTAGTATGTGGGCTTGGTTGATGGGTAAACCTGTGGTACATCCCTGCCACAAAACAATAAAACACACCACATAAATTGTAAGAACCCCCTACTCTATTCCAATGGATTTTCTACATGGTAGATTGACCCTGGTATGGGTGATCAACGGGAAGACACTCGGAGTCGGGATGCTATAGTATGTTATCGATTTCCGTGGCCCTGACATACTCCCGGTGGGATTCGAGTGATGAGACCTTCCCGGGTAGAACTTTCAAAAGATAGAGTAGATAAAAACTTAGCTTTTGATTAAAGGTTCTGATGCTAACGGTAGCAATATCGCAAACCCTAGTGATTTGAGCCACTGTGGCTTAGCACGGAACCATCGGAGGCACACACTTACATATTTAAAATCCATGGAGAAGAGCGAAAGAAAAATAATATATAAAATAAAATAAGTGGTACCAAGTGTGGTCACTTGATGGAATTAAGTATGCCATAGGTGGATGATGTTTTCCCTCTGTCTGGCAAAGTGGTGAAAATAATACTATTATGGGATTGACCTTGAGGAAACCCTATGGGATTTTCCTGGCTAATTAATCTTAAGTAAATCTTTAAACTGGAAACCGTCTTGTGACTTGCTGAGTACTTTTGTACTCACCCTTGCTATATAAACATTTTTCAGAAATACCTGAAGACACCGTGGAGGTTGATCCTGACTTTATCCTTTGCGGAGAAGATTTCGAATTCTAGGTCATTCCTACGCTCGAGGGCTGATCCTAGAAGTGTAGCAATGTGTGTGAAGTCACCAAGTTTGTATGTTTTAATCAAGGTTTAATGATTTTAAGACAAAGTGAACCTCGTTTTATGCCAAGTTGTAATAAAACTATTTGTGTGACTTTTACTATCCATGTAATAATATTCTTATGAGTTTGTATGCGATGGCTGTGTTTTGTAATCACTCGAAAGTTCACGGATTTTTCCTTCAGAGAATTCGTGGAATTTCTAGTCACGGTCCCCAATTTTCGGGGCGTGACAGAGTGGTATCAGAGCCAGCCCTGACCGTAGGAAAGACCCCGATTTTTAGAAAATAAAAATAGAATTTTTTCTTGAAGTGTTTATTAAGCTCTTAAGATCTTTTGTTTTTGGATATAAATTTTATAAGAGAAAAAAATTATATTTGAAAAGCAAAAAAAAACTTCGCTCTTTAAACCCTTTTATTTTCATTTTTTCATTTTAGGGTTTGTTTTAAGCAAGTTTTTTTTTTGCAAAACTGCTTTGACAAAAAAAATTAAAATAAAGGGGTTCATTTTAATCCTCATAAACCCCTAAATATCGACACCCTTTCCAATATTCTCAAAAATAACTATTTCTTGAGTTTTTATAAAAAAAACCCTTATGTATATATGGTAGAATGAAGGTTTCTTTCCTTCATATTTCAACCATAGTTTGCAAATACAAGATATGACCCTTGGGAAATTATTTTTATACCTCTCCCTCGGGGGATGGGACCAACTTTTATGGAGGATGTTGGGGTGTCTTTTTGTGCCAAGATGGAACCTCCCATACTTTCATGCAAAAGCTATTTTTGCACATGGGATACTCCAGTACTTGACAAGATGGGTTAATGTAAAAGTTAACGGTATTGAAACCACCTACGTCGGACAAAGAGATATGGAAGAGAATGCTATTCAGGATGCATTTCGAAAGGCCATACTAAACCTGCATCATAAGTATGATGACACATTTGATGAGTCCATCTGTTGACTCATGGCTCAGGAGCTGAACGACAAGAATAGTGTGGGAGTACCATTTCCGCCATTCGTGAACAACGGATCAGAGATAGAACTATTAATAGACATTGCCTTTGTGACAGGGCAATATGGGAAAATTAGGAAGGAATATCAAGAAGCCCAAGATGAGATAGTTCCGTTGCGAGGCAAAAATATAGATCTTCTCAGAACATAGTCGACTTGGAGGCAAGACATTAGGAAGCTTTAAGTGCCCAACAGAATATGACTGGTCCTAGTACGAAACGATTAAAGGCTTGCCAAGGGGACCAATCCCAAGGACCAGGAGCGAAGAATATTAAAGCTATATGGACCAAGAAAATATCTTAAACGCTTCAAGAATGGCCCACAAGTGAATCCGAAAGAATCATAAGCACCACCAACTCAGGAAAACAAAGAGGAAGAGGAACCAATGGAACATGAATCCTATACCGGAAGCAACCCTTCATCAGACGACAAATAGTTGTTCCAAGGGAGGCGCTAGTATAGTCTAGGTTTGTGTTTTAAAATAAAGTGTGCTATGTTGGGTGGTGTATGTGATGTATGCATGTTTGTGTGTTTAAGTATGAGGATGATAGAAACGCAGGACTAGATGCTATAAAGAATAGCAACAAAATTAGCAGAACAAAAGGGAAGTCCGAAAGCAAAGAAGGAATCAAGAAAACCAAGGTGGGGAGATTTTTAGAAAACGAATCCTCCAGTTTCTATGGATCAGATGAGCCATTAGACTCCAATGACTGGCTTAGAGATGTTGAATGACGACTGCAAACCATAGGATGTGAGGACATGGGAAAATGTGCTTTTTGCATCACACCAACTGCAAGGATCTGCCGCGGCTTGGTGGATAAATTTCCAGGAAGCCAGTCAGAACCCGAAGCAAAGATAAAAGCTCAATCAAAGACCAATGAGGTAGAAATAGACATCCAAGGAGAAAATTTTAAAGCAAACCTGATACACTAGCAACTAAGAGATTTGGATGTCATATTAGGAATGGACTGGTTATATAAATATAAGGCAAAGGTCGATTGTGAGGAGAAACTGGTTTATGTCACCAGTCTGAATAATCTGACCCTAAGGATGAAGTCACAAAATTCCTTTCTGAGGAAGCATAAGAAGAGGATATGTAGTACGGTAGCAGAAGTAATGTAGATTCTGGTGGTTAAAGAATTTGCAGATGTGTTCCCATAGGAATTACCTGGGGAGCCACCAGATAGATAGGTGGAATTTAAAATAGAACTTAAACCCGGAATATAACCAATTACAAAGCAACCATACCACATGTCAAGAAAGGATCTAGTAGAGTTGAAGAAGCAAATTGATGAGTTACTAGACAAGAACTTTATACAACCAATCATCTCGTCATGGGCAGCACTGGTATTATTTGCAAAGAAGAAGAATGGTGGCTCGAGACTATGTGTAGACTACCGAGGACTGAATGCAGTCACCATTTAGAATAAATACCCTCTTCCCATAATTGATGATATTTTTGTCCAATTGATAAATGCTAAAATCTTTTCATAGATTGACCTAAGATCTAGATATCATCAGCTGAAAATTCGCCCAGAGGATAGACCAAAGACCGCTTTTACTATCAGATATGGATTGTATGAATTCACGGTAGTGCCTTTTGGATTAACCAATGCACTAGCCTTTTTCATGAATCTCATGAATAAGGTAATGATGGACTTTTTGGACCAATTTGTAGTGGTCTTTGTCGATGATATCCTAGTATACTCAAGTAGTCCTGATGAGCACGAGCGACACTTGAGACAAGTTCTAACAAGGCTAAGAGAGCATAAGTTAATCGCAAAGTTTTCTAAACGTGAATTCAAAATGAAGGAAATTGCTTTTCTGGGTCACATTATATCAGAAGAAGGAGTTAAAATGGATCCAGAGAAGGTGAAAGAAATATTGGAATGGAAGGCCCCAATAAACATGAAAGAAGTTCGAAGTTTCTTAGGATTGGCAGGATATTATAGGAGGTTTATCGAAGGAGTTTCAAGAATCCGCCGACCACTAACCCAATTGCCGAACAAGGATAAAGATTATGAATGGACAAGTAAATGCGAAAGTGCATTTCAGGAATTGAAGAACCGGCTAACCACCGCACCAGTCTTAGTTTTACCGGTTTCGTATAAAGGGTTTCAGATATATTGTGACGCATCAAAACAAGGACTTGGATGTGTGCTGATGCAAGACAGAAAAGTCATATCCTATGTGTCAAGACAATTCCGACCACACGAAGAAAATTATCCGACACATGACTTGGAGCTAGCAGCCGTGGTACGTGCGTTAAAAATATGGAGACACTATTTGTTAAGAAATAAGCGTGAGATATTTTCAGATCATAAATATATTTTTACACAGCCCGATTTAAATCTTCACAACAAAGATGGTTAGAACTGATAAAGGATTATTGAGTTGGAATTTCAGTACAAACCCGGTAAGACCAATGTGGTAGCAGATGCATTGAGCCAAAAGATATATCATAGCACCGCAACTATGCGGCAAGATCAGTTGGATTTAGGAAAAGAATTCCAAAAGCTGAATTTCAAATTAGTTGACGAAGGAGTAGTAATGACTCTACAAGTTCAAACCACATTGGATGAACGAATCAAGCAAGCCCGGGAAAAAGATGAAGAAATATAAAGGCTTAAAGAGAAAGTGCGGAAAAATGAGGCACTAGACTTTTCGGTAGATGACCAGAGAGTACTATACTTCCGAAACTGTCTGTTTGTACCAAATAAAAATGAGTTAAGAGACTTGATCCTGCAGGAAGCACATGCTTCAGCATTCTCTATACACCCCGGAGGTACGAAAATGTACTAGGATTGGTGGAGAAATATGAAACAAGAAATTGGTGAATATGTTACACTTTGTGACATATGCCAACGAGTGAAAGCAGGCCACCAAAAGCTGGTTGAACTACTTCAGCCTTTACCTATTCCAGATTAGAAGTGGGAGGAGATCGATCTGGATTTTATTACCGGTTTACCTAAGACCAGAAATGGTTATGATGCTATATGGGTCATTGTCGATAGATTGACTAAGGTAGCCCACTTTATACCCATAAAGCAAACATATAGAAAGAATAAGCTTGCCGAGTTATATCTAACCAAGATTGTAGTGTTGCATGGAGTACCTAAGAAGATTTGCTCCGATAGAGGGTCGCAGTTCACTTCTCACTTTTAGAAAAAGTTACATGAAGCCAAGGGGACAGATTTGGATTTTAGTACAACATACCACCCACAAACCATCAGACAAACTGAGAGAGTGAATCAAATCCTGAAAGATATGTTACGTTCATGCGCACTAGTATATAGAGTAGCATGGGATACATGCTTACCATTTCTGAAATTTTCCTACAATAACAGTTATCAAGCTAGTATTGGGAGATCACCATTTGAAGTCCTGTATAGAAGAAGTTGTAGAACACCGTTAAATTAGACTGAGGTAGGAGGGAAGCAACTTCTTGGACCACAAATAGTTCAAGATGCAGAGACTCAAGTGAGAATTATTAGAGAAAAGCTCCAAGCACCTCAAACCAGATATAAACAATATGCCGACCAACACCGACTTGATCTTAGCTTTCAGAAAGGGGATTATGTATATAAAAGGGTCACTCCTTTCAATTCAATCCAGCGGTTCCACACAAAAGGTAAGTTGGCACCCAGATTTGTGGGACCATTCAAAATTACAAAACGAGTAGGGGAAGTTGCCTACCAACTGGAGTTAAGTCCAAAGCTAAAAAGAGTACATAATGTGTTTCATATATCACAACTCTGAAAATGCTTAGAGCCGTTAAAAAAGAAGGTACCCCTGGACGAAATCGAACCCCAAGAGGATCTGACCTACACAGAGAAGCCAGTTAAAATCCTTGAATCCAATGAGCGACAACTAAGGACACGAAACATCAAGTTCTGTAAGGTGCAATGGAGTAATCGCATGGAAGCAGAAGCTATATGGGAAAAAGAATCGGAGATCCGACAAAAATATCCGCATCTGTTTCCAGAGGAAGAATGAATCTCGGGGACGAGATTCTTTTTAAGGGGGTAGGTTGTAACAACCCAAATTTTGGATGCAATAAAATAAATTTGAATTGCAAATTCATCAAATCAGAACCAAACAAAACAAGCAGAAAAAAAATGAAGAACAGGAAGAACAGGGCAAACCCTAGCTGCCGTTGATCCCTCCATTAGCGGACAACCACGCCGTCGCCCCTGTCCCACCATCGCTGTGGCTGACGCGCACTCCCGCGCCGTGCGTCGCCCCGTCTACGGTCGCGCTCACTGTCGCCATACCTCGCCGCCGCTCCGCCGTACAGAGACACGCTGTCGCCCGCCGTCCAAATCATCGCTGCTCGCCACCTCGCCGCACTCCCAGAGCTGGCCGAACACGTCGGCCGCTTCAAGGCGGTTCCAGAGAACCTCAACAACGACGGATAGGCTCGCCAACACCGCCAATTTCACCCTGCTGCCATGTGGCAAACCTCCCGAGCGCCTCATCGCCTATAAAAGCCACACCGCCTTGCCAATCTTTAATTTTTTCGCGGGAATTAGTCTCTCTCTTGCTCCCAACCTCTTCTACACCGCCAATTTCAACCACCGCCGTCGCCAAGCTTTCCTCCAACACCGCCGATCGCCGGTGAGCTCCTCTCTTCTTCTCCCTCCCCGTCTGCTTCCTTTTTTTTTCTTTTCTTCCCCGTGGTACCGAAGCGGTACGCAGCACGGGCTGCCTTCTAGGCCGTGGCCAGGCCAAAGATGGGCTGGCTGGTTTCTTTCCCTAGCCCAGAAAAAAAAGGTTAACCATTTTCTTTTTCTATTTTTTTTGTTTTCCATTTGGGGTTTAGTTTTAAAGCAAACTCTTTTGCAAAATCTCTTGGCTAAAAGTTTTAAAATAAAAGGGGGTATACTAGTCCTCATAAACCCCTAACTTTTGACATCATCTCCAAAGTATTCAAAAATTCATTTCTTGAGGCTTTTAAAATCCAAAAACCCCACGCATACATAATGAAATAAAAAGTTTCTATATTTCATATTTCAACTCTACTCTACAAATACAAGAAATGACCTTGGACAGATATTTCTGAATAGTTTAGGACCCATTGGTGAAGCATTGGAGGATTTTGAAATACGAGTGCACCATCTCGGAGTCGAGGATCTTCCGGAGACCTTTCTTTAGGCAAGTCACCTCTCTCACTGATGAAATTTTTGGTGATAAATGATTTAAGAATATTGAAGATATGTGCAATAATAGAACCCCTGAACCATTAATATTTTATGTTATGCCTTGAGACCAACCCTAGTGGAAACCTTGGACTTGCTTGATGGATGATGCATGATTGTTTGTATGATTGCTTGGAGGTCATATTTACCTTCAAAATCTTGGTATAAAAAGGACTCATCACCCGGATGAGAGCCTCGACTTTGGATTATGTGCCCTAGTATGTGGGCTTGGTTGATGGGTAAACCTGTGGTACATCCCTGCCACAAAACAATAAAACACACCACATAAATTATAAGAACCCCCTACTCTATTCCAATGGATTTTCTACATGGTAGATTGACCCTGGTATGGGTGATCAACGGGAAGACACTCGGAGTCGGGATGCTATAGTATGTTATCGATTTCCGTGGCCCTGACATACTCCCGGTGGGATTCGAGTGATGAGACCTTCCCGGGTAGAACTTTCAAAAGATAGAGTAGATAAAAACTTAGCTTTTGATTAAAGATTCTGATGCTAACGGTAGCAATATCGCAAACCCTAGTGATTTGAGCCACTGTGGCTTAGCACGGAACCATCGGAGGCACACACTTACATATTTAAAATCCATGGAGAAGAGCGAAAGAAAAATATATATATAAAATAAAATAAGTGGTACCAAGTGTGGTCACTTGATGGAATTAAGTATGCCACAGGTGGATGATGTTTTCCCTCCGTCTGGCAAAGTGGTGAAAATAATAATATTATGGGATTGACCTTGAGGAAACCCTATGGGATTTTCCTAGCTAATTAATCTTAAGTAAATCTTTAAACTGGAAACCGTCTTGTGACTTGCTGAGTACTTTTGTACTCACCCTTGCTATATAAACATTTTTCAGAAATACCTGAAGACACCGTGGAGGTTGATCCTAACTTTATCCTTTGCGGAGAAGATTTCGAATTCTAGGTCATTCCTACGCTCGAAGGGCTGATCCTAGAAGTGTAGCAATGTGTGTGAAGTCACCAAGTTTGTATGTTTTAATCAAGGTTTAATGATTTTAAGACAAAGTGAACCTCGTTTTATGCCAAGTTGTAATAAAACTATTTGTGTGACTTTTACTATCCATGTAATAATATTCTTATGAGTTTGTATGCGATGGCTGTGTTTTGTAATCACTCGAAATTTCACGGATTTTTCCTTCAGAGAATTCGTGAAATTTCTAGTCACGGTCCCCAATTTTCAGGGCGTGACAGGCACCCTCCGAGCAGAAGAGGACCAAATAAAAATTTCTCGCCCACTCCCTATTTCAGCAAAAATGAAATTTGCTGAAATTGTTAATACGTACTGTAGTTCGAAGCTGTTCCGATATGCAAGTATACAAAATCAAAAACCCGACTATCCAATCTTGAAACATGAGAAACTAGATTAAATTATTGTGTGGATATCATGTTCTTCCTCCGTCTCAAATTAGATGTCACAAACTTGCCTAAATTTAAATGTATTTAGTACTAAATAGTATCTAGATATATCCAAATTTAGAAAAAAAATCAATATCTATTTTAAGACAAAGGAAATGTTATTCTGCTAAGAAATTGTGCGGATGTCTCAAGAACTTTACACCATCACAAGCAATTATGACTAGCGACCTAAGAAACACGCGACGGATAAATCCTAGCCGCCTCCTCCATTGCCATCGGCCCGTCTTCGACCAAAAATAGACGGTTCTCTTCCTCCTATGTCTGTGCCTCCGGCGGCAGGAGGGGTGTGGGATCTCGGACGTGCACTCGACATTGTACTAAGGTCACTAAAGTTAGAGTTTGGTCAACCGACTACGTCATTATTGTGACTTTAGCGGAGCTACGCCAGAAAAAATAATAAGATATACCTACCTTCTCATCTGCCTGGGGCATCGAGAAGGGCGGGAAATAGTCTTATCGCTACTCCTATGGAATGGTGGATCGTGTTCTACAAGTTTGCTGTCATAAGATTCGAATTAATTCTATTTTATTTTTTTGGCTTCCCCCGTCTGCGACATCATAACGATGCAGGAGTGTGGCAGAGACTAGTGTTCTGAGAACACTGATAATTTGTCTTATGTACACACCATCAGGACCGTGTCGGACAGCTGTAGGCTTGCGATTATGGAACACCGCTTTGGTCGCTCATGGGAATAGGTTGACAGTGCAGTGAAGGTCGTGGTCAATGACCTTGTGCCCGACATCTCTCTACTTTTTTATCTAAAAAATACTTCGTTTTCTGTCACTACGTTGTTCCTTTCGTCCGTCGTCCCACCTCCTTGGTCGCTCGCCATCGGCCCCTTCGCCGCGCATTAAAAAGGTCGCACAGCCGGAGATCATGCCTCCAATAAAAATCAATAACTCCCTCGCGTCGTCATCCTGTATTCTCCCTCTCTCTCGCCCATGCCCCTGCAAGCCTCCACCGCACTAGCATCGCCACCCATGGCCTACTCTACCATATGGGGGAACCCTGGCAACACCTCGCGCACACCCCGTTCCCTCCTCCTCCAAACTCGCCGCACCCAATTTGGCCAGACGACACGCCGCTGGCCCAATCCTGTTGTTCTTGATCTTGGTATAGCTGGGGTAAGGTGCGGATGAGACGCACCGTCGGCCCAATCTCCTCCGCCAGCCGATCGTCGTCGCCGTCGTGGTCAGTACCATGCAAGATCCGTCCCTGCGCACCACTTCCCTTGATCGAGGTATGATCGATTGGTTTAGTTCTGCTCCAATCCAATCTATTCTTTTCCGCTCATCTCTTCCCGCTCGATTTTCCGTTTATAATTCCAAACCCCCATTGCAGTTGCGGGCTGAAAATGGAGACCAACACTTGCAGGGCAGCAGTCATCACCGCATCCCCTTCCTTCGCCAAGGCAGCTGGCGGTTGTGGCCTGAACAACCAGGTCCTGAGATGCATGTAAGGGCACACATCCTCTCTCAGACCTAAACTCGTTGCTTTCTCTCCTTGCCGTCAGTCTACCTACCTCGTTACTCTTTAGTCTGTATGTATTGCACGCACTGGTGAAGAAACCATGAGGAGCTCTCCAATATCTACAAGAGTCCGGTCCGATCCGGTGAGGTTAGGCATGTCTAGAAGCCCAAAATGTTCTCATTGCAAAAGGGGCTGCTCATACATTATTCATGCCTACTAATATACTAATCATGCCTTCTTTTCTTGGTCTTTATTTGGTTTGAATCCATTGGTGCTTATTTGGTCTTTATTTGGTGCTTGACCATTGAATGAGCGATTTCATGTCATTCAGTTTTTATGGGAAGGTAAAAGATCAGCCCTATTTTTGGTAAATGATGTTTTTCTTTCGGTATATTTTTGAGGCCTTCGAGCCTTTTTGATTGGTGATTAGTTGCCTCTACTTTTTGCCTTCGATCAATTTGTTTTGGCATGATATATTGGATTCGGTAGAATAAACAAGAATTTATCCATTGTATCGATTGTGCCAAGTCAAGCACACTGGCCTTGGCAACAAGAGGCCAATACCATCAGGTTTATTTCCTTCTTTGCTTGGCTGCTTGTTAGGTTAGTGATTGATCATTTCTTCTGCAATTCTTTTAGCTTGCCAATTGTCTCCATCATGAGTTTTATTAGGATCTTGTGATCTAATTCCAGGACCACACACACTATGTGTTTTGTTTGCTCATTTGAGATTTATTGGAATACCCATGTATACCTGAAGCTTCCATTACAATATAATGCCTGTATTAGGCTATTACAACATAGCACTTGTGGCTGCTCATATTTTTTGGTTAGTACTTGGTGCTTCTTGGGGGTATTTATATGCCCAATATCAGGTTAGTACCACATAATAGTTGCAACTGCTCATATTTTATGGGGGGATTTAAAGCAAGCAATGGTCCATTTATGTGAAACTTTCGATTTCAGTTCTAGGTGAAGATATGCTTTTGTCCGTTGTGATATCGATGATGATCATTGCAGTCAAGAGCACTCCGTGCTATTGAAGCTTTTGTTGATCTAATTAAGTGATTATGTAGCCTTACAAAGAAGATTTAGAGAGGGTGAACATATGTTCATTGACAGGTACTTATAGCAACTATGCATGTCTAGTCTACATTTCTTTACTTTTGATAACACATTTACCTCTCTCGTCTCTTTAGAACTCAAAATTTCATGTTATATCAACAATACATTAGTTAGGTCATTTGCAGCATGTTATTGTAGCTTGTCTATGTGCAAATTAAAGGCTCATTTTGCTTCAGGTTTCTGCATCAGTACCTAAAAGTTTATTTCCTTTGCTATGTCTGGTTTTGACCATATGAACTTACTGGAGAATTCACTGTAGAAATTTGTCGATGAACCTCACTGAAAATATTTTTTCTCACCTGTAAACCAAGTCAGGAAAATATCTACTAAGTCGCTCTATAATATGATGTTGAATCCAGATTACAGGTTTGTGCAGAGCCTAAATTGGTGGAACCCTACTGTTTCTTTGCCCGGTTACAGGTTTTGTGGATAGCCTAAATCAGTGGAACCATATTATTCCTTTGCCCGGTTTCTAAGGTGACTTTGGCCTCTATGGAAGAAACTTGGGATGGTTAGGGGTGCCGAACTGTTTTTGAGTAGATGCCTATTGCTAGGGCATAATTTTCTTTTTTTTATTGGTCGGCGAGCTTATGCCATGTTCATGGATGCATTGCACATTTATGATGTGACCAAGTAATTGAATGACCATCCCTGGGGTGCTGATGGACTGCTTGTGATGACTGGTATCGCTACTACTCTCATCCTTATGTCCCTTGTTCAACATTTTTAATTTTCTCTTAGGCAGTTTGATTATATATATGATATTTTTTTTGAAGGTAAGTATGTAAAAAATAACTTTGAAGACACGGATCACAACAAGAGTGCAAAGGAGGTAATGCATAACATGAACTTTGCCAGCAAGCTCATGGCGTGCACCTGTGCACTACTGGGCCATTCCGGTAGAAGCACTTGAGATATCAGAGGTTGGTGGCATATTGTACGTACGTAGGATTGGTGAAGTATGCCGCATAATTTTTTAGATGTGCATTTTGAAAACTCCATATACCAATTTAGTAAATAATTAGCAACTTCATTAGTTATAATTATTTAAATCACAAAAAATCAAGATAGAAGCATCATTTATTTGTTTTAATGATGTATGAGAATATATATATATATAAATCTAGAATTTAAATTGAAAAAAACTGCTATGAGGATTAATACATTGTAACCTTCATGCAGATGCGGCGTGGATGTGTCGATTATGGTTGCCTCGTGGTTATGACCTCCTGGCGGCCGACAAAAGGCATTTGTTGATTGGGAGAACCGGTCAGCGTGTGATTTCAGGAAACTACAACATATGTGGACGAGTTCTCGATGAATTGCGGCAGCGTGCCACTTACAAGTCTGCTCAACAGACGGACGTACTGCGATCAAGCCGACACGGTCGAGGTGAGCCCTATCTGAGGCAGCCTAGGCCGGCAAACTACAACGGCCTATAGCGTTCCGACAACCTGGCAAAGAGGGTTATGGCGTCTAGATGGATCGTGACTGAAGGAGAGATTTCAGTTCGTGAAAACTTGATCACTTGATTGATTTTATCTGTTCGCATGCGCAGAGAAGTACAACTCCGTATATTCTTTTACAGATGTGGACTGCTGAAGTCTTGATTGATTCGATCAGCTTGCATGCAGCCAAGAAGTGGGCTCCATATCTTTTTTTACCGCTGATATGTTTGATTTGCTTGCATGAGAGAGATGTGCGGCTTCTTATTACCGGTGTGTTGAGTTCAGCCTCGGGTATGCCATGGCATATGCGGCATACCCTGTAGGTTGTCCGCCCCTTGCAGGAAGCGACAATCCATTATATGTTGATTGAAGGATCATTCTAGGCGAACCAACCATGGATAGCTATTTATGGATGAAGATTATGTACTTCTATTCAAAGTGGAACTATAGAGGCCTTAGGTACTTGAATTAAATATTTCTCCACAAAACTGATGGTACTATTTTGTTACTATGTCATTTACTGGATTTGTTAGAAATCATGGTGCATTGTAAGCCACTCTTGTGTCCTTGATGCAGATGCTAATATTTTTTCATGCTACGACTACTATTTGGTCTGCAAAGGCACCAGACCACCGGTTCTTGGGAATTTCTCATTATCTTGCTTTCTTTTCTCAAAACAAAAACTGAATATTTCTAATAACCCAAAAGAGAAGAACCTACAGGTGTACAAGAACATGGAGCAAATTTTGGGCGTATGCTATAACGCATGGAAGATGTTGAACCATTTTGCTTATTTGGACACAATTAGTGTGGATGGATATGCATACTACTTCAACCGGGATATTCCAGCTTCACTTTATAGAGCTTTATTATAGTGTTGTTGCCAGGTAAGGAGCTTAATCATAACATAGATTATTTTTCATTGTTTTCTCGAAACTATGCATCTTGCGAAATAATATTATGCCTTTGCTAAAAAACTTACATTTTTGCTTGATGTACATGGGTTCATTAAATTACATGTTTGACACGATTAGTGAAATATTTATGTCCCGTTGCAACGCACGGGCATGTTTTCTAGTACCGATATAGCATGTAAAGTATGTAATGTATAAGTGTGGTAAGAGACGGCCATATGTAAATTTACACACCCATTGAGGGGCGATCTATTCGCATAGTCCATGGTTAAAGACCACTTGGAGATTCATTTCTGGACTAGACGACCATGACATGATTATACAACTTCAGAATATAAAGCGTGTGTGCTATATGAGTTTCTTCCTTGGGGTTCAGAACGAGGGGAGATCATAGTTGAGTGGGCTAGATGGTGTCTTACTGATGGAACTAGAGGTTATCGCAATTGTTTGTTCTTTGCAAATTTAAACTCCTAAGTAGTTTTTTTTTGGAAAAGAGTATATATTAATATCACAGGGATACTAATTACACCCAGTCTCTGCAACAACGTATGTCCTAGCGGCCCTACAGATGCACAAAGACCAGAAATAAAGAAAGAAGAATTACAAAAAAGAAAAGTCCCGCTACAGAGACATAATCCTCAAAGCAACGACACTGACACCATCAGAACAACACCAGTAGTCCTCCACTCCAATAACAATGCCTTCAAGAAGGAAACAATGCCCAAGCGCCGTCGTTGCCCGACCAAAGATCATAGGTTTTCATCCTGGAGAAAGTCCTCGCTCACAAAGCAATGCCTTCAACAAGGTCATTGACAGGCACAACCAGTTAAGGCCAAATCTTGGATTTTCACCCTGCAAGTTAAGACTGGGAACTCCCCCTGTGTTGTCTTCCTGCACCAACAGTCACTGCAACGAGTCCCAGATCACGCAGTCAGATCTCCGTCGTCACAAGAACTAAAATCACCATCGCTACCCTCATATTTTCGCTTTCCTGGTATTCTTCGCATCTGACTTCACCATGACTCTAAGAATGGCACTTGGTGGGAACAAACAACAGAGCTTCGCAACACTCCCGCTTAAACCAAACGGCCTGAAAAACAAGGTGCGCACGACCGAATACCTTCCGATCCAGCAATCTCCAGGCATGATACGTCCATGGAAGTTCGCCGGTGGAGCCTTCCGGAACCCGCCTCTCCAGACCAGATCAATGAGGGTAGACATCAAGAAGACCTTCGTCATCGTACGAAAGAAACAAAAAGACCACCTCCTTTATTAGATCCGACACAATGATCCCCAAACCGCCGGCCGATTTCCGGAGAACGAATCGAGCAGGCCGACCATCGATGCCGATGAGCACATGCAGCCAGCGCGCGAGGAGGACCGCTCGAGCTCGCCGGGGAGAGGGCCAGGCCACGGCACACCGCCGCACCACCTCCCCCATGGCCAGAGAAGCGCCCGCATGGCGCCGCCGCAGAGAGGCACCGCGTCCCGAGACTCCTCCTCCCACTCTGTCGCTGAGCCCCGCCTCTATGCCCCGCGACACCGCCTCCCGCCGAGGAGCCCGAGCTGCCACCGCCGAACCCCTCCCTACACCGCCTAGGAGAGGCCCCACCTTCGCGCGAAGGGACTGCCTCAGGGCGCGCCACCGCCGACGCCCGCCGGCCAGGCGTGGCCGCCACCACTCGCATCGGCGGGGGCAGCGGCCGGGGAGGAAGGCTGGCGGCGGCTTCTAGGGTTAGGAGGTGAGGAGCCTCCGGAGCCCTCTCGCGCGAGAGGACCCGGGAGGTATGGAGCCATTTTCTGGGTTACTCTAAAAATTGGAGGGAGGATTTCACTTCCCCTTCCCCGGCCTCTGCACCAATTAGGGATGCACACAACCATTAATTATGAGTACCAGGATTTTTAAACTTGGTTAAACACCAAGCCTGGTCCTCAAGTATAAATAAAAACCTTAATTCGCTTCTGTGAGGATTTGAAGTTAGGTGTTGGGTTTGTATATCTACTCCCCCAACCTTGAGCTAGGCTAACTCCCCCAAGTAGTTGGTTAGAGCCTATTAAGTTAAATCTCACGCTGAAAAAAGGACAAACTGAACCTTCGACCTCCCCAGCGCGTAACAGCAACTGGGTCACACCATCGCATGTACTATGTGCTAGGATTAGATTCCCCTGAATAATAAAAGGAAGGAACTGATGCACTATGTCGCCCATTACACAACAACCGGATGACCCAACAATTAAATGTGATATGTGAACCGCATAAATGAGATGCCATGGAGCAAGTGAAATCACATAACGATCGTTTGGTCAATGTCCCTCCACATGGAGCAAGTGAGATCACATAACGGTTGTTGGACGATGAATCGTTTGATCGAGCTTCACATCGAAGGCCGAGGAGATTTTTGAGAGGGGAGAGAAAAGGAACCCTAGCCACGCTTGGTAGCTATGAGTGTGAGCAAGTGAAGCCATTGTGTCTGACATTGCGAGAGAGAGAGAGAACACACAAAAATACCACAACCTAGTGGGAAGAGATAAAGGAGAGATGATTTATGTGAAGATTTCTGATTTCTGGCCGATTCATCTTGAAGCTGGTGATTGGAGGACCAAACGTGTTTGAATTGACTCCAAATTTGACGATTTTGTTCCTTACTTTGGATACTTTGATCTGGTTAGCTGGTTTGTGGTTTAGGTCAGTGAAGCGTCAGATTTGGGAGTAGTTTTGTCGGTACGAAATGATACAGTTACAGCACGGAACAATTTTAATAGACGAACAATTTGAGCAGGCAAACGGTGCCTGATTGAGATGAAACTTTGTGAGTATGTTAGGAACTTATATATATCTGATTGTCTACAAGTTTGATACAGTTTGAATGTTTGGTTTTAGAGCAGTTTGGTGAGTACCGAATATGATAAAAACTATAATATCTCTACCATGGTAAAAAGGTTTGTACATCTCTAAATGTATCAAATAGGAGTCATAGCGAAACTTGTTGTGGGTTTTTTATCGAGTACTAGAAGATTTTCTTTTCACGTCAATCCTTGTCTATGTAATCGTTATTTTATTTTCGCGATTGTGTTAGGACGACCCGGAATTATCTCCATCCAATTGAAATACCGTAATAAACCAAACCCACGCACACCGCCATTTTCAAATACCGTAACAAACCAAACCCAAACCATCTGCCCATGGCTGCTCGAGTGCTCGACGTAAGGTACATCGCACCAAAAACTGGCGCGTCATTTGCTGACCACATCAGTGCCCTGCCTGACGAAATTGAGAACATCGAAGTTAGGCAAGATCTCCCAGATATGAACTGACTGAACAGAACAGTGAGACATAACAGAAGCGATCGGTTGGTGTATTTGCATGTCTTTTTTGCACACAATGCATTAACGATTATTTGCATGTTTGTGAAAAAAATTACACTGCTCTGCTCACGGTTAGCAATTGAGTGAAACAAAACAGAAAATGTCACGGAAAGAAACAACGTGTTCCTGTCTCGGTTAAAACGACATATCTCTGCAGCACAAAATGAATTTGAGACTGACTCCAATGCAGCACCAGCAGGGTTTTCAATCCATTAATCCAGTCCTCACTATCCTTCCAGTGATGCAGCAGCCTCCTTCTCATCTGAAAAGTAGTCTTGGCTGCAAAGGAGATCCACGCAAAACATGTTATCTTACTCTTCGGAAACATCAAGCAACAAATGGGAGAACAAGGTTTAGCTTCGTAGCTAACCTTATTTTACGGGAAAGCTGATACAAGCCTGTACCGGCCATTGCGACGTTAACAGCGAAAAGGTTCCAGTTTTTCTGAAACATTTATATCATTACAAAGAATGAGATGAGCAATGTTGAAATGGCAACACGGAATAAGATCATTGGGTGTTCTCAAGGGGGATAAACCTCTTTCAACAGAAAAATAGGAGATGTAGAATTAAGATTCAATATATCTCAGTGAAGCTCATTGTCAATGCAGAAACACTTTCCGAGCAAGGTAAATGATAAAGCAGTATGGTAGTTGTTAAAAAGGAACTGATTGTTCTTAACTGAGGTCTGTAGTCAAGGGTATTCAAAAGATGGAAGGAGAAGGCTCAGGAATATTAAGCATTTATTCAAGAAGCGGCTGAACATCGATGGCCAGTCTAGGGAGTAGTTAAAAAGGTATAACATATGAAGATCAATGCAGCTAAACAAATATGTTTGCATCACAAAGGTTATAATTTTACATTTCAGATAAGATATAATCCACGTCACATTATAAGTTCAGTGCATAATGCTGAAACTGAGGGTACATGTTAGACAAGTATCAGTGGCTTACTGGTGTAATGACCATGCTGTAGCGTGACCAGATGATTCTGGTGGCAGTAACAGCTGCAAACCGTACAACAAAATTAGCATGTCAGTAGTACACAATAATGGATATAGTATATAAATGAGCATGTTGCCTGATACATAGGCGCAGAATTGTCTGAAGGACATGAACGTACCAACTTGTTGAGGATACGAGATCTTTTCAGGTGGCTTGGCAAAGTCAGCAATGTTCGCAATGCTGATACCCCATTTAAAAGTTGGAGCCCAGAAATGAACTGCAATGAAGGACATTGTCTCAGTCTCCTAGTAGTGTGATAACTTATTAAATGCACCATCCAATAGATACCCACTACACTTCAGTGCAAAAGAACCCTGAATTTTTGGCCATTCAAATTGGACCAAGAACACATTTTTCCACAGTACAAACAAGTAATGCTAAGTTCAGTATCAAATAGCCAAGAATGGAGCTCAAGCATGTTAAGACCTTGCAAGAAGTTAATAAGAGCTACGGAAAAGCAGGAGCATCCAACTCTCCAAAGAGAAGATGTAGTCTCTTTGAAATCTTGAGAAAACAGCAACATTTACCACTACACCTATCTTATTATCACAAGAACGTGAGATCTTTATAAGTCAAAAGTCAAGATCTCCTTATGCTAAGTGTACCACAAGAAAATTCTAATAGGAGATTTTTTTCCTGAAAAGATACAATTGGTAAGAGGATGAGCTTTTCAGCTCCGTGGCGAGCTAAAGGACACCGACCATGAACTCTTTAGGTGCCTCATCACTAGGTTTGTTTAAACCTCTATGAGAGATGACTTGGTATGGCAGGGAGTTCCCACTCACTATTGCACTCTGTGAGAGACAATTTCAAAACGGGAGTTTTATCTCCCTGTATCAAACTTGCTAAAAGTATCTGGCCTGCTACCAACTGGAGCTAGTGAGACCACAAATCGAAACTGAGGAATAAGTTCTTGGCTAACCAGCTGAAGCATTGTAATTTAATCTCCATGATGTTGCTACTGTAGTAAAAATTTCAGTGCCTACTCAGTGAATGGGAGGTGGAACTGGCTACTACCAGAATAAAACGGGTCAATGGAAAATTACACCGTGAAGCACAACTGGTGTCTGAGGGAGGGGTCTGGAAAATTGCCAGCTTCTTTCGACATCAGGTTTTATCTGTGATGTCATCAATCTGACTGTTATTTTGTATTCTCGCTAACAATTTGTTTTCTTCTATTATTTTTTTGAAACGAGGGTCATCATCCCACGTCATATATTAAAAATCATAAGACAGAGGAACATATAGTACTTTCCGGTTTAAAGGATACCATGAACTGGCAATCCCAACACAAACCAAACTGCACATTGGCAGAAGCTAAAAGGGGAAAGAGAAAAAAAATCAGAACATTCATCGGTAGGGAGGACAGACATTGGCCTTCTGTAGCAAGTAGCGACCAGTTCAGAACCAAAAACTGATCAAATGCAACCATTCCCAGAAGAACTGATTTCTCCCAGTCTTGATGTTGGACAAAGCTTGGTCGACTGGAATGGCGACCCTCCTTTCGAAACAAAGGTGACGACTGACAACCAAAACAGAAATAACAACTGGAAACTTAAGGGAAATATGAATGTCACTAACTGGTTTTGGGGCCAGCGGGATGGTTCCAAAAAGTTTGAAGCTTTGAAGAAGCCATTGAAACCAGCACACGCTCTGCTGTTCTTTTGCACGGCCTGTTTTTACCCACTTAATTTGTATGCCCCTACAAGCAGAAATTAAAAAACTGTAGCTCCACCATAATCGGCATAACAGAAACTAGTAAAACTCAATTAGAATATGCTTTCCCAGTAATTTGGATATCATCGGGCTAATCTTTTAACGCAGGAATCAAGTTCATGCAATACTATACAGAACTAATCCCATTTGTCAGTATATAAGAATCCAGGATAACCCCATAGCAAACACATGATAGCCAATAATCCCCATCTGCTTTGAGAATTGTTCCTCAGTTTGGAAAATGTGTACTCAAATTTGACTGACATTACCCCTGCTGCTTTATTTTTCCTCAGATTCGTACATTTATGAATTGTTCTCTTCTATTGAATGTTGTATCTCAATGTAGGGCTTCAACATTCCTAATATAATTTACGAACCGACATATTTTGAAGATAGAGGCATTTTGCGTCATATAGTAGATGATGCCCAAGGATAGTAAGGAGAATTTGAATTCTTTCTTCCTGATTTTGAAGAAGCTGGCAAACAAACTGTTACTCAGCTGGCTGCAGCTCTAGTTTGGGAGCAGCTCAACACAGGAGTAGGGAGCAGTGCCAAACGGGCCCTTACATTTCCATTTTTTCCCTGGAAACGAACTGGCTTGTACGTAACCTTTGTAGTATCAACTTTGTGTCATAGTCTATGAGGCAAATCACAGTAATAAGATTTAGCTATGTAGAGAGTTTATTGTCTGTGTCCAATGTTGATGGGGATTATTGGCTATCATGTGTTTGCTATGGGGTTATTCTGAGTTCTTATAGGCATCAGGTACATGCTACTTCACATACAACAAAAATTGTTTCGGCCCAGGCTTGGTTTTCTAGCAATAATACAAGAAAACTTGGTCTGGCACATGCATATAACTCACGATCGGTTTCAGATAAATAGCAAGGTGGCACTAGCTATTTGCTAGTAACTTCTAGCTTAAATCCCTTTGATGTGTTCCTCAAAATACACTTAACTAGCAAAACAACTAGCTACAGAGAAGCACTCGGTGGATACCAACAAGCCCATGTACAGAAAAACATCTAATCTCCAGCACTAGATACGAACTATGAGAATAGAATTAAATCTGAACTCACTGCAGTAACTAGAGAACTACCTTTAACTGAACCAACTAACCAAATTTCAGAAAGCAGAACAACAGAGGACCAGCTGAACCTCAGGTCAGATTGCTGGGACCGAATTAGGTAAAGGCGGGGACGTAGCTAACAAAAATAAAATGGTTCGGTGCCTCAAGTCAAAAGTTGGTGCTTGAACACCACTTGTTGCTCTATTGTACGATCTAGTACAGGAAATGAAATGGAAAACCCACGTCTCAATAGTACAGGCAATTAACCCTTGCAAACTCTACCACCCAATAGCTGCAGCGCTGTCCGGAAGAACCAAAATACCAAGGGTAAATAACGGCGACGCACCACGGAGTTGACTGTCTGATGGCCGGCAACGGCGACCTATGCTCCAGCGGTGGCGGCGACCTGACGGCAGCGGCGCCTTTGATCTAACTCGTAGGGCTGAGATGAGGGGATCAAATCGGGTGGGTGCAGATCGGGAACGCTACTCTCTCTCTCTCTCTCTTTTTCTTATACCGGGAATACAACTGGACTGGGCATTTTTCAGACCGGGCCGATAAAAGCCTGACACAGAAAACCCAAGCCTGAGCCCAGCACGGCCCGGCTGTCGGGCCAAAAATTACAGCCCAGGTCCAGTCCAAACTGCACACATATCACCGGGCCATCGGGTCAGGCCTTCACTAAATTCCTGTTTTTCTTGGCCTGAACCCGGCCCGAGCTTTCACCGGGCCGCAGATCTATAGCCCAGGGTGGACCAAAAAAGCCTGGCCCGTCGGGCTTTTTTTTGGGTTGGACCAGGTTTTTTATGCCCAAGTATGATCGGGAGCGCTACTAGGCGGCCAGTGTAGGGCACACATGTTCGATAGACACGTTTGGTAGCATGGAGGAAGCCAGTCCGCCTGCGTGGAGATGAAGACAGGTAGTTTGAGAACGGGCTGTCGGTCCGTTGGTAAGGCCAATTCCAACGGGTCCTTGCAAACGGACCCGCGGGTCCGATCCTCAGACCGAGGCCACGGTCCAACGCGCACCCGCAAATCCAGAGCCAGCCTCGGACCCGTCCGTTTTGGCGCAAACCGGGCCGAAATTTGAGCTCGGTTTGCGGAGGCACGGACTACCCGCGTGTCCGTGTGGTGTCCTGCCCGGCCCCGCCAGCCAGAGACCCATCTGCAGCAGTCTCCACCACTCTCACCACCAATCCCTAGCACACACTAGCATGGATGCACTGCCACCGCCCTCCCCCGCACCTATCCTCCCTAGATGTGGGTCGTTCGTGTCTCCAAGAGCTTCTTCGGCCGCCTCTGATGTGCCACCACCGGCCGTTGATCTGCCGCCACCGGGCACTGCTCGCCCTTCCAAAGAAGTCAGCACATCTGCTTTTGTCGTCGTCCGAGTGAAGAAAGAATTGACAGGCGACCAGAGGAAGGAGTTGAGGAAGAGGGTTGACCATAGAGAGAAGGCCCGGAAGCGCATTGCCGATGCTGAAGCCACCCGTGAAAGGGCTACCCGCCCTTGAGCATGTCAAGGCCATCCATGCCAAGTTCACCGCTGAGTCCATCACTATGTAGGCTACCACCTTGCTCTTGATAAAGGAGCAACAGCTAGCTTCCTTCGCGGGCATAGTGAACCCGTCCGCGTCTGCGAACAAACCACCTCATGTTGAAGTGGCGGCCATGACAGGGGGCCGGATATCGTCGATGACTCGTCGCAAGTGATTCTTGCCCTCGACCTGAACACGGCACCTATCTATCGGGGGGATAACCCCCGGTAGGGTCACGAGAGGTGAAACATAGCACATCTTGGTGAGCTCCGAGTAAAGAAAGAACCAGGCCGGGTAAGAACGGCCGGGTAAGAGAAGCATGAGCGGCCGGCATAATTTTATGTCGGCCCTCATAAGACAAAGTTATATTTCTTGCAGGAACCGACGAGCCGAGTCTACCGAGGAAGGGCCGAGTCAAGTAGGACGCGTGGCACCTTTCCGAGTAAGGTTCAGGAGGGACCATAGTAAAGCATGGTCAAAAGAGAAGGGCGACGCCGGGTGACACAAAAGGAGCCGGGTGACGCCTAAAGCATACGCTGACGTACAAAGTTACAGCGTGACGCCAAAAGGAACAGGAAGCAGCGTACCAGAAGACCGTTAGCTGTCAAGCTTTATGGACTGGGCCATTGGGCTTGGGGCAAGCCCATGACCTGGCCCACATTATAGGGAGCAAGATCCAAACAGTAAACCCTAGAACCCAAAGGGGTATAAGCTAGCTAGCACTGCCTATATAAGGAAGGGCATAGCTGTAGTAGGAGGAGGTTGGACCAAGTAGAGAACTAGTGCTCTAAACCCTGGTTCATACAGCTCAAGGAGCACTTGTAATCTTCGGGTATCAATCAAACCGCTAAGTCTGGAGAGTTCTTCTTGTTCTTCGTGCATGACTCGACCGTGCACTCCCTCCCCGGTGACCACAAGCATCCATTCGGCCCCCAACTCAAGCCTACCCATGGCATCTGTCGTGCCACCACCACGACAGTTGGCGCCCACCGTGGGTCACAAGCAGGTGCTTGATGGAGTCTTCATCCGGATGGGAAACATCATCGCCAAGACCGGCGAGCGTGTCTACTTTGGCCTCATCCAGAGGTTTGGAGCGCTCAACTTCGTCAGCGACAACGCGGGCTGCTTCGGGACAAAGACGTTCCCTAGGGGTGGTCGCTTCATCAAGTTCGGCGAGCACCAGGTCTACGTTGCAGTGCGCGTGGAGCACGCATATCCTGAGCGCGTCGTCCTGGCGCCGGATCCGCCAGCGATTCCTATCACTGGGAAGCTTCACCAACTCGTCTCCATGGAGATAATGATGACAGCCCCGAACCCCGCCGCTCCACCGATAGTTACAGTAGTGAATGATAATGTTGAGGGAGGAAATCATGAGGAAACGCCAAGGGCTACAAGAACAGCCAAGGCACCACTGGAAAAACCAGAGAACATAGCTAGAAGTAAAAGGGCTAAGGAGCTGCAGGAAGCGATAGACAAGTTGGCAGAGCCAGTAGCACATGCAACTGACCCGGCACGTGTGCAAGCCGATTTGGAGGAGGCCAGGATAAAAGTTCTGGAGAAAGCCAAGGAATTAGTGTAGTTACAGCAGGATGTGGATATCACGATCCGAGAGCTCAACTCGGCAAATTGAGTCAAGGGCGCAAAGACCCGTCTTGATGCGACGAGATTGAGAGGAAGAAACCTCAACGAAGAGCTAGCAGATGCAACGTAAAAAATAACGCCAGAGAACAGCAACGAGACAGCTATACGGCCAACATATAACACAGCAGCAGCTAATCTGCGAGCATCAGAAGCAAAAATGGCAGAGTTACCCCATTTGGAGGGAGAAGCAAAGAAAAGACAACAAGAACGAGTCAATGAACTAGTAAGAGCGGCTAGCATGTTGAATGAAGCGTATTTACAGAGCAAATCCGGGTATAGCAGGAAGGTCACAGCTGGTTCACTCGGCGACTCCTGTCCCGGCAAGATCTGCAGGGCACACGACATCCTCACCCAGAGTGGCGCCTAGACCGAGGAAAGAAAAGAGTGTGGATTCTGGAAGAAACAAGCAGATGGTTACCTATGATCCGGTAATGGTTCAAGGAAACCCAGCACATGCACAGGGGGTGAGAAGGAATAATGCCCAAGGAAATGAAAATCGGGAGAATGCAGGCCGAGAAAGGCAAGCAGGGCAGAGAAACGACAACAGAGGGCAAAATTTTGTGCCTCAAGCTAGGCGTGGAACTCACTCGGCAGGAGGAGGAAATCTAGCGCCGAACAATGCACCAGCTCAACCCAAAAAAAGACAGCAAAGCGCGGGAAAGGCAACTCAACAGCCTGCCGACCCAAACGCAAACAAGTACAATGATGGTTACTCGGCTATGGTAAATGACGGATATGAATTGCCGGATCACACATATCAAGCAATGGGAGCTAGACTCAGAGGCAGGAACCTTCAACTGGATGATGAAAGGCTGAAGCTTGACCGAATAAAGATGGCAGAGCTGATCGAATCACAAGGTCCACAGGGTCCACCATGTTTTGGCCCAAGGATCATGAAGGAGCCACCGGTACCAAATTTCCAGCTGGCCAGAGGGACAAAAACGTATGATGGAAGTACAAAGCGAGAGGACTGGCTCATAGATTATAGAACTGCTGTGAAAATAACGCAGGGAAACTTGAGATGGGCACTACGATATGTACCGTAGATGCTGGAAGGACCATATCAGGTATGGCTGAACAATTTTCCACCCGAAAGCATTAACAGCTGGATCGATTTTCAAGACGCTTTTGTGAGCAATTTCACAAGCACGTACAAGAGGCCGAATCGTCCACAACAACTGGCAATGTGCAAGCAAAGACCGAATGAAACAGACAGAGAATTCCTCACAAGGTGGTGCACGATGCGCAACTCTTGTGAAGGGGTAATCGAGTCACAGGCAATCGCTTGGTTTGCACAAGGATGCAGACATGGAAGTGTGCTATGGCAAAGGTTACAGAGAGACATGCCATCGAGTCTGGCAGAAACGATAAGAATTGCGGATTCGTATGCGTTGGGAGATCCGACTCAGCCGCTGCTTATGTCGGCAGACGGTATGACTGAGACTCAGATCTATGACGATGTCGGGTCGCAAAGGCGCCAGGAAAGATCCGAATACAGAAGCAAAATAAGAGACGAAAGGCTAGACTACAGATATGGTTCGACTCAAGTTGCGGCCATAAGTCAGGATCATCCAGATGCTGGAAGTAGCCAACGTCAAAGGACAAGTGGACAACAACAGTGGGTGCCAAAGAATGATGGCAAACAGCCATACGAACAGAGGAAGCAATATCAAGACTGATAGAAATATACCTATGAGATGATGCTGGACCAGCCGTGTAAGTTTCACACGCCTAGTCCGAGTAAACCGGCCAATCACACAACAAGGCAATGCACTTGGTTTCAGAAAGGAGATAGAGTGGATTCGTCGAATAAGCAGCTTCCACCACCTCCCCCTCCACCACTTACAGGAGGAAATGCTCAAACAGTGGGAACAGATAACAGATACAAAAACAGGCAGCTGAGGTATCACAATCAAGAAAGAAGAGAAACTGTGCACCAGGTGCACAATCCAAGAGGTGGCGACGCTCATGTCGGGCACGGAACTAGAAATGAGTATAGAGAACATCACCAGAGCTATGTTGTCTTTGTCACAGAGCCGAATGACAAAAAGAGCCAGCAGCGACGGATGATGGAAGTGAATGCCACAATGCCGGCAATTCCCAAGTACATGCATTAGTCTGAGCAAGAAATAACTTGGAGCATAAAAGATCACCCCAAGATCATGCCGACCCTAGGAGGATATGCTCTAGTTTTGGACCCAACGTTCATGGGCCCAGATATCAATGTCAAGTTTTCAAAAGTGCTGATTGATGATGGTAGTAGCATCGACATCATGTACAAGGATACTATGCTAAAGTTAGGCATTACCACGAACATGCTGGAGCCGACTAAGACCACTTTCCACGGTATTGTGCCGGGATTGTCCTGTGAGCCAATTGGCAAGATTTGGGTCGACATCTTATTCGGCAATAGAGAGAACTGTCGCACTAAGGCCATAGAGTTTGAGGTAGTTGATTTAGTCAGCTCGTATCATGCCTTACTTGGCAGGCCAGCTATGGCAAAATTTATGGCTACTCCTCACATTGCTTACTTGAAGATGAAGCTGCCAGGCCCATGTGGGGTGATTACAGTTGAAGGAGATTACAAAATATCCATTGCTTGTGCCTCAGCCGGATCTTCATTGGCCGAGTCACTCGTCATAGCACAAGAAAAGCATCAAATGTTGGAAGTGGCAGCATTGGCCAAAGAAGCACACATGTCCATGCCGGCACTCACCAATCCGCATGGCAATGTGTCATTTCAAGCTACCAAAGAAACCAAGAAGGTACAGGTGGATGAGACTTTCCTAGAGCGCACAGTTACCATTGGTGCTGGCCTCACGGACAAATAGGAAAGCGAGCTCACCAGTTTCCTCCATGAGAATTGGGATATCTTTGCATGGTCCACTCAAGATCTGCAAGGAGTTCCGAAGGAGCTGGCTGAGCACTCTCTTCATGTAAGGCCAGAGGCAAAGTCGGTGAAGAAACCCTCCGTTGCTTCGCCGAAGATAGGAGGAAAGTAATAGTTGCCGAGATTGCCAGACTCCTAGCTGCTGGATTCGTCATGGAAGTACTGCACCCGGATTGGTTGTCAAATCTAGTATTGGTCGAGAAGAAAAAATATGACCCGAACGTGGCAGGGGTATGGGGCATGTGTATTGATTACACGGACCTCAATAAGGCGTGTCCAAAAGATCCATTTCCCCTGCCACAGATCGATCAAGTCATAGATTCTACTGCTGGGTGTAAGTTGTTGTCATTTGTGGATGCGTATTCCGGATTCCACCAGATACCACTGAATCCGGATGATCAAATAAAGACAGCTTTTATCACCCCGTACGGGGCTTATTGCTATCGTACCATGCCATTTGGGTTGAGAAATGCAGGTGCAACATATCAAAGATGCATGCAAAAATGCTTACAAGATCAATTGGACAAAAATGTTCAAGTATACGTCGATGACGTGGTAATAAAAGTATACTCTAATTGAGGACTTGCGTCAAACATTCGCAAACTTGAGAAGATTCCGGATGAAGCTTAACCCGGAGAAATGCACATTTGATGTCCAGGCTGGAAAATTACTCGGATTCCTTGTATCCAGCCGAGGAATTGAAGCTAACCCGACAAAAATCAGGGCCATCGAAAGAATGGAATTACCAAAAACCCTCAACGATGTCCAGAAGTTCACTGGATGCCTGGCCTCGTTGAGCAGGTTTGTTAGTCGGCTAGGTGAAAAAGCCCTACCACTATATCAACTGATGAAGAAATCAGACAAATTCACGTGGACACAACAAGCTGATAGCGCTTTCCATGAATTAAAGAAAATGTTAGCAACAACACCAATATTAGCATCACCGCTATCCAAAGAGCCAATGTTGCTCTATGTCGCCGCAACCAATAGAGTTGTAAGTGCAGTAATAGTGGTTGAACATGAAGAAGGGGGCAAATCAGTCCAAAGACCAGTTTATTACTTGAGCGAAGTGCTCTCTGTCTCGAAAAAGAATTACCCGCATTATCAGAAGATGACATATGGGGTATATATGGCGGCAAAGAAGCTAAAACATTATTTTCAAGAACACCCAATCCGGGTAATATGTGAGGCACCTATCTCGGATATATTAGGCAGCAAAGATGCCAGCGGCCGAGTTGCAAAGTGGGCCATAAAACTGGCACCATATAGTCCACAATATGATAGGCGAGATGCAATAAAGTCTCAGGTTGTTGCAGATTTTTTTGTAGACTGGATGGAAATACAGTACGAACCACCACTGCCAGATCCGAACTATTGGAAAATGCATTTTGACGAGTCCAAGACGAAAATGGGTCTGGGCGCCGGGATAGTGCTCACATCTCCAAAGAGGTATCAACTGAGGTACGTGTTATAGATTCATTTTGCTGCTTCCAACAACATTGCCGAGTATGAAGCACTTGTCCACGGCATCAAAGTAGCCAAGGAAATTGGTATCAAAAGGATCATGTGTTTTGGCGATTCGGATTTGGTGATTCAGTGTGGCATCCCGCAAAAACCACTACTAGAAAATCGCGTTGTTTTTGTGCATTACATCATCATGACCGCATGCTCATGTCATCATGCCACATTGCATTTGAGCATCGTCATCATCTTGCATTTGCTTGCATAAAACTATTTGCGGAAAAACCTATTTTTGTTTTCTAAACGACCCGTCTTTGTTCAAACGCAAAACCCGGGTCTCCGGAATATTTTGTTTTGACTAACCAGAGATTTAAAACGCCCCGTTCTAATTAAATAAAATGTTTAAATATTTTTAGGGGGCAGCCAACCGGGCCGATCCGACCCAGTCGGCCACCCCCAGTTCAAAACGGTCCACCTAAAACCTAGACCCTTTTCTACCTAAACCTAGTCTACCCAGCCCCCTCCACATCATCCCCACCAATCCCCTCCCTCCACCTCACCTTTCCCTCCACCTCATCACACCCACCGCCACCTCATCAATCCACCAGCCACCACCTCCTGCACCTGGTCCCACCCGCAGCCCCACTCCCTCCCTGGCCCCAGCCCACACACCGCACCCCCTCTCTCTCTTCCCCCTGGCCCCACTTGCCAGCAGCCGCCTCCACCGTCCCGAACCACCCCGTCGCCCCGCTCCCTGGGCCCCACCCCGGCCCCACCTTCCCACGCCTCGCACGCCCCCCCGCTCCCCCACCCCGTCCCTTCCTCTCTCCCCGCGTCCTCCTCCTTCCTCTCAGGAGGGCGGCGCCGCCGCGTGTCCCGCCGCCCGGCCGCGCCTTCCGCCACCCGTGGGCCTCCTCCTCTGCGTCCTCCGCCGGCCCCGACCTCGAGCCTCCTCGCCGGCCGCCCGAGGGCGCCCCTCCTCTCTCAACCCCTCCTCGGCTCCGCCACCGGGCCCTGGCCTCCGTTCCCGCAGCGCCGGCCGCCGCTCCTCCGTCGGGCCCTCCCCTGCGACCCCAGGCCGCCGCCAAGCTCGCCCTCCTCCCCGCCTCCGCCTGCGAGCTCTAGCGCGCGCGCGTCCGCCGCCGGCTCTCCCTCCCTCCGCCGTCCGGCCTCGTCCTCGCCGTGGCTCCGCCCTGCGCTGACCCCCTCCACCGTTCAAGCCAGAGGCCGCGCCCGCCCGCGCCAGTCCTCCACCTCCTCCGGCCGCCAGCATCTGAGGCTGCTCCGCCTGCCTCGCCTCGGTCTGCACCCCGTCGACCCCCCCCGAGCACCTCTGGCCGGCCCCGTGGACCTTCGCCGTCATCAACCACCACCCTCTCCGGCCGCGCCCCTCGCCGCCAACCAGCGCCGCCCTCCTCCCCGCCGTGGCATCGAGCTCGCCGTCCCGCGTCGCAAGCAAGCAAGCCGACACCACCATCGTCGGTCCTTTGTTTTCCCTCATGGGTTGGCCACAGCACGACCACAACCCCTGCCTGTCTCTGCTTTTGTCTAGTGCTAGTGCCAAAGATCCCGACCAAGAGCTGCGTCCCTAGTTCCTCCCGGATAAGGCCACCGACAAGATCGTCGTCAAGACACCCCGAGTTCTCCCACCCGGAATCCGATGGTCGTACTCCGAGAACTCCGTCACGTAGCACCAAGTACTTCTACATGGACATCAAGACCCGGATCCAAACCCAAACACCGCCGAGACCCCCGTACCCGAAGGCCGTCGACGCGGAACCCCAAGATCTTCTCCTGGAGCGACGAGGTCTTCTTCCCGGAACGCCAAGACTAGCTACCGCAGATCATGGACCCAGAGAATCCCCGGACGTCGAGCTCTTCTACTTGAACCCGGAGACCGCAGAGGCGACAATTACTTATTCCCGGATCTGATGCCCGAGAACCCTGACGCCAAGATCGCCACCGGAACGACAAGCACTTCACCGCGGAACGCCAAGTCCTTCTTCCCGGAACGCCGAGCTCTTCACCTTGTATCCAACCCTGAGACCGAACCCCGAACCCCGGAATCCCAAGTTCGCCGAACCCTAATGTGTGACCCCTTTTCCGAGCCCCTATTTTATAAATTGTCAACTATATAAACTTGTTGCATATTGAATTGTCATATTCGCATGCATATTGTCATGTGGTTTGGGGGCCTTATGCCGATTCACCTAAATTAAATATGGGGTCCATATGCGGGTAAACCTAGTCGTATATTGGTCCCATTTAAATTTGTGTAGCGAACCGGTAACTTATTTGGACATGATAAGACAACATTTAAATTGCGGGGATCTAAACAACCTGAACCATATATTTAATTGTCGGGACCCCGGTTCCGCTTAATATGACCTAATTGCAACGCACCATTGCCATGTCATACATCATACATGCATCATGCCCGATCTTCTGTCATCGTGTTTTGCTTCTTCGCGGATAAGGCCGTTGAGTTGATGCGAGTGTCGACCCGATCTTCGGATGAACCTTCGGCAATGTTTTCAGGCGAGCATCTCCCCCTTTCTACCTATCTTATTTTTTTATAGTATTTATTTTCCTCCTGTTGATCTATTGCTATCGGTGTTGTGATGCTCTAGTTTTCGTACCCATGACATTCCTTGCAGCCTTATATTGCCTTGGACACCTCCTATTACCTGTTGTTTGGTAGATAGTTGGACCTGCGCGTCGTAGTCGCTTGCTCAAGTGCTGTTGCGTGTCGTCAAGTACCACAGTTGTTGGAGCATTGCCGCATGTTTAATGTTGGAGATGATCATGGCTTTAATTATCGTTCATAACTTTAATTATTGTTTAACAACTAAAATTGAAGTAGGTAAGCAGAGGCACATGTGGGCAATAGATGTTATTTGGTTGTTAACCGTCCACTTGTGTCCCGTAGGACCCCGAGTACTTGATACCTGTTCCTTGAATATTCGCGCTATCCACATACGGGGGAATTATGGGACCCCCCTGAGCCAGAGCTTGATTCATTCTTATTTCTTGGGGCCACAAAATAGTTTGAGGTTTTATTTACTATCCTGTACTTATGCCATGCTTTACTGCTTTATTTAAGATTGTGCGAGGAGCACACTGTACTGTTTAGGTAAGCGGAGTGTTTTCGCGGTATCGACAAGCCCAGCCACACTTTCGGGTTCCCGGTCGTTTACAGCCATTGTCGCAAACCTTGAGTCCGTCTCGGAGTCAGCTAGCTTCGTTGCGGGTCTACTCAATGGGGTGGCCCCCTGAAATATTTCTGAATCCTCTGATTGCTTTATCGTGAAAGCCTCGTTGGGTTTTGATTTGGTTTTTCCGAGGTTGATCGAGTGTGTGTTGCTATTTGTGCACCCCTGCAGGGTAAAACTTTCTGAAAGCCGTGTCCGCGGTTATGGACGACTTGGAGCACAGTATCTCGATCGTAGACAACTATAACTCAAGTAGTGCTATAAATTTGACTTTATAATGACTAGTAATCAGATTCACTATAATGGAATGGCTAAATAAAACTGCCAACAATTGCTTGTTTGGGTTGTCGCTTGCGACCATTGTATCTGACTAGTAAGTATTGCAACTATAACGGAATGGCTAAATAAAAGTGCCAACAACTGCTGGGTTTTTCGGATATCTCATGCTAATTGTATCTGACTAGTAAGTGTTGCAACTACAACGGAATGGTTAACTAAAAGTGCCCACTGCTTATTTTATCAGGATGACTATCTATACTTGACTAGTAATTGCTGCAACGATAACTGAATAAATAAAACTGCCAACTGCGTGAGTTCCTCGGTTGACTTCCTCATTTGGTATCGAGGGGGAAACACCAGGATGGGTTTGTTTGATGGTAGCATCAGGTTGGTTCCGAATAGGTCTTTCTTATCCCTCTCTGATAGCCGACAGTTATATCGAGTCTCTATAGGTTGTTTAGTGCATGCTGCGCTGCCGCTCAGTCCACCATACCTATGTAGGCGAGGACCGCCGAATTCTAGCCTCGCCGTGTACTGGCCTCAGTACTGACCGCTCTCTCTTTTTCCTTTTCCCTTTGTCGGCACCCCTTTTGTTTTAGCAGGTTTTTGAGATCGACGTCGTTAGCAGGGTTACCCTTCCGGCTTGGCCTGGGCAGGGTTATGGACGCCATTGGTTATTCTTCAGGGCTCTTAGCCCCATTTGTACCTTGTCCGTAGCTGGACGCTCTATTGTTTTCAAGGTGATTTGGATCTTTGTTCTGTATCTCTGTATTCTTGACTCATGGAGTCGTGTTGTATTTATATCTGTTCTGTGGGTCCCATCGAGGACTGTTGTGTAATGTTATTACTTCGTTTTCCACCCACACGAAAGTGCCTGGTGGGCACCTTTGAATCGTTTCTATGCGGGTTTGGCGGGAATCGCTGAAACTTGCATAGGGTCGATTCTGAGGGTGTAACAGAGTGGTATCAGAGCTCAGCAGTTGCGATACCCCACAAGTCCAGCCTGTAGGATAACCTAGCTAACGGCCGAAGTAGAGTGTCAAAACTATTTTTCAAAATCGGCTGGATAGTTCTGATTAGGTCGGATTTTACTCCTTACCCTCTGCTATTCTCCTCTTACCTCTACGCGTTTTGAATCCGCTCTCGTCTCTCTCTTCGAGTCCAGGATTTCTCGTGGTTGGGTTCCATCGTACCTTCAGGGTTTCGCTTCCTCCTTTGGTAACGGTGTTGCTACATCTGGTCTTCATGCTATCCGAGGAATCCTTCGTCTGGTGGACTTCTCTTTGTTCCTTCTGTGCCTTTCGGTGTTTTCCGACGCGACGACATCATCTACGTCAGATCCGATGCAGAGTCTGCATCACTCCTCTGTTTCCGTACCTCGCTTGTCGAGATCTACAATCTGAATTCCGAGAGTTGGTTGCACAATTCGCCTATTCGTGTGCAGAGTAATGGTTTGGGTGCGCGATGGACTGATCACCATCCGACTACTCTTGTCATTCGCTCTTGTACATCGAATCAGTGGTTCCCGCAATTTTACTCCGTCCACGGAAGCTAGAGGTGGCTTTATTTGTTGATACCTCTACCTTCGACCTTTTGTTCCCGGAGTGTTCTCTCGACGATCACGGACAACGACCTCTTGTTAGTGGTGTCGCAAGGATCTACACGATGCGAGAAGATTCAGACCGCCGCCCTTCTTCCCGGTACCATGAGGCGGATCTCGAGGGCGAGATCCATTGTTAGTGGTGTCGAATTGTGGCATCCCGCAAAAACCACTACTAGAAAATCGCGTTGTTTTTGTGCATTGCATCATCATGACCGCATGCTCATGTCATCATGCCACATTGCATTTGAGCATCGTCATCATCTTGCATTTGCTTGCATTAAACTATTTGCGGAAAAACCTATTTTTGTTTTCTAAACGCCCCGTCTTTGTTCAAACGCAAAACCCGGGTCTCCGGAATATTTTGTTTTGACTAACCACAGATTTCAAACGCCCCGTTCTAATTAATAAAATGTTTAAATATTTTTAGGGGGCAGCCAACCGGGCCGATCCGACCCAGTCGGCCACCCCCAATTCAAAACGGTCCACCTAAAACCTAGACCCTTTTCTACCTAAACCTAGTCTACCCAGCCCCCTCCACATCATCCCCACCAATCCCCTCCCTCCACCTCACCTTTCCCTCCACCTCATCACACCCACCGCCACCTCATCAATCCACCAGCCACCACCTCCTGCACCCGGTCCCACCCGCAGCCCCACTCCCTCCCTGGCCCCAGCCCACACACCGCACCCCCCCTCTCTCTTCCCCTTGGCCCCACTTGCCAGCAGCCGCCTCCACCGTCCCGAACCACCCCGTCGCCCCGCTCCCTGGGCCCCACCCCGGCCCCACCTTCCCACGCCTCGCACGCCCCCCGCTCCCCCACCCCGTCCCTTCCTCTCTCCCCGCGTCCTCCTCCTTCCTCTCAGGAGGGCGGCGCCGCCGCGTGTCCCGCCGCCCGGCCGCGCCTTCCGCCACCCGTGGGCCTCCTCCTCTGCGTCCTCCGCCGGCCCCGACCTAGAGCCTCCTCGCCGGCCGCCCGAGGGCGCCCCTCCTCTCTCAACCCCTCCTCGGCTCCGCCACCGGGCCCTGGCCTCCGTTCCCGCAGCGCCGGCCGCCGCTCCTCCGTCGGGCCCTCCCCTGCGACCCCAGGCCGCCGCCAAGCTCGCCCTCCTCGTGGCCCTCCTCCCCGCCTCCGCCTGCGAGCTCTGGCGCGCGCGCGCGTCCGCCGCCGGCTCTCCCTCCCTCCGCCGTCCGGCCTCGTCCTCGCCGCGGCTCCGCCCTGCGCTGACCCCCTCCACCGTTCAAGCCAGAGGCCGCGCCCGCCCGCGCCAGTCCTCCACCTCCTCCGGCCGCCAGCATCTGAGGCTGCTCCGCCTGCCTCGCCTCGGTCTGCGCCCCGTCGACCCCCCCCCCCCCCCGAGCACCTCTGGCCGGCCCCGTGGCCCTTCGCCGTCATCAACCACCACCCTCTCCGGCCGCGCCCCTCGCCGCCAACCAGCGTCGCCCTCCTCCCCGCCGTGGCATCGAGCTCGCCGTCCCGCGTCGCAAGCAAGCAAGCCGACACCACCATCGTCGGTCCTTTGTTTTCCCTCATGGGTTGGCCACAGCACGACCACAACCCCTGCCTGTCTCTGCTTTTGTCTAGTGCTAGTGCCAAAGATCCCGACCAAGAGCTGCGTCCCTAGTTCCTCCCGGACAAGGCCACCGACAAGATCGTCGTCAAGACACCCCGAGTTCTCCCACCCGGAATCCGATGGTCGTACTCCGAGAACTCTGTCACGTAGCACCAAGTACTTCTACATGGACATCAAGACCCGGATCCGAACCCGAACACCGCCGAGACCCCCGTACCCGAAGGCCGTCGACGCGGAACCCCAAGATCTTCTCCTGGAGCGACGAGGTCTTCTTCCCGGAACGCCAAGACTAGCTACCGCAGATCACGGACCCAGAGAATCCCCGGACGTCGAGCTCTTCTACTTGAACCCGGAGACCGCAGAGGCGACAATTACTTATTCCCGGATCTGATGCCCGAGAACCCTGACGCCAAGATCGCCACCGGAACGACAAGCACTTCACCGCGGAACGCCAAGTCCTTCTTCCCGGAACGCCGAGCTCTTCACCTTGTATCCAACCCTGAGACCGAACCCCGAACCCCGGAATCCCAAGTTCGCCGAACCCTAATGTGTGACCCCTTTTCCGAGCCCCTATTTTATAAATTGTCAACTATATAAACTTGTTGCATATTGAATTGTCATATTCGCATGCATATTGTCATGTGGTTTGGGGGCCTTATGCCGATTCACCTAAATTAAATATGGGGTCCATATGCGGGCAAACCTAGTCGTATATTGGTCCCATTTAAATTTGTGTAGCGAACCGGTAACTTATTTGGACATGATAAGACAACATTTAAATTGCGGGGATCTAAACAACCTGAACCATATATTTAATTGTCGGGACCCCGGTTCCGCTTAATATGACCTAATTGCACCGCACCATTGCCATGTCATACATCATACATGCATCATGCCCGATCTTCTGTCATCGTATTAAATAGTGCATCCGGTGTTTATTCTAGTGTTTTGCTTCTTCGCGGATAAGGCCGTTGAGTTGATGCGAGTGTCGACCCGATCTTCGGATGAACCTTCGGCAATGTTTTCAGGCGAGCATCTCCCCCTTTCTACCTATCTTATTTTTTTATAGTATTTATTTTCCTCCTGTTGATCTATTGATATCTGTGTTGCGATGCTCTAGTTTTTGTACCCGTGACATTCCTTGCAGCCTTATATTGCCTTGGACACCTCCTATTACCTGTTGTTTGGTAGATAGTTGGACCTGCGCGTCATAGTCGCTTGCTCAAGTGCTGTTGCGTGTCGTCAAGTACCACAGTTGTTGGAGCATTGCCGCATGTTTAATGTTGGAGATGATCATGGCTTTAATTATCGTTCATAACTTTAATTATTGTTTAACAACTAAAATTGAAGTAGGTAAGCAGAGGCACAGGTGGGCAATAGATGTTATTTGGTTGTTAACCGTCCACTTGTGTCCCGTAGGACCCCGAGTACTTGATACCTGTTCCTTGAATATTCGCGCTATCCACATACGGGGGAATTATGGGACCCCCCTGAGCCAGAGCTTGATTCATACTTATTTCTTGGGGCCACAAACTAGTTTGAGGTTTTATTTACTATCCTGTACTTATGCCATGCTTTACTGCTTTATTTAAGATTGTGCGAGGAGCACACTGTACTGTTTAGGTAAGCGGAGTGTTTTCACGGTATCGACAAGCCCAGCCACACTTTCGGGTTCCCGGTCGTTTACAGCCATTGTCGCAAACCTTGAGTCCGTCTCGGAGTCAGCTAGCTTCGTTGCGGGTCTACTCAATGGGGTGGCCCCCTGAAATATTTCTGAATCCTGTGATTGCTTTGTCGTGAAAGCCTCGTTGGGTTTTGATTTGGTTTTTCCGAGGTTGATCGAGTGTGTGTTGCTATTTGTGCACCCCTGCAGGGTAAAACTTTCTGAAAGCCGTGTCCGCGGTTATGGACGACTTGGAGCACAGTATCTCGATCATAGACAACTATAACTCAAGTAGTGCTATAAATTTGACTTTATAATGACTTGTAATCAGATTCACTATAATGGAATGGCTAAATAAAACTGCCAACAATTGCTTGTTTGGGTTGTCGCTTGCGACCATTGTATCTGACTAGTAAGTATTGCAACTATAACGGAATGGCTAAATAAAAGTGCCAACAACTGCTGGGTTTTCGGGATATCTCATGCTAATTGTATCTGACTAGTAAGTGTTGCAACTACAACGGAATGGTTAACTAAAAGTGCCCACTGCTTATTTTATCAGGATGACTATCTATACTTGACTAGTAATTGCTGCAACGATAACTGAATAAATAAAACTGCCAACTGCGTGAGTTCCTCGGTTGACTTCCTCGTTTGGTATCGAGGGGGAAACACCAGGATGGGTTTGTTTGATGGTAGCATCAGGTTGATTCTGAATAGGTCTTTCTTATCCCTCTCTGATAGCCGGCAGTTATATCGAGTCTCTATAGGTTGTTTAGTGCATGCTGCGCTGCCGCTCAGTCCACCATACCTATGTAGGCGAGGACCGCCGAATTCTAGCCTCGCCGTGTACTGACCTCAGTACTGACCGCTCTCTCTTTTTCCTTTGCCCTTTGTCGGCACCCCTTTTGTTTTAGCAGGTTTTTGAGATCGACGTCGTTAGCAGGGTTACCCTTCCGGCTTGGCCTGGGCAGGGTTATGGACGCCATTGGTTATTCTTCAGGGCTCTTAGCCCCATTTGTACCTTGTCCGTAGCTGGACGCTCTATTGTTTTCAAGGTGATTTGGATCTTTGTTCTGTATCTCTGTATTCTTGACTCATGGAGTCGTGTTGTATTTATATCTGTTCTGTGGGTCCCATCGAGGACTGTTGTGTAATGTTATTACTTCGTTTTCCACCCGCACGAAAGTGCCTGGTGGGCACCTTTGAATCGTTTCTATGCGGGTTTGGCGGGAATCGCTGAAACTTGCATAGGGTCGATTCTGAGGGTGTTACATTCAGCAAGTATCCGGACATTGGGATGCACTGGACGCAAACATGGCATTATATCGTTTCCATGTGCAACAAATTTCAGGATACTTTGACGGATGCGAATTCCATCACGTTCCTAGAGCAGAAAATGAGGCAAAAGATGTACTATCCAAACTAGGGTCATCTCGGCAAGCAATACCACCAGGAGTAGCGCTGGAGCACCTCAGGAAACCATCAATCAAGCCGCCACCAGAATCCGACTCGATTAGGGTCACCCCGTCGATCTAGGAGTCAGACGTGGTACCAATGGATATCGACTCAGGGGTAGGTTCGAATCACTCGGGGACTGATCCGCTCAATTTAGGAGCTGCTGAATCACACTTGGGGACTCCTCAGGTCATGTCGGCAGAGCATATGTCGGCGGAGCCAATGGACATTGATGCTGAAGCAGACCCAGAACCACTGATACCAACATGGGCACAACCAATATTTGACTATTTAAAAGATGGGACCTTGACGAGTGATGAAACATTGGCAAGGCAAACAGTATGAAGAGCAAAAGCATACACCATAATCAACAAGGAATTATACAAGAGAAGTGTGACGAGTGTACTGCAGCATTGTATCAGCCCAGAGAAAGGCCAGGAGATCTTATTGGATATTCATCAAGGAGAATGTGGGCACCATGCGTCATGAAGGGCGTTAGTGGCCAAGGCATTCTGACATGGATTCTATTGGCCAAGCGCATTGGCACAAGCGCAAGAGTTAGTCGGAAAATGCAGTGGTTGTCAACACTATGCATCCAAGTCACATCTACAAGCGTCTGAATTAAAGACTATACCAATCACTTGGCCTTTTGCAGTGTGGTGCCTAGATATGGTAGGACCATTCAAACCAGCAAGGGGAGGCATGACTCATATTTTGGTCATGATTGATAAGTTCACCAAGTGGATAGAAGTAAAACCAATCAAAAAGTTGGACGGTAAAATAGCTGTCACATTCTTAAAGGATATAATCCTCAGATATGGTTACCCACACAGTGTAATCAATGATAATGGCACGAACTTTGCCGAGGGAGATTTTGCTCGTTTCTGCGAGAAACACCGAATAAGACTCGATGTAGCATCAGTCGCCCATCCAGAATCAAATGGACAAGTTGAACGAGCTAATGGCTTAGTTCTGTCAGGGATAAAACCCTGTTTAATGGAACCACTCCTGAGGTCACCTGGTTGTTGGATAGAGGAACTACCCTCAATGTTATGGAGCCTAAGAACAACCCCGAATCGGTCAACGGGTTATATGCCATTTTTTCTCGTGTATGGGGCAGAAGCAGTTTTGCCTGCCGACATAGAGTATGACTCGCCAAGAATAAGGCAATACTCGGAAGACGAGGTAAAGGAGGCTCGAGAAGATGGAGTATACTTACTCGAAGAAGCAAGGGAACTGGCATTATCCAGATCCACTATATATCAACAGAATCTCTGACGCTACCATAGCCGCAAAGTGCAACCGCGTGTTTTTCGAGAAGGGGATATGGTGCTAAGGCTGGTGCAGCAAACAGCGGGAATGCATAAATTATCACCCCCATGGGAAGGTCCATTCATTGTAAGCAAAGCATTGCACAATGATTCCTATTATCTCATAGATGCTCGTGAAGCGCAAAAGAACAAGGCAGACAGGTCAGGAGATGAGACCAAAAGGCCATGGAATGTGGCGCTACTTCGTCCCTTCTATACTTAGGAGAAGCAATGCATGTATCACTCGAACTCTCATATGTAGGACGTATGTGCCGGCTATGTGCTGATAATAAAATGGTATGATTCGAAAAACTGACTCGGGGACTACCCCTTAAGTTTTCCCTCTCAATTATTTTATGTCGGCTAGCGTGACACCCAAAATTTATCTCGGAACAAGTAGTGTTTACTCGGAAAAATCAACTCTTCGACTATGCTATTGTCCGAAAACACGGCTTCATGGCAATCAACAGGAAAGGATGTATACCGGGTAAACACGAACGCCGGATAAGTACAAAGGAGAAACGCGAGCTGGCTTTATGTTTTTGCCTAACTCTCTGCAGGTCATGTTATACTGCGTGTCGAATGATCTCGTCCAAGTGATCCAAGTTTCATATCCTCTAACCATATCCTTAGTACTTTGAGACTCTAATGTCGAACACCGAAAAAGGTAGACAGGGGCCAAAGTCAAGGAAAGGTGACACGGCAAAATGAAACTCGAGGACTTGCCCTTGAATGATTCACAGTCAGAACATAACGCAAATATATAAAGCCTATCAGAAGGCGCATAATCAAACTCAAGGTGCAATGTATGTTACTCTTGGAATTATTCCCTAGAGGCAATAATAAAGATGTTATTATTATAACTCTTGTTCATGATAATGTTTATATTCCATGCTAGAATTGTATTAAGCGGAAACTTTAATACTTGTGTGGTTTGTGAACAACACCGTGTCCCTAGTACGCCTCTATGGACTAGCTCATTGATCAATGATGGTTAAGGTTTCCTAACCATAGACATGAGTTGTCAATTGATAATGAGATCATATCATTGGGAGAATGATATGATGGACAGACCCAAACTAAGCGAAGCAATTAGATCGTGTCATCGTGTTCGTCTTTGCGAAGCTTTTCTTATGTCAAATATTGTATTCCTTAGACCATGAGATAATACAACTCCCTGGTATCGGAAGAAAGCTTTGAGGTCATCAAACGTCATCCTATGAGATGGTGATCATAAAGGTGTCTCTCAGGTGATCGGAAAGTATCTGTTGGGTTGTATGTATCGAGATGGGATTTGTCCCTCCCAAGTCGGAGAGATATACTTCGGGCCCACTCGGTAATCGATATCAACACCGCTTGCAAGCATGTGGTTAAGGAGTTAATCACAAAGTGATATCAGATTACGGAACGAGTAAAGTACTTGCTGTGAACGAGATTGAACTAGGTATGATGGTACCGACGATCGAATCTCGGGCAAGTAAAATATCGCGAGACGAAGGGAATATATATATATGGGATTGATTGAATCCTGGCATCGTGGTTCATCCGATATGATCATTGATGAATGTGTGGGAGTCAATATGGGTTTCCAGGCCCCGCTGTTGATTATTGATAGAAGATCATGTCTGCATATTCTCGAACCCGCAGGGTCACACACTTAACGTGTCTCGACGCTAGGATAGATTGGATAATTGGTTTATGAGTTTTTGTTCGGAGTCTCGGATGGGATCCGGGACATCATGAGAGGTTCCGGAGTGGTCCGGAGAATAAGATTCATATAAGGCGGTGCAGTTTTTGGAGTTCGGAATTGTTCCGGGTTAATCGGTATTGTACCGGAAGCTTCTAGAACCTTCCGGAAGGGGACCAACGTGGCCCCACCTTCCGGGAGGGGGCATGGGCCTATGAGGGAGTGCCCTGGCTGCATTGGGCCAGGGGCACAAGGCCCCATAGGGCCCAGCCGGCCAAGAGAGTTTTAAACTCGAGATAGACCTTCTAGAAGGGGGGGGGGGTTACTTGCCCCCCACTCCTTATCCTTTGGGGCTGCCGGTTTGGGCTTGGGGGAGGGGCTAGGGCTGCGCCCCCTCTATATAAAGAGGGGTGGGGGCGCACCAACCCCCTACACCTTCCCCTCCAACCCTAGCCGCCCTGCTGCCCTCCTCTCTCCCTCCCGACTGCTTGTAGGCGAAGCCCTGCTGCAGAAATTCTCCACCATATACACCACGCCGTCGTGTTGTAGATCCAATCCGTCTCTCCACCATACTTGCTGGTCTGAGGAAGGAGGAGACGTCGAGGTGCTGCACGTGTGCATCTCACGGAGGCACCGCCACTTGTGGTGCTAGATCGGATCGGATTGCGAGGAGGAGAAGCGAGTACGACTACATCACCCACGTTCCGACGAACGTTCCGCTGTGTGAATCTTCAAGGGTATGAAGATCTAATCCAATCTCTCTCGTTGTTTGCATCTCCTAGATTAGATCTTGGCTTTCCCTCTGTTCGCATCCGTAGAAAATTTTGATTTACTATGCCGCGAAACCCTTCAGTTACATCTGTACCCGGCATACCGGGGATCTAATCAAAAGTTCAAGTATTTGTCAACCTAAGCAGCAGGAGGACTCAGAGGAGCATCCTTGGAGCCAGGAGCATTGCTTGGAGCATCGGCCGAGTCAGGGTCATCTGTGGCCGGGTCATCCGGACCATCTGACTCGGTTGCTTCGCTGTCTCCACCCTCTTCATCAGCAACTTCGATGAGCGGGTCGCCAAGGTCGAGGAAGCTGGGCCTGTCGCACCAAGAATGCACCATGGTATACTCGATCATGGCGTAAGCTCGCTCCTGGCGTTTCTTGATCAGCTCCAGGTCATTCAGCCATTTGCCATATCCTCTTATGCGAGCGAGAACATCAAGATTGATGTCCTCGTACCATGAAAGCACGAAGGAGAGATCCTTGTCCGCTGTAGCTCGGTCGGCCGACTCACGCCGTTGATCCAACTGGTTCTCAGTAAGGAGCAGTCTCTCAGCAAGTGGCTCGATGAGCAGGTCCACACTGCAAGACATGAGGGTCCTGACCCGTTCTGACACCGCTTCGAGAAGCTCCTCCATGGACACCTCGCTGTCGGCCGGAGCACCAGATTCGGCCCTCACTTTCTTCATGGATCGGATGGCAAACATATTGGCCTCAGGGAAATTCTCTGCAAGCAAAAGAGAAAGTTAGCAAAATAACAAAAGTAGATGGAAGAAGTCCAGAGTGACCTATAAAGTGCACAAAGAGTAAGAACTCACTACCGAGAAAGAAGTTGATAGTGGCAAGCTTGCTATGCCAAGTTTTGGCCTTGGCTTGGAGGGCGTCAAAGTTCAGATTTGCCGACTCAACCGATGACTCAGCCTCGTCGAGCAGCCTCTTGGTCTTCTCGGCGCTGGCGGCCTGCTGCTCATTCTTCTCGGCAAGCTCCTCCTTCAGCCCCTTCACCTCGGCCAAGTGCTTCTGCTCCGTCTCGGCCATCAGCTTCTTCAGCCGAGTCACCTCATCTCGCTCCTTCTGGAGTTCGGCTTGGTGCTTCTCTTCTTATTCAGAACAAACTACTTGTCAGCACCAACATAAATCTTCAGCTATCAGATTAATGAGGCAAGAAACTTACTCTCGGCCTCGCTGATCTGTGAGTGAAGAGAATCGATGGTGGACTGAGTGGAGGCTGTGAGAGAAGAGCGAAAAAATTGAGAAAGTGAACCAAAGAAAATGCCCCGAATAGATAAAGGACGAGTAAGGATATTACCTTGGCCTTGGGTGTCAGTCTGCAGCTTTTCATGCGCAAGTTCGAGCTTGCGATGCGCCAGGACGAGAGCTTGGTGCACCTTGGTGCGCTCGTTATGAGTGAGCTGGACAAAGCAGACAGACAGTATGGAAAGGACAAGTCAAGCATCCTACCGGATTAAAAAGCTTAAGAGCTTATAGCCGAGTAAGTTCCTTATTTGACAGTAACCTCGAGGGCTAGGGATCGAAGCTCTAACATATGAGTTTGGCATAAGGAAATAAAAAGCTTAAGAGCTTACAACCGAGTAAGTTCCTTACTCGACAGTAACCTCGAGGGCTAGGGATTGAAGCTCTAGCATGCAAGCTTGGTGTGAAAATTTAAAGTCTAAGTAATTATTGAGAGCTTACGGCCGAGTAAGTTCCTTACTCAGCAGTAACCTTGGGGACTAGGTGATATGTATAAAAGGGATACTCAACAGTACAAAAGAGTAAGAAGTTACTTTACCTCGTTCACTTCGTCGGCACAGGCCATTTGAGTAATGGCCTGCTGGGTCATGTCAGAGACGGCTTTAGGGCCCAGCTTCAGTTTCTTGCCAGGGCGGGTGCTGACCTCCTGCTGGCCAGCTGCATTCCATGCCAAAGCATAAGGCTCAGCCGAACCAAGTCTTTTTCCACTGAGCATCCGAGTGAGAACTTGACCCGTTTTTAGGGTAGTTCCCACATTGGCACGGGTCACTGCAACACTAGTATGGAGGGCAACAGCCTTAGATCCAACACCTGACGCGGCAGCCATGGATTCGCCTGCCTTGCCCGTTGAAGCAAGCATTGTTGCCAACGTCGGAGGCCGGATCTGAGGAGCGGAACCTGGAGCGTAGACCAGCGTTGTCTGCTTGGAAGAGGTGGATTTGCCGGGTAAAGGGAGAGAAGAGCCAGAGACCTTGGGCTGGGTCTGGCCCTTTGACATAATAGGAGAGCGAGCAGGAGGATTTGGAGAAGAAAGTGGAGCCGGCTAACTGGGCTCAGCAGTTTTGCTGGCTCCAAGATCAGGAAGTTGTTCATTCGCACCATCCTGAGGGCTGATGCCAGAGGAACTGGTGGCGGAAGGTTTCTCGGCGCCAGAATCACTAGCACCAAGATCAGAAAGTTGTTCCTGGCCAGCACCAGGGGCGCTAGCCGAATGACCCACAGGGTCTGACTGACACTAAGAGGCGTGAGCCTCAACAGTGGGAGCCTCAACTCGGACGGGACTCGACGCTGCCGAATCACCTGGTGGAGGCGCAGGCCTTAGCGGCGAGGCTATGCTAGAAGCAGCCTGGTTCGCCGACAAAGGTGCGGCACTGAAAACAACGAGTCATGTATAAGAGAACACCAGTGATGAAAAAGAAAGAATGAAGAAAGCGGAATATAAAAACTTACCCGGTGACGACCAGGTCACGGGCGACTCGGCGTGTGAATCGGCGCCTGGCGGCTTGGCGAGTCTCAGCCAGAGTGGCAGGAGCAGAGGCAGCAGGAGCAGCCGGAGTGGGCTTGCTCTTCTTGGTCGGCTTAGTGCTGGAGGAGGCTCTGCGCCACTTCGGCTTGGCGACGGGGATGTTGCAGAATCCGCCCACGGCGAGAGGAGGAGTGTCATGTACCTGGCCAGCTGCATAAGTAAATAACAAGCTTACTCGGATAAATTGGGAGACTAAGGTCGCAAGGCATGTACCTCCAAAACCGTACAATCATCATCCTCATCATCGTCAGACCAATCTTGTAAGGGATTGCGAGATCGACTCTTACCCGAAGCTGAAGCAGCCACAGCGTGCGGGATGGGCATGAAGCGCTCCAGGTCAGACTCGACTTCATCAGAGTTAGAGCGATCCCCGTTATAACCACATGGAGGGACAGTACTGTTATCAACCTGGTGAACGAGATTCTGCGAAAGACAAACATAATGAGAAATCAAAAACTAGACTGAGAATGTCAAAAGAGCTAAAGCCTACTCGGCAAGGAAAAGACTCAGAAAACTTACCCAGGGGACAGTCTTGACCTGGCTAAACGGAGGACAGCTCCAAGCCAAATCATCCGCCAAGTTCAGTTTAAAGATGGAGCTTACTCGGCGAGCAATGGAGTCATGAGAGAGCTCCTTGGTAGAGTGCTGAGTGGGATCATGGGTGCCACTCATGAAGCACATCTTGTGGCTTCTAGCTTGGATGGGGCTAACCCGGCGTGAGATGAAGATGCACATGAGGTCAGTGTCGGCAAGGTGAAAATGCTCATCCGACGACAGCAACCTTTCCAAGATCACGTTAGCCTTGTTCACCGCAGCGTCTTGGTCGTGCGGGTCAAGTTGCCAGAGCTTCTTGTTCGGAACCTCGTCCAAGAAAGGGGGGATCCGGATGTTATTGGTGGACCCGCTGTTTTTGACATAGAAGAAAGTCCTATGCCATTTCTTGCAGGAATCAATACCAGTAACCCGAGGGAAGATGGAATCTCTCTTGGGCGTGATACTAGCAGCACCGCACCGAGTCGGTTTCTTCTCGGCTCGAGGAGCACCAGGCTGGGGAACTACCTGAACCTTAAATCTAAAATATTTGGCCCATAGAAGAACTGTAGGCCAAATTCCGAGGTAAGCCTCACAAGCAGAGATAAAGCAGGAAAGAGAGCCAATCACATTGGCAGGAAGATGATGGGTTTGCAGATGGAAGGTAGAGAGAAACGAGGAGAAGAAGGTGCTCACCGGAAGAGCGAAACCGCGCTCAAAGTGAGAAAGGAAAACCACCCGCTCGTTAGCATCGGGCTTAGGAGAGATCTCACCGGCGGGGAGGCAGCAATCCACTTGCAGTGGAATGCACCTGGTGGAGCGGAGCCATTCTACCTCCTCGGTGGAGACCTCCGAGCCTTCCCAGCCGCCGCGCTCGCCGGCGGGAACATCCTGCTCCTCCGCACCATCAACGTCGTCGCGAGCGTCCATCACCCTCGCAGACTCAGTCTCCTCTGCTGTTGGGAGTGGTTTGGAAGAACACGGACCCGTAGTGGAATGAAAAGAAAAGTGGAACAATTGCCGAACAAGAACAAGAGGAAGAGGAAACCGCAAAGGGGGCGGTTTGATCTCACAGGCGCAAGGAAAAAGAAGAGGCAAAGGAAAACTGAACGGGCGTGGGGGAAGTGGAAACCCCCAACCCCTACTTAAGAACAATAAAAACTCTGGTCGTGGGATCCATCTGTGCCGTGCGGCCAGCGTGTGGCCGTGTACTAGGCCGAGTAAGCCAATCAGCAGGCGCCACGTATCCAGAGATACACGAAAAATCCCGTGCCACGTCATGGAAGGAAGGACAAGGGGCGCATGTCGATGGAACTGCCACAATGACGAGGAATAATTGCGCAGCTGCCACTATGCCGCCAGAGCTTGGAACAAAATTTGAGGCAAGTAATCATGATTACCAGCTGTCAATGACTGAAGCGCGCCGAAAATGACTCGGAATTGGCCAAAGAGACTCGGCTCAAGGCAAAAATGAGCCAAGAAGTCAAAGAGTGGATCCGAAAACCGTCAGACAGACCCAACAAGGTGCAAGATTGCGACAAATAAAGACAAAAAGTAAGTTCCAATCACATAAAAGGAACCTGGAGACGCCTAAACATCTTGAACTGCTAGACCTCACCAGCTTCAGGGACTAATGTCGGGGGGATAACCGCCGGTAGGGTCACGAGAGGTGAAACATAGCACATCTTAGTGAGATCCGAGTAAATAAAGAACCAGGCCGGGTAAGAACGGCCGGGTAAGAGAAGCATGAGCGGCCGACATAATTTTATGTCGGCCCTCATAAGACAAAGTTATATTTCTTGCAGGAACCGATGAGCCGAGTCTACCGAGGAAGGGCTAAGTCAAGTAGGACGCGTGGCACATTTCCGAGTAAGGTTCAGGAGGGACCATAGTAAAGCATGGTCAAAAGAGAAGGGCGACACCGGGTGACACAAAAGGAGCCGGGTGACGCCTAAAGCATACGCTGACGTACAAAGTTACAGCGTGACGCCAAAAGTAACAGGAAGCAGCGTACCAGAAGACCATTAGCTGTCAATCTTTATGGACTGGGCCATTGGGCTTAGGGCAAGCCCACGACCCAGCCCACATTATGTTGGGGATATGCTATATGGGTATCCTTATAGCATGTATCTTATCCGGCTAACCCGGGTGGCCCATAGTCGGTAGCATGGACTATGGCCTGCTGGGAGGCCCAGTTAGGTGGATCCAGAAGGGAGGTCCTTGCCAGATAAAGGAAGGCTACGGTGGAGTCACCAACGTACCCGGAGCCTTGGAGTGCAAGATACACAATACTAGTAATAGACGGTGTAGGACTCTGTAACCTGTCCGGCTAGGACTTTTCCCTGTAACCCTAGGACCTGGCGACTATATAAGTCGGGCCTATGGGAGCCTTTAGGGCACAATCTCATACGATCATAGATCGATACACACAACCTCGCATATCGAACCTATCTTTGTAACTCGGCGTATTGCCCTTATAGTGATTTATAGCAGGAGTAGGATTCCGCCACCGTTGTGGGATCTGAACGTGGGTAAGCTGTGTTACCTCGTACCCGTCAACCGTCCGCCTTACCCCACGTCTCTAAACACGCACTGTGAGGACCCCTCCATGGCGTAATCGTCGACAATACAATGACAGTTGGTGTCCACCATGGGGCAAGAGGCGCTTCAGGCTCTTCAGCGGGCGAGGACTAAGATCTTCGCGGGAATCGGCAAAACCGTAGCCATCGGACGCGCTCTCTTCTCCGGCAACGTTCCGATCGTCCCTCCTGACGAGTTCTGGATCCCGGCGAAGACGAACCCTACACGGTGTTCGATCGTTCCTACCGGAGACATCCACCTCTTCATTGGCGAAACCGACTCGGGCACTAGTTCCCTGGGAGTCGGAAAAGCATCAAGACCCGCACGGACCGCCTACGGACTGGATACGTTCGCGGAAGGATCGACGTAGGATCTCTCTTCGGAGTTTGCCGGCAAAGATCGGAAAAATTCAAGGCCCACCCAAACCGCCCCTGTGCAGGATATAAAAGTGGAAGATCACTGCAAGTCCGCCGGCTTCGTCCGTGCGTCTGGACAGCAGAGATCCAAGTTCGTCGGCGTGGTTACCATCTTCGATCTGGCATGTTGCGTTCAGAGAGAGGGCGAAAAACCCCGCGACTACCTGGCCAGGTGGCTCCGTATACGAGCCGATCTGGCCCACTACCCCAATGATGATGCTATCTACCACTTCGTGGAAGGACTGGACCATGGCACGCTTCTCCGACATTCTCTAAGACGGCAACAGGCGTCAGGACGCCTTACCTTCGAAGGCATGGTGAACACCGTCAACAACTATGCGGAGGCCGAAGCGGCAGCTCAGACAGCGCTTGCGCTCATTGACGGAGCCCCTCTGATTCAGCCACCGCCACCACCGCCTCCGGTCGCTATCGTCGTAGCAGCACCACCACCTCCAGTCATCGTCGAGGCCGTTGCACCTCCACCGCCCATCATCAAGGAAGTCCTGGCACCCTCCGACTCTGTCATTGACGCGCTTTATGCTGATTTTAGTGTAGATTCAGAGGAGATAGACTTCAGTCCAGAAGAGCTAGAATCCGCTATGCAGGAGATGGAGGAGGAGTACTCGCGCGACGAGCAAGCCAACAACATCGTCACGTCTCGAGGGGTGTTCGTCACCATTGGGACGGCGATGGATGAAGATCAACCCGGACAAGCTCCGCCTACAACGCTGGACAAGGGGAAGGGGCCACTTATTGCTGCTGACATTGATCGCGCAAAGGTCATGCCTCCTCCGCCTAACCCAGTGCAGCAGCCGTAGGAACTCGGCACCGGCCCGAGCAAAAATAACACCGCAACCTTGCCGCCTCCAACATCTACGTCTGCAGCAGCCCAAGTTACTCCAGCTGATAGAGTGATGTATGGCAATCTCCTCGTCGAGCCACTAACCGTTGCTCATATCCGAAACGTGACCCAGCTTGACGAGAAGCGCTAGCAGCTGCTGGAGGAAGCACAGGCCATCGCAGAGCAAGGCGCTAAGCTAGATCAAGATCTGGTCAACGCGTAGAAGTCCATAGAAAAAGCTAGAGCAATGGAGGCCGAGTACAAGACTTTGCTGCTGCAGCAGAAGGCTAAGAAGGCTCCGGCTCGCGTCATCAACGATCCTGGTGTATGGCGCAACCTAGGATGGGCTCCCTCGAAACCGGCACAAGCCAAGCCATACATTTACAGTGAAGGCAAGCAGGTGATGCCCACCCCACTCCTTAACCTCGCCGTCGCCAAGACCCTTATGGAACAGGATAGATCGCCCGAGGCAGTGGAACAGGTCTATGACCTAGTGGCCAAGGCGGTGAAGCAGCAGGAAAAGGCCACCTCTCACAGGCTTGAATCTGATCCAGTGCTTTGCCAGTCTAGTCAGTACAAGCCGCCAAGGGACATATCTCCTCTTGATGTCGGATCCCAGATGGGCTCATCAGAACGAAGACGAAGGGATGCGCGCAACAGGAAGGATGCTATCCCTATATCCTCCGACCACGGAGAAAAGGCCCGACCTCATCGACCATCGCCACCGCCCTGATCCCCCCGACATCGCGAAGGCTACAAGGCTCACCATCGAACAGATATGCCCCCACCAAAGCAGTGTGGCATCATCATCCGCGATAACACGGAGAAGACCCGTCAGGATGGAGAGCGCAACCAAGGACACAAGAGCAGGTCACGCCATGACCCTCCACGTCCGACAAGAAACCATGACAGACGTGAGGCGTCGCAGGAGGGTAACAGCAAGAAGGCTAACCCATCGCCACCTCCGCCTCCTTCACCGCCGAGCAGTCACCATGGCGAAAGAGGCCCGCGTCGTTCACGCAGCCCATCCCCTGTTGACAAAAAGAAGAACCCGGAGCCATACGATGCACGCTCGCAGATCGATAAGATCCACGAGGCCCGGGAAGGACCATACTTGGGACCACGTTGCTTTGGACCTGCAATACGGTCCGCAACTTACCCCAAAGGTTTCTGGATTGACAAGACCATTAAGCCCTATGACGGCACCGCCAAGCCAGCCACATGGTTGCAGGACTACGGTAACACGGTGGAGATTGCCGGATGCAACCCCAACGTTGCCGTCAAGTACCTCCCGTTAATGTTGGTGGGCACGGCCCGTCAATGGATCGACGACTTGCTGGAGAAATCTATCTACAACTGGCTGGACATGCAAGAAGCGTTCACCAAGAACTTTGAGGGTACATACTAGCGTCCCTGCACTGTGGGCAATCTACAGCGGTGCGTGCAAGAAAAAGACGAGACATCTCGCACCTACCTCTCCCGATGGCTGGATATGAAGAATTCCTGCGCAGGAGTGCATGCTCAGACCGCCATGGCTGCCTTCATCAACGGGTTGGAAAGGGGCACGTTGCTTCGACATAAGCTGAAGAGCTTGCAGGACAATCACCAGCTTGACTTGAATCAGATGACTCAGTTAGCTAGCGAGTTCGCAGCTGCCGACGACGATGCTCGTGGCTCTTTGCCGGCAACGGCCGTTCCAACCCAAGCTCGGAGGAACAGCAGTACAAAGCGGAAAACCGCTCCAGAAGAAAAGCAATCTACCGACATGGTCGCTATGACCTTTGCAGGACGAGGAGAAGGCAGACAACGTGGCCGAGGAAGGGGAGCTGGCCGCGGGCAGCAACGAGGAAGTGAAACCACCTCGGCGCCGCTCCGTGTTCCCCAAACCTACGAGGAGTACCGTGATATGCCGTGCCTCGTACACCTCGACGCCAACGGCAAGGCCACCCATACCAATCGACACTGCAAGTTCGTCAACGACCTCAAGGAAGACCCGGAGTCTGGCTACAAGCGAAGTCGGAAGAATAGACCGTGACGCAAGGGCAAAGGGAAGAAGAAGGAGGAGGAGTCCAAGGATTCAAGTGACATGGACGAAGACGTTGACCCCAAGCACGCCTCCAAGAGCGACGACAAGGGCAAGAACCCCTTCGCAAAGAAGGCTCCAGTCTACCACACTTTCCTTGGCACCCCCACCGTCCGACAATAGAAGACATCTCTAAGGATCCTGATGGCCACTCTCCCTCCAGTCACCCAGTTCCTACGCTGGTCGGAAGTTCCAATAACTTGGGACAGGACGGACCACCCAGACCTTGTGCCCACGGAGAACCAGTACGCCATGGTCATCAACCCCTTGATTGACGGAGTGGAGTTCACCAAGTGCATGGTGGATAGTGGAAGCAATATCAACATCATGTACCTGGATACACTGCATAAGATGAACTTGACGGAGGCAAACCTAAGGCGGACCAACACCATCTTCCACGGCGTAGTTCCTGGTCGGGAGGCTCGGTCCCTTGGGTGCATTACACTTCAGGTTGCCTTTGGCGATGTTAATAATTACCGCCAAGAGCGCATGACCTTCGAGGTAGTCCCCTTCAAGAGCGTGTACCACGTCATATTCGGCCGCGACATATTCCACACATTCATGGCCAAGCCATGCTTCATCTACAACAAACTCAAGATACCCGGACCAAACGGTGTCATCACCGTATCCGGAAGCTTTACCAAGGGAAGGGATTGCGAGATCAATGAAGCAGCCGTTGCAGAAGCTGTCCTTTACAACAAAGAATTCAAAGAGATCTAGATCAAGGTCAATGACTCAGAGATGCCCGCGTCAAAGAAGCAGATCTCCGACTCCGCTCCTGCGTTCAAGGCCGCCATCGAAACCAAGCCGGTGGAACTTGTGGTAGGCGATGCCTCCAAGACCGTCGCCATTGGGACGAACCTGGATCCCAAATAGGAAAGCGCACTCGTCGAGTTCCTCCGTGAGAATAGGGACATCTTTGCCTGTCAACCTGCCGACATGAAAGGTGTACCTAGGGAACTTGCCGAGCACAGCTTAAACATTGATCCAAAATGAAAACCAGTGAAACAACCTCTACGACGCTTTGGAGATGAGAAGAGACGCGCCATTGGCAAAGAGATAGCTAGGTTACTTAAGGCTAGATTTATCCGAGAAGTCCTTCACACCCAATGGGTGGCCAATCCTGTACTTGTCTCCAAAAAGGGAACCAATGAATTAAGAATGTGCGTTGATTACACCGGCTTGAACAAAGCATGTCCCAAAGATCCGTTTGCTTTGCCTCGCATTGACCAAGTCATTGACTCGACGGCTGGCTCGGAACTTTTGTGTGTTCTCGATGCATACTCAGGTTACCACCAGATCAAGATGAGGAAGTCGAACCAGTGGGCCACTTCGTTCACTACCCCATACAACACGTTTTGCTATGTCACGATGCCCTTTGGGCTGAAAAACGCAGGTGCTACCTACCAGCGGAGAATGCAACATTGCCTTCATGACCAAATTGGTCGGAACGTTCACGCCTATGTGGACGATATCACGGTGATGTCTAAAAAGTCAAATGACTTAATCTCCGACTTAAAAGAAACCTTTGATAATCTCTGGAAATACAACATGATGCTCAACCCTAAGAAGTGTGTCTTCGGGGTTACAGCCAGCAAATTGTTGGGCTTCATCGTTTCCCAACGTGGAATCGAGGTCAACCCGGAGAAAATCAAGGCAATCTTAAACATAAACCGTCCGACATGCCTAAAGGACATTCAACGACTAACAGGTTGTGTTGCAGCAGTTAGTCGGTTCGTCAGCCGACTTGGAGAGAAGGCTCTGCCGCTATACAAGTTGCTGAAGAAGGCGGACAAATTCACGTGGACGGACGAGGCAGATGCAACATTGAAGCAGCTCAAGGAGATTCTTTCCTCAGCGCCCATCCTTGCAGCACCCGAGCCTGGAGAGCCCTTGTTAGTTTACATGGCGGCAACCAACCGGGTTATCAGCATCGTCGTCGTGGTAGAGCGGAAGGAACCAGGCTATGAGCACGGAGTTCAATGACCAGTTTACTACGTGAGCGAGGTCTTGACGGAGTCCAAGCAGCGTTACCCGCACTACCAAAAGATAGCTTATGGAGTATTCCTTTCTTCTTGGAAGCTGAGGCATTACTTTTAGGAGCACCCAATCACAGTGGTGAGCAAGACTCCACTGTCCGACATTATCAATAACAGCGACGCTACAGGAAGGGTCGCGAAGTGGGGCATTGAACTTGCCGCCTTCGAGATCACCTACAAGAGACGCGACGCTATCAAGTCACAAGCCTTGGCGGATTTTGTTGCAGATTGGACGGAGATGCCAGACGCTACTCCGTTGCCAGAACCAGAGTACTGGGTGATGCACTTTGACGGATCAAAGCTGCTCAATGGCTCGGGGGCTGGTGTATTGCTATAGTAACCAACAGGAGACAAGCTACACTACGTTCTGCAGATCCACTTCGAGGCTACAAACAACATGGCGGAGTATGAAGCACTCATTCACGGACTATGTGTAGCCAAAGATATTGGCATCAAGCGCATAGTTTGCTGTGGAGATTCCGACTTGGTTGCCCAGCAGGTGGCTTACACCTGGAATGCGCGGAACCCTATGATGGCGGCATATCGAGACGAAGTGGACGAGATAGCCAAGAGCTTCTTGGGCTACGAAGTCAAGTATGTGCCTAGGGAACAAAACGAGGCGGTTGATCTGCTGTCTAAGCTTGGATCAGGGCGCAAGCGAATTCAGCCAGGAGTTTTCCTAGAGCACCTGCGTACACCATCCGTGAAGGGCGCCGACATCGACAACCCGGATATAGCTGACTCTTTCGTCAACATGGTGACTAAGGTCCCGCCGGCTTGGACAAAACCATTCATGGAATATCTCGAACACGGAACTTTGCCCGACGACAAAGTCGAAAGACGGCAAATAGTACGACGAGCAAAGGGTTATACCATAATCAATGGGCAACTCTATAAAAGGAGCACTACTGGTGTATACCTATAGTGTGTTTCCCAGCTAGAAGATATGGAAATCTTGCGCGAAATCCATCTCGGAGATTGCGGGCATCACGCCGCTCCCCGATCATAGGTCGCGAAAGCCTTCTGGCAAGGATTCTACTGGCTGACCGCGAAGGCGGACGCCGACAAGTTGGTTGAGACATGCACAGGATGCCAGTATTATGCCCGACAACCACATGTTCCTGCTGAAGAATTGCGAACAATACCAATAACTTGGTTGTTTGCAGTCTGGGGGCTAGACATGGTGGGACCGTTACAGACGGTACCTTGTGGGTTTACGCATCTGCTTGTAGCAGTTGACAAATTCACCAAATGGATAGAAGCTAAACCCATTAGAAAGCTTGATGGGGCAACTACCCTCAGGTTTGTCCGGGATCTAGTGGTGAGATTTGGTCTCCCACATAGCATCATCACCGACAACGGAAGCAACTTGTCACTCAGAGAAGTGGAGGCTTATTGCTAGGAGAAAGGCATCCGACTTGACCTTGCATCTGTGGCACACCCATAATCCAATGGTCAGTTTGAGCGAGCCAATGGATTAATTCTGCAGGGAATCAAGCCACGTCTTGAGGCGCCGCTACATAGAGCAGCTGGAGCCTGGGCGGAAGAATTGCCATCTGTGCTGTGGAGTTTACAAACTACACCCAACAGATCCACCGGCTACACCCCTTACTTCATGGTATATGGAGCAGAAACCATCTTGCCTTCCGACATCCTCCATGATGCATCAAGAGTTGCCGCCTATGATGAGAATGACGCTGAAGAATCCAGATGCCTAGATGTGGACCTTCTCGAGGAGGAGCGCGTTTTGGCATGCCAAAGATCCGCCATCTACAGCAGAAGCTTCGCAGATACCATAGTCGCCGCGTTCGGCGTCGCTCGTTTAAAGAGGGGGATTTGGTGCTCCGACTTCTTCAGAAGAAGTCACACAAATTATCCCCGCCATGGGAAGGACCGTTCATCATAAGCAAGGCGCTGCTCAATGGGTCTTACTACCTTGTTGATAAACGTGAACTAAAGTATAGACCCAACGAGGATCATAAGCGTAAGCGACGTGACCCGGATGATGACTACCCGGAGCTTGATCGGCCATGGAACATAGCACAGCTACATCCTTTTTACACTTAGCATTTTTTATCTAATTGTGTACCTCTTATATGATCAATGAAATAAAGCTCTTTGGTTCACTCATATTTCTGAGTCTTTTACCTCCTTTAGTGTTCATTTTTGGATCATGTAAAACCTTTATGCACAAGTATTGCGTTTGCACTTGTGAAAATTCCGCCTACGGGCGTTAGCTTAAGTTTTCTGGTCTACACGTTCTTTGTCGTTTTTATGTGGATTCTGGAGTAGTGACTTTCGACACTTATTGTCGGCGATTTTGTGCTCAGGTTATTGACGGTGCCATTGGGCATCATCACCTAAGCGCTTGGTTCCGACAACGAGTCTTCCGACTCACGAAAAGTCAAGCATAAGAACCAAAGTAATGGATAAGCCAGCACTTGCTAAAAATATATACATGCTGGAAACTTGTTCTTAAGTAGCAGGACATAACAACCATTGTTTTCCGCCTTAAAATTACATCACCAAGTTTTTTCCGCGCACACACCAAAGGTGAAACAAATATTACAAAGTGTTTTTCATTCCTTGGGTGCAGGAGACTTGGAAGCAGCATCGTCACCAGCCGGAGAATCACCCTCAACGTCGGCACTATGATGAGACTCAAAGGAGTCTTGGTTGACACTGTCGATGGTGTTCATGGGCACGAATACGTCGATGTCCACAAACTCGGCAACTCTGGTGTCATAACCCGCGAGTGATGACAAGATGGCTTCATGATCAATCTCTTTGCCGTCATCGTCAACGTCGGGGATACCAGAGGTCACCATGTCGATGTCGGCATCTTCATAGTGTGCCTTCACCATTGATAGCGCCATCCTTGCGCCAGCCCGTGCACATGAAGCCTTCCAGCTTGTAACACGCTCGGGGGCTCGACGCAGAATCTCCGAGAACTTCGTCACGGAGTCCGAGGCCTTGATGTATGTTGGGAATGTGCCCTAGAGGCAATCATGTATGATGATATTTCCCATTGTATTCATAAAGTTATTAAGTAGTCCTTGTATAAACATCTGATGTGTATCATTGAATATGTGATTCAGTTGTGGAACTATGCATTCATGTTGTTTGTACTAAATATCCTTGGTCATTGAGGTTATGCTGGACACACAACTTAGACCAATGTGAAAGTTGGCTTGATGACTCGGTTCCACTTGTCATGGGCATGGAGATGCTATTCCAACTTACACAGATTCGGCTAAAGAGTTTAGCGAGTCGGATTGACCCATATTGAGGTACAACGAACTAGCTGTCATTTGTATATCTCAATCAATGTAATCCTTAGACCTGAGGTTGTTGCATAGTCCGAGTTGAGGATCACCGACTTAGGTTCTGTCAAACGCTGATTCGTAACTGGGCAGTTATAAAGGCAGGGTTCGGGTCGACTGAGAATCAAGCTGCGTGATGTGAATAACCAAGATGGGATTTTGCCCCTCCACTCGGAGAGATATTCTCTGGGCCCTCTCGTGAGATATGATTCGGAAATCATGGCCATGCACGACTCGGTTAAGTGTTAACCGAGGCGATCGACTAAGAGTTAGTCGGGTGAATCACTTATCTCGGATCGAGAAGAGAGTCGGACTATTTAAGGGATGACATATATTCGCCTATAGTCTGACAAGGTATATCGTGAGGCAAAAGGGACTCGGACGTAAGTCGCATTGGAAAGGCAAGTCGTCATGACTCTTTGGTACTTGGGAGTCGGCACGTTCTGCTAGGAGCCGCTACCGACTGATCGATTGAGAGTCGGACTCCAATCGTGTCCAAGTAGACATGAGCCTGCGGGGTCACACACTTAAGAGCGGGAGCAAGTTCGGATTGGATCCGAATCTGTAATCTGGTTGGGTTGGACCTAAACCAGATTAGGACTGAGTTAGTGAGTTGGACTCACGGTGACTAGTGTTATATGGGCTTTAGTGAATGGGTCGCGTGAACAGAGCCCACGTTCACTCCCTATATATAGTGGAGCACCGTAACCCAGAAAGGTTAATCGTTGTTCGGTTAGGTCATTCCATGTGTTGGAAACCCTAGCTCCACAGCAGTCCAGCCGTTGTTACGAACCTAGCAGTTCGCCGCCGGCGCTCCTCCTTGTACGTGTAGATATCAGCAGAGGTGTTGTGCGATCAGCACCAGGACGATCGGATCGTGAGGACTGCACTGCATCAACTGACGAGCTTCATCAATAATCCGCAACCGCGCGTCTAGTGGTAAACCTCGTGGCCTTCTACCTCAGCTAGTTCTTGGGATCACCACGTTAGAGGGAAAAAGTTTTGTTTTATCTCTGCGTGGCCCAATAGTGGTATCAGAGCGATAGCTTCTGGTTTTAGGCTCGAGATCTCGCATATGTGATATGCGGTAGGATGTAGATGAGATCTATATGCTGTTTGGTGGTCGATCTATGAGATAGATCGGTTTTGTACGAAGTTGATTGGATCAACTGTGCTTGGGGAATGGTAGATCTGATTTCCGTGATCATATTGCTGAGGTCATGGAACGACATACCCCTACCGGTCGGCTTCCGCCATCGGGGTATACTGTGACACGTAAATCCAGAAGCGGTGATCGAAGATCAAAGAGTTTGATCGAATTGAAGCGATGGTCGGAATCCATGTCCGGATCGTAGATGAGACCGCCGGCTTCTCCCTGTCGTAGCGCCTTAGATGTCGTTGCGAGTTTCACAACGCTGGTAGATATTGTATCTATGCATAACTTGTTTTTGCAGGAAGTTGTGAATGGTATGGTTCATGTGCATGTGATGTATGTGTGTAATCCATACGTGATCTGCGAATCACGGTTTATGTCAGCCGGCTGGAGCCTAGGTGCTGTAATTTTATTGTATAATGACCTGCGTGTCAGATTCCCTATGTAATTTACTTTACTAAGCTAGTGTAGCTATTTGGAGAACTCAGAAGGCATGCAAGGCATTGTATATGTCGGCGACATGGAGTAAGACGGCAAGTGACAAGAGTTGGCACGAGTCGGATTACAGGCTTTGTGGAGATGGAGATCGCCATGAAGAGAGCCATACCATTTCACATTATAATTGCTTTATTTTGTGTTATTGTTATGTCTCTGTTTTACCTCTATTAGATAGTCGGTAAAATTTAATCCCTCAAAGAAGGTCTAGTCGGTTTTCCTGCCAGTGTTTGCACCATCACAAGTCGGACATTTTTGGTAGTGGGCTCATAAAATTGAGGTGCTGCCAATTCTTTCCGACTAGGTGGGTTCGAGTCGGACTCTTACTGCAGAAACACTCGGTAAGCTAGACGGGTCTATCACAACGGTTGTGGGACTCGGGGAAAAGTCGGATGGGAGCCGGGACATGTGATGCCACCCGTCCAACAGGAGTCGCATGAGATGCGATTGACAAGGAGTTGTCTACCTAGATCACTTGGCGGCTAGCGGTGATGCTAAAGCTCACTAGCCGACTTGCTTATTTAGGATCCTGAATCACTAAGTAACCATCGGAGGGGTGTTGGTTCTAGTGGGAGCATAAAATATTAAAATGTTTAATATGCTTGCTCTTTTATGAATACATGTCTTAAGTGTTTTTGCATATTTTCTGTTGTAGATCATGGCACCAAGTAGCAGTCACTCTCAGATATCAGGTTTTGCGTTGAGAACCATTCTTGAGAAAGATAAACTGAACGACACTAATTTTACCAACTGGTATCGAAATCTGAGAATTGTTCTCAAACAAGAAAAGAAGGACCATGTCCTAGACAACCCACTTCCAGATGAGCCGAATAAGAATGTGACTGTCGCAGCCACCAATGCCTACCGTCGGGCTAAGGATGAGTCCACGGATATTAGCTGTCTTATGCTTGCTCACATGGAACCGGACTTGCAAAAGCAGTTCGAGCATGTTGAGGCCTACGATATGATCGAAAGCCTCAAAAGTATGTTCCAGGCTCAGGCGAAGACTGAGAGGTATCAAGTCTCTCAGGCTTTGCTGAGTTGCAAGCTTAAGGATGGTGATCCACTGAGTCCGCATGTGATCAAAATGGTTGGTTACGTGCAGTCTTTGGAGAGGCTTGGCTACCCCATTAGCGAAGAGTTCGCTACGGATATAATTCTGAACTCTCTTCCTAGTGCATATGGGCAGTTCATTTCGAACTACCACATGCATGGTATGGATAAGAAGCTCACTGAATTGCATGGGATGCTCAAGCAGGCAGAGGCGGATCTCAAGAAGGGCACCAGTCAAGTGTTGATGGTGCAGAATAAGGCTAAGTTCAAGAAGAGTTCTTGGACTAAGAAGAAGGCTAAGTCAGGAGGAAAGCAGGCTCAGGACCCGGTCCCAAGCGCTTCGTCAGGGACTAAACCATCTCCTTCAGCCGGATCCACTTGCTTCTACTGCAAGGCAGATGGCCACTGGAAGAGGAACTGCAGCAAGTACTTGGCCGACAAAGCCAAGAGTGGAGGTATGACTTCCGACTCAGGTACACTTGTTTGCAATGTTATAGACATATATCTTGCTGATGCACCTAATAGTTCTTGGGTATATGATACCGGATCAGTTATTCACATCTGCAACTCGTTGCAGGGACTGGTAAGAACTAGGAGCGTAGCAAGAGGCGAGGTTGATATTCGAGTCGGCAACAAATCAAGAGTTGCTGCGTTGGAAGTCTACACGATGCAACTTCATTTACCTTCCGGATTCATTATGGAACTAAATAATTGTTATTATGTTCCAGTGCTCAGTCGAAACATTATTTCTGCTTCATGTTTGATGAGGCAAGGCTATGAGTCGAATATCAAGAATAATGGTTGTTCTTTGTATTTGAATGATATGTTTCACGGCTGTGCACCCGTCCAGGACGGGTTATTTATTTTGAATCTTGATGGTGAGTCGGTTTATAACATAAATGTTAAAAGGTTAAAACCAAATGATCTGAATATGACTTACTTTTGGCATTGTTGGCTTGGTCATATAAGTTGGAAACGCATGAAGAAGCTCCATGATGATGGACTCCTAACTTCGTTCGACTTGGAGTCGTTCGAGACATGCGAATCTTGCCTACTCGGCAAAATGACCAAGACACCTTTTGCAAAGAGTTGCGAAAGGGCGTCCGACTTGTTGGGACTAGTACATAGTGATGTATGTGGACCAATGAGCATGACAGCCAAGGGTGGTTATGAGTACTTCATTACCTTCACTGATGATTTGAGTAGGTATGGATATATCTACTTGATGAAACATAAGTCGGAAGCCTTTGAAAAGTTCAAAGAATTCTAGAATGAAGCACAGAATCAACTCGGCAAGAAAATAAAGTTTCTTCGGTCGGACCGAGGAGGCGAGTACATGAGCCATGAGTTTGATGACCATCTGAAAAGTTGTGGAATAGTTCCTCAACTTACTCCGCCAGGAACGCCACAAAGGAGTGGTGTTTCAGAAAGGCGGAATCGGACCTTGTTGGACATGGTACGATCAATGATGAGTCAGACAGATCTACCTTTATCATTTTGGGGTTATTGTCTAGAAACAGCGGCGTTCACACTAAATAGAGTACCATCAAAGTCGGTAGAGAAGACACCGCATGAGATGTGGACAGGCAAAAATCCAAGTTTGTCTTTTCTTAAGATTTGGGGTTGTGAGGCATTTGTCAAGCGACTTCAGTCGGACAAGCTTACGGCCAAGTCGAATAAATGTATTTTCGTGGGGTATCCGAGGGAAACCTTGGGTTACTACTTCTACAACCGAGAAGAGGGCAAAGTGTTTGTCGCTCGAAACGGTGTCTTCCTTGAGAAAGAGTTTCTCAGTCGGGGAGTAAGTGGGAGCACGGTGCAACTCGAAGAAATTTGAGAGGAACCGGCTAGTAGCGAGTCGGCAAAAACCTTGGAGGTTGAGCCGGTCATGGCAGCTGAGCCGGCAGCAGCACCTGTACTACGAAGATCGGCAAGATTACGAAGTGTTCGTGATGTGTTACTGTTAGACAATGATGAGCCGGCAAATTATTCGGAAGCGATGGTGGGATCTGATTCCGAGTCATGGCTTGGAGCCATGATATCCGAGATAAATTCCATGGATGAAAATCAAGTTTGGAACTTGGTTGATCTGCCAGACGGTGCAAGACTTGTCGAGTGCAAATGGGTCTTTAAGAAGAAAACTGATATGGATGGAAATGTTTCCGTCTATAAAGCATGCCTTGTCGCGAAGGGGTTCCGACAAGTTCAAGGAGTTGATTACGACAAGACTTTCTCGCCCGTAGCGATGCTTAAATCAGTTCGGATCATGTTAGCTATAGCAGCCTATTTCGACAGAGATATGGCAGATGGATGTCAAAACGGCTTTCCTTAACGGAAATTTAACCGAGGACGTGTATATGATACAGCCCGAGGGTTTTGTCGATCCGGCTAATGCTGACAAGGTATGCAAACTTCAGAAATCCATTTATGGGTTGAAGCAAGCATCTCGGAGTTGGAATATTCGCTTTGATGAGGTAGTCAAATCGTTTGGCTTCATCAAGAGTGATCATGATTCTTGTTTGTACAAGAAGTTTAGTGGGAACAAAGTAAATTTTCTAATCTTATATGTGGATGACATATTACTGATTGGAAATGATGTCCAGATGTTGCAAGAAACCGAGGAATCATTGGAAAGGAGTTTCTCAATGAAAGACTTGGGTGAGGCAACTTACATCCTCGGAATCCGGATCTATAGAGATAGATCAAGGAGGCTCATTGGATTGAGTCAGAGTACTTATTTGGACAAAGTGTTGAAGAAGTTCAACATGGAATCGTCTAAGAAGGGGTTCTTACCTATGTCCCATGGTGTAAAACTTAGCAAGACTCAGTGTCCTTCGACAACTGATGAGCGAAGTCGGATGAGTGCGATTCCATATGCTTCTGCAGTCGGATCCATCATGTACGCCATGATTTGTTTTAGGCCGGATGTTTCCTATGCTCTAAGTGTTGTGAGCAGATACCAGGCTGATCCTGGAGAGATCCACTGGACAGCGGCTAAAAATATCCTAAAGTACTTGAGAAGGACTAAGGATATGTTCTTGGTTTATGGTGGTGAAGATGAACTCAGTGTAAAGGGTTACACGGATGCGAGTTATCTCATCGACTCTGATGATTCTCGCTCGCAATCCGGATATGTGTTTATTATAAACGGAGGTCCTGTGAGCTGGAAGAGTTCCAAGCAAGAGACTGTGTCTGCATCTACAACAGAGGCTGAGTATATTGCCGCCTCGGGGGCAGCAAAGGAAGCTGTTTGGATGAGGAATTTCCTCATGGATCTTGGTGTGGTTCAGGGCTCGTCCAATCCGTTGGACGTGTATTGTGACAACAATGGTGCTATTGCACAAGCCAAGGAACCTAGACAACACCATAAGAACAAGCACATACTCATGCGGTACCACCTGATTCGCCAGTTCGTGGATCAGGGTGATATCAAGTTATGCAAGGTACACACGGATGCAAATATTGCGGATCCGTTGACAAAGCCGTTACCACAGCCAAAGCATGAGGCGCACCTAAGAGCCATGGGCATTAGATGCTTAGACATGTGATGTCGGAAGATTGACTCTAGTGCAAGTGGGAGACTGTTGGGAATGTGCCCTAGAGGCAATCATGTATGATGATATTTCCCATTGTATTCATAAAGTTATTAAGTAGTCCTTGTATAAACATCTGATGTGTATCATTGAATATGTGATTCAGTTGTGGAACTATGCATTCATGTTGTTTGTACTAAATATCCTTGGTCATTGAGGTTGTGCTGGACACACAACTTAGACCAATGTGAAAGTTGGCTTGATGACTCGGTTCCACTTGTCATGGGCATGGAGATGCTATTCCAACTTACACAGATTCGGCTAAAGAGTTTAGCGTGTCGGATTGACCCATATTGAGGTACAACGAACTAGCTGTCATTTGTATATCTCAATCAATGTAATCCTTAGACCTGAGGTTGTTGCATAGTCCGAGTTGAGGATCACCGACTTAGGTTCTGTCAAACGATGATCCGTAACTGGGCAGTTATAAAGGCAGGGTTCGGGTCGACTGAGAATCAAGCTGCGTGATGTGAATAACCAAGATGGGATTTTGCCCCTCCACTCGGAGAGATATTCTCTGGGCCCTCTCGTGAGATATGATTCAGAAAGCATGGCCATGCACGACTCGGTTAAGTGTTAACCGAGGCGATCGACTAAGAGTTAGTCGGGTGAATCACTTATCTCGGATCGAGAAGAGAGTCGGACTATTTAAGGGATGACATATATTCGCCTATAGTATGACAAGGTATATCGTGAGGCAAAAGGGACTCGGACGTAAGTCGCATTGGAAAGGCAAGTCGTCATGACTCTTTGGTACTTGGGAGTCGGCACGTTCTGCTAGGAGCCGCTACCGACTGATCGATTGAGAGTCGGACTCCAATCGTGTCCAAGTAGACATGAGCCTGCGGGGTCACACACTTAAGAGCGGGGAGCAAGTTCGGATTGGATCCGAATCTGTAATCTGGTTGGGTTGGACCTAAACCAGATTAGGACTGAGTTAGTGAGTTGGACTCACGGTGACTAGTGTTATATGGGCTTTAGTGAATGGGCCGCGCGAGCAGAGCCCACGTTCACTCCCTATATATAGTGGAGCACCGTAACCCAGAAAGGTTAATCGTTGTTCGGTTAGGTCATTCCATGTGTTGGAAACCCTAGCTCCACAGCAGTCCAGCCGTCGTTACGAACCTAGCAGTTCGCCGCCGGCGCTCCTCCTTGTACGTGTGGATACCAGCAGAGGTGTTGTGCGATCAGCACCAGGACGATCGGATCGTGAGGACTGCACTGCATCAACTGACGCGCTTCATCAGTAATCCGCAACCGCGCGTCTAGTGGTAAACCTCGTGGCCTTCTACCTCAACTAGTTCTTGGGATCACCATGTTAGAGGGAAGAAGTTTTGTTTTATCTCTACGTGGCCCAACAATGTATATCTGGAGGGGCTTGGCAATCTCTTTGGCCTGGGTGATGGCGGTGTTGATGAAGTTGCCGGCAAGAACCATGCATTCCTTGTCCGAAGGAGGCGAGCGAGTTAAACCCATAGGAGCTGCACATTCCGATAAGGAGCGCATGAGTTCAATAAATTCTAAGTATCTAGACTACAGAAATACAAGGCGGAGGAAACTTACTGAAGATTCTGGCCTTAGCCTGCCAGAGGATGTCCGCCAGGGATTCTTTCTCTTGTTGGAGGAGCTTAAACGCCTCGCTGTGGCGTTGGTTTTGCTCATCAGCAACTTGCTTTTGATCTTTTAAGATCGCAAGCTCCTCCTTCAAGCGATTGATTTCCGCGGAGGCGGAGTCTTGCAGGGCCTTCATGGAATCCTCATGCATTTTCAGCATCTCCTTCCTCTCCTCCTTAAGGATCTTGTTCTCGCTGTCCAGCTGCTGGATGTGCTTGGACTGCTCGACAATGTCCTTAGCCTTGGCGACATGTTCTGCAAGTCAGAGCAAACAAAGTACACAGTGAGTACTCCGAGAATGTAGGCACAAAATCAAGACGGAATGCGCACAAAGAAAATAGACTCTTATTCTTGATGATTTGTTCCTTCAAGATGGCATTTTTACCCTTTTTGGCTTCGAGATCTGCGCGCATATTCTGGTACTTGTCATTGGCCATGCCCCTCCGAGCATTCTCGTTCTGTGGAAAAAAGGATAAAGCTAGAACTCATCCGCCTAGACGCTCGGGGGCTACAACGAGAGTTTTTTAACTTAGCAAACATGCTTATCTTTGCTTTGAGCATCTAGTCGGAACTAATTCAGTCTTCGGTTAGAGGCTTGGGGGCTACAGTGTAAATATTTTAAGCCAGCTATATGCTTAGCTTTCTTTGAGCATCTAGTCAGAACTAATTCAGTTACAACTAGAAGCTTGGGGGCTACAGTATTGAAAATTATAAACACTGCGTATGCTACTCTTAAAGCATCTAGTCAGAATAGTTTGTTCCATCTAAATGCTTGGGGGCTACAGTGAGAGTTTTTTCTAACTTAGTCATTCTTAGAGCATATAGATGCAAAACCTATGGTTTTCCATCTACATTCTCGGGGGCTACAGTGGGATACTCATATGAAATGCAAAAGGCAAAGTAAAACTTACAAGTGCAATAATCTTGAGGTTTGTAGCGCTCTCGGCTAGCAGCTTGCCAAAGGAGATGCTATTTCCTTGCAAGATATCCGCTTGTCGGAGAAGCTCCTCAAGATCGCACGTCGGAGATGATGGTACTCCTCCAGGAACCAGAGTTGTGTTACTCGGTGTGAGCGCCGGGTAAACTATCTTCGGGAACTCAAAGGGTTTCTAGGGAGCAGGGGTACCGCCTTCGGCAGAAGTACCAGTTTCCACAACCGCCTTGCCGCCACCGATGGCATCCTTAGTCGGAGCTTCAGCCATTTGTTGAGCGGTGCTCTCCTGCGTTTCCTGCTCGCTGACAACAGCGAGTTTGGTAGAGGGGCCAGAGTCCACTTCCATGGCGGAAGGGCATGGTGCCTCCTTAGCTTGTGAGCATGTCGGGGCAGACGAGTTCTTGACGGCAGGGGTAGCAGGGGCGATGTCGGGGGAGGCGTCGCGATGCAGCATGTCTTTGATATTTCTAGAAGCCCCCAAAGTTTTGGAGGTCTTCTTGAGGATGGTCGTGGCTTTCTTCCTGAGACGTGCAAAATGCATAAGTACAGGAACAAGACAGATAAATAGACAATGTCGGAGAATGAGAATCTTACACTAGGGGGCGCTTTGGAAAAAATCCCGGTGGCTTTTCTCTTTTCCGCCTCCAGGGCGGCGGTAGTCTTCTTGGAGACTCCACCCTCCGTCTTCTTCTTCTTGCCTCCGTCGGCAGCGTTAGAGGTGGAGCTCTTCCGCTTTCGCGCCAACGGGACATCGTCGTCAGACACGACCGTGACTTCCTTCATCTTTGGATCGTAGATTTGGGCAGCCAGGTTGCCCTCATCTAGATTGCTAAGCTGTTAAGTGAGAAATCACCGTGTTAGATAAGATGGTATTGGCAAGACGGAAAAACTGGAGCATATGTCGTACACGGAAAATAAATACCTACCTTTGGGCACTTGCCTTCTACGAACATGTCATAGGTGATGGTGAAGCCCCGCTTCTTATCCTTCACCTTGACGATGTCCTTTAGGCGGAGCTTGACGGAGTCGCTTGAGAAGTTATCCACGGAGATCCGGAGGGTATCCCTTCGATCACTGGTATACTCGTGCATGAACTTCGCGCGGTGCTGCAGAGGTTGGATTCGCCTGATGAACCAGCACAAGGCTAGGTCCAAGCCATTCAAACCCGTCTCTACGAACCATTCGATCCGCCTTATTGCGCGAGAAGCGTCGAGGTCGGAGGGAAGGGAGGCATGGGATCTCCATGTAGAAACTTCAGCGACGGCTCCATCCACGAAGTCCGGGTACGTCACTTCTCGGCCCGCCAAAGGAATGTCGGGGCCGTAAAAGTACGTTCGCTGCCAGTTCTTGCAGGACTCGTGGCCGACGATGTCGGGGAACCGCCGGCCAGGTCGAATCTTGAAGCTTATGGTGCCGTAGTTCCTAAGCTCCTCCTTACTATGTCTGGCTTCACGTTTGACGGTGAAGAAATACACAAACAAGTCTAACCTAGGCCTTATCCCTAGATAACCCTCGCAAAGTGTCGCGAAGTTGCTAAGCACTAAGATACTATTGGGGGAGAGGTTATGGGGCTGGACCTTGTAGTGGTTTAAGACGGAGAGGAAGAAGTGGGAGATGGGCAGGGAAACGCCGCGTACCAGCTGAGCTTTGAGGTACACCTTTTCTCCGGCTTGGGGAGAAGGTGTCACCTCGCCGGCCGGCGCCGCCCGCCAGGCGAGCCCCTCCGTCGCGGGGAGGTAACCTTCAGCGACCATCTCCTGGATGTCGCGGTCGGTAATGTCCGAGCTGCGCCAGTCGCCCTTATGCGAGTCTGGCTCTTCCTCCAGTGGCTCTAGCGCCGCTAGATTGTGGTCGCCGCCGGTGGACTCAATCACCGCTGATGCAGGGATGACCAAGCCCTCTGGAGGCATGACGACGGAGCTCGCCGGCTTCGCCGCGGATTCGCTCGACGCCGCCATCGATGGGGAGGTGCTGCTACTAGCCATGGAATGAGGGGTAGACGCGACTAGTGCAGATGGGAGCTAGGGTTTTCGAGGTTTATTGCGAAGTTCTCGAGGAGGCGTGCGGCTGGAGGAAGAAGACGACGCGAGAAGAATGAGGTAAAAAGTGGAGAATTCCCCACGGTTACTATTTATCATCCTCGGCCTCAAGATTCGTGCAGCTAATCGGACGGTTGCCGCGTAGACGACGTGTTCACGAGCGTGCGTGGAAATTTCGGCACGTCTCCAACCGCCGCCGCCAACGGTTCATATCGCTCGCGCGGGAAAATCGGATATGATTGCGTTCTCTGCATGTGTGAGTTACGAGGCGTCGCTGACCTAAGCCTACGTCGTCCTAGATAACACGGGTAGATGAGCCGTCACATCAAAGATTCCGGCATGGCCGGATTTAATCCGACTACGGAAGAGTACGATGGAAGATTCAACATTTCTCCGACTTACAAATCGAAGACGGAGAAAACCTTGCAGGGTTCTTTGGGAGGACTACAAGATATTGCTTGACGATTTGCCGACATCCATCTAGACGGAGCATTCCACGTGAAGAGGCAAGACGGCGCAAGATCTCGGAGTTCTCCGGGGGCTACTGTTGGGGATATGCTATATGGCTATCCTTATAGCATGTCTCTTATCCGGCTAACCTGGGTGGCCCATAGTCGGTAGCATGGCCTATGTCCTGCTGGGCGGCCCAGTTAGGTGGATCCAGAAGGGAGGCCCATGCCGGATAAAGGAAGGCTACGGTGGAGTCACCAACGTACCCGGAGCCTTGGAGTGCAAGATACACAAGACTAGTAATAGACGGTGTAGGACTCTGTAACCTGTCCGGCTAGGACTTTTCCCTTTAACCCTAGGACCTGGCGACTATATAAGTCGGGCCTATGGGAGCCTTTAGGGCACAATCTCATACGATCATAGATCGATACACACAACCTCGCATAGTGAACCTATCTCTGTAACTCGGCATATTTCCCTTATAGTGATTTATAGCAGGAGTAGGATTCCGCCACCATTGTGGGATCTGAACCTGGGTAAGCTGTGTTACCTCGTACCCGTCAACCGTCCGGCTTACCCCACGTCTCTAAACACGCACTATGAGGACCTCTCCATGGCGTACTCGTCGGCAATACCACGACACATTATAGGAAGCAAGATCCAAATAGTAAACCCTAGAACCCAAAGGGGTATAAGCTATCTAGAACTTCCTATATAAGGAAGGGCATAGTTGTAGTAGGAGGAGGTTGGACCAAGTAGGGAACTAGTGCTCTAAACCCTGGTTCATACAGCTCAAGGAGCACTTGTAATCTTCGGGTATCAATCAAACCACTAAGTCTGGAGAGTCCTTGTTATTCGTGCATGGCTCGACCATGCACTCCCTCCCCGGTGACGACAAGCATCCATTCGCCCCCCAACTCAAGCATACACATGGCATCTGCCGTGCCACCACCACGGCACTATCGACAGTGGCTCTTCATGCAGCAGGAAGACCGGGAGGAGCATCCCCGCTGGCAGCATGCCCGTTCCCTGCAAGCTGTTTGATGAAACCTTGGCCCCAACTCCGACCCCAACTCTGACGCAGGTAACTGTTATGGTCGACCCCTTGGGGTTGCCCGATCTTTCACGAATTCCCGTGGAAATCAAGGTGAAGGCGAGTGGGAGGAGGGGGAAGTATGAAATCCATGAACTCACACGCGAAGAACTCGCTGAACGCACGCACACACACACACGAAGACACGATACAAGCCAATAACTCACGCCGGTGGCAACCGGTCCAACACAATCCCTAGGATCATTGTCGGGCAAGACACTCTCCCACGACCAACAACGGGGATGAGAGGCTTGATGATATCTTGACTACTTGGAGATGAGACACCAACTCCAAGGACTTGTACAACTTGAACGCATGAGGCAAAATCCAAGAGGTGGGGGATAATTGGTGCTCCTTGTCAAGGTGCATGAGACTAGAAATTGATGGATCCTCTAGGGTTTCTTCAATTACAATTATCCAAGTCTGACAATTACAATAGAGGGTGGGGCTATTTATAGGCCATCCACTTAAACGGGGGTATTTTCGGAACGAAAGGATAAAGTCTGGGCTAAATAGAGGCTTACACGGGCTAAATCCACCCGTTGACAAGTTCCTGGGCGATTCCGGCGATAAGTCCGGCGGCACCGAGATGCTTGCCGGAAATTCCAGCGGCCGCTGGTATTTCCGGTCGTTTGCCGGAAGGGATTACTGTATCGGGTTTTGGTCACTGTCTTTAAAGCTCGATGGTAATGTAATTGTCTTTAAAGCTCGATGGTAATGTAACTATCTTTAAAGCTCGATGGTAATGTAACTGTCTTTAAAGCTCGACTTGTCACAAAAGGGTTTCGACAAATTCAAGGAGTTGACTAAGATGAGACTTTCTCACCGGTAGCGAAGCTAAAGTCTGTGAGGATTTTGATTAGCAATCGCTGCATATTATGATTATGAGATATGACAAATGGATGTCAAAACGGCGTTCCTCAATGGAGACATTGATGAAGAGTTGTATATGGTACAACCCAAAGGTTTTGTCGATCCGAAAGATGCTAACAAGGTATGCAAACTTCAACGGTCCATTCATGTATTGAAGCAAGCATCCCGAAGTTGGAATCAATGTTTTGATAAGGTAATCAAAATCTTTGGTTTTATACAAACTTATGGAGAAGCTTGTATTTACAAGAAAGTGAGTGGGAGCTCTGTAGTATTCCTAATACTATATGTAGATGACATATTGTTGATTGGAAATGATGTAGACTTTCTTAACAGTGTCAAGGATTATTTGAATAATAGTTTTTCAATGAAATATCCTGGCGATGCAGCTTATATATTAGGCACAAAGATTTATAGAGATAGATCAAGACGCCTAATATCATTGCCACAAAGTACATATTTGAACAAAGTTCTAAAGAGGTTTGGAATGTAAGATAGCAAGAAAGTGTTCTTGCCCATGTTGCCCAATACGACCTTGAGTAAAACTCAAGGTCCTGCAATGGTAGAAGATAGAGAAAGGATGAGTAAGACTCCCTATGCCTCAGGCATAGGATCTCTCATGTATGCCATGCTATGTACTAGACCCGACATTGCATATGCTGTTAGTTTGACTAGCGGATATCAAAGTGATCAAGGAGTGGATCATTGGACAGCGGTCAAAAACATCCTTAAGTACTTGAGAAGGACTAAGGATATGGTTCTTTCTTATGAAGGTGATGAACAACTTGTTGTTAATGGTTACACCGATGCTAGTTGGAACACCGATCCGGATGATTCTAAATCTCAATCTGGATACGTATTTACTTTGAATGGTGCAACAGTTAGCTGGAGGAGTGCAAAGCAAAGCGTTGTGGCGAGATCTTCAACTGAATCAGAATACATAGATGCTTTAGAGGCTTCACAAGAGGCGATATGGATGAAGGCGTTCATTGCAGAGCTTGGTGTGGTTCCAAGTGTGCTGGACCCAATGTCTATCTACTGTGATAACATGGGCGACATAGCCAATGCGCAAGAACCAAGGTCACACAAGAAGCTAAAGCATATCAAGCTGTGTTTTCATGCTATTCGAGAGCATGTCCAAGATGGTGACATAAAGATTTGCAAAGTACACACAGATCTGAATGTGGTGGATCCGTTGACTAAACCTCTCCCGAGGGCAAAACATGACCAGCACCAAACCTCCATGGGTGTTCGGTATATCACCATGTAATCTAGATTAGTTGACTCTAGTGCAAGTGGGAGACTGTTGGAGATATGCCCTAGAGGCAATAATCAAAGTAGTTATTATTATATCTTTGTGTTTATGATAAAAGTTTACATTCATGCTATAATAGTAGTATTAACCGGAAACATTAATACTTGTGTGATTTGTAAACTAAATTAGAGTCCCTGGTAAAGCCTCTTTGTAATAATAGCTTGTTGGTTAATAAGATGATCGTGGTTTCCCGATCATGAACATTGAGATGTTATTAATAACAAGATCATATCATTACAAGAATGGTATGATGGACATACTCCTATAGATAAGCGTAGCATAAAGAGCAAGTCATTTCAATAGTTTGTTTTCTATAAGCTTTCTGATACATATTAACCTAATTCCTTCGACCATGAGATCATGATAATCACCATCACTGGAAGGATACTTTGATGACATCAAACACCACACCGTAACTGAGTGGCTATAAAGGTGGCATTGAGTGTTCGGAAAGTATGTGTTGAGGCACATGGATCAAGAGTGGGATTTGTCCATCCATATGACAGATAGATATACTCTGGGCCCTCTCGGTGGAATGTCATCCAATTAGCTTGCAAGCATGTGACTGGATCACAAGGGATCACATATCACGGGAACAATAAAAGAGTACTTATCGGTAATGAGGTTGAACTAGGTATGCAGAGATATCGACGATCAAACCTTGGATAAGTAAACTATCGCGAGACAAAGGGAAATTGGTATCGTATGTAAGTGGTTTATTCGATCGCAAAGTAATCTTAGAAATATGTGGGAGCCATATGAATTTCCAGATTCCTCTATTGGTTATTGATCAGAGAAGTGTCTCGGTCATGTCCGCATAATTCACGAACCGTAGGGAGACACACTTAAGGATTCGATGTTGTTTAGTAGATATGGAATGTAAACAGGGAGACCGAATGTTGTTCGGAGTATCGGATGGGATCCAGGATATCACGAGGAGATCCAGAATGGTCCGGAGAATAGGATTCATATAAGGAAAGTTCAATTAGGGAGTTCGGGAATGATTTCGATGTTTTCATCGGAGAGGTTCTAAAAGGGTCTAGAAGGTTCACCAGACCGGAAGGGGAATGGTTCATGAATGTTTCATGATTAAGTGGAATGATTGGATCATGTCCTAGGTCACTTGGTTGGGCATTTGCAAGAGAGAAATAAAGCTCTAAATTGAAAGTCAAATTGGAACAATGGTTTCCTAGTGGAAGAAGGAAAGAGTCCTTCTTTCTCTCCAACTTGGGTTTGGGGAAGGATTCAAACTCCCCTCTCCCAAGCTGCCCTCCCTCTCATAAATAGAGGGGAGGGGCTGCCCCAAAGCACCACAACCAGCCCTCCCCACCTTGTGCCGCCGCCGGCGGCCCGTCGCCATCGCCCTAGACGCCACCGACACCTCCTCCTCCTCTCCGGCCCACTAAACCTAGATCGCCGGAAACCCTAGATCCACCATAACCTGCTCCGGCTTAGGCGAAGCCCTGCAGGATTTTCCCTCTACTTCCGCAACCATGCCGCCATGCTGCCGGAATCATGAGGGGATAACTACAACCTCCGCTGCCTGCTGGAACAAGGGAGAGGAAGGTATTCATCGAGTACGTGTGACTGACTGCGGAAGCGCTGCCGGAACGAAGCACCAGAAGGATCGTCTACGCGATCTTGAGATCGGCAAGTGTACGATTACATCACCCACGAGAATCTGCTCTCGTTAACCGCTTTGGAATCTTCAAGGGTGACTACTCTAATCGACTCGTTGCTACAATCTAGTAGATAGATCTTGGCTTGTTTGTGTGCATGCGGTAGAATTTTTTTGTTTTCCATGCTACGAACCCCTATAGAAGAGCGATGGCGTGAAGAGCTTGACGCACTTGAGAAGTGTCGTGACGAGCTTGAGGCGTGAGATCGTGGCCTTGCCAACCCATCAATGAGACGTTGAAGCTTGTCATCCATTGCGGCGAGTGTGCGATGAAGATCTTCATTTTGATGGCTTAGGTTGTGTTGCATGGCATGCATTTGTCCTCGTACCTCCTCGAAGTGGTTGTCGATGCTCTTAAACTCCACTCGGGTTTCGCTAAATTGTTCGTCTTGGCGCTGACGAGGTTTGATCTCTTCAATGCCCATTGTTATGGACTTGGGTTTTGGAGAAGATGGGGATGCTGGAGATCACGGAACGGTTAACAGACAAGCAACTAGGGGACACGAGATTTACCTAGGTTCAGCCCCCGGAGGGAAAACCCTACTCCTGCTTGTCTGCTCTTGATTACGGCGGAACTGAAAGTTACAGGGGTGTGCAGATGCAATCTGGCGTGGAGGTGTGTATAAAAAGGCGAGAGAGCCTCCTCGTCGTGCCCTCCTAGACTTTATATAGAGATAGGCAGGTCCCGGGCATAGATCGAGTCGGTTACAAGTTTAGGGTTTGCCCCTTTGAATATTTTATCTGTTCTAGTCTTGCTCTCCAAGGATCCGAAGGCGTCATGGGCCTAGGCCACCCGAAAGTGTTCATGGGCTGGCGCATATTCTTGTGGAACTTCCTTGGGCTGGACCAGGTATGCTAAGGTCGTGTACCCGTAGGGTATAACCATGTTAGTAGCCCCCGAGTGTTCAGTCAAATTGTAGATTCGGCTAAGGACTCTTCAATCTTTCGGGTGCAGCTATCACTGTTTGCTAGAGAATGATTTGAGTGTGTAGGGATTGTTGGTGCGTGTGCCTGACTCTCCCGACGAATTAGGGTCAGTTAACTGTCCTAGGATAAAACAACACGATCTTCTTCAGATTTGAGTCTCTCGACTCGAACCCGGAACATATGCTGGCGTAATGCGACTCAGGCCGCTGAGGACTTACAGGAGTGGAATCCCAGTAATTTTTGAATGATGTACCCAATACGTCCGTCGGGATTTTTCATCGCGCCTGCTGGCACGGATTTTTACTAGCAGAGCGCAGTCGTGTGTGTTGCCAGACCATCAGATGATATCTGTAGGTCTTATCTTTGTGTCGCAAACACAGCATCCGAATGATTATCACCACGGAGGTGTTTCGGGTGGCCAAGGAGGATGTTGCTCACTTAGCGTTAATTGGGGCAGAGTTGCCGAAAAGTTTTTGCATGCTGATCCAAAGGATCCCAGTCGAAGAATTCATAAGGTGCACGACCAGCGCTCCCTATGGGAGTATCCCCCAAGTGTATGTTCAAGTCGTAGACTCGAGCGGAGACTTTAGTTCAGCTGTTGCTTACTTTAGGTCCGTAATACACAAATTTTTTCGGATGCTTGAATCAGTCCTCCCTATGGGAGTAGCCCCCGAGTCCGTAGTGGAGTCGTAGACTCGACGTAGGACTCAAAGAAATAGTTCAGTGGTGTAGTACCTTAATCATACTTCGGGCGCGCGGCCAGCGCTCCTTATAGGAGTAGCCCCCGAGTAGTTACTCGAATCGTAGATTCGGGTGAATACTTTAGCTGTGTAGCCGAAGATTTGTAACCGTTGCTAGTATAGCCTTGATGACGTCAGTGCTAACGATCGGTGACCTCAAGCGTCTGCGGCGCCAGAGGTGACGTGACTGGACAAATGTGGGTCCCACCTTCTGACTTTGAATTGACTGGTCACGCGCGGCGTGGATATAATTACGGGATCGCCTCGGTTTCCGTGCGTAGTGGACGGCGTGTGAGCGACGGTTCGCTGCTGTGCTGACACGTGGACGGTTGGATTTTTATGTTGTCTCTAGGGCTTCCCGATGAACGGTCCCTATTCATCGTCTTTGTCCTTATAATCTGTGAGGGGAAAGTTTGTTTTTTTTCACCGTAACCATTTGCCTTTCACTGCTTCCACCTTGTTGAGTTTTTCTTCGCCGCGCGCTGGAAGTTTTTCGATCCTTCCCATATTATTTTCTGCACTCACACCGCCGCCGTCGCCGCACTGCAATGGGGAAGTCAAAGAAATCCTCCACCGCAGTTGGCACCAGCGTTGCTGCCGGCGGCAAGAAAGGTACCGCCGCCACTCGCGTCACCGACGGTGGCTGGTGGCGATCGGAGACACGTGAGGGCGACCTGCGCAAGCTTCGTGAGCAGGGTCTGATCCCGCAGGACAAGGAGGCCGTCAAGATTCCCGGCGACGAGGTAATTCCCCGTCCACCCGCTGGGTTTCGGGTCATGTTTTTCGCTTTTGTCCTTCGGGGCCTCTCTCTCCCAATTCATGATTTTCTCTGTGGATTGCTTTTCTTCTATGGCATCCAACTCCATCATCTGTCGCCAAATTCCCTTCTCCACATCGCCCGTTTCATCACCTTCTGCGAGTGCTGGCTCGGTATTGAGCAGCACTTTGGCCTTTTCCGGAAGCTCTATTCCATGAAGAGGCAATCTGGCTCCGATGGCGTTTATCCCATCGCCGGCTGCATCATTTCCCTTAGATCCAATTTTCTCTTCTTCTCTTTCTCTATGTCTGAGTCTGTCCAGTACTGGCGGAGGCGATGGTTTTACATCCACGACTCCCCAGTGGACGGACATAATTTTGGCCTTGCTCCTTTCGACCCCTCCTAGAAAATCCCGCCGAAGAGGTCCTGGAAGAACCACATCTTGGATGGTGAGGTGGCAGAGATAGAGGAGCTCTATCATCAGGTGGAGGACCTCCAGGTGGTTCCGAATAACAAGGTGAACGGTGTGGATATTATCTGCACCTTCCTCAAACGTCGGGTGCAGCCGCTCCAGGATAGGGCGCACCCGATGTTCCTTTACTGTGGCCGCCGCGATTCGACTAGGGTTTCAACTAAGGAGTTCTCCAGGGGGATCTCGACAGAATCCTTCGGCCGCTGTTGAAGTACAAAGCTGAAGAGGACCTTCCGGGGACGTCGCTAACTCCTCCGTTTACTGCCGCTCGTCCGGTTCCGCAGGTGTAAATCTGGGGCGTGCGCATAGCACTATTTTCAAGTGCGTTTTTCTTGTGCTTGTTTTTTCTGAAAGTTTGCTTTCTTTGTGCAGGAGTTCAAGGTACCGGGCATGGTGCCTCCACTACCCGAACGTTTTCCGGATGCGTCGGACAATGAGGTAGTGGACTCCATGTCTGAGCTTCCTTCGACGCAGTCACCAGCAGAAGAAGCCCCCGAGTCGAGCGAGGGGCAGACCCGAAAGCGCGCACGGAGCTAGAGCCAATCGTCGGATGCCTCGACTCCGCCGATGCCTAGGAACCCGCTGTGCCTTGCGCGTCACAGTGGAGGTGATGGTGGCTCTTCCTCCCCTATTCCGGCCGTGCCTGTGCGGGCTGTAGCGCCGCAGCCACCGGCGAAGCGGAAGAAGGAAGAGAAGAAGGGCAAGAGGTCCTTGCCTGTCTTCAATTTGAGCGATATGGAATCGTAAGTTCTTTCGGTTGCTTTTTTGCTATCCTTCAGTGCTGCTTGATTGTCTTTGACTGATGTTTTTTCTTTGCAGCCACTCCTCTGATGGCTCGTTTAGTGATGCCACATAGGAGATGGTGGGGGAGTCGAAGATGACGCCTCCTCCTTCGCAGACGGTGGCCACCTCTGGGGTAGGAGGCTCGGGTGATTGTCTCCCAGAAGACTACTATCGGATCTTCAGAGTCGCTGTCTGATCATGTAAGTGCTTTCATTCTTGCCGTGGGGGGGAGCCCCCGAGCATTTTTCGTATGATCTGCCGATCATTGCTTCTGTTTTGTGCGCGCCTCGGGGGGAGCCCTCGAGCGCTATTTTCGTATGCTTGATTTGTTTTGATCGTTCCTTGGGCACAGCCCCCGAGCCCTTTTCCTGATAAGTTGCTTCTTCTCGCAGCCTTTTGTGCAAGGCGCCAACCAGCTGGTAAAGCTGCATTTGGCATTGGAGGTCAGCCTCCAGCGGCTTCAAGGTACACCCGAAACCAGGTCTTTCACTTCTTCGTCTGCTTGCTAGCTTCGTGAAACTCACACATGTACTTGTTGCTTTTTGCAGATGAGAATAATACTTCCCTCCGCGAGCTTGATGCTCTCAAAAAGATCCTTGGGCAAGCGGAGAAAATAGATGAGGATGCATTGGTGCTAAAGAGCGCCTTGAGCAGGAGCTAGCCGATGCAGCTGCGGCCAAGGAGCGCCTGCAGCAAGAGGCTATGGACCGCGAGGAGCATCTTGCCACCGCTGCGGCCTCGCGCGAGAAGGATGTAGCCGAGAAGCTGATGGATGTTGCCAAGGCTATTTCGGGTGAGTGGTTTTGCCTGCTTGGTTTGTTTCGGCTGCCCTGGCTCCGTACCTTTGTTTGATTTTTACTGTGCCTTTATCTGTTTTCTAGATGATGCCAGCATTGAGTTTGACCGCGGTGCCCTGGAGCACGGTGGTGCTCTAGATGATGCCGCTGCGGCGGTCGAAGATTGTTGCAGCATCGTGGTCGGCTCACTTTCCAAGGCCAAGGAGGTTCTTGGACGCTTATACAAGGAGCTCATCCCCAAGGGCGTTGCCCTGGACGATGTCGAATTGTTGGTGGATTCCTTGTCAGCCGACGCTCTTGCGGCGTATAAGCGCAAGCAGAAAGGCATCGACGCGTCCATGGGGCTGGCAATGGCCATGGCATCTGGAGCGGATCTGGATCTTCATCAAGTCACCACCCAGATGCCGATGGCTCCCGACGGATCAGAGGTAGATTTTGCCTTCTATGCTGCCCGTTGTAAACGCTATGGGCCGAAGCTGATTGACCTGCTGGCGGAGTACGCGGTGAGGCAGCAGGAAGAGGCCAAGAGCAGGCAGTCTGGCTCCGAGGCCACTTAGTATGCAGCTGCTTAGGCCCTACAGTTGTAGTGTAGTAGTTGTCTTCTTTTGTTGTAATATATTTATGAATACTCCTTGTGCCATGCAGTGGATTTTTTATATAATGAATCTCCGAGTTGTTTGCCCATTCATGTGTTTGTTCATGTCCTTGTCTCTTTTCCTTTAGGGACCTTTGGGTGATGACCCTGTCAATACTAGGCCTGTTCCGCAGCGGCGACCATCCTTGGATGATGCGTCGCATCTTGTGTTTCTCCGTGACCGTGTTCGCAGCCTTGAGAAGGAGTTTCTTGTCATCCGAGGTCATGCGGACGTTTGGAAATCAAAAGCAGAGTGAGGCGCCGCCAGAGAGGAGTATTTGATGGGGGAGTTGCGGCGTTTAGCCGAAGAGCTGCAATGTGAGTTTCTTCGAGCTGCTGCTCATTTTCGGATGCGCCTGTTGGCTTGTCATCTTACTTTGTAGGTGTTGCAGGTGCTAACCTTGTACCTCAGGAGGATAAGGAGCGTGTTACAGTTCGAGTCAATTGCTTGACCCAGCAAGATATGGAGGCTGGCGCCTTTTTCTGGATGGATCGCGACCGTGCCATGATCCTTGCGACTGTGCAAGATCGTGCTCATCAGGTCTCGCGAGTGTTGCGGCAGGTGAAGAATTCCCTGGTGTCGATTCTGCATGTCATGTTTCCTCTGGACGAAGTGCCAACGACTCTCTAGGGCTTGCTGGCGAAGTTTCGAGACGTGCGCTACGTTAGGGAGCTGGTGCGGCACCAATTGGTTGCGGGGATGAAGGCTGCGTTTTCCCTCGTGCGGCTGCATCACTCTGACGTGGACCTTGCTGCCATTGCAGCTGGGCCGCCTCTTCGGCCAGATGGTGGCATGTGGGACATGCATCCGCACTATGCAGCTGTAAGGCAGTATGCCGAACTGGTTGTAGATATTTTTGAGCATCGTGCGCAGGTGATTCTTCAGAATAGGTAGGACCTGAAAAAGATATATGTAAAACTTTTATGTATTCGACTGGGCGTTCTATGCCCTTTGTTGTAAAGGTTGATTGTATTAGCACGTGGTGCTTGTTTGTGTGCATGCCCTTTTCGTTAGCCTGACGTGATCAGCTACTCAGGTGTACATGCGTTATCCTCAGTCGATGAAGGCTTGAGGTGAGGGGAGCCCCCGAGTATGTTGTAGTATTAAAAAATGCGAGTAAGAAATAAAGGTTTGGGGCGAGACACTTAGCTTTATTCATATCGTAATGAGGAGGTACATTGTTCGGCTGGTTAGCCTTGGCTGAATAGCCTTATTGAAAGTAAAAAGGGTGGGGGTAGCTAGGGGTAGAAGCATCGCAGTTGTGCGACGTTCCATGGATTGGAGTATGTGACTCCAGACTCCACGTGCTTGAGGCGATAGGCGCCACCTGGGATGACTTCGGTGACGACGTAGGGTCCTTCCCAGGGTGACTCAAATTTCTTCGGTCGCTCTTGCTTGAGTCGTAAGACTAGGTCTCCTTCGATGAAGGACCTTGGTGTTGGGGATATGCTATATGGGTATCCCTATAGAATGTCTCTTATCCGGCTAACCCGGGTGGCCCACAGTTGGTAGCATGGCCTATGGCCTGCTGGGCGGCCCAGTTAGATGGATCCAGAAGGGAGGGCCATGCCGGATAAAGGAAGGCTACGGTGGAGTCACCTACGTACCCGGAGCCTTGGAGTGCAAGATACACAATACTAGTAATAGACGGTGTAGGACTCTGTAACCTGTCCGGCTAGGACTTTTCCTTGTAACCCTAGGACCTGGCGACTATATAAGTCAGGCCTATGGGAGCCTTTAGGGCACGATAACTTAGACTCTCTAATCACCTCGCACAGCGAACCAATCCTTGTAACTCGGCGTATTGCCCTTATAGTGATTATAGAAGGAGTAGGATTCCGCCACCGTCATGGGATCTGAACCTGGGTAAGCTGTGTTACCTCGTACCCGTCAACCGTCAGCCTTACCCCACGTCTCTAAACATGCACTATGAGGACCCCTCCATGGCGTACTCGTCGGCAATACCATAATAGTTGGCGCCCACCGTGGGGCAAGAGGCGCTTCAGGCTCTTCAGTGGGCGAGGACCAAGATCTTCGCGGGAATCGGCGAAACCGTAGCCATCGGTCGCGTTCTCTTCTTCGGCAACGTTCCGATCGTCCCTCCTGACGAGTTCTGGATCCCGGCGAAGACGAACCCTACGCGGTGTTCAGTCGTTCCTATCAGAGACATCCACCTCTTCATCGGCAAAACCAACTCGGCCACTAGTTCCCTGGGAGTCGGAGGAGCATCAAGACCCGCACGAACTACCTACGGGATGGATACGTTTGCGGAAGGATCGATGCCGGATCTCTCTTTGGAGTTTGCCGGCAAAGATCGGAAAGCACCAAGGCCCGCACGGACCGCCTAGGGGCAGGATACGTTTGCGGAAGGATCGATGTCAGATCTCGCCTCAGAGTTTGCCGACAAAGATCGGAAAAATTCAAGGCCCACCCAAACTGCCCCTGTGCATGATATAAAGGTGGAAGATCACTGCAAATCCGCCGGCTTCGCTCGTGCGTCTAGACAGCAGAGATCCAAGTTCGTCGGCGTGGTTACCATCTTCGATTTGGCACACTGCGTTCAGAGAGAAGGCGAAAACCCCCGCGATTACCTGGCCAGGTGGCTCCGCATACGAGCCGATCTAGCCCACTACCCCGATGATAACGCTTTGTATCACTTCGTGGAAGGACTGGACCGTGGCACGCTTCTCCGACATTCTTTAAGACGGAAGCAGGAAACAGGACGCCTTACCCTCTAAGAGATGGTGAGCACCGTCAACAACTATGCGGAAGTCGACGCAGCAGCCCAGATGGAGCTTGCACTCAGAGACGGAGAACCTCCGATTCAGCAGCCGCCGCCACCACCTCCCGCCGCCATCGTCGCAGCAGCACCACCACCTCCAGTCATCTTCGAGGCCGTTGCACCTCCACCGCCCGTCATCGAGGAAGTCCTGGCACCCTCTGACTCTTTCATTGACATGCTTTATGCTAATTTCAGTGCATATTCAGAGGAGATAGACTTGTTTTAGTGCATATTCATTGACGAGCAAGCCAACAATGCCTTCACGTCCCGAGGGGTGTTCGTCACCATTGGGACGGCGATGGATGAAGATCAACCCGGACGAGATCCGCCTACGGCACTGGAAAAGGGGAAGGGGCCACTTATTGCTACTGGCGATGATCACGCAAATGTCATGCCCCCTCCGCCTAACCCAGTGCAGCAGCTGCAGGAACTCGGCACCAGCCCGAGCAACAACAACACCGCAAACTTGCCGCCTCCAGCATCTATGTCTGCAGCAGCCCTAGTTACTCCAGCTGATAGAGTGATGTACGACAATCTCCTCATCGAGCCACTGACCGTGGCTCATATCTGGAATGTGACCCAGCTTGACGAGAAGCGCCAGCAGTTGCTGTGTAGAGGTCCCAACCTTTAATAAGGTAGAGATCCCTGTGTTTACAATGCTAATCCCTGGATCAATAGCTAGCATCCACAGGTAAGATGTAATATCAAGAAACAAAGGTCATAATACAACTTTATAACCAGGAATAAAATAATTCATTACATATTACATAGCTCATTTGGCTATCTCATTACAATGCAGCAGAATAACTATATAATCCATTTTACGCCCACCTCGTTGCTCCAAACATAAAATAATTTTTGTACAGATAATAAGTAATATTATTGCAGAAATGGATTCTACAGAATCTTAGCTTTTCAGGGATACCAAATTTATAATTTTTCGACTTTTAATCTTTTTCTATGAATTATACGAGTTTATACTAAAATCTGGAAAAGTCAAACTCGGGAATTGACTGAAATTGACTTTGACTAATCTGACTGAGTTGATTGTTGACTACGCTCATGTCATGATGATGTTAGATTTGACTACAGAAAAAGTTGCTCGGATGAAAAAACTTTCTACATGAAAGTTGTAGGTAACAACTAGATCTATCTACTGTTCAAAGGAAATTGTGTTTGGAGCAACGAGGTGGGCGTAAAATGGATTATACCTTCTAAAATTGTGTTTTGAGCATCTCTCTGCTCGATGAACGAAACAAGGTGAAACCAGCGGGAATGGAACCGTCTTGACGAGGGGAACAACTTCTGTCTTCAAGCCACCATGATCCGAGGCCATTTTGAAGGTCTATTTGGGTAGAGAAGATTGGGGAGAATTTTGGACGAAAATGAAGGTACGATGAGTTGAAAACTTTGAACTTTCCTGGAGTGAGGTTTATATAGGAGGAGGGTGGGGGCTGGATTAAAGTAGATTAAAGAGGGAGAGAAATTAGGGGATATTTAGTGCAATTTAGGAGGGCAATTGAGAGTCATTTAGGGGCATTAGATTTAAAGAAAATGAAGACCAAATGCTCCTGGTTCGTTCGTGTAGGTGCCTGGTTGCCTCATGCCGTTCGGCCTGGTTGGGCCGGCCCATTTTGGCTGGCCTGGCCAGCCTTTTTTTTCTATTTCTTAATTCTTTCATAACTTTTGATTTAGAGCTCCGAATTTACCGATTCAAATTTCTGCGGGTTCGTAAATTCATGGGCAATATTGTAGGACATAAATTTTATATATTTGGAAATATTTAATTTTCTCAATTATTAATTAGTCAATTATTGTACGATTGCACGTGTGCGATATTGGTCTAGTTGCAGGGCAATATATTTGGATTGACTTGTATTCTTTTCTTATTTGAACTTGATTCAATTTAGTTACACTTTACATGGATAACCCATGAATTAAAGTTTGAAAATATGAGAGGATAATTTTATAAAAACTTAAAATAGCTCACATAAGCTATGGTGCTTATTTTAAAACGAGACTCTTTGCTTTTATTTTTGGTTCAAAACAAAACATAGGTTGTTTGAAAAATGTAAATGAAGTAGTTGAGATGTATAGATGGTTTTTGGTTGAGAACATTCCTTAAGGTTAAAAATAGATTTTCAAATACAGGTAGTTTGTGAAAAAGATTTTGAAGGGGAACCTTGAAATTAAAATTTTGAAGTAGCGAAGATATATGGATAATCTTGATGTTTTGATCTTAGGGTTTTTGTTAAATGTTATTTTTATTTTAAGGAGTACCTTTATTTGGGTTAAAACTTTTGTAATAGTTTAGAAGGTTTTAATGTTTCCAATTAGAAGCAAAAAAGTTTCTTTTCCCCATAAATTTCAACAATTATTTCTTTTGTTTATTTATTTTTCACATTTCAAAATTTGAAAATTTTGGGATGTGACAGGCTACCACCCTTAAAAGAAATCTCGTCCCGAGATTTGGGAAGGCTAGAGGTTACAATTTGTCTTCAAGGCAACTAGAGTGCTACCACCCTTAAAAGATTTTCGACTAGATTACATCATGTGTATCTCTTGATTGTTGTTGTTGTTGTCCTTGATGTTGGAGTTTCTTGGAGAAGTCATCTGTTTGGGTTGGATTGGGATTAGAATAGGCAAAAGATTTCTATAGGAAGAGTTCTACTCACACACAATAATTTACACAAGCAATGTGCAAGCAATCACAAACATGCAATTCACTCAAACAACAAGATTCAAGCATATTTTTAGGCAACAAAATATTGTTTTCCTACACCACATAAGTTGGTGTGATTGATCTAACTAAACACTAGTATGGTGGTACATTTATAGCTTTCACTTGAGGTCATTCCATTCTTCTTAGTTTGTTTCTTCTTGAACAAGCTCATGGTATCCTTGGAAAAATTCTTGCATCTTGGTCATAAAACTTCAAAGGTGATGATGGTTCCTTCTAGGTTGTGTTTCCTTAGTATTCAAGTCTTGAGTATTCTTCTTATCTCACTTGTACTCCTTAGTGATATATAGATTGAAGTCCTTGGTGAAAATCTGATGTTGAAGTCTTTGATGATGGTGAAGTCTTTGCTCAAGTTGAAGTCTTTGTCCATCAAGTTTGAAAAGGGAGAGATGTAGAATCAAAACCAAAAAGGTTGAGAAAAGAGTTTACAAGATTGTTTGTAAATAAGTTTTGGAACAAATTCAACTCCTATTTTTCTAAGGGGTTTTGTCCAATCCTAGGGTTACAATCCTACAGGCAACACAGTGCTCTGATACCATCTGTAGAGGTCCCAACCTTTAATAAGGTAGAGATCCCTGTGTTTACAATGCTAGTCCCTGGATCAATAGCTAGCATCCACAGTTAAGATGTAATATCAAGAAACAAAGGTCATTTGGCTATCTCATTACAATGCAGCTTTATAACCAGGAATAAAATAATTCATTACATCTTACATAGCTCATTTGGCTATCTCATTACAATGCAGCAGAATAACTATATAGCATGGAGTCCTTCATCTTCAAAGTGCCACAGGCAATCATGTTGGTTGTAGACTTGTAATCCTATTCAACACACTTCACTAACATCAAACAAACCTGCAACATAATAAACTACAGCCACAAGGGTCAATACATTTGAATTGTATTGGCAAGTTTCACTACTATGTAGATATAAGTGGATCCTATCATTACATGCATATTTGGTTAAGTAGGGTTTAGGCTCATTCGCAGAAAGCAATATAGTTTTATCCTATCTTTTCAAAATAATTTTGATCTTTTGTCAAATCTTTCTGAAATCCTTGGAAAACTCCAAGTGCTTCTAATCCCTTGTTGTCACCATCAAGTTTTACTTTGAGAAATTGGAATGTCGAGATCTTCCATAGCTTCAGGCCTTAGTTGCTCAGAGTTGTCCGTAACCGGGGACACGGCTAAGTACTTAGAATTTGATCTTCTGCAGAAGTTGTACACTTTACCCACATGACACAATCTCGTCTTAACGCCACCAGTGGCCGCTGGATAAGTACACACCAAATGGAGTACCGGCAGATCGAGAATGTGACAAAGTCTTTCCATAGAAGTCCTCTCAATACACAATGCTAGCTTGTCTACCAGGCACCAATGTACGGATATATTTCCAATACACAATGCTAGTTAACCTGAAGATGCCAATGCAAGGGTCTTCCACTATGTAGTTGACTAAGCCAGAGTCCATTTAGCATGTGGCTGTACACGGAAGCCATTGTACGAGAAACATGTTCAATCTCTAAGTCCGTGGGTGGTTTTCTTCTAGTGCACATACAAAAAGATAGCCATATAAACATGGTTCCCTTTGTTGCCACCTTGTCCAAAATTGAGTATCCTCATTCCACCCAGGTGGTTCATTGAGTACTTGTTTTATTATATAAAACATATATTTTTCCAACACTTCATATATTCATAACATGGTATTCCACCCCAAGTATATAATAGGGCTAAGCATACTACAACTATGATGTTTTCACTAAGGAAGATGGATTTCCTAATAGGACATAGCATAACATAATAACATAGTAGCCCTATCATGCATACTACAAAAATACCACTAAGTGTAGTGAAAATAGTAGGACATGGATGATAGTGTCACTTGCCTTAGTAGTTGGTGGTGTTGGTACACTCTTCGCAATAACACACTTGACAATCAACACAATCTATCAAGCAAAACAACCAAGACAAAACATGCACAAGATCAACACTAATGGCAACACAAAAATCATGCAAAGTATGCAAACATGCAAGATGGCAATTTTTATTGTACAAATTTTTATAACAAGGTTCTGAACATTACTAAGTGATTTATGAACATTTTATATTTTCAAGATTACAAATGCAACCATTTGTGCAATTGTAGCAATTAGCAACATTTTCTAACAGTTGGAAAGATCATTCTCACTAAATAATTGCCACGGTCTTATTTATACTAGAATAAAATTATATTTTGGTTTTACTGTACAGAGGGTTCAATTTACAACTATTTTCAAAAGGATTTACTTAAAAATAATTTACACAACAACTTTTATACTCAAAATACTCCACAAATGGTGTTGTATAAAACGTGATTTTAACAGACTCAAAAATACCTAATTATGGGTCCACTGTGTTCTACTCGTTTTTTTGAATCCATATACATATTATTTGCTAAATTTGGATATACAGAACTAAAGATATAATTTTTATGGTGAAAATGACCAATTAAACCATTTAATTTATAAATCAAATTTTTGTACAGATAATGATGGGGATGAGCCGACCGGGGTATACCCAGCAGGACGTTTCCGACTGGCCCAGAAACTGGCGAGTGGGCCTGCAAAACGGCGACTGGATCAAGGCCCGGTGTAGATCCAAGCGATTGGAAGCTGAAGGCCCAGGCGAGTGGATAGGCCTAGTCGGATTAGGTTAAACGAGTACCGAAGCCTTAACTGATTCGGTTGAGATATGTAAACCCTAGGGGAGGTGAGTCTATATAAACCTCCCTGCAAGGCGTGTAGAGATACGTTCCATCATACACCCAAGCGACTCGCCGCCTAGCCGCCGAGCTCGCCCATTGTACCACCATCATAATACAATCTAGCAGGAGTAGGTCTTTACCCTCTGGGGGGCCGAACCTGGGTAAAACCCTGAGTCTCCGCCCTCATCTTGCACCACAGATGGCTGGCCGCCCTTGCCCCTTGTTCTACTACTCGCTGCCGATTGCAGCATCTGCCGTGACCATTCCCACGACAGTGGCGCCCACCGTGGGGCCTGGCCGGTCTGGTCGGTGTTCTGCGGCGAGATCCAATCTGCCCATCAACGAGACGGTCGCCACCGGCCGCATGATAGCGATCGGCGAGATGCTCCAAATCTTGCCGAGCAGCTACGTCCCGGCGGCGCGACCCGTCACGCACAGCCTCTTCGTCGGCCTCACCGACGTCATCGTCTCGGAGGACTCGGCTCGCATCCGCGAGTCGCCACCACGCGATCGGCTCTCCGAGAGCCAGATCCGCACGATCCATCGCCTCGCCTCCGAGTACAACTCGACCCACAGCAACGTGGCCGAAAACTCAGCGGCCATAGAAGACGCGACCCTCAACGACGATGCCGACTTGGCGACCCCGGCGTCACTCGCCGGATCCATCACCGCGGCTTCACCCGCGGGATCCATCACCCAGGTCTCCAACATGGGAGACTTCGAGGACCCCTCCATCCTTGGGATCTTCGACTTCGACTCCGGGTCAGAAAATTCCGCCGACCTCCGCGACGGGACCGGTCGCCACGCCGCGACCTGCATGGCGACCGGCACCGAACCGCCGGAAGACCCCTTCTCCACCCCGATCCCTCCTAACGCCACGACAACGGAGGTCGAAGAACTCCGCCTGAAGCTGGCGGAGGCAGTACGCAAGGAGCAAGCCGAGCGCGAAAAATTTCACCTCGAGCAGGTGACGGCGCAGGAACTATCGCGCTACCACCAGCAGCGAATCAGGTCGCGCCTGAACCCCACCGTCCAGGGGCGCGCCCTGAACTTCGACGACGAAAACAACCCGGCCCGCGTGGCCGAGCGTGCGATCTGCGAGAACGCGCCACCAGGAGGAAGCGCCCGGCCCCCGCCAAGGTCGACGGCGATGGGCGCCCCACCTCCACCCAACCGCACAACCCCCAGGGATCAGCCGCGGATAGTAGTCTCCTCACGGGAGCGGGACGCGAACGGCCTCCCACTCTTCTCCACCCCGATGGACAACCTCGTGGTGGGCCGAGCAGCAGCCGACAACATCACGGCCACCGGCGACGGCGCCCTACAGATCCAGTATGTCAGGGCCCTGCTCACAAAGGCCGTCGAGCAGCAAAACGCAGGCGCCGACTCGCAGGGTCGAGTGTACTCGCGTTCTTCGGGAAGCAGAGCGGCCTCGAGCGGCCGCCCAATGGCGGCAAACACCCTCAACTGCCCGCCACCAGAGCCACTGCAGCTCCAACACTGACCCGCGAACGCGGCACTCTCCACCAACGACCCCAGGCCAGCGACCAACTTCGTCGCCACCAACGGTTAACCCATCGACGCCCGCACCCACATCATCATCAACCAAAGCTGGCGCGCATGCTAGCCCGACGACCTGCGACACACCCTGACCAATCGCCGCGACGGCGAGCCAATGGGGTCGCTAAGTCGACTCGGCCCCAAGTGCTTCGGACCGATGATCCGAGGCGAGAAGTACCCGCTGAACTTCAAGGCGCCGAAGGAGATAGAAAAGTACGACCCCTCGTACGACCCCGCCGTCTGGCTCGATACATACCTCATGGCGATGGGGATCGCAGGCCACACCGACCTGCTAGCCACCCGTTACCTCCCCCTGATGATGGAGGGGACGTGCAGGCAGTGGATCAATACCCTCCCCCAGGATAGTATCGACTCCTGGGAGGAGATGCGCGACGCCTTCGTCAGGCACTTCGAGTGCTCCTACACCCGCGCCACCACCATCGAGGACCTGGAGCGATGCGTCTAGGGACCTCGCGAGTCGACCCGCAACTGGGTCCAGCGGTGGCAAGAACTCTGGTACAACGCGGACGGCATCCACCCGGATACCGCGATCCATTGCTTCAAGACCTCGTGCCGCTACGAGACTTTGGTCGCCAAGCTCAAGCGACACTCCCACACACTCGACAACATACCGGACCTCCTCGAGATCGCCAAACGGTACGCGGAGGAAGATCCAAACCAGGAAACCGACGACGAGTTGGCAGGTCAACGCCGCACGAGCGGCAACGACAACGGACGACGGTCCGACCTACGCTACAGCAACACTCGCCTCACCGGCAAACGCCGCAGTGACGGGCGAGTCGACTTCGTCGCCAATGCTGGGCACGCACAACGCGAGCCCAAAAGCTTCCGCCGCGACGGAGGACAACACCGCGACGGCGGCAACTACAAGGCCAAGCCAAGGTTCGACCCTGCGGCCCTCCTTAACCAACCTTGTGCGTTTCATAGCAGGGAAGGCAAACCCGCAACGCACACGACCGCCGACTGCCACACCCTCAGGGAGATCGAGAAGGCACGGCGAGCAAGGGAGGACCCCGACAACAACCCGCCAAACGGCGGAAAGTTCGGCAACGTGGCCGGCTCGCTCCATACCTTCACAGGCTTCAACACGAAGCGCGAAAAAAAGGTCATCACCCGCGCCGTCGCCGTCAACGCGGTGGCCCAGGTGGACGTTGCCCTGTTCCTCAACTGGTCGGAGCAGCCCATCACCTGGAGCTGCCAGGACCACTCGCCGCGCATCGAGTACCCAGGCCGAGTCGCCCTGGTGGTCAAGCCAAAGGTGGGCGACTACTGGCTCCCCAAGACATTGATGGACGGCGGCAGCTCCATCAACATCCTGTACCTGGACACCTTCAGGCGGCTGCGGCTCCCGCAGTCGATGATCGAGACAACCCACACCACGTTCCACAGCATCGTCCCCGGTCGGAAGGCGTACCCGATCGGCAAGGTCATGCTGCCAGTCACCTTCGGCACACCAGCAAACTTCCGCACCGAGCGGATCGTCTTCGAGCTGGTGCCCTTCGACAGCCCCTACCACTGCGTCCTGGGGCGCCAGGCATTCGCCAAGTTCATGGCAGCGCCACACTACGCGTACAACGCGATGAAGCTCCCCGGGCCGTGCGGCGTCATCACCATCAACAGCGACCCCGACATGGCCGCCGAGTGCGAGGCCAAAGGAGCCGAACTCGCCGATGCCCTCATCGCGGCAGAAACCAACCACGCCGATGAGCTCGCCAAGTACGCGAGCGGGGTCAACAACGACGACCCCACCATACTCAAGAAGCCCAACTCGGAGGGCGCAAACACCTCAACCTTCGAGGCAGCGACGCACACCCGCACCGTCGAGCTGGTCCCAGGCGACTCCAGCCAGACGGTGACGATCGGGACGGGCATGAGCCCAGCCTAGGAAGGCGCGCTCATCGAGTTCCTCCGTGAGAACAGGGACATCTTCGCATGGAAGCCCTCTGACATGCCTGGTGTCCCTAGGGAGCTCGCTGAGCACAAGCTAAACGCCGACCCCAAAGTGCGACCCGTCAAACAGTCGCTGCGGCCCTTCAATGAAGAGCGCCGCCGAGCCATCGCCGAGGAGGTGCAGCGTCTACTCGCTGCAGGCTTCATCCGGCCAATCAAGTACTCCAAGTAGCTGGCAAACCCAGTCCTGGTCGAGAAGAAGAACGGGACCTGGAGGATGTGTATCGACTACACAAACTTGAACAGCACCTGCCCAAAGGAGCAGTTCGTCCTCCCGCGGATCGACCAAATAATCGATTCCACCGCGGGCTCAGAGTCGCTATGTTTTTACGACGCCTACTCTGGGTACAACCAGATCAAAATGGCTGTCGAGGACGAGGAGAAGACGTCGTTCATCACGCCATTCGGAGCCTTCTGCTACACCGCCATGACCTTCGGCCTCAAGAACGCCGGGGCGACCTACCAGGGGTGCATGCAAGAGTGCCTCGCGAGCCAAATTGGCCGCAACATCCACGTCTACATCGATGACGTGGTCGTAAAGTCCGCTCGCCAGGGTGACCTACTCGCCGACCTGGCGGAAACGTTCGCCAACTTGCGAAAATACAAGATAAAGCTTAACCCAGGCAAATGCACCTTCGATGTACCAGCAGGACAACTACTGGGGTACGTTGTCTCCAAGCGAGGGATCGAGGCGAACCCCACCAAGATCGACATGATCGCCCGACTCGGCAAACCCGAGTGCCTGCGCGACGTCCAGAAGCTGGCCGGGCGAGTAGCGGCTCTCAGTCGCTTCATCCCCCGCCTGGGCGAGAAGGCGATGCCCCTATACCGCCTGATGCGCAAGAGCCCCACCTTCCAGTGGGACAAGGAGGCGGATGACGCGCTTCGCGACCTCAAGAAGGTGCTACTCGCCGCACCGCTACTCGCCACCCCCGCCGACAAAGAACCCATGCTGGTTTATGTCGCGGCTTCCGAGCGCGTCGTCAGCGCCGTCATGGTCGTCGAGCGACCGGAGGAAGGAAAGCAGCGCCCAGTACAGCGACCGGTGTACTACATCAGCGAGGTCCTCACCGAGTCGCGCCAGCGATACCCGCAGTACCAGAAGCTGGTATACGCGGTCATCAGAGCACAGCGGCGCCTGCCGCACTACTTCCAGGAGCACCCGATCACGGTCGTCTCCTCAGCATCGTTGCAGGACATCATCCGCAACCGCGAGGCGACCGGGCGGGTCGCCAAGTGGGCCGTCGAGATCGGCGTCCACAACATCAAATACGTGCCACGAAAAGCTATCAAGTCACAGGCCCTAGCGGACTTCATCGCCGACTGGGAAGAGGCCCAGCAGCCAGAGAAGCTGCCATACCTCCATTACTGGAGCCTGCACTTCGACGGATCCAAGAACGCGGACGGCGCAGGCGCAGGGATCGTGCTAACTTCACCGAAGGGCGACAAGCTCCGCTACGTCCTCTGCCTCGACTTCACACCCTGCACCAACAACATGGCCGAGTACGAGGCCTTACTCCACGGCATGCGAGCTGCCAGGGAGATGAACGTCAACCGCTTACGCTGCTACGGAGACTCCGACCTCGTCGCTGGGCAAGTCGCCGGCACCTGCGACGCCGTCTCCCCCACCATGGCGGCATACCGCCAAGCAGTGGACAAGCTGGGCGGACACTTCGCAGGCTACTCCGTCAAGTGGATTGACAGGCGGAAGAACGAGGAGGCCGACACACTCTCTCGCATCGGGTCGGATCGACTCGCACCACCCGCCGGCGTCTTCCTCGACACGATCACCAAGCCATCAGTCTCCCCCTAGAGGGAGATCGACATTGGAGTCCCGCTGCAGCCGGATGCAGCCCTGGTCGCACTCGTCACCGAGCCAGACGACTGGACCAAGCCCTACGTCGCCTACCTAGAGGCCGGCACCTTGCCGGCAAATGAGACAGACGCGAGGATGATCGCACGCCGATGCAAGTCCTACACCATCATCGACGGCGAGCTCCACAAGCGCAGCGTCACCGGTGTGTTCCAATGCTGCGTCCAACCCGCCGAAGGACGCAAGATCCTCCACGACATCCACTCCGGCGACTGCGGCCACCACGCCGGCGCCCGCTCTCTAGTCGCCAAGGCTATGCGGCATGTATTCTACTGGCCCACCGCACACGCCGACGCCGTCGACATTGTCCAGCGGTGCGCCGGGTGCCAGAAGTACGCCAACCAGACGCACGTGCCGAGCTTGGCGCTGAAGACAATCCCCATCACCTGGCCATTCGCCGTGTGGGGCATGGATATGGTAGGCCCCTTCAAAAAGGCCCCCTCCGGCTACACCCACCTCCTGGTCGCGGTCGACAAATTCACAAAGTGGGTGGAGGCCAAGCCAGTCCGGAAATGCGACGGGAAGACCGCCACTAAATTCCTACGCGAGCTCATATATCGCTACGGGTTCCCAAACAGCATCATCACGGACAACGACACCAACTTTGCCAAAGGAGCCATGGCCAAATTCTGCAAAGAACACCACATCCGGCTCGACCTCGCGTCAGTCGCCCACCCGGAATCCAACGGCCAGGCGGAACGGGCCAATCAAAGCATCCTCCACGGCCTGAAGCCGCGACTCCAAGTACCACTCGAGCGCACCGCTGGGTGCTGGGTCGAGGAGCTACCCTCCGTCATCTGGGGCCTCCGCACCTCGGTCAAAAGGTCAACAGGATTCACCCCCTTCTTCATGGTGTACGGCGCCGAGGAAGTCATGCCCACCGACCTCGAACACGACTCGCCGCGGGTCGTCCACTACACGGAGGCTGCAAACGAACTCGCCCGCCAGGATGGAGTCGACCAACTCGACGAGGCACGTGACCTCGCTCGGTCACGCACCGCCATCTACCAGCAGGGACTCCACCGCTACCACAGCCGGCGGGTGAAAACTCGCACCTTCCAAGAAGGCGACCTGGTATTGCGCCTCATCCAGGACAAGAAGGGCATGCACAAGCTTTCTCCTCCGTGGGAGGGACCATTCGCCATCGGGCGAGTACTCGGCAACGACGCCTACTACCTCATCGACGTCCGCGGGGACGGCGAACTCGACGTCAAGCGACCATGGAATGTAAATCTCCTACGGAAGTTCTATTCCTAGAACTCCACATATGTACTCTCCAGTCGCTATGAAATAAAAAGAATCGGTTACCGCAAATTGCGCCTACTCTCCGTGTCTTGTGCCACTCGCACTCGTAATAACAGCATCAAGCTAACCGCAGAAGTCAACCTTTGGTAAAGCGATCGGCACGGCCAAGTAGTGCGATGCAAGAGCACTGGGTCACCTCAGGTTTTGCATCGTCCATGAAAAACGCCTACCCGGAGCCCCATTGGAGTCGCCTAGCCCGACTGGCTCTACGAGCCAAGACAACTGCCTTCGCTTCTCACAGCGACCATGATCCTCCGCATCCTCGACATAGCGACTCGAACGGCCACGTACCACGCTCGGGGACTGAAGACCAGTTCAGCGCGAGCGGCTCGGGAAAACGCCAAGTATGAGAGCATGCCCAGGACTCGCCATGCGACTGACCCAACGGGCCAGGCAGGAGTGATGCGCTCAAACTAACGCGACAAGTCCTCACCCACCCTCGAGTCGCGGCTAGAACAACCAAGTACCATGCTCGGGGACTCGGCCACCCGACCTCGTTCGCGCAAGGGAAACGGTGAAGTACAGAGCGCTCAAGGGAGTCGCCTAGCGACTGGCTCTTCGAGTCCGGGCGAGTCGACCACAATAACAAAACATTCAAAAACCACAAACACATCACACACGAGGTAAACCCCACAAAAGGGCGGACGCGCTCGGGGACTCGTTCAAACCTCAATCGGAAAACACATGACAAGTCACAAAACAAACACGATATCACATTACTAGCATGTTGCAATCGTCTCAGAATACAAAATATGCCCAAACGGCAGATCTGCTACTAACGCCCCAGGGCAAACTACTCTATTCAGCAGGCTTCGACGACGACTCGCCAGCACCCTTGCGATTGCGGATGAACGGCGTGTACGGGTTTGACGGTTACATAGTCAGCTCACCCGCCATCGCCGCGCGGAAGGGCTGCTCGACCTTGAAGTCCCGGTGCTGCGACTCGGGGTCGTTGGGCGCGACGACCGTTTCCTGGTAAGGAAGGAGGTCGCCCATCGCCCAGACGCGCTCGGAGTACACCGCGGCGCGACCCGTCAACTTGAGCACCTCGGAGATCTCCACCTCGCCAGTCGACGACGGGTAGCCACTCGTCACATCGTCCAGATCGAAATCTTCTGGAAAATTAGCAAGCCCAAGGCTAAGCGCCGTCGCCGCTCCACGCTGGAACGCCGATCGTGTCATGAACTCAACGATCGACGGCGCCTTCTCCAAGTACTTCCACACCTCGACGAGGTCGTTGGGAATTACTTCCGTGGGCGATATCTCCTGGAGGTAGGCTCGGATGCATGTCGCCGACAACGTCGCCGAGTCGACGAGCGTGGCCACACATTGCCGCGCGTCGAACGAGCTCGCCTCTTCCACGCTATCAATGATGCGACCTGCGGACAGAAGATAACAGTGAATACATCAGATATTACGAAAAGACACATGCAATAGGCAAGGGCAGACAAACTCACCAATCAAGGGACGGGAGAGATCCGTGATGAAGCTCTGAAGAGAAGTATAGTCGTCTTGAAGCCCAGGAACAAGGGAGTCAGAAACTTTACGCTCTTCCACGGCGGCCGTAACGGCGGCCTTGGCTCGACCATCCGCCGAACTCGCCTCCTCCTTCGCCTCCCTCAGCTCGCGCTCGAGCTCGGCGATCCGCTTCTCAGCCGAGCTCAACGCCGATTGAGCCGTTGCCAATTCACCCGCGGGGACAAGTCCCTGGCGAGCCTCCTCTGCCTTCACGGCAACTGCCTGAAGCCCCTTATTCGCCTCTTGGACGGTGGCCAGTTCCTTCTCTGCGCGGTGTTTCGCTGCCAATCGGTCAGCCGACTCACGTTGCAGACCCTGCACACAATTCAAACAGTTAACCAAAGCAAAATCCTAAGTGCCCACCCGCTGAAATTCAGCGAGTGTGCACTCGGGGACTGGCAATCAAGAAATCCTAAGTGCCCACCCGCTGAAATTCAGCGAGTGCGCACTCGGGGACTGAAAATCAAGAAATCCTAAGTTCCTACCCGCTGAAATTCAGCGAGTGCGCACTCGGGGACTGGCAATCAACAAATCCTAAGTGCCCACCCGCTGAAATTCAGCAAGTGCGCACTCGGGGACTGGACGCGAAAAATAAAGACTCTAAAAGAATCAGACCGCTGCAATTCACCGGCCTGATCCTCGGGGACTGGACATACCTGGATAGCTGTGCCAAGCATGCCGTGAAGTTGTATCGCATCCACGGACGCGAGGAGAGCTGGCGTGTGCCCACGACGCTGCTCGACCTCTGCGTCGGCGACCCCAGGTGCACGGCTCGAGGGCGAGGTCCCACTCGCTGTAGCCGATCTGGCCATGAAGCGCGGGAACATGGCGATGGAGGCACCGGCACCAAAGGAGACCGGCTCGGTCACCCCAGGCAAGGGAGCACCCTCCTTCGTGGGTACGACCGCCTCCATTGCGGGTTCATTCGGCGCGACCGCCGTGTCGTCGGAGATCGTGACGACATCGTCGCCCTTGGCCTTCTTGGCGCCATCCGCAGGGACGACGACTTCGTCCGCCTTCCTCTTGCGGGAAGGATCCTCCTCGCTGACGACGGGTGGCACTTTAGACACGGTCGGGTGGCCTATCTTCTTCGCTCCGGTCCTGTAAATCAATCATGTGAGCGAGATAATTCAAGATGCTATGAAAGACAAAGGTAGGTGAGCTAACTCACTTGGCGACCGGAATGAAGCGTAGCCCCGTGCGGATGCCGGCCTGCTTCTCCAGTTCGGGGCCCAGTTGGCGGCTGAGGCCCATCTCCAGGACGTCCCGTGCCCAAGACACGGATGGCTTCTTCGTCGTCGAGGCTGCAACAGGAGCTTCTGGGACATCTTCGGCAGGAGCTTCCCTGCGAGGTGAAGCCGCCACGGCCGGAGCGGCCCCTAGCCCAGAGACTGGGGCGAATGGCGGAGGCATCGAGGCCAGTGGCACCTCGATAGTGGCCGTGTCCAGCGCGGCTGCCGTCGGTGGCGCCTCGTCCTTGGCCGGGCTGGGGGCGTCGGAGCTGCTCGCCGAATGCGGTGGCGAGGCCGGCCTCATCGGCTTCGTCTTCTTCTTCGGAGGAGCCTTCGCCTCCTTCTCCTTCTTCTTCTTCTTCAACGGAGTAGCCTGGCGGCGCGAGGTGGTCTCCGGAAGTTCGTCATCGTCATCATGACGCTCGAGGCTTTTACTCGCCTCAAGCTCACGCTGACGCTGCCCGTGGGTCTTGCGGACCAGCGGGGCGACCTCCTCCTCGGGCTCGTCATCGCCGTTGCTCTCGTCGCTCCCGGTGTCGCCCTTGGCGGGAGGCGATTCGCCCATGTCCTGGACGGACGAGCTCGAATTCTCGTCGTCTGAAGGCGGGAGCCATCCTTACACCACTTGGAATAGCTGCAATGAACACAAAATGAAATTAGAACGACCGCGACTACAAAAACTGCGACTGCGAATGATGCGAGGTGACTTACCGTTGGGGCTGGATGCTTTGCGGTGTAGGGGGCGACCCCAGCCTTTGCGTCCAGGTACACCGCCTAGGTGATCTTCTTCAGTGCTGGGGTGTAGTCCTCGAGCTTCCACTCGGCTAGGCAGGACTTCGTCGAGTCCTCCCGGCCCGTGTATTGGTACATGTAGTGGTCGCGCCGAGGCAGAGGGACGAGCCGCCACCCGAGCCAGCAGTTGTATAAGTTGATCGTCTAGAGGCCCTTCTTCTTCTTCAGACCTTGGATGGTTTGAAGCATTTCGTCCACGACCATCCGCTGGTCGCTGGGGAGCTTGCCGACTTGAAGTCGGTGTGGTTCGGACCGGTTGGCGGAGTATCGTGGGATCGCCGTCTCGCCCTCCGGGGTCGCCTCGGCAACGTAGAACCAAGACTTCTTCCAGTCGCTCTCCGCCTTGGCGGGCAGCATCAAGTCAAAGAACGAAGCCTTCGACTTCAGCTGGAATGTTAGGCCGCCCGCGGCAAGCATTGGGCCGCCCGCTTCCTCGTGGCTGATCCGTCCGTGGAACAGATCTTGCCATAGAGGGAAGTAGGGCCGGCAGCCCAAGTAGCACTCGCAGAACGCCACGAAGATGGCGAGCTGCTCGATGCTGTGTGGACCCAGGTCCGATGGTTGGATCCCGTAGTAGGCGCAGAAGCGCCGAAAGAACAAGGACGTGGGGAATCCTAGCCCCCGTTCTAGGTGGCTGGTGAAGCAGATGAATTCCCCCTCGCGCGGGTTCGGGGTCACTTCTCCGGCCGCGGGAATGCGCCAGCAGCCGGCGCGCAGGATCCCGGCCTCCTCAAAGGAAGCCAGTTGCGCCCTCATACACTTAGATCTACCCCAAGGTTCGGTGGAGAGGGCCATGGCGGAAGGATTTGTGGGGGGTCGGAGGATTTCGGGTCGGCTGGATCGCGATGCGAAGGTAGGCGATAGAGCGTGCAATCGGGGGAAATGGAGAGAAGATGGTTCTCTGATCGCCTGCCATTCCCCTTATATAGCAGTTGTTACCCGCCAAATCAGGGAGCCGTTACTACGCGGTGATTACGCCAAAAGTTACCGTTGGATTACCCCAACGGCTAGTTTGACCATGTTTAACGGTCCAACTTCAGCCACTCGGCTCGCCGACCCGATCACTACGACAGTGTTTCGCCGACTCGACTCGCCAAAGCTGCGATCAGGATGACTAAGTTTTCTCCTTTATATAGGAGCCCGCCGACGATTCGACTGGATGTCTACTCTGAGCTATATACTCCGACTGCTAGCAGCCACCTGCGCCCAATCGACGACGGCCTCGGGGACTACTGATGGGGATGAGCCTACCGGGGTATACCCAGCAGGACGTTTCCGACTGGCCCAGAAACTGGCGAGTGGGCCTGCAAGACGTCGACTGGATCAAGGCCCGGTGTAGATCCAAGCGACTGGAAGCTGAAGGCCCAGGCGAGTAGATAGGCCCAGTCGGATTAGGCTAAACGAGTACCGAAGCCTTAACTGATTTGGTTGAGATATGTAAACCCTAGGGGAGGTGAGTCTATATAAACCTCCCTGCAGGGCGTGTAGAGATACGTTCCATCATACACCCAAGCGACTCGCCGCCTAGCCGCCGAGCTCGCCCATTGTACCTCCATCATAATACAATCTAGCAGGAGTAGGTCTTTACCCTCCGGGGGGCCGACCCTGGGTAAAACCCTGAGTCTCCGTCCTCATCTCGCACCGCAGATGGCTGGACGCCCTTGCCCCTCGTTCTACTACTCGCTGCCGATTGCAGCATCTGCCGTGACCATTCCCACGACAGATAATAACTATTATTATTGCAGAAATGGATTCTACAGAATCTCAGCTTTTCAGGGATACCAAATTTATAATTTTTGGACTTCTAAATCTGTTTCTATGAATTATACGAGTTTATACTAAAATCTAGAAAAGTCAAACTCGGGAATTGACTGAAATTGACTTTGACTAATGTGACTGAGTTGACTGTTGACTACGCTGATGTCATGATGATGTCAGATTTGACTACAGAAAAAGTTGCTCGGATGAAAAAACTTTCTACATGAAAGTTGTAGGTAACAACTAGATCTATCTACTGTTCAAAGGAAATTGTGTTTGGAGCAACGAGGTGGGTGTAAAATGGATTATACCTTCTAAGATCTGAATCTTTGACCGCGTTTTTCTCTCTGCTCGATGAACGAGACGAGGTGAAACCAGCGGGAATGGAACTGTCTTGACGAGGGGAACAACTTCTGTCTTCAAGCCATCGCGATCGAGGTCATTTTGAAGGTCTATTTGGGTGGAGAAGATTGGGGAGAATTTTGGACGAAAATGAAGGTATGATGAGTTAAAAACTTTTAACTTTACTGGAGTGGGGTTTATATAGGAGGAGGGTGGGGGCTAGATTAAAGTAGATTAAAGAGGGAGAGAAATTAGGGGACATTTAGTGCAATTTAGGAGGGCAATTGAGAGTCATTTAGGAGCATTAGATTCGAAGAAAATGAAGACCAAATGCTCCTGGTTCATTCATGTAGGTGCCTGGTCGCCTCGTGCCGATCGGCCTGGTTGGGCCGGCCCATTTTAGCCGGCCTGGCCGGCCTTTTTTTGTTTCATATTTTTTTCTATTTCTTAATTCTTTCATAAATTTTGATTTAGAGCTCCGAATTTACCGATTCAAATTTCTGCGGGTTCGTAAATTCATGGGCAATATTTTAGGACATAAATTTTATATATTTGGAAATATTTAATTTTCTCAATTATTAATTAGTCAATTATTGTATGATTGCACATGTGCGATATTGGTCTAGTTGCAGGACAATATATTTGGATTGACTTGTATTCTTTCCTTATTTGAACTTGATTCAATTTAGTTCCACTTTACATGGATAACCCATGAATTAAAGTTTGAAAATATGAGAGGATAATTTTATAAAAACTTAAAATAGCTCACATAAGCTATGGTGCTTATTTTAAAACGAGACTCTTTGCTTTTATTTTTGGTTCAAAACAAAACATAGGTTGTTTGAAAAATGTAAATGAAGTAGTTGAGATGTATAGATGGTTTTTGGTTAAGAACATTCCTTAAGATTAAAAATAGATTTTCAAATACAGGAAGTTTGTGAAAAAGATTTTGAAGGAGAACCTTGCAAATTAAAATTTTGAAGTAGCGAAGATATATGGATAATCTTGATGTTTTGATCTTAGGGTTTTTGTTAAATGCTATTTTTATTTTAAGGAGTACCTTTATTTTGGGGAAAACTTTTGTAATAGTTTAAAAGGTTTTAATATTTCCAATTAGAAGCAAAAAAGTTTCTTTTCCCCATAAATTTTAACAATTATTTCTTTTGTTTATTTATTTTTCACATTTCAAAATTTGGAAAATTTTGGGATGTGACATGCTGGAGGAAGCGTAAGCCATCGCGGAGCAAGGCGCTAAGCTAGATCAAGATCTGGTCAACATGCAGAAGTCCATAGAAAAAGCTAGAGCAATGGAGGCCGAGTACAAGACTTTGCTGCTGCAGCAGAAGGCTCCGGCTCGCGTCATCAACGATCCTGGTGTACGACGCAACCTAGGATGGGCTCCCTCGAAGCCGGCACAAGCCAAGACATACATTGACAGTGAAGGCAAGCATGTGATGCCCACCCCACTCCTTAACCTCGCCGTCGCCAAGACCCTTCTGGAGCAGGATAGATCGCCCGAGACAGTGGAACAAGTCTATGACCTAGTGGCCAAGGCGGTGAAGCAACAGGAAAAGGCCACCTCTCAGAGGCTCGAGTCTGATCCAGCGCTTTGCCAGTCTAGTCAGTACAAGGCGCCAAGGGACAGATCTCCTCTTGATGTCGGATCCCAGACGGGCTCATCAGAACAAAGACGGAGGGATGCGCGCAACAGGAAGGATGCTATCCCTATATCCTCTGACCATGGAGAAAAGGCCCGACCTCGTCACCCATCGCCACCGCACCAATCCCCCCGACATCGCGAAGACTACAAGGCTCACCATCGAACGGATATGCCCCCACCAAAGCAGTGTGGCATCGTCATCCGCGACAACACGGAGAAGACCCGTCATGACGGAGAGCGCAACCAAGGACACAGGAGCATGTCGCACCATGACCCTCTGCGCCCGACAAGCAACCATGACAGACGCGAGGAGTCGCAGGAGGGTAACAGCAAGAAGGCTAACCCACCGCCACCTCCGCCTCCATCACCACCAAGCAGTCACCATGGCGGAAGGGGCCCGCGTCGCTCACACAGCCCGTCCCCTGTTGACAAAAAGAAGAAGAACCCGGAGCCATACGATGCACGTTCCGGATCGATAAGATCCACGAGGCCCGGGAAGGACCATACCTGGAACCATGTTGCTTTGGACCTGCAATACGGTTTGCAACTTACCCCAAAGGTTTCCGGATTGACAAGACCATCAAGCCCTATGACGGAACCGCCAAGCCAGCCACATGGTTGCAGGACTAAGGCAACGCGGTGGAGATTGCGGGAGGCAAACCCAACATCCCCATCAAGTACCTCCCGTTAATGTTGGCAGGCACGGCCCGTCAATGGATCGACGACTTGCCGGAGAAATCTATCTACAACTGGCTGGACATGCAAGAAGCGTTCACCAAGAACTTTGAGGGTACATACAAGCGTCCCTGCATCGTGGGCGATCTACAGTGGTGCGTGCAAGAAAAAGACGAGACATCTCGCGCCTACTTCTCCCGCTGGCTGGATATGAAGAATTCCTGCGCAGGAGTGCACGCTCAGACCGCCATGGCCGCCTTCATCGATGGGTTGGAAAGGGGCACGCTGCTCCGACATAAGCTGAACCGCTTGCAGGACAATCACCAGCTTGACTTGAACCAGATGATCCAGTTGGCTAGTGAGTTCACAACGGCTGACGATGATGCTCGTGGCTCCCTGCCGGCAACAGCCGATCCAACCCAAGCTCAGAGGAACAACAGTACAAAGCGGAAAACCGCTCTAGAAGAAAAGCAATCTACCGACATGGTCGCTATGACTTTTGCAGGACGAGGAGAAGGCGAACAACATGGCCGAGGAAGGGGAGCTGGTCGTGGGCAGCAGCGAGGAAGTGAAACCACCTCGGTGCCGCTCTGCATTCCCCAAACCTACGAAGAGTAGCGCGATATGTCGTCCCTCGTACACCTCGATGCCAATGGCAAGGCCACCCACACCAATCGACACTGCAAGTTCGTCAACGACCTCAAGGAAGACCCGGAGTCCGTCTACAAGCAAAGTCGGAAGAACAGACCGCGAGGAAGGGCAAGGGGAAGAAGGAGGAGGAGTCTAAGGATTCAAGTGACATGGACAAATACGTTGACCCCAAGCACGCCGCCAAGAGCGACGACAAGGGCAAGAACCCCTTCGCAAAGAAGGCTCCATTCTACCACACTTTCCTTGGCACCCCCACCGTCCGACAATAGAAGACCTCTTTGACGATCCTGATGGCCACTCTCCCCCCAGTCCCTCGGTACCTGCGCTGGTCGGAGGTTCCAATAACTTGGGACAGGACGGACCACCCAGACCTCTTACCTATGGAGAACCAGTACGCCATGGTCATCAACCCCTTGATTGACGGCGTGGAGTTCACCAAGTGTATGGTGGATAGTGGAAGCAGCATCAACATCATGTATCTAGATACACTACAGAGGATGAACTTGACGGAGGCAAACCTAAGGCGGACCAACACCATCTTCCACGGCGTAGTACCTGGTTGGGAGGCTCGGTCCCTTGGGTGCATTACACTTCAGGTTCCCTTTGGTGATGTTAATAATTACCGCCAGGAGCGCATGACCGTCGAGGTGGTCCCCTTCAAGAGCGTGTACCACGTCATATTCGGCCGCGACATATTACACACGTTCATGTCCAAGCCATGCTTCGTCTACAACAAACTTAGGATACCCGGACCAAACGGTATCATCACTGTATCCGGAAGCTTTACCAAGGCAAGGGACTGCGAGATCAATGAAGCAGCCGTTGCAGAAGCTGTACTCTAGAGCGAAGAATTCAAAGAGATCCAGAGCAAGGTCGATGACTCAGAGATGCCCGTGTCGAAGAAACAGATCTCTGACTCTGCTCCTGCGTTCAAGGCCGCCATTAAGACCAAGCTGGTGGAACTTGTGGTAGGCAATGCCTCCAAGACCGTCGCCATTGGGACGAACCTGTATCCCAAATAGGAAAGCGCGCTCGTCGAGTTCCTCCATGAGAATAGGGACATCTTTTCTTGGCAACCTGCCGACATGAAAGGTGTACCTAGGGAACTTGCCGAGCACAGCATAAACATTGATCCAAAATGTAAACCAGTGAAACAACCTCTACGACGCTTTGGAGATGAGAAGAGATGCACCATTGGCAAAGAGATAGCTAGGTTACTTAAGGCTAGATTTATCCGAGAAGTCCTTCACACCCAATGGGTGGCCAATCCTGTACTTATCCCCCAAAAGGGAACCAATGAATTAAGAATGTGCGTTGATTACACCGGCTTGAACAAAGCATGTCCCAAAGATCCGTTTGCTTTGCCTCGCATTGACTAAGTCATTGACTCGACGGCTGGCTCGGAACTTTTGTGTTTTCTTGATGCATACTCAGGATACCACCAGATCAAGATGAGGAAGTCGGACCAATTGGCCACATTACCCCGTACGACACGTTTTGCTATGTGACGATGCCATTTGGGCTGAAAATGCAGGTGCTACGTACCAGCGGACAATGCAACGTTGCCTCCACTACCAAATTGGTCGGAACATTCACGCTTATGTGGATGATATCGCGGTGATGTCTAAAAAGTCAAATGACTTAATCTCCGACTTAAAAGAAACCTTTGATAATCTCCGGAAATACAACATGATGCTTAACCCTAAGAAGTGCGTCTTCGGGGTTCCAGCAAGTAAATTGTTGGGCTTCATCGTTTCCCAACGTGGAATCGAGGTCAACCCGGAGAAAATCAAGGCCATCTTAAACATAAACCGTCCGACATGCCTAAAGGACATTCAACGACTAACAGGTTGTGTTGCAGCAGTTAGTCGGTTCGTCAGCCAACTTGGAGAGAAGGCTTTGCTGCTGTACAAGTTGCTGAAGAAGGCGGACAAATTCACGTGGACAGACGAAGAATATGCAGCACTGAAGCAGCTCAAGGAGATTCTTTCCTCAGCGCCCATCCTTGCAGCACCCGAGCCTGGAGAGCCCCTGTTAGTTTACATGGCGGCAACCAACCGGGTTATCAGCATCATCGTCGTGGTAGAGCGGAAGGAACCAGGCTATGAGCACAGAGTTCAACGACCAGTTTACTATGTGAGCGAGGTCTTGACGGAGTCCAAGCAACGTTACCCGCACTACCAAAAGATAGCTTATGGAGTATTCCTTGCTTCTCGGAAGCTGAGGCATTAATTTCAGGAGCACCCAATCACAGTGGTGAGCAAGACTCCACTGTCCGACATTATCAATAACAACGACGCTACAGGAAGGGTCGTGAAGTGGGGAATTGAACTTGCCGCCTTCGAGATCACCTACAAGAGACGCGACGCTATCAAATCACAAGCCTTGGCGGATTTTATTGCAGATTGGACAGAGACGCCAGATACTACTCCATTGCCGGAACCAGAATACTGGGTGATGCACTTTGACGGATCAAAGCTGCTCAACGGCTCGGGGGCTGGTGTATTGCTACAATCACCAACATGTTCTACAGATCCACTTCGAGGCTACAAATAACATGGCAGAGTATGAAGCACTCATTCACAGACTACATGTAGCCAAGGATATTGGCATCAAGCGCATAGTTTGCTGTGGAGATTCCGACTTGGTTGCCCAGCAGGTGGCTGGCACCTGGAATGCGCGGAACCCTATGATGGCGGCATATCGAGACGAAGTGAACGTGATAGCCAAGGGATTCTTGGGCTACGAAGTCAAATATGTACCTAGGGAGCAAAATGAGGCGGCTGATCTGCTGTCTAAGCTTGGATCAGGGTGCAAGCAAATTCCGCTAGGAGTTTTCCTAGAGCACATGCGCACACCATCTGTGAAGGGAGCCGACATTGATAACCCAGATAGAGCTGACTCTTTCGTCAACATGGTGACTAAGGTCCCTCCGACTTTGCCCGACGACGAAGTCGAAAGACGGCAAATAGTACAACGAGAAAAGGGTTATACCATAATCAATGGGCAACTCTACGAAAGGAGCACTACTGGTGTATACCTAAAGTGTGTTTCCCAGCTAGAAGGTATGGAAATCCTATGTGAAATCCATCTCGGAGATTGCGGGCATCACGCTGCTCCTCGATCGTTGGTCGCGAAAGCCTTCCGGCAAGGATTCTACTGGCTGGCCGCGAAGGCGGACGCCGACAAGCTGATTGAGACATGCGTGGGATGCCAGTATTACGCCCGACAACCACATGTTCTTGCTGAAGAACTGCGAACAATACCAATAACTTGGCCGTTCGCAGTTTGGGGGCTAGACATGGTAGGACCGTTACAGACGACACCTTGTGGGTTTACAGATCTGCTTGTAGCAGTGGATAAATTCACAAAATGAATAGAAGCTAACCCCATTAGAAAGCTTGATGGGGCAACTGCCCTCAGGTTTGTCCGGGATCTAGTGGTGAGATTTGGTCTCCCACACAGCATTATTACCGACAAAGGCAGCAATTTAGCACTCGGAGAAGTGGAGGCTTATTGCTGGGAGAAAGGCATCCGACTTGACCTTGCATCTGTGGCACATTCACAATCCAATGGTCAGGTTGAGCGAGCCAATGGATTAATTCTACAGGGAATCAAGCCACGTCTTGAGGCACCGCTACATAGAGCAGCTGGAGCCTTGGCGGAAGAATTGCCATCTTTGTTGTGGAGTTTACGAACTACACCCAACATATCCACCGGCTACACCCCTTACTTCATGGTATATGGAGCAGAAGCCATCCTACCTTCCGACATCCTCCACGATGCACCAAGAGTTGCCGCCTACGATGAGGATGACGCTGAAGACTCCAGACGCCTAGATGCGGACCTTCTCGAGGAGGACCGCGTTTTGGCATGCCAAAGATCCACCATCTACCAGCAGAAGCTACGTAGCTACCATAGTCGCCGCGTTCGGCATCGCACGTTTAAAGAGGGGGATTTGGTGCTCCGACTTAAGCAGAAGAAGTCACACAAATTATCCCCGCCATGGGAAGGTCCATTCATCATAAGCAAGGCGCTACTCAATGGGTCTTACTACCTTGTTGACAATCGTGAACTAAAGGACAAACCCAACGAGGATCATAAGCGTAAGCGACGTGACCCGGATGATGACTACCCGGAGCTTGATCGGCCATGGAACATAGCACAGCTACGTCCTTTTTACACTTAGCATTTTTTATCTAATTGTGTATCTCTTATATGATAAATGAAATAAAGTTCTCTGGTTCACTCATATTTCTGAGTCTTTTACCTCCTTTAGTGTTCATTTTTGGATCATGTAAAACCTTTATGCACAAGTCTTGCGTTTGCACTTGTGAAAATTCAGCCTACGGGCGCTAGCTTAATTTTCTAGTCTACACGTTCTTTGTCGTTTTTATGTGGATTCTGGAGTAGTGACTTTCGGCACTTATTGTTGGTGATTTTGTGCTCAGGTTATTGACGGTGCCATTGGGCATCATCACCTAAGCGCCTGGTTCTGACAACGAGTCTTCTGACTCATGAAAAGTCAAGCATAAGAACCAAAGTAATGGATTAGCCAGCACTTGCTAAAAAATATATACATGCTGGAAATTAGTTCTTAAGTAGCAGGACATAACAACCATTGTTTTCCGCCTTAAGTTACATCATCAAGTTTTTCCGCGCATACACCAAAGGTGAAACAAATATTACAAAGTTGTTTTTTCATTCCTTTGGTGCAGGAGACTTAGAAGCAGCATCGTCACCAGCCGGAGAATCACCCTCAACGTCAGCACTGTGGTGGGACTCGGAGGAATCTTGGTTGATGTTGTCGATGGTGTTCATGGGCACGAAGACGTCAATGTCCACCAACTCGGCAACTCTGGTGTCATAACCCGCGAGTGACGATAGGATGGCTTCGTGATCAATCTCTTTGCCATCATCGTCGACGTCGGGGATACCAGAGGTCATCGTGTCAATGTCGGCACCTTCGTAGTGTGCCTTCACCATTGACAGCGCCATCCTTGCGCCATCTTGTGCACATGAAGCTTTCCAGCTTGTGACACACTCAGGGGCCCGACGCAGAATCTCCGAGTACTTCGCCACAGAGTCCGAGGCCTTGATGTATATCTGAAGGGGCTTGGCAATCTCTTTGGCCTGGGTGATGGCCGTGTTGATGAAGTTGCCGGAAAGAACCATGCATTCCTTGTCCGAAGGAGGCGAGTGGGTTAAACCCACAGGAGATGCAAGTTCCGACAAGGAGCACATGAGTTTTAAATTCAAAGTATCCAGACTATAGAAATACAAGGCGGAGGAAACTTACTGAAGATGCTGGCCTTAGCCTGCCAGAGGGTGTCCACCAGGGATTCTATCTCTTGTTGGAGGAGCTTAAACGCCTTGCTGTGGCTTGGTTTTGCTCATCAGCAGCTTGCTTCTGATCTTTTAAGATCGCAAGCTCCTCCTTCAAGCGATTGATTTCCGCGGAGGCGGAGTCCTGCATGGCCTTCATTGAATCCTCATGCATTTTCATCATTTCTTTCCTCTCCTCCTTAAGGATCTTGTTCTCGCTGTCCAGCTACTGGATGTGCTTGGACTGCTCGACAATGTCCTTGGCCTTGGCAACATGTTCTACAAAGTTGGAGAAAACAAAGTACACGGTAAGTACCCGGAGAATGAAGGCACAAAATTAAGACGGAGTGCGCAAAAAGAAAACAGACTCTTGTTTTTGATGATCTGTTCCTTCAAGATGGCAGTTTTACCCTTTTTGGCTTCGAGATCTGCGCGCATCTTCTGGTACTTATCATTGGCCATGCCCCTCCGAGCATTCTCGTTCTGTGGAAAAAAGAACAAAGTTAAAATGTTGTTTAGTCTGCTTGGAGAATCTAGTCAGAAAATTTCCACCTAGGAACTCGGGGGCTACAGCGAGAGTTTTTTACTTAGCAATATGCTTAGCTTTTCTTTAAGCATCTAGTCAGAACTAATTCAGTTCTCGATTAAAAGCTTGGGGGCTATAGTATAAAGTTTTTAACTCGGATATCTGCATAGCTTTTCTTTAAGCATCTAGTCGGGACTAATTCAGTTACAACTAGAGGCTTGGGGTCTATAGTATTGAAAATTATAAACACTGCGTATGCTACTCTTAAAGCATCTAGTTGGAATAATTCATTCCATCTAAATGATTGGGGGCTACAGTGAGAGTTTTTTCTAACTTAGTCACTCTTAGAGCATATAGATGCAAAACCTATGGTTTTCCGTCTACATCCTCGGGGGCTACAGTGGGATACTCATATGAAATGCAAAAGGCAAAGTAAAATTTACAAGTGCAATGATCTTGAGGTTTGTAGCGCTCTTGGCTAGCAGCTTGCCAAAGGAGATGCTATTTCCTCGCAAGATGTCTGCTTGTCGGAGGAGCTCCTCAACACCGCACGTCGGAGATGTCGGTACTTCTCCAAGAACCATAGTTGTGTTACTCGGCGTGAGCGCCGGGTAGACTATCTTTGGGAACTCAAAAGGTTTCTGGGGAGCAAGGGCACCGCCTTCGGCAGAAGTACCAGCTTCCACCACCGCCTTGCCACCACCGATGGCATCCTTAGCCGGAGCTTCAGCCATTTGTTGAGCGGTGCTCTCCTGCGTCGCCTGCTCACCGACAACAGCGAGTTTGGTAGAGGCGCCAGAATCCACTTCCATGACAGAAGGGCCTGGTGCCTCCTTAGCTTGTGAGCTTGTCGGAGCAGACGAGGGTTTGACAGCAGAGGTAGCAGGGGAAATGGCGGGGGAGGCGTCGCGATGCAGCATATCCTTGATATTTCGAGAAGCCCCCAATGTTTTGGAGGTCTTCTTGAGGCTGGTCGTGGCTTTCTTCCTGAAACGTGCAAAAAGCATAAGTACAGGAACAAAACAGGTAAATAGACAATGTCGGAGAATGAGAAGTTTACACTAGTGGGGGTGCTTTGGCAAAAATCTCGGTGGTTCTTCTCTTTTCCGCCTCCAGGGCGGCGGTAGTCTTCTTGGAGGCTCCACCCTCCGTCTTCTTCTTCTTTCCTCCATCGGCAGCGTCAGAGGTGGAGCTCTTCCGCTTTCGCGCCAACGGGACATCGTCGTCGGACACGACCATGACGTCCTTCATCTTTGGATCATAGATTTGGGCAGGCAGGTTTCCCTCATCTAGATCGCTAAGCTGTTAAGTAAGAAATCACCGTGTTAGATAAGATGGTATTGGCAAGACGGAAAAACTGGAGCATATGTCGTACACGGAAAATAAATACCTACCTTTGGGCACTTGCCTTCCACGAACATGTCGTAGGTGATGGTGAAGCCACACTTCTTATCCTTCACCTTGACGATGTTCTTAAGGCGGAGCTTGACGGAGTCACTCGAGAAGTTGTCCACGGAGATGCGGAGACTATCCCTTCTGTCGCTGGTATACTCGTGCATGTACTTCGCGCGGTGCTGCAGAGGTTGGATTCGCCTGATGAACCAGCACATGGCTAGGTACAAGACGGTCAAACCTGTCTCTACAAACCATTCGATCCGCCTTATAGCGCGAGAAGCGTCGAGGTCGGAGGGAAGGGAGTCTTGGGATCTCCATGAGGAAACTTCAGCGGCGGCTCCGTCCACGAAGTCCAGGTACGTTACTTCTCGGCAAGCCAGAGGAATTTCTGGGCCGTAAAAGTATGTCCGTTGCCAATTCTTGCAGGACACGTGGCCGATGATGTCGGGGAACCGCCGGCCAGGTCGAATCTGGAAGCTGATGGTGCCGCAGTTCCTAAGCTCTTCCTTGCTATGTCCGGCTTCACGTTTGACGGTGAAGAAGTACACAAAAAGGTCTAACCTAGGCCTTATCCCTAAATATCCCTCGCAAAGTGCCGCAAAGTTGCTAAGCACTAAGATACTATTGGGGGAAAGTTTATGGGGCTGGACCCTATAGTGGTTTAAGTCGGAGAGCAAGAAGTGGGAGATAGGCAGGGAAACGCCGTGTACCAGCTGAGCTTTGAGGTACACCTTTTCTCCGGCTTGGGGAGAAGGTGTCACCTCGCCGGCCGGCGCCGCCCGCTAGGCGAGCCCCTCCATCGCGGGGAGGTAGCCTTCGGCGGCCATCTCTTGGATATCACGGTCGGTGATGTCCGAGCCGCGCCAGTCGCCCTTGTGCGAGTCAGGCTCCTCTTCCAGTGGCTCTAGCGCCGCCAAATTTGGGTCGCCGCCGGTGGATTCGATCACCGCTGATGCGGGGATGACCAAACCCTTTGGGGGCACGATGATAGAGCTCGCCGGCTTCGCCGCGGCTTCGCTCGACGCCGCCATTGATGGAGAAGTGATGCTGCTAGCCATGGAGTGAAGATTGGGTGCGACTGTAGCAGATGGGAGCTACGGTTTTTTTCGAGGTTTCTCGCGGAGAGATCGAGGAGACGCGCGGCTGGAGGAAGAAGATGATGCGAGAAGAATGAGGTAAAAAGTGGAAATTTCCCCACGGTTACTATTTATCATCCTCGACGTCAAGATTTGTGCAGCTTGATCGGACGGTCGCCGCGTAGATGACGTGTTCATGAACATGCACGGAAATTTCGCCACGTCTCCAACCGTCGCCGCCAACGGTTCGTGTCGCTCGCGCGGGAAAATCAGATATGATTGCGTTCTCTGCATGTGTGAGTTACGAGGCATCGCTGACCTAAGCCTACGTCGTCCTAGTTGACATAGGTAGATGAGCCGTCACATCAAAGATTCCGACATAGACGGATTCAATCCGACTACGGAAGAGTATGATGGAAAATTGAATATTTCTCCGGCTTACAAGTTGAAGACGGAGAAAGCCTTGTAGGGTTCTTTGGGAGGACTGCAAGTTGTTGCTTGACGATTTGCCGACATCCATCTAGACGGAGCATTCCACGTGAAGAGGCAAGACGGCGCAAGATCTCGCAGTTCTCCGGGGGCTACTATTGGGGATATGCTATATGGGTATCCCTATTGCATGTCTCTTATCCGGCAAACCCGGGTGGCCCATAGTTGGTAGCATGGCCTATGGCCTGCTGGGCGGCCCAATTAGATGGATCCAGAAGGGAGGCCCATGCCGGATAAAGGGAGGATACGGTGGAGTCACCTACGTACCTGTAGCCTTGGAGTGCAAGATACACAAGACTAGTAATAGACGGTGTAGGACTCTGTAACCTGTCCGGCTAGGACTTTTCCCTGTAACCCTAGGACCTGGCGACTATATAAGTCGGGCCTATGGGAGCCTTTAGGGCATGATAACTTAGACTCTCTAATCACCTCGCACAGCGAACCAATCCTTGTAAATCGGCGTATTGCCCTTATAGTGATTATAGCAGGAGTAGGATTCCGCCACCGTCGTGGGATCTGAACCTAGGTAAGCTGTGTTACCTCGTACCCGTCAACTGTCCGCCTTACCCCACGTCTCTAAACACGCACTGTGAGGACCCCTCCATGGCATACTCGTCGGCAATACCACGACACTTGGGCGTAGCCGTCAGCTGTGATAGTTGCGGAGGCTTTGCTGGTAGACTGCCGATCGAGCCGCGGCTATGTCGCGTGCCTCGTTGAGTGTGTCGACGACGTCTTTGAGTGCGGCCGTCGATTCCGCTTCGCTGTAGGCGACGACCCGTGGGGCCTTATGGCGTACTTCTGCAGGCAACACGGCTTCAGCTCCGTGCACCATGAAGAAAGGTGTGTAGCCCGTTGAGCTGTTTGGTGTTGTGTGCATGCTCCAAAGGACAGAGGGTAGCTCTTCTGTCCATGCTCCCGCAGCTCGCTCGAGCGGGCTCATTACGCGCTTCTTGATGCCGCCTCCGACGAGGCCGCTGGCCTTTTCGACCTGCCCGTTCGTTTGCAGGTACGCCACAGAGGTGTATGTTATATTGATCCCGAGGCCCTCGCAGAAGTCCTGGAATTCTTTGGAGATGAAGTTCGACCCGTTGTCGGTGATGATGTTGTGCGGCACGCCGAACTTGTAAACTATGGATTAGAAGAACTTCACGGCCGCTTTACCCGTTTGGTTGGTAACAGGCATGACTTCGATCCACTTGGTGAACTTGTCGACTACGGCCAGAAGGTAGACATGGCCACCTTTCGAGGACTTGGGTAGTTTGACAATCATGTCGAGGCCCCATTGGGCGAAGGGCCAGGCCACGGGTATGGTCCTGAGCTCCGATCCAGGTGCGTGCGGTTTCTCTGCGAACCTCTGGCACCCGGTACACCTTCAGACGATGTCCTTGGAGTTGTTCATGGTCGTTGTCCAGTAGAACCCGGCTCGCAGAGCTTTGGCGACGAGGGCGTGGCTGCCCGCGTGATGGCCGCAGATGCCCTCGTGGATATCTTGGAGGATAGTTTTGTCGTCACCGATGGTGACGCACCTTTGTAGCACACCCAAAATGCTGCACTTGTACATCTCTCCATTGATGATGGTGAAGGCCTTGGACCGGCGAGATATGTGTCGGGCATCTGTCGGGTCATCAGGCAGTTCCTTGTCTATCAGGTACCTGAGGTACGGCTGTGTCCATGTTTCTTCGACTGCCATGACCTGCATCAGTTTGACAACTGCGACCTCTGTGTCGAGCTTTTCGGATCCTTCCTGTCAGCGTAGCCCCCGACTGCTCTGCTTATTCAGGTGATCCCTTGGGGAATTTCCTTTTGATGGATGGCACGCATATCTGTTCGAGGAACACACCTGGTGGCACCCGTGCACAGGTGGAGCCGATGTTGGCGAGTATGTCGGCCTCTTCATTGCTTTCTCTTCCAACGTGCCGAAGCTCGCAGCCGTCGAAGCATCCTTCGATTGAGTTGTAGAGTGCGTGGTACGCGATCATGTTGGCGGCGTGTGCGTCGCACTCGTTCATTGTCTACTGGACGACGAGATTCGAGTCACCGTAGATGACCAGGCGCGTTGCTCTGCAAATCTTGCACATCCTCATGCCATGGATGAGGGCCTCGTATTCGGCTTCGTTGTTAGAAGCTCAAAATTTCATCCGGAGGACGTACTTCATCTTGTCGCCCTGCGGGGATGTCAGTATGACCCCGGCTCCTGCTCCGGCTTCGCATTTGGAGCCGTCGAAGTGCATCGTCCATGACTGTGTCATATCCGGTGTGTCTGGCAACTGCAGCTCCATCCAGTGGACGAGGAAGTCCGGTAGGACCTGGGACTTGATCGTATGGCGCTTCTCGTAGATTATATCTAGAGGAGACAGCTCGATGCCCCATAGGGCCACATGTTCTATGGCTTCTGGGTTGTTCAGGATGTTGTTTATGGGAGCCTCGTTGATGACCATCACCTGATGTTCCTGGAAGTAGTGGCTCAGCCGGCGAGCCATCATGAACACGCCGTAGGCGATTTTCTGGTAGTGAGGGTACCTCTGCTTTGTTGGTGTTAATACCTCGCTGAGGTAGTAGATTGGGCGTTGGACCCCATGGGTCTTGCCTTCTTCGGGTATCTTGACCATGAGCACGGTGCTTACCACCTGGTGTGTGGCTGCTATGTATATCAGTAAAGGCTCGCGTTCCTTTGGTGTGACCAGGACGGGCGAGGTGGAGAGCAGCCGCTTCAGGTATTCGAATGCGTCGTTTGCTTCGAGCGTCCACACGAATTTGTCTGCCTTGCGTAGAAGCTGATAGAAAGGCAGGGCCTTTTTGCCCATGCGGCTGATGAACCTGCTCAACACCGCAATTCGCCCGGCGAGCTGTTGGATGCCTTTGAGATTCTTCGGCTTCTCCATGGCCATTATGGCTCGGATTTTCTTCGGGTTCGCCCCGATCCCTCGCTGGGAGATGAAGTAGCCGAGTAGTTGACCAGATGGGACGCTGAAGGCGCACTTTTCTAGGTTTAGCTTGATATTGTATCGATCAAGTTTGTCGAACGTCTCGCGGAGATCGTCGATCAGTGTTTTGGCCTCCCTTGTTTTGATTACTATGTCGTCGACATAGACTTGTATGCTGCGGCCGATCTAGTTCTTCAAGCATGCTTGCATGCATCGCTGGTACGTGGCACCTGCGTTCTTTAGCCCGAAGGGCATTGTGTTGTAGTAGAACACTCCGAACAGCGTGATGAACGTTGTTTTCTCCTGATCTTCGACCTTCAGCCGAATCTGATTGTAGCCTGAGTAGGCATCGAGGAAGGAGAGTTTCTCTCATCCTGCAGTCGAATCGATGATCTGATCGATCCGAGGGAGAGGGAAGTGATCCTTCGGGTAATGCTTGTTCAGCGATGTGAACTCCACGCACATCCGCAGGATGTCCGTATCCTTTTTGGGGACCATTATGGTGTTGGCGAGCCACTCGCTTTCCTTGATCTCACTGATAAAGTTAGCATCGAGCAGTCTGTTGACTTTGACTCCGATGGCTTCGGCCCGTGGCCCGGACAATCGTCGGATGGATTGTTTGACGGGCTTGGTATCTGGGAACACATTGAGTGTATGCTCGACGAATTCCCTGGGAACTCCTGGCATGTCCGCAGGACACCAGGCGAAGATTTCCCAATGCTCACGGAGGAATTTGACGAGCGCGCTTTCCTATGCGGGGCTGAGGTCGTTGGCGATCAGCGCTGTCTTGAAGGTGTCCGTCGGGTAGACCTGCACCTTCTTCATGTTGACTGTTGAGTCGAATGACATGCCAGGTGCGTTTTGCCTCGAGACTGGGGGTGCCCCATTGTCCATCACTTCTTGGAGCCTTGCGAGCTCCTCTTGCATGCCGAATGACTGGGATATTCTGTTGAAGTCCCTGTCACAGTGATCCGATCGGGTGAAGCTCCTGTGGACAGTGATGACGCCCCTGCGTCCTGGAATCTTGAGTAGCAGGTAGGCATAATGCGGTACTGCCAGGAACCTTGAGAATGCCACTCGCCCGAGGATGGCATGGGATTGTGATGGCCAGTCCATGTTGGGGATATGCTATATGGGTATCCTCATAACATGTCTCTTATCCGACTAACCCGGGTGGACCATAGTCGGTAGCATGGCCTGTAGCCTGCTAGGCGGCCCAGTTAGGTGGATCCAGAAGGGAGGCCCATGCCGGATAAAGGATGGATACGGTGGAGTCACCAGCATACCCTGAGCCTTGGAGTGCAAGATACACAAGACTAGTGATAGACAGTGTAGGACTCTGTAACCTGTCCGGCTAGGACTTTTCCCTGTAACCCTAGGATCTGGCGACTATATAAGTCGGGCCTATGGGAGCCTTTAGGGCACAACTTAGTATCGATTCGTACAACCTCGCACAGCGAACCTATCTCTGTAACTCGGCGTATTGCCCTTATAGTGATTTATAGCAGGAGTAGGATTCCGCCACCGTCGTGGGATCTGAACCTGGGTAAGCTGTGTTACCTCGTACCCGTCAACCGTCCACCTTACCCCACGTCTATAAACACGCACTGTGAGGACCCCTCCATGGCGTACTCGTCGGCAATACCACGACAGTTGGCGCCCACTGTGGGGCAAGAGGCGCTTCAGGCTCTTCAGCGGGCGAGGACCAAGATCTTCGCGGGAATCGGCGAAACCGCAGCCATTGGCCGTGTTCTCTTCTTCGGCAACGTTCTGATCGTCCCCCCTGACGAGTTCTGGATCCCGGCGAAGATGAACCCTACGTGGTGTTCGATCGTTCCTATCGGAGACATCCACCTCTTCATCGGCGAAACCGACTCGGGCACTAGTTCCCTAGAAGTCGGAGGAGCATCAAGACCCGCACGGACCGCCTACGGGCAGGATACGTTCGCGGAAGGATCGATGTCGGATCTCTCCTCGGAGTTTGCCGGCAAAGATCGGAAAAATTCAAGACCCACCCAAACCGCCCCTGTGCAGGATATAAAGGTGGAAGATCACTGCAAATCCGCCGGCTTTGTCCGCGCGTCTGGACAGCAGAGATCCAAGTTCGTCGGCATGGTTACCATCTTTGATCTGGCGCGCTGCGTCCAGAGAGAGGGCGAAAACCCCCGCGATTACCTGGCCAGGTGGCTCCGTATACGAGCCGATCTGGCCCACTACCCCAATGATGATGGTATCTATCACTTTGTGGAAGGACTGGACCATGGCACGCTTCTCCGACACTCTCTAAGACGGCAACAGGCGTCAGGACGCCTTACCTTCGAAAGCATGGTGAACACTGTCAACAACTACGCGGAGGCCGAAGCGGCAGCTCAGACAGCGCTTGCGCTCATTGACGGAGCCCCTCCGATTCAGCCACCACCACCACCGCCTCTGGCCGCCATCGTCGTAGCACCACCACCACCTCTAGTCATCGTCGAGGCAGTTGCACCTGCACCGCCCATCATCGAGGAAGTCCTGGCACCCTCTGACTCTGTCATTGACACGCTTTATGATGATTCAGTGCAGATTCAGAGGAAATAGACTTCAGTCCAGAAGAGCTAGACTCTGCTATGCAGGAGATGGAGGAGGAGTACTCGCGCGACGAGCAAGCTAATAACACCGTCATGTCTCGAGGGGTGTTCGTCACCATTGGGACAGCGATGGATGAAGATCAACCCGGGCAAGCTCTGCCTACGGCACTGGAAAAGGGGAAGGGGCCACTAATTGCTGCCGACGATGATCACGCAAAGGTCATGCCTCCTCCGCCTAACCCAGTGCAGCAGCCGCAGGAACTCGGCACCGGTCCGAGCAAAAACAACACCGCAAACTTGCCGCCTCCAGCATCCACGTCGGCAGCAGCCCATGTTACTCCAGCTGATAGAGTGATGTACAGCAATCTCCTCGTCGAGCCACTAACCGTTGATCATATCCGGAACGTGACGCAGCTTGACGAGAAGCGCCAGCAGCTCCTGGAGGAGGCGCAAGCCATCGCGAAGCAAGGCGCTAAGCTAGATCGAGATCTGGTCAACACGCAAAAGTCCATAGAGAAAGCTAGAGCAATGGAGGCCGGGTACAAGACTCTTCTGCAGCAACAGAAGGCTAAGAAGGCTCTGGCTCGCGTCATCAACGATCCTGGTGTACGGCGCAACCTAGGATGGGCTCCCTCGAAGCCGGAACAGGCCAAGCCATACATTGATAGTGAAGGCAAGCAGGTGATGCCCACACCACTCCTTAACCTCGTCGTCGCCAAGACCCTTCTAGAGCAGGATAGATCGCCTGAGGCAGTAGAACAGGTCTATGACCTAGTGGCCAAGGCGGTAAAGCAGCAGGAAAAGGCCACCTCTCAGAGGCTTGAGTCTGACCCAGCGCTCTGCTGATCTAGCAAGTACAAACCGCCAAGGGACAGATTTCCTCATGATGTCGGATCACAGACGGGTTCATCAGAACGAAGACGGAGGGATGCGCGCAACAGTAAGGATGCTATCCCCATATCCTCCGACCACGGAGAAAAAGCCCGACCTCGCCGCCCATCGCCACCGCCCCGATCCCCCCGACGTCAGGAAGATTACAAGGCTCACCATCATACAGATATGCCCCCTCCAAAGCAGTGTGGTATCGTCATCCGCGACAACGCGGCACAGACCCGTCATGATGAAGAGCGCCACCAAGGACACAAGCGCAGGTCACACCATGACCCTCCGCGTTCGACAAGCAACCGTGACAGGCGTGAGGCATCGCAGGAGGGTAACAGCAAGAAGGCTAACCCACCGCCACCCCCGCCTCCGTCACCGCCAAGCAGTCACCATGGCGGAAAAGGCCCGCGTCGTTCACGCAGCCCATCCCCTTTTGACAACAAGAAGAAAAACTCGGAGCCGTACGATGCACGTTCGCGGATCGATAAGATCCACGAGGCCCGGGAAGGACCATACCTGGGACCATGTTGCTTTGGACCTGCAATACGGTCCGCAACTTACCCCAAAGGTTTCCGGATAGACAAGACCATCAAGCCCTATGACGGCACCGCCAAACCTGCCACATGGTTGCAGGACTACGGAAACGCGGTGGAGATTGCCGGAGGCAGCCCCAACGTCGCCGTTAAGTACCTCCCGTTAATGTTGGCGGGTACGGCCCGTCAATGGATCGACGACTTGCCGGAGAAATCTATCTACAACTGGCTGGATATGCAAGAAGCATTCACCAAGAACTTTGAGAGTACATACAAGCGTCCCTGCACTATGGGCGATCTACAGCGGTGCATGCAAGAGAAAGACGAGACATCTCGCGCCTACCTCTCCTGCTGGCTGTAGATGAAGAGTTCCTGCGTAGGAGTGCATGCTCAGACCACTATGGCCGCCTTCATTGACGGGTTGGAAAGGGGCACGTTACTTCGACATAAGCTAAAGAGCTTGCAGGACGATCATCATCTTGACTTGAATCAGATGATTCAGTTAGCTAGTGAGTTCGCAGCTGCCGACAACGATGCTCGTGGCTCTTTGCCGGCAACGGCCGTTCCAACCCAAGCTCGGAGGAACAGCAGTACAAAGCGGAAAACCACTCCAGAAGAAAAGCAATGTACCGACATGGTCGCTATGACTTTTGCAGGACGAGGAGAAGGCGGACAACATGGCCGAGGAAGGGGAGCAGGCCACGGGCAGCAACGATGAAGTGAAACCAAATCGGCACCGCTCCGCGTTCCCCAAACGTACAAGGAGTACCGCGATATGCCGTGCCTCGTACACCTCGATGTCAACGGCAAGGCCACCCATACCAATCGACATTGCAAGTTCGTCAACGACCTCAAGGAAGACCCGGAGTCCGGCTACAAGCAAAGTCGGAAGAACAGACCGCGAGGCAAGGGCAAGGGGAAGAAGAAGGAGGAAGAGTCCAAGGATTCAAGTGACATGGACGAGGACGTTGACCCCAAGCACGCCACCAAGAGCGACGACAAGGGCAAGAACCCCTTCGCAAAGAAGGCCCCAGTCTACCACACTTTCCTTGGCACCCCCACCGTCCGACAACAGAAGACCTCTCTGAGGATCCTGATGGCCACTCTCCCCCCAGTTCCCCAATACATGCGCTGGTCGGAGGTTCCAATAACTTGGGACAGGACGGACCACCCAGACCTTGTGCCCACGGAGAACCAGTAGGACATGGTCATCAACCCATTGATTGATGTCGTGGAGTTCACCAAGTGCATGGTGGATAGTGGAAGCAGCATCAACATCATGTACCTGGATACACTACAAAAGATGAACTTGACAGAGGCAAACCTAAGGTGGACCAACACCGTGTTCCATGGCGTAGTTCCTGGTCGGGAGGCTCGGTCCCTTGGGTGCATTACACTTCAGGTAGCCTTTGGCGACGTTAATAATTACCGCCAAGAGCGCATGACCTTTGAGGTGGTCCCCTTCAAGAGCGTGTACCACGTCATATTCGGCCGCGACATATTCCATACGTTCATGGCCAAGCCATGCTTCGTCTACAACAAACTCAAGATACCCGGACCAAACGGTGACATCACCATATCCGGAAGCTTTACCAAGGCAAGGGACTGCGAGATCAATGAAGCAGCCTTTGCAGAAGCTGTCCTCTACAGCGAAGAATTCAAGGAGATCCAGAGCAAGGTCAATGACTCAGAGATGCCCGCGTCGAAGAAGCAGATCTCCGACTCCACTCCTACGTTCAAGGCCGCCATCGAGACCAAGCCGGTGGAACTTGTGGTAGGCGATGCCTCCAAGACCGTCGCCATTGGGACGAACCTGGATCCCAAATAGGAAAGCGCACTCGTCGAGTTCCTCCGTGAGAATAGGGACATCTTTGCCTGTCAACCTGCCGACATGAAAGGTGTACCTAGGGAACTTGCCGAGCACAGCTTAAACATTGATCCAAAATGAAAACCAGTGAAACAACCTCTACGACGCTTTGGAGATGAGAAGAGACGCGCCATTGGCAAAGAGATAGCTAGGTTACTTAAGGCTAGATTTATCCGAGAAGTCCTTCACACCCAATGGGTGGCCAATCCTGTACTTGTCTCCAAAAAGGGAACCAATGAATTAAGAATGTGCATTGATTACACCGGCTTGAACAAAGCATGTCCCAAAGATCCGTTTGCTTTGCGTCGCATTGACCAAGTCATTGACTCGACGGCTGGCTTGGAACTTTTGTGTTTTCTTGATGCATACTCAGGATACCACCAGATCAAGATGAGGAAGTCGGACCAATTGGCCACTTCGTTCACTACTCCATTCGGCACGTTTTGCTACGTCACGATGCCCTTCGGGTGAAAAACGCAGGTGCTACCTACAGCGGACAATGCAACGTTGCCTTCACGACCAAATTGGTCGGAATGTTCATGCCTACGTGGACGATATCGCGGTGATGTCTAAAAAGTCAAACAACTTAATCTCCGACTTAAAAGAAACCTTTGATAATCTCCGGAAATACAACATGATGCTCAACCCTAAGAAGTGCGTCTTCGGGGTTCCAGCCGGCAAATTGTTGGGCTTCATTGTTTCCCAGCGCGGAATCGAGGTCAACCCGGAGAAAATCAAGGCCATCTTAAACATAAATCGTCCGACATGCCTAAAGGACATTCAACGACTAACAGGCTGTGTTGCAGCAGTTAGTCGGTTCGTTAGCCGACTTGGAGAGAAGGCTTTGCCGCTGTACAAGTTGCTGAAGAAGGCGGACAAATTCACATGGACAGACGAAGTAGATGCAGCATTGAAGTAGCTCAAGGAGATTCTTTCCTCAGCGCCCATCCTTGCAGCACCCGAGCCCGGAGAGACCCTGTTAATTTACATGGCGGCAACCAACCGGGTTATTAGCATCGTCATCGTGGTAGAGTGGAAGGAACCAGGCTACGAGCACGGAGTTCAACGACCAGTTTACTATGTGAGCGGGGTCTTGACGGAGTCCAAGCAGCGTTACCCGCACTACCAAAAGATAGCTTATGGAGTATTCCTCGCTTCTCGGAAGCTGAGGCATTACTTTCAGGAGCACCCAATCACAGTAGTGAGCAAGACTCCACTGTCCGACATTATCAATAACAGCGACGCTACAGGAAGGGTCGCGAAGTGGGGCATTGAACTTGCCGCCTTCGAGATCACCTACAAGAGACGCGACGCTATCAAGTCACAAGCTTTGGCAGATTTTATTGCAGATTGGACGGAGATGCCAGATGCTACTCCGCTGCCCGAACCAGAGTACTGGGTGATGCACTTTGACGGATCAAAGTTGCTCAACGGCTCGGGGACTGGTGTACTGCTATAGTCACCAAAAGGAGATAAGTTGCACTACGTTCTGCAGATCCACTTCGAGGCTACAAACAACATGGCGGAGTATGAAGCACTCATTCATGGACTACGTGTAGCCAAGGATATTGGCATCAAGCGCATAGTTTGCTGTGGAGATTCCGACTTGGTTGCCCAGCAGGTGGCTGGCACCTGGATCGCGCGGAACCCTATGATGGTGTCATATCGCGGCGAAGTGGAAGAGATAGCCAAGAGCTTCTTGGGCTACGAAGTCAAGTATGTGCCTAGGGAGCAAAACGAGGAGGCTGATCTACTGTCTAAGCTTGGATCAGGGTGCAAGCAAATTCCGCCAGGAGTTTTCCTAGAGCATCCACGCACACCATCCGTGAAAGGCGCCGACATCGACAAACCGGATAGAGCTGATTCTTTCGTCAACATGGTGACAAAGATCCCTCTGGCTTGGACAAAACCGTTCATGGAGTATCTCGAGCACGGAACTTTGCTCGACGACGAGGTCGAAAGACGGCAAATAGTACGACGAGCAAAGGGTTATACCATAATCAATGGGCAACTCTATAAGAGGAGAAATACTGGTGTATACTTAAAGTGCGTTTCCCACCTAGAAGGTATGGAAATCCTGTGCGAGATCCATCTCGGAGATTGCGGGCATCACGCCGCTCCCCGATCATTGGTCGCTAAAGCCTTCCGACAAGGATTCTACTGGCTGACCGTGAAGGCGGACGCCGACAAGCTGGTTGAGAAATGCACGGGATGCCAGTATTATGCCCGACAACCACATGTTCCTGCTGAAGAATTACGAACAATACCAATAACTTGGCTGTTTGCAGTCTGGGGGCTAGACATGGTGGGACCGTTACAGACGGCACCGTGTGGATTTACGCATCTGCTGGTAGTATTTGACAAATTCACCAAATGGATAGAAGCTAAACCCATTAGAAAGCTTGATGGGGCAACTGCCCTCAGGTTTGTCCGGGATCTAGTGGTGAGATTTGGTCTCCCACATAGCATCATCACCGACAACGGAAGCAACTTGTCACTCGGAGAAGTGGAGGCCTATTGCTGGGACAAAGGCATCCGACTTGACTTTGCATCTGTGGCACACCCACAATCCAATGGTCAAGTTGAGCGAGCCAATGGATTAATTCTGTAGGGAATCAAGCCACGTCTTGAGGCACCGCTACATAGAGCACCTGGAGCCTGGGCGGAAGAATTGCCATATGTGCTGTGGAGTTTACGAACCACACCCAACAGATCCACCGGCTACACCCCTTACTTCATGGTATATGAAGCAGAAGCCATCCTACCTTCCGACATCCTCCACGACGCACCGAGAGTTGCCGCCTACGACGAAGATGACCCTGAAGAATCCAGAAGCCTAGATGTGGACCTTCTCGAGGAGGAGCGCGTTTTGGCATGCCAAAGATCCGCCATCTACCAGCAGAAGCTATGCAGCTACCATAGTCGCCGCGTTCGGCATCGCTCGTTTAAAGAGGGGGATGTAGTACTCCGACTTAAGCAGAAGAAGTCACACAAATTATCCCCGCCATGGGAAGGACCGTTCATCATAAGCAAGGCGCTGCTCAATGGGTCTTACTACCTTGTCGACAATCGTGAACTCAAGGATAGACCCAATGAGGATCATAAGCGTAAGCGACATGACCCGGATGATGACTACCCAGAGCTTGATCGGCCATGGAACATAGCATAGCTACGTCCTTTCTACACTTAGCATTTTTTATCTAATTGTGTACCTCTTATATGATCAATGAAATAAAGCTCTTTGGTTCACTCATATTGCTGAGTCTTTTACCTCCTTTAGTGTTCATTTTTGGATCATATAAAAAACCTTTATGCACAAGTCTTGCTATTGCACTTGTGAAAATTCTGCCTACGGGCATTAGCTTAAGTTTTCTGGTCTACACATTCTTTGTCGTTTTTATGTGGATTCTGGAGTACTGACTTTCGGCACTTATTATCGGCGATTTTGTGCTCAGGTTATTGACGGTGCCATTGGGCATCATCACCTAAGCGCATGGTTCCGACAACGAGTCTTCCGACTCACGAAAAGTCAAGCATAAGAACCAGAGTAATGGATAAGCCAGCACTTGCTTAAAAAATATATACATGCTGAGACTTAATTCTTAAGTAGCAAGATACGACAACCATTGTTTTCCGCCTTAAGATTACATCAAAAAGTTTTTCCCGTGCACACACCAAAGGTGAAACAGAAATTACAAAGTGTTCTTCATTCTTTGGGCGTAGGAGACTTGGAGGCCGCATCATCACCAGCCGAAGAATCACCCTCAACATCGGCGCTGTGATGAGACTCAGAGGAGTCCTGGTTGACGTTATAGATGAAGTTCCTGGGCACGAAGACGTCAACGTCCACCAACTCGGCAACCCTGGTGTCATAACCCGCGAGTGATGACAGGATGGCTTCGTGATCAATCTCCTTGCCGTCATCATCCACGTCGGGGATACCAGAGGTCACCGTGTCGATGTCGGCATCTTCATAGTGTGCCTTCACCATAGACAGCGCCATCCTTGCGCCAGCCCGTGCGCATGAAGCTTTCCAGCTCGCGACACGCTCGGGGGCTCGGCACAGAATCTCCGAGTACTTCGTCACGGAGTCCGAGGCCTTGATATAAATCTGGAGGGGCTTGGCAATCTCCTTGGCTTAGGCGATGGCGGTATTGATGAATTTGCCGGCAAGAACCATGCATTACTTGTCCGAAGGAGGCGAGCGGGTTAAACCCATGGGCGCTGAAAATTCCGACAAGGATCGCATGAGTTCAATAAACTCTAAGTATCCAGACTACAGAACTACAAGGCGGAGAACACTTACTAAAGATGCTGGCCTTAGCCTGCCAGACGGTGTCTGCCAAGGATTCCTTCTCTTGTTGGAGGAGCTTAAATGCCTCGCTATGGCGAAGGTTTTGCTCATCAGCAGCTTGCTTCTAATCCTTTAGGATCGCAAGCTCCTCCTTCAAGCGATTGATCTCCACGGAGGCGGAATCCTGCAGGGCTTTCATGGAATCCTCGTGCATCTTCAGCATTTCTTCCCTCTCCTTTTTAAGGATCTTGTTCTTGCTGACCAGCTGCTGGATGTGCTTGGACTGCTCGACAATATCCTTGGCCTTGGCAACATGCTCTTCAAGTCGTAGAAAACAAAGTACACTGTGAGTACTCGAAGAAGGAAGGCACAAAAGTAAGACGGAAATGCGCAAAAAGAAAACAGACTCTTGTTTTTGATGATCTGTTCCTTCAAGATGGCAGTTTTACCCTTTTCGGCTTCAAGATCTGCACGCATCTTCTGGTACTTCTCGTTGGCCATGCCCCGCCGAGCATTCTCATTCTGTGGAAACAAATACAAAGTTAAAATCGTTGTTTGGTCTGCTTGGAGCACCTAGTCGGAAACTTTCCATCTAGGCGCTCGGGGGCTACAGTATAAAGTTTTAAGCTCGGAAAATGCTTAGCTTTTCTTTAAGCATCTAGTCGGAACTAATTCAGTTACAACTAGAGGCTTGGGGGGCTATAGCATTGAAAATTATGAACACTGTGTATGCTACTCTTAAAGCATCTAGTCGGAGTAATTCATTCCATCTAAATGCTTGGGGGGCTACATTGAGAGTTTTTTCCTAACTTAGTCACTCTTAGAGCATATAGATGCAAAACCTATAGTTTTCCGTCTACATCCTCGGGGGCTACAGTGGGATACTCATACGAAATGCAAAAGGTAAAGTAAAACTTACAAGTGCAATAATCTTGAGGTTTGTAGCACTCTCGGCCAGCAGCTTGCCAAAGGAAATGCTATTTCCCTGCAAGATATCTGCTTGTCAGAGTAGCTCCTCAAGACCGCACGTCGGAGATGACGGCACTCCTCCAGGAACCATAGTTGTGTTACTCGTCAGGAGCGCCGGGTAAACTATCTTCGGGAACTCGAAGGGTTTCTGGGGATTAGAGGCGCCGCCTTCGGCAGAGGTACCAGCTCCCACCACCGCCTTGCCGCTACCGATGGCATCCTTAGCCAGAGCTTCAGCCATTTGAAGAGCAGCGCTCTCCTGCGTCGCCTGCTCGCCGACAACAGCAAGTTCGGTAGAGGCGGCAGAATCCACTTTCATGGCGGAAGGGCCTGGTGCCTCCTGGACTTGAGAGCTTGTCGGAGCAGACGAGGGCTTGACGGCGGGAGTAGCAGGGGCGATGGCGGGGGAGGAGTCGCGATGCAGCATATCTTTGATGTTTCTAGAAGCCCCAAGAGTCTTGGAGGACTTCTTGAGGCTGGTTGTGGCATTCTTCCTGAAACGTGCAAAATGCATAAGTACAGGAATAAGACAGATAAATAAAACAATGTCGGAGAATGAAAGGCTTACACTAGGGGGGGCGCTTTGGCAAACATCCCGGTGGCTTTCTTCTTTTCCGCTTCCAGGGCAGCAGTACTCTTTTTGGAGGCTCCACCCTCCGTCTTCTTCTTCTTGCCTCCGTCGGCAGTGTCAGAGGTGGAGCTCTTCCGCTTTCGCGCCAACGGGGCATCATCGTCGGACACGACCATGACTTCCTTCATCTTTGGATCGTAGATTTGGGCAGCCAGGTTGTCCTCATCTAGATTGCTAAGCTGTTAAGTAAGAAATCACCGTGTTAGATAAGATGGCACTGGCAAGACGGAGAAACTGGAGCAATGTCATACATGGGAAATAAATACCTACCTTTGGGCACTTGCCGTCTACGTACATATCACAGGTGATGGTGAAGTCGCGCTTCTTATCCTTTACCTTGACGATGTGCTTCAGACGGAGCTTGACGGAGTCGCTCGAGAAGTTATCCATGGAGATCCGGAGGGTATCCTTTCGATCACCCGTGTACTCGTGCATGAACTTCGCGTGGTGCTGCAGAGATTGGATTCGCCTGATGAACCAGCACATGGCTAGGTCCAAGCCGGTCAAACCCGTCTCTACGAACCACTCGATCTGCCTTATTGCGCGAGAAGCGTTGAGGTCGGAGGGAAGGGAGGCATGGGATCTCCATGTGGAAACTTCAGAGGCGTCTCCATCCACGAAGTCCGGGTACGTCACTTCTCGGCTCGCCAAAGGAATGTCGGGGCCGTAGAAGTACGTCCACTGCCAGTTTTTGCACGACTCGTGGCTGACGATGTCGGGGAACTGCCGGCCAGGTCGGATCTTGAAGCTTATGGTGCCGCAGTTCCTAAGTTCCTCCCTACTATGTCCGGCTTCATGTTTGACAGTGAAGAAGTACACGAACAAGTCTAACCTAGGCTTAATCCCTAGGTAACCCTCACAAAGTGCCGCGAAGTTGCTAAGCACTAAGATACTATTGGGGGAGAGGTTATGGGGTTGGACTTTGAAGTGGTTCAAGACGGACAGAAAGAAGTGGGAGATGGGCAGAGAAACGCCGCGTACCAGCTGAGCCTTGAGGTACACCTTTTCTCCGGCTTGGGGAGAAGGTGTCACCTCGCCGGCCGGCGCCGCCCTCCAGGCGAGCCCCTCCGTCGTGGGGAGGTAGCCTTCGGCGACCATCTCTTGGATGTCGCGGTCGGTGATATCCGAGCCGCGCCAGTCGCCCTTGTGCGAGTTTGGATCTTCTTCCAGAGGCTCTAGCACCGCCAGATTGTGGTCACCGCCGGTGGTTTCAATCACCGCCGACGCGGGGATGACCAGGCCCTTTGGGGGCACGACGACGGAGCTCGCTGGCTTCATCGTAGCTTCGCTCGACGCTGCCATCGACAGGGAGGAGCTGCTGCTGGCCATGGAGGACTGGGAGGATGCGACTGGTGCAGAGAGAGGCTAGGGTTTCTTCGAGGTTTTCCGCGGAGAGCTCGAGGAGGCGTGCGGCTGGAGGAAGAAGATGATGACGCGAGAGAATGGTGTGAAAAAGTGGCAAGTGTCCCACGGTTACTATTTATCTTACTCTGCGTCAAGATTCGTGCAGCTAATCGGACGGTTGCCGCGTAGACGATGTGTTCGTGAACGTGCGCGGTAATTTTGCCACGTCTCCAACCGCCGCCGCCAACGGTTCGTATCGCTCGCGCGGGAAAATCGGATATAATTGCATTCTCTGCATGTGTGAGTTACGAGGCGTCGCTGACCTACAGCCTACGTCGTCATAACTGACATGGTAGATGAGCTGTCCCATCGAATATTCTGGCATGGACGGATTTAATCCGACTACAGAAGAGTACGATGGAAGATTCAGCATTTCTCCGACTTACTCATAGAAGACGGAGAAACCTTTGCAGGATTCTTTAGGAGGACTACAAGATATTGCTTGACTATTTGCCGACATCCATCTAGACGGAGCATTCCACGGGAAGAGGCAAGACGGCGCAAGATCTCGAAGTTCTCCGGGGGCTACTGTTGGGGATATGCTATATGGGTATCCTCATAGCATGTCTCTTATCCGACTAACCCGGGTGGCCCATAGTCGGTAGCATGGCCTGTGGCCTGCTGGGTGGCCCAGTTAGGTGGATCCAGAAGGGAGGCCCATGCCGGATAAAGGAAGGCTACGGTGGAGTCACCAGCGTACCCGGAGCCTTGGAGTGCAAGATACACAAGACTAGTGATAGACAGTGTAGGACTCTGTAACCTGTCCGGCTAGGACTTTTCCCTGTAACCCTAGGACCTGGCGACTATATAAGTCGGGCCTATGGGAGCCTTTAGGGCACAACTTAGTATCGATTCGTACAACCTCGCACAGCGAACCTATCTCTGTAACTCGGCGTATTGCCCTTATAGTGATTTATAGCACGAGTAGGATTCCGCCACCGTCGTGGGATCTGAACCTGGGTAAGCTGTGTTACCTCGTACCTGGCAACCGTCAGCCTTACCCCACGTCTCTAAACACGCACTGTGAGGACCCCTCCATGGCGTACTCATCGGCAATACCACGACAGTCCACCACTTCAAACTCGATTCGCTCGCACCGAAAGTTGTCGGGTTGGCCGAAGATGACGTCGAGCCATATCTTTCCCAGGGGAAATATGCCCTTCCCTGGGAAGATGCCGTGGAACGTTGTGTCGGATTGTTCCAGGCTTCACAGAGGGATCCGCATTGCTGCTAAGGTGCTAGCGAACATCAGGTTGATGCTGCTGCCACCGTCCATGAAGACGTAGCTCATATTGAACCCTCCGATCTGCGCCTCAAGCACCAGGCAGCATGACCCGGACAAGGGATCTGGCAGGGGTGATCCGAATGGCTAAACGTGATGCAGGACTTCGAACCACTGAGGTACTCAGGGATAGCTGGTGGAGCAGTCACAACCAAGATGACTTGGCGGGTGATTTTCTTTTGCACCCTGTTTGTTGGGTGCCCCTTTTGGATCATCAGTGATCCCTTCGGCACGGGGTGCACGTTTCCGCCGTTGTTCTTCGTGGGTGCGATTGGGTGATTCGAAGGTCCCGCGGGTGGTGGTGGACGAGCTCCGTGGGCGATCTCACCTGGCGCGGGTGCGTGCCCATACCCAGGGTTCGGGGCTTGCTGCCTCATCTGGGACATGCTCTCGCTGAGTTTCTGGAACTCGCGGCAATCCTTGAGCATGTGGCTTGCCTTTTTTGCGATCCTGCTTATCGATGTAGAAGTGGATGGTACATGGGCCCGAAAATTTATCGTATGTCGAGGGCTCGTCATCGCAGTTGCGGCGTTGCCATGATTATGCTGGGCGTCCTCCATCGCGGAAGTTGTTGCCGCGGTATTCGTCGCTGTTGCAGTTGCCCTCGTTGCAGCGGTCGGCATAGCCAGCCGCGACCATGTTGGGTCCATCATGATCGTCATAGACGCGCGATCTTCGTTTTCTATGGCGCTTGCGTCGGCGACCGTAGTCATCTTCCTCCTTTGAGTGTGCTCGATGGACGGAGTCCTCACCATCTGCCCACCTGTTGGCGATGTCCATGAGGTGGTCGAGTGTCTTGGGCTTTGTGACACCCCCAGGATCAGGGTTAAACAAATCCCAGATCTCCGTCTAAAATAAGCTTAACCTTGAGCTCGAGAATATCCAGTGAAGAATCGGTAACACGGCAGTGACCCTACGACACAAAAATTTATTACAACAAGATCATAACTGAGCATAGAACCAAATTATTACAAGCAGAGGTCACTAACCACAAACATCAAACAACGGAAGGCAAATTATTCTATTAAGCATAGCAAACTTAACAAATGGCCTAAGAGGCCTGAAGCATAACGATGACGTCCCAGCCCATAGATTCCAGGCTATCGGCCGGGAACCCCAGGCTACTCGTCGATGTCGATGTAGTACCAAACTGATCTTCAGGGAACACTTACTCTGTCAAAAGTATCAACAAAGCAATGGTGAGTACAGGGTGTACTCCGCAAGACTTATGGTTGGTGGAGTTGTTTTGCATAAAGCCATCTTTCTTTATAAAATGAGAGAGGGAGAAGAATCTCGTCTAATCAAAGTATTTTAAAAGGGGATAAGAGAGCGACATCTCTGAAATATTGATCATCATCTTTTGATATCCACCAATCATCATCATCTACCAACTAGGATCACCCCCTCGTACCCATGAGGAAGCATCCTTAAGCACATGTTGATCTGTCAAGTTTTACGATTAGGTTCATGTTCTCTATGATCATGAGTCCGGTCGCCAAGTCGTTCATAACCGTCAACATGGATTTTCGAAAAGATTATTACCCTGCAGGGGTGTACAACTTTACCCACACGTACTAACCTTCTCTTAATGCCACATGATTATCCCTCTTCCTTGGAAGGCCGACAGAGGGTGGTTAGACACGACCTTTATCTTGCTTTCTCCGAGACCATGAGTCACGCAATAAGTATGGTTCCGCCATAACGGGTCAAATCCCGAAGTCGGTACTTAAATATGTGAAGCAAGGTTGGTTTACCAGGGGCGCTATCTACCCCAAGCAACCTCGGCCACGCTTACCTACCTGTTATGAATGCACCAACTTCACCCGGCAAATCTTTCAAAAGATTTTCTATGTATATGTCGAATGGAAACCCCGAACTATGTGACTCATGGAATCTACTAGGCAAGTTAGTCAGTCATGAGGTTGTCCAGGCCCCGTGTGGTTGCACGCTTGTCTTGGTTCCAAAGGCAAGAACTCAGGTCCTAGTGGTGGCGAGCATGGGACTAGAAAAACCACATCCCACCGTGGCCTCCCATACAAGCCTTAGCATGTTTAATATCATATCACCTCTGATCTTATCTCATCACGTTCTCCTGTCATACTAGATTCTCTACATCTGATACATCATCTGGATGGACCAGACTTAATAGCTATGCATGGCTAAGCAGACACGAATAAGAGCTCTAGCAGTGCACACAAGCCAAACCTAGTTATGCTAGGAGCAGTGGATCAGGTAATATAAGCTCAAAAGGGAGTAATGCCATAGATAGGATACTCTATCTATCGATAAAAGACCACAGTAGAATCGTATGCAACATGGCAAGAGTAGAAATGCTTTCGAAATCATAGGATTATATCATGGTGGGGCTATGCTTGCCTTTGCCTGTTGATAGCAGATAAGTAGATCTTCGGAAGCCTTGTACTTGACTTGATTACAATTGGTCAAGTATTGTTCGTCGATCTTCGATCTTCGATCTTCGATGGTGTTGATCTCAGGCTTTGATCTCGATCTCGATATCGTATTCTACCGAAGAGAAGCAAACACCAGAAAGAAAGGGAAACAATCAACACATGGCATCGATGCAATGCTCAAACAATAATGATGATATGACAAGTTAAATTGTATCGAAAAGTAACCCTAATACATGCTCGATCATTTAATCGGGGTTCCGAGGGGTGAAAACCCTAACTCGGGAAAATTCCGGAATCACCTGTGAGGGGTTACTAGGTTATTCTAATTAAACTTGTCATTTAAGTTGTTGATCAATGCATGACTATAGCTTAGATAGTTAGGTCTCATTTTTCTGAACATTTTGATATATTATACATATTTTTCTGACTTATAAATTAAAAGTTATTGGATTTACAATATTCAATCATTTTCTGGAATTTATTTAATCAATTTTAAAACGTTTATGACCTCAGGCTGACGTCACCAGAGGGGTGGGGCTTTCTCACCGGGGCAGAGGCTACCCAGAGAGGCTGGCGGGTGGGCCAAAGCCACCTTAGTGGCCACGCAGGCGGTCAACGGTCCAAGGCCACATCAGGCTGACGCGGCGATGATGTCACCACAGCGGCCACCGCCAGATGGTGGTCGCCGGCGACGGCACAGATCACGCCAGCACGTGGGACAGGTCTCGTTCGAATGGGTGCACAGAGGCGAACCTTAAATGGGCGGAGCCGCCCTCTAATGGTCACCGGAGTAGGCGGTGCGACGACGATCGACGATGGCGTGTGGTAGTGCATGTCGCGGGAGTAAACCAGTGCGAGAGGGGAGAAATAGAGGGGTCCAGGAGGTATAGAGGCTCACCGCAAGCGCGAGTAGAGGGCCAGTGAGGCGACGCGCGGCCGGAATCAGCGTCGGAGATGATGGCCGGAGTCGGGAACGATGTCGCGATTACGACGATTGGTCGCTTCCCAGCTTGCAAGATTAGGCGAGGAGGAAGAAGGCGACTCGGCGGAGCTCGTGGGCGTGTCAGCGAAGCTCGGGGCAGCATGGGTCGGCGGGGTGCCGGTGACACCTAGGGCTAGGGTTTGGCCTCGCACAGGAGAGAACAAACGGGAGCAAGGGGGAGAGGGGAAAGTGGATAGGGAGGGAGGAACACGTAGTGGGGTGGCCTCCTTATCCTTTTGCAGACGCAGAACGGCGGCGGCGCGAATCACTACGCATGCGGACGGCGGGAGCGTCGACAGCGAGCTGCTCGCCGTCGTCAACGAAGATGACGAGCGGGACGAACCGAAGCGGTATGGGCTGCGCATGGGCCGCAGCTGGGCTTCTGCTGGGCCGCAGCTGCTGCGCGTGAGCGGCGAATAGAGGGAAGAGAAGGGAGAGAGCAAGCTGGGCTGGGCCTGGCTGGCTGCTGGCTCTAGTTTTTTTCTCAAAAACTGTTTTTCCAATTTCTGTTTTGTAATTCCATTTTGAATCTGTTTTGAGTAATTCATAATACCAGAGGGTTTGTAAAATATCTAAAATAATGTGGGGATCTTACTATTCCATTTGGGCTCCATTCGTTTTGTAATTTTCAAAATACAATAACCCATTTGAATGCTTTTCAAATAGAGGAAAGGATTAGGGTTTAGGGTTTTGTATATTTCTTCAATGCACAATTTCAAATATGATGCTCATGCAATGCCCAATCAAAACCCTAATATATAATTATCTATAATTGGGGTGTTACAGGCTTGACGCGCCCAAGTTCTTCCTTGAAGTACTGGCGTTTGACGCCATCCTTGAAGGCGTCGATCACTCTTTCCTCAGAGATGTGTGTTGCGGAGTTCTTGGTGTTGGACCAGCGTAGTATGTACGAGCGAATGGATTCGCCCGTTCTTTGGGTGCAGGCCCGCAGCTCCTCGATCGAGGCTGGCCTCTTGCTAGTGCCCTTGAAGTTTCGGATGAAACTGTACACCAGTTCCTCCCAGCTTCGGATGGATCCCGAGGATAGGCTGCTGAGCCAGATCCGGGCGGCGCCTATCAGCTGCAGCTGAAGGCATTGTAGGGTAGTGTTTTTTTTCCGTCGTGCAGCTTGACGGACGACAGGTGGTCGCTGAGCCACGCCTTAGGGTCATGCGTGCCTTCGAACTTCGGAGTATCCGAAGGAAGCTTGAAGTTCCACGGCATCCGCGTCCTCCGAACGGATCTGCTGAAGCATCGGGCTCCGCAGAGTTCTCCTTCATCGTCGTCCTCTTCGGATTCGGATGAGCATACGCGCTTGGCGCGTGCCTTGTCGATCTTCCGTTGAGTGAGCTCGCTTCGAGCATCATAGTCGCGGCTGCGACGCCGTGAGCTCTTGTGCCGTCGAGGTAGGTCATGTTCTTCCTCGTCGGATGAGGGTGTAGGACTGCAGTTAAAACTGACCACAACCTTCTTCTTCGGCTCCTTAGGAAATTCTCCGTGGAGCGCAGCTCCAACGAGTCCAAGTCCGGCTAATGCTGAATTGTGCATGGCCCTCTTCGGGTCCCCCACCGGAGGTGGATGGGACGCGAGGTATGTGGTGGTTGCCATGATCGCAGCTTGTGGCGTCTTTGGGATGACATTAACGTTGGCATCCATCTCCATGAAGGATGTGTTGAGGGTTCGGGTTGCCTCACGACGCGCGGCGGGGTCCATGTTGTCACATCCCAAAATTATCCTAATTTTGGAATGTGAAATAAATAAATAAGTTTGATTGATTGTTTGACTATGTTGAAAATTCTCAATGAGAAGAAACTTTTTGAATAGAAAATCCTCTCAACCTTGAATTCAAAATCTTATATTCTTTTGTTATGACCTTAGTAGCCATATATGCAAAAGGGCATGGATTGATTATGGATTGTAGAATTGGTGTGCAAGATTTCAAAATGAAAATCATGAAGTATTCATAAGCATTTCATTACATCCATGCAAAGTTCTCACAAACTAAATCCAAATCCTGGTATCTAAATCCTATAGTTGATTCGCCCAAATGTTCCTAAGGGTAATTAAATTGACTTATTAAAACCCACCGTTGCTAAGGCATAAATTATTGATAATTATAGCCTAAAGAGATCCAATTAATACTACAAAATTTTAGAAACAAAATTGAGCTCATTTGGAGCTAGTATGAAAAAGTTATAAAATAAATACAGACACATAAATATATAAATAAAATGGAATATACAAGGATTTATAAATCCACTACTTCCAAACTAGTAAAAAGATTAAAAATTTGATCCTATAATGATCTATTCGATTTTAGAAAAATTTAGAAACAAGAATCATGTTATTTGGAGTTCGTATGCAAAAGATACGAAGGAAACAAGTAAATAGAAAAAGAAAAAGGAAAAGAAAAAAAAAACTAAGCGGGCAGCCAGCCCACCCGGACCGACCAGCCAGACGCACATACCTGAAGGCCGATCGTATGTCCCAGGTGCTTTAAAGTCGTGCGAAAACACGTTTTTAGACCTATTTCTATTCAAACACTCGTAACTTTTTATCTACAACTTCGAATCGACTTCCGTTTGTTTCTACTTGTTCCCTACTCCAATACCTATCTCTACACCGTCTCAAACCTCCATATAATCTCGTGGAGCCACAGCTGTACGAGTTTCCCTTCTCGAAATCCCGAATCTACACATGCCCGAATCTTATTTCGCTTTTTAACCCATCTAGACTTTGTCGTTTGCTTTCGGTCAAAAAACGAAAGTTGTAGGAATCTTCGAAATCTTTCAATCCCGACAAACCTCACCTCTTTTCATCCACCACAGCCGGAGAATTTCGTCTCGCAATATTTCAGATCTTACGGCGTAAATCCAAGATGTACTCGCGCTCGTTTCTTCAAATCCAAATTCCTTTGGTGAGAAGGTAGGAATAATGATTCCCCACAACTTTCGTGTTCTAAGTTTTTTAATTTGACCTACGGATTTGTCTCTCTAACACGGATCTGTTTCTTATCTATTCTGAGCCAAAATCGGGTCAATCTCTTCTTCTAGCCACCGGATCCTATCCAGACGGTCGAGATCCAATCAAACCGGTGCGTGTCATGTCGTCATCCCGGTCAGCTTCCTCATCAACGCCATGTCAACGTCAGGTCAACATCTAGTCCCAGTCAGCATGGAGAGTCAACCTGTCCAGTCAGCGGAATATTCCCTGGAATATTCCGTTCGAATTTAAAATTGCATATTATAGATCTAACTTGTAAAATTCATTAGAAATTCATACCACATCCAAGAATTGCGTATAATATATCAAATTTAAGATAATTTCACGTAGAATCATCTTATCAGAATAGATCCAACTTTTACTATATGTGGTTACTGCAGTAATTTAATTAGTTTTAATGGTATTTTAGGTTAATAAATTCATAAGAAAATATTTGTAACTCCGAAAAATATGAACAATATATCAAATTGAAGCTACTGTAATGTACATTAATAATATCTGGTTGGATCTAGCCTTTGCCTAGTATTTAACCCGTAGCAATTTATTTAGTTTTAATGGCTTTATAAATCATTAAATTCATAGTAAATTAATTGCTTGTCACAAAAATATAAATGATATACCGATGGAAAGCTGGTTCCATGTAGATCATCAATATGCAATTAGTTCAGCCTTTGACTGTAAGGTTTTGCCGTGAAGATTTAAATGGTTTAATGGCTTATTTAGAGTAATAAATTCATAAGAAAATAAATACTATTCAGAAAATTACAAATAATATGTCCCTAAAATCACAATTCCGTGGAGATTACAGATACAATTTTAGTTTGATTTTTACACAACATAAACTATATGAATCATTTAAAACCATTAAACACTATTTAAATCATACAAAAAGATCTATAACTCCGATTAGGGTGAATCTAAGTGCTAAGGTTTTGTATTGACAATATCTATACAGAGAAATTGCATGACAAATTATTTGGTACTGTTAAAACAGAAATTCATACAGAAATATTTAAACCCATTGAAATAGTGTTTTAATCATAAGAAAATATCTACAACTCCTTTTTAGGTGATTCAAATTGCCACTGTCTCTAAATTGCATTACCTCTATCCAGTAGCATCTAGTTCACAATTTAATATGACATAAACATATTTAGTTCAATTAAAGTGGTATACACCATATTAAATCGATACAACTTTAGTAATAAAAGCTTTAGTGCATTAAATGACTTTCCACATGCATCATGTAATCTAACTATGTTCAGAACTAAAGTAACAACCATTATGACTTATTAAATTGTCATGCATGCATTTATTGTATTTGTTTGATCTCTATGTGCTATTGTTTATGTTGTATGCAATTGTTTGATAGATAGATTGCGAGGAGTGCAACGTGTGTGATTGCAACTACTATGATTGCAAGTATTGTGGTTATGACGAGAGCAACCATTATATCTATGAGAATTGTGAGGATTATCTAATCGACTACATCTACAACAAAGGCAAGTGGTGCTATCTTGGTCATAAATGTCACTATTGTTTTCCTATGCATTATAGATGTTTTTGTAGAATTGCATATGTAGGAATTGATGTGTATATGCTATGCTATGTCCCATATTATTCCCTAGCATTCCTTGTTTATGAGCCACCATTGGTAGATGTGCTTAGCCATGCTATGATGAACGAGGGCTGGGTTACATCACTGAAGTTGTTTCTAAATGTGTTGGTTTGCGAAGACTAAAACAACTTAATCAATGAATCTCCTGGGTGTGCTGGGATTGATAATTTTTGGTGGTATCATTGCGGAAAGGCACCCAGGACACTGAGAAATGATTGGTTTCTTTTTTTGGAAGCTTTCGTGTGCAACCATGTGCCAATAATGAAATGGGCGGTTGGCTGAACTCAGTAGGTTGTGGTAACTCGAACCCGCGTATCCAGAGATGTAGATAGTGTAGGTTGGACCGGTGTGCGTCAGGATTGGGGAGCTACTTCCCGAACGGTTCCTTCTTGGACTTCTCCCTATCATCACCCAATATGAGAGTGGTGGTACGAGCTGGGCTGGCCAAGTCACATGGGTAAAGTGTACTAACCCCTGTAGGGTGTATAAACTAATCGATTAGCCGTGTCCCCAGTTATGGACAATTTGAGCGACCTGATACTGATGCTATGATATTTCTCACTCATCCTTATTTCTTAATTACTTAAAACTTGTTGGGTGAACATAATTGGGTAGGAGCACCTGGGAGTGAACCAGAGTGTCCTATTTATCGTATTGGAAAACTACTTTGTTACAAATGTTAGGATAAAACTGTTGCTTTATGCAAATGAGCCTGAACTCCACTTGGCCAAATAAGCATGTAGTTGATAGACCTGTTGTTAACCACTTTAGCCTACTTGCCATACATTCAATGTATTGACCATTCGTGGCTGCAACGTTTCATGTTGCAGGTTATATCGTATCTGAGTGATCGTTCATAGGTCGCGAGACTCCACTCAACAATTGTTCGCCTCTAGCACATTTGAAGGATGGAGATCTACCTTGTATTCGTTTTCCGCTGTGTACTTGAATAAATAATGTAAATTCTGGATCATATTCGTTGTATTTATGATGCACAGTTATATTTGGTATCATTTTGTACTGTGTGTGCCAGTGAACCGATCCAGGGATTGGCATTATACACATGAACTCAGCCTTATCAGGCGAGGGTGTTACACATGTTCTCTACGCGAGAACGGTGCTTGTTGCCTTGGTTGCCGTGCGAGCTGGAGCCACCAATGGCAGAGAGCGCAACTCGTCGTGCGCTGGACTCCGAGGCTGCTTGCTTGCGTTTGTCAAGCACCTCTTGCATCTTCACCTGCTTCTTGTGCTCTTCAATGAGGAGCAGCTGGTATGCCATCAGTAGGTCCCGCGAGGCACCCACAGGCAGGATCTTGTTGCCCGCTACGGCTTTGTGAGCTTGGTTCCATCCTTCCTCGCTGAGGTGGATTACCCAACTAGCGTTGGTGTCATCCTCATTGGGTGGGGGATGATCGTCTCCTGTTTTCCCCGTTCCTTCCCTGCGGGTTGGGTGGCGGTGAAAGAACATGTGGGCCCCCATGTGTGGTTTTGGTAATTAATGACAATATTTATGGACTAATGTGTGTATTAAGTTATACTTGTAGGAATTGTCCATTGGCATCGCTTGGAGCTTGTGTCGGCTTCAAGTTCGATGAAATGAGAAGAAGATACGTTGTGCAAGCTCAAAATGCGCAATCTTTAGAAGATCTCATGTTTGATGCTTGCCATCCTCGGTGATCATGGATCGATGATGAGGAATCAAGAAAGGCGTTCCATCTTGAGAAGGTAAAGATCGTCTACATCGAGCTCAAGTGGAATGCTCAAGGCAAAGGTATAATCTTGATAGGTTTTCCCTTTTGCCGGTCTTATATTGTTAGTGGAAGACCGGGTTTAGGATAGATAACTGTACTATCAAGAGGGGCTCTCGAATGAGTAACTCGATCACATCGTTCGGAGAGAGCTCAAACCTTTGCATACTTGCATCATCGTATTTGGTTGTTATTTGGTCTTATACGTGTGAGGATATAAGCTTGTGGTAATCTCCATAACAAGCTCTTGTTCATCAAAATCGGATCCCTCTTTTATATCTTATTGCGATTTTGATCTATGCGGTTTTTTGGTTTCTCACCAAGTGAGGTATCTCACATTATTATACTTGATACATTCTCACTTGGTGATAACCAATATTTTCACCTTTTAGAGGGAAGCTCATGTCGTCCTCTTTCCAACGCAATTGGAATCGGGTCGATCGGAGTTACCAATCAAAAGTTATAGCCGTTTGAATATCTGCTGGTCTACCTAGCAAGGCAGAAGGTTTTGGAAAGTTGCCAAAATCCATTGCCGGGCTAGGTACCAAAAAGCGGTAGTACCGCATTTTACTACCTAGCGCGGTAGAAGGTTTTTTACTTCGTAATTTGGATCTATCCTCCCTTGCTGGACTATGATGTTTCTTTGCATGATCTTATAGAGGTTGTTGTCCTCTTCGAAACGAGCCCAAGATCATCGAAATCGGAGTCCGGATGCAAAAGTAATGGTTGTTTTCGTTCTGTGATGACCGGTAGTACCGCTTTTTGGTACTAGGGAGCGCAGAGAGAAAATGCGTTTGGAGCCCCAGGAACCCCAGGAAATGTCCGGTAGTGCCGGGAAAGTCCGGTAGTACCGGTAAAAAGTCCGGTAGTACCGGGAATCGCGTTTTTGGGCTGCAACGGTTGGATTTTGTAGGGACCTATATAAGGGGCCTTCTTCCCCAATGGTTCCTCAACCATTCTTGCAAGTTTTCCCCTCCATTGTTGACCTTCTTGAGCTTGCTTTCTCTCAATCCCTCCAATGATTCTTGCATATTCTTGAGGGATTTGAAAGAGGAGATCTATATCTACAATCCCACGAATCAATCTCTTCTCGAAGTGAGGGGAACATATTGGGATCTAGATCTTGGAGTCTTTTATGGATTTCCTCCATTGTTCTTCCTCTCTTATTCCCCCATAAGCTTTTGTATCTTTGGTGGAATTTGGGAGAGAAGGATTTGAACACCTTTGTGGTGTTCTCGCCATTTGCATTTGGTGCATCGGTTTGAGTTCTCCTCGGAGGATTTGGTTTGAGTTGCTCATTGGAGCTTGTCCTCTTGGGTTCTTGGAACCCTAGACGGTTTTGTGGCCTTGGTGGCATTGTGTCCTTGGTGGCATTTGTTGAGGCCTTTTGTGGCATTTGTTGGGAGCCTCCAATTAAGTTGTGGAGAAGTGCCCAACCTTGTGAGAGGTTTCGGTTGCCACCGACAAGTGCACCGATAGTGGAAGCGTGGATCGATCCCGTTGGGGTGAGATTCACCGGAGAATAAGGGAGGCCTTTTGTGGCGTTGGTGGTTTGATACCACCCCCTCTCCAAACGAGACGTACTCCATGTTGGGAGGAACTCGGTAAAATATCGGTGTCCCCGCGTGCCTCGGTTATCTCTATACCCGAGCTCTTTACTTATGCACTTTACATTATGATAGCCTTCGTGCTTGAAGTAATATATATATTGCTATCACTTTGTTGCTTGTATTTCTTAGCATAAGTTGTTGGTGCACATAGGTGAACCTTAGTTGTTCTAGGTTGTGCTTAACAAAGTAAACACTAGTTTTATTCCGCCTTTGTTGAGCCACTCTAGGAAAATTTTTAATCGCCTATTCACCCCCCCCCTCTAGGCGACATCCGTATCCTTTCAATTGGTATCAGAGCACGGTCTCTCATTTTATGCTTCACCGCCTTGAGAGTAAAGATGTCGGCTAGGGGATTAGTGCACAAGGACACGCTCACATTCGATGGCACAAATTATGATGTTTGGAAAATTCGCATGCTTAATTTATTTCGGGAAATTCACCCAATTATCGAGGGATATCTATATGTGGGTCTCTCTTCTCCTATGGATACCCAAAACGAATCTTTAGAAGAGAAGTTGAACTCTCATATAGATGCTCTAGCTACTAAAATTCTTTTGCATGTTGTGAGCAATGTAGTTCTTTCTTCTATCATGCCTTATTCAAGCGCACGTGAGATATGGACCAAGCTTCAAGATAAATATAGCAAGTCCAACATTTTTGAGGATGATTGTGTTGCTTCCACTTCCGGTCGAGATGAGTTCTCATCCTCTACCACTTCACCAACATGTGACTTTTCACAAGGTAATGATATGGTGAGTGGTGATAGAAATTGCAATTTGGATAGTGTGCTTACTATTTGTAATCCTTCATCTCTATGTAGTTGCAATGATCTATCTTTGGACCCTAACACTTCTAGCACTACAAACTTCTTACATGCTTGTGTTAATAGTACTTGCATATCATGTAGAAATGACTTGAATAAATCTCATGATGATATGCTCATGTTGTCTTGTTGCCATGATAAAAAATGCTTCTATTTCCTCTAGTGCTTGTGTTGCTAACCATGTAGAGGAAAATGAAGATTCTACGGGCCAAGACAAGGTCTTGAAGAGAGCTACAAGTGCAATCTCATCATCACCTTCCTCCGATTCTCACATGTGCCTTATGGCTAAGGGATCAAAGGTAACCTCTTTGAATCCCATTGTCTCTCATGATGATGATGAGGTTGAGAATGATAATGATGATTATAGAGGTAAGTATGATATTACCTCTATTAAGAAAATGGGAGAGGTTGTCTATAGCGCTCTCTTCAAAAATAAAATTGCTTCCTCCAACTTTCTTGAAATCTTGAATTGTGCCATAGAAGGCAATGATCTTATTGAGGAGCAAGAAAACTTAATTGATGAAAAGTTTGCACTTGAGCGTGAGTATGCTAATGAAGTTGCACAACTAAAGGACTCCCTTGAAGAAGAATAAACCACAAAAGAATCTCTTGAGGAGACTTTTACTCTAGAATTATCTAGAGTAAAGGAATACCATGATAGAGAACTTGCGGTGGCTAACTCCTTCAAGATTAAAAATAATGAACTTGAAGTTGCTTATGCTAAACTTGTTGAGGATTTTAAGCACCTCGAAAATGGCTCTCGGGTCGTTAAGAGGGAGCTCATCAAACTCACCGAGTCACATGAGCAACTTAAAGCTTCATATTTAAAAGAGCTTGACAAGTTGCCCTCACCTCTTGCTAATAATAATGATGCTTGTGCTACTAACTCTATTTCTTGTGAAGCATCTATTTTGAAGGAGAATGTTGAGCTAAAGGATCAACTTGCTTTGCTAACTAGCAACTATGGGAAATTAGAAGAAAGTCATGTTAAGCTCTCGAGCTCGCATGAGGATCTTCTAGTCTCCCATGGTAGGCTAAAGTTATCTCATGAGGCCATTGTGTCAAAGGTAACATCTAGTGGGCCTCATGTGGACATTAGCACTATATCTACTCCAAATGTTATATTGCCATAGTCCTTGTAATTCATCCCCTCATAACCATGCTATATCTTGTGATGAATTACATTCCTTGCCTTATTGCTCTAATAATGTAGCATCTACTTCCTCTAGTACTTTTGTTCAAACTAACCATGTAGAGGAAATCAAAGAGCTCAAGGCTCAAGTCACTTCTTTGAAGAATGACTTGAAAAAGGGTCATCAAGGGAAGGTCGCACTCAACAAAATCTTGAGTGTGCAAAAATCCCCCAATGACAAGAGTCGGCTTGGATTCAACTCCAACGTCAAGAACAAGTCCACTATCAAGTTGAAGCACAAGGACAACAAGAAGAATGGCCAAGATCAAGTACAGAATCCGACCAACATTGTTTGCTTCAAGTGCAAGGAAGAAGGGCACCATGTTAGATCTTGCCCATTGAAGAAAAAGCCTCTTAGTGGGAAGCAACAAGGGAAGCGGCCTCAAGCTCCACCTCAAGTCATTAATGGGCCTCTTCCTAAGAGGACTACTCGAGCTCTTCCTTGAGTTGTGTCTTCACCTAAGAAGAAAGATGGCAAGAGTAGAACTTGCTACATATGCCGTGAAAAGGGGCACATTTCTTCCTCATGCACTATTGGTATCTCCTCTTCCCATCTTATCTTGATTGATGATGCTTATTCACTTCGTAAGGATGAGTTTGGCAATGTGTTTGCAAAATTTGTTGGTGTCCAATGTGGTGTCAAGAAAAGAACCATTTGGGTTGCCAAGCCTATTGTGACTAACTTCTTAGGACCCAACTTGGTTGGGGACCAACAAGCCAAAAATTGATCAATAGGTGTGTTTTGGAGGGCATTGGAGTCTTGGCTACATTATGAAGAATTAAGGGATCTTCATCAATTATTTTTGTCAAGCCAAGCCATTTGGATTGTCATGATTATATTATATTTCCAATGTTCCTCCTTGCGGTAACATATGCTAAACTCTTTACATTGAAAGTTACTCGCCCCCTTGTGCATGTGTTGGTTTTGTATCTTCCATGCTTTTGTACATGTTGTGTTATCCACTTAATTATCTTGAGATATCAAGCATATTTGTGTATGATTAGGTGGCACACCATGTATGTGTGTTTATTATGTTTGAGCCTTGCTTGGTTATATTTGGTATCTTATTTGGCTCTTGTGAGAAATTAATGGATTATCCCATTTTGGGGGAGTGTTATGCTTGGGAATTCCACAATCCTAAAATTATGTGTACATGAGGAATACCACCTAGTATTTATATTGGATTATTGTCTAGTCTCTATGTGGTATAATTCTCATGAGAAATTTAAGTTTTATAATGTCCATTAATTATCTCTATTTGTATTATTTTGCCTCACGATGGTTTTATGGTAGTATCACATTATGGGGGAGTCATATGCTTAGTGCTTATTACAATCCTAGAAAATGTGAAAATTCGAGGTTGTGTCACTTAAAATTGATATTGATAATTATCTAGCTCCTAAGTGACACACGTGCTCATACAAGTTCCAATTTTCTTGAATGCCCTTATTGCTCATATTTTGGATCTTGTTTGTGAGAGTGCTTCTTGGTATGTGTTTCCTCATATTTAGATATATATATATACGCATGGAAACCATTTGCTTCAAGTTACTCTAATCACTAGTGATTGTCTGACAATTGGAAGCTACCAAGAATCTTGTTCGGAGCATCAAACTTAATTCTTATACTTTGTTATATGCTTCTTTGTGTGAATATGATCTTGGATATCCGAATGAACTACCTAGGGAAGATTATTTTCAATACTTCCTGTCATTGGACAATTAGTACTAAATTTATGGTAGAATTTATTGATCATATTCACTTTGGCCCTTGCTTAAATCTTGTCCTATCTTTGGCCAAGTAAATGTATTGTGTGCTCCCATGTTTTCCTTGCTACTTTTGGATCCTTTTATTTTTATTGGTATCCTTTTGTGTTTTATTTATTGTAGGTACTAGTGATGATCCCATTTGTGTGCATTTTGCATTCAAAAGGAAAATCCTATATAATGCACTATCTATGGGGAGCTCTCCTATATTATTTAGAACACTCACATTTATGCTTCTTTGTTTGATCCATATCGGGTTTTATGTGCTTGGAACCTCAATCTTTTCGTTTTGGTATTTGTGCCATCATGAGAAGTTTGGGGAGTTTGGTTTCTTGTTGGAACCTTGCTCTTTTTGGGAGTTGGTTTTGTCTCACTTGTTTCATGATTTGACCATTTTAGAATGAGATAAATCCTTGAGCATTTTTATTTCTATCTATCTTTTTCTCCTTTGGTTTTAGCCTAGTTCATTTGTTGAATTTGTGATCTTTCATGTGTTGAATTGGTTCTTGGATATAATTTGGACATCGTTTGTCGAGTCACACCCTTGTGTGTGCAATCTCGATTTACTTGGTGTTTTTGTTCAAATTGTATCTTCTTTTTGGTTCTTGAAAGCTTTATGCATGCATATTTACTATATGTTTATATTATGGCATGCTTTCTTTCTTTGATCCAATATATAGGGGAAACTCCACCAAATCCCATCGGCTAAGTTGTGCATGAAATTCAATTTCATATCAATATGCACATATTTATGTAGAGTCTCTCCTATGTATTGTAGTTGCACTAGCTACATTGAACCCAATTAGTTTGGGAACCATTTTGTACTTAAATGTGTTTTAGGTACATTGGAGATATATTGGACACTTGTCTCTCAATTTTGAAGAAGTGATGCTTAGAAGAAAATTTGAGGCAAGCTATAGGATGATCAACGAATTCATATCCTCTACATCCTACCAATTATATCTCGGTAACAAGTATCTCTTTCTCATGCTCACATATCTTGATTCCAAACGTTTGTCAGTTTCCTTCTAGCATGAATTAATGAATTTGTAATTGTTGTAGTTCTAGCCATGGTTTTAAGAGGACTCACTATTGTAAATGTGTATAAGTTGAGATGAGTGCATATAATTGGCACTATACAAAATCATGCATATGAGCCATCAATCCCAAATATGCCAATCTAGCAATTTTATTGCCTATCTTTTCCTCAACTTCTCTCATGTGCAATACTGAGATTTTGCTAGTTTTAGTGATACTTGTTGCCTTTCTCCATATATTTCAACTTTCTCCTTTTTCCCTTGGTGATAGTTGTAATATATGTAGTGTGTTGGTGTTTGAAGTTCATTAATGTACAATAAGATAGATTTGAGACTTTGGCCATGCTTTGAAGCAAAAATCTTATTGGTATATATTATGACTTCATTTTTGCTTTTCATATGCCTTCTTGTATATCTTCTTTATGTGTGCATATTTCTTTGTTGGCATATGTCTCTGTGATGTTTTACACTTATAGACATATACACATATTAGAAGATAATTTTAATTGATTTTTAATCCTTGGAGACCACCTTTCTATTCCTTTTGATTCTTCAGTGGCTTCCAAATTTAATTTCCTACGAGTGTCAGTTCCTCTTGTTCGCATATTTGGGCACTAATATTTGTTCTCTCATGCCTTGCATTGTTAAATAAACTTGGATGAGTGAGGATTCCATGATTATGCACCTTGTTCCCAAATACAATTATCATAATTGGTGCATTATCTTTAGGGAGCTCATCTAATTCATTTAATAATTCTCATTTGTCTTATTTATCATTTATTGTGCCTTAAATGTTTATGGAGAAGTGAGGATTCCATATTTGTGCATTTTTGCATTGAAATACAACGATTCTAAAGTGTGCACAAATCTTGGGGAACTTCTCTATTTTATTTAAGCATTTATTTGATCTTTCATTTTGTGTTTTAAATGTTTATGGAGGAGTGAGGATTCCATATTTGTGCATTTTTTATATTGAAATATACCGATTTTAAAGTATGCACAAATCTTGGGGAGCTTCTCTATTTTTCTATTTCAAACACTCTTTTTCTCATATCATAACATCTTGTTATTTCCATTTGGACTCATTTGTTGTTTTCAATTGGTTGTCGGACCTTGTAATTGCTTGCATCATTTGGCTTTATTTTGGCAATCTTCGGGTCCTCGATATAGTCCTACTCCCTCCCAAGTATTCATCATTGGATATGTGCGAAGGCACACCTTTGGAGGAATTATTACTATATTTGCCTTCTAGAACTTGTCACCCATTTCGGCAATCGATGCCAATGGGGGAGAAGTAGAGGAAACTCCACCAATGATAATGATTGGCAATATATGCAATGAAATTCAAGTTCATCACACATGCATAGATTGTGGGGGAGTTTGCTCTATATATGGTGGTGGTACCAATATCACATACTTTTGTAGTATTTGATATTGGTATTACCATCTTATTCATTAAAATTCCTTATATAAACCCTCTTAAAGGGATTGTCATCAATTACCAAAATGGGGGAGATTGAAAGAACATGTGGGCCCCCATGTGTGGTTTTGGTAATTAATGACAATATTTATGGACTAATGTGTGTATTAAGTTATACTTGTAGGAATTGTCCATTGGCATCGCTTGGAGCTTGTGTCGGCTTCAAGGTCGATGAAATGAGAAGAATATATGTTGTGCAAGCTCAAAATGCGCAATCTTTAGAAGATCTCATGTTTGATGCTTGCCATCCTCGGTGATCATGGATCGATGATGAGGAATCAAGAAAGGCGTTCCGTCTTGAGAAGGTAAAGATCGTCTACATCGAGCTCACCATTTGTGAGCTTGCTTTCTCTCAATCCCTCCAATGATTCTTGCATATTCTTGAGGGATTTGAAAGAGGAGATCTATATCTACAATCCCACGAATCAATCTCTTCTCGAAGTGAGGGGAACATATTGGGATCTAGATCTTGGAGTCTTTTGTGGATTTACTCCATTGTTCTTCCTCTCTTATTCCCCCATAAGCTTTTGTAGCTTTGGTGGAATTTGGGAGAGAAGGATTTGAACACCTTTGTGGTGTTCTTGCCATTTGCATTTGGTGCATCGGTTTGAGTTCTCCTCGGAGGATTTGGTTTGAGTTCCTCATTGGAGCTTGTCCCTCTTGGGTTCTTGGAACCCTAGACGGTTTTGTGGCCTTGGTGGCATTTGTTGAGGCCTTTTGTGGAATTTGTTGGGAGCCTCCAATTAAGTTGTGGAGAAGTGCCCCAACCTTGTGAGAGGTTCCGGTTGCCACTAACAAGTGCACTGATAGTGGAAGCGTGGATCGATCCCGTTGGGGTTAGATTCACCGGAGAATAAGGGAGGCCTTTTGTGGCGTTGGTGGTTTGATACCACCCCCTCTCCAAACGAGACGTACTCCATGTTGGGAGGAACTCGGTAAAATATCGGTGTCCCCGCGTGCCTCGGTTATCTCTATACCCGAGCTCTTTACTTATGCACTTTACATTGTGATAGACTCCGTGCTTGAAGTAATATATATCTTGCTATCACTTTGTTGCTTGTATTGCTTAGCATAAGTTGTTGGTGCACATAGGTGAACCTTAGTTGTTCTAGGTTGTGCTTAACAAAGTAAACACTAGTTTTATTCCGCCTTTGTTGAGCCACTCTAGGAAAAGTTTTAATTGCCTATTCACCCCCCTCTAGGCGACATCCGTATCCTTTCAGGCGGGTTGGGTGCGTGCTGGTACATGTCGCTTTGGATGAACACGTCGCATTGGTAGCGTCCGTAGGGTGGATCGCTGCTGCCACAACTTTTGGATCCGGAACTGTAGGTTCCTTCATCCGCTAGCGGATCGCATAGATCTGAGTTGCAGTTGCTACTGTCATATGACTCATCTGTTGATGGTGATGTGCGTAGCACGGGGTGCGAGGCCGACGAGGCGGGCCTGATCGATGGCATGGGCACCCTCTCTAGGAGTCAGAGAGTGCCGGTCTGCCCCACCTGGAAGCAGAAGCTCCCGAACAGGGTCTAGAGCCCGTCGCCAACAGGCTCGAAGTCCTTCAGGGTGGCTGGCGAGTGGGCGGTGAAGTCGAAAGCACCGAAGAGGAGATGGCTCTCCGTCGCCGAGGAGTTGTAGATCGCTTTGTTCGGGACCATCACGATCGCATAATCAACGTCCCCAGTTCCCACAGACGGCGCCAATTGACGAGGTTTGATCTCGTCAATGCCCATTGTTATGGACTTGGGTTTTGGAGAAGATGGGGATGCTGGAGATCGCGGAATGGTTAACAGACAAGCAACCAGGGGACACGAGATTTACCCAGGTTCAGGCCCCCGGAGGGAAAACCCTACTCCTGCTTATCTGCTCTTGATTACGGCGGAACCGAAAGTTACAGGGGTGCGCAGATGCAATCTGGCGTGGAGGTGTGTATGAAAAGGTGAGAGAGCCTCCTCGTCGTGCCCTCCTAGCCTTTATATAGATATAGGTAGGTCCCGGGCATATATCGATCCGGTTACAAGTTTAGGGTTTGCCCCTTTGAATATTCTATCTTTTCTAGTCTTGCTCTCCAAGGATCCGAAGGCGTCATGGGCCCAGGCCACCTGAAAGTCTTCATGGGCTAGCGCATATTCTTGTGGGCCTTCCTTGGGCTGGAACATGTATGCTAAGGTCGTGTACCCATAGGGTATAACCATGTCAGGCGCTGCTCAAGGGCGTCACAACGGTAGTTGAATTCTCCTCGGATCTTCCACTGATTGATACATCGTAAATGTATCTATAATTTTTGATGCTCCATGCTTGTTTAGTATCTACTTTGCTTTGTTTTGTCTACACTTTGAGGTACTTTTTACATGTTTTTTGGTACTAACCTATTAACAAGTTGCCATAGTGCCAGTTGCCTGTTTTCTGTTGTTTTTGGTTCCAGAAAAGTTAGTAAAGAAATATTCTTGGAATTGGACGAGACAAACGTCAAAGTCAATAACTTCCATGGGGAACAAGAAGTCCAGAGAGGAGTCGGAGAGGCGGGCTAGGGAACCCAGACCCCCCTAGGCATGGCTGGGCCCTGCCCCATGCCTAGGCAGGGTGTGGGGACCCTGACCGCCTCCTCGGCCTCCCCCTTCGCCTATAAGAAGCCCCCGATGCAGAAACCCTAAGTACTCGATCAAATCTCCACAAAACCTTCTGTAGCCGCCACCACCGTCGTCCCTAGATTGAGGGGGATCTGAAGTTCTTCTCGGCACCCTACCGGAGGGGAGATCATCCCGAAGGCCTTCTCTCCGGTATGATGCGTGAGTAGTTCCACCTTGGACTATGGGTCCATGTAGTAGCTAGATGGTTGTGTCTCCTCCTTTGTGCTTTCATGTATAGATCTTGTGAGCTCCGTTCATGATCAAGATCTAATCTATTTGTAATCATGCATGTTGTGTTTGCGGGGATCCGATGGATATTGAGATTATTATGTTGGTTTGATTAATGGTTTTGTCTTTATGATTCTATCATGTCTGTGTTGTTTGTGATCTTGCATGCTCTCCGTTGTTAGTAGCTATCTTGGCCGAGTAGTTGGTAGTGACTCCAAGAGGGGGTATTTATGCTCGATAGTGGGTTCATGCCTCTAGTTTCCAAGGGAAGTGACAATAATCTCTTCGGTTGTAGATGTGTTGTTGCTACTAGGGAGAAAACAATGGTCTCTTGTTCATGGAACATGTGTACTGTTTACCTTACAGACTTTGCTTAAAGCAGTTGTCTGTTGCTTGCAACTTAATACTGGAGGGGGTTCGGATGATAACCTGAAGGTGGACTTCTAGTCATAGATGCAGTTGGATGGCGGTCTATGCATCTTGTTGTATTGCCCAATTGAATCTCATAGGATCTTTCTAACTGATAATTGCGTTGTTATGCCTTGCTCAGTTCATGTCAATTGCCCTGTTGTAATTTGTTTACCCTTCATGCCATGCTATTTATATAAGGAGAGCACCTCTAGTGAACTATGGACCCCGGTCCATTCTTTATCATTGATACATCTTCCACTGTTACTTGTTTACTTGTTGCAAACCACCATTACCTTCCACACCATACGTTTAATCCTTTGTTACAGCAAACTGGCGAGCTTGACAACCTCACTGATTCGTTGGGGCAAAGTCTTTAGTTTGTGTTTGCGCAGTTGTCCGCATTGCTTGCAACGCCTGTGTGAGGTTTCCTTCCTCCTACTGGTTCGATAACCTCGGTTTCTTACTGAGGGAAAACTTGCTGTTGTGCTGCTTCACACCTTGCTCTTGGGGTTCCCAACGAAGCGCTCCTACATCAACTCAGCGCTGCATCAAGCTTTTCTAGCGTCGTTGCCGGGGAGGCTAAGGACGTCTTCACAAGGGGAGTCCTCCACTTCCTTTCTCTTTACTTTGTTTTTAGTTTGCTTTGTTTCTTTTGCTTGGTTTTGTTTGCCTCTTTCCAAAAAAACCCAAAAAATTAGTCTAGTTTGGTTTGCTTGCTTTATTCAAAAATACAAAAAATTAGTTCCTACTGTAGTTTCCACCTTGCTCTAGCTCACCATGTTGTTCCCCAAGTTCGCCCTAAAAGATCTTGCGATAGGTAGTGGCTCCATAATTGGGAAAGATGATACTAAAGAATTCTTTAATCATGTTAGCAAGCATGGGGATATTAAGGATAGATCTATAGCAGAACTTGCTCCTAATTATGAGATTGTTGCAGCTTCTTTAGTTCATATGTTGGAGGCTAGGTTTTTTAGCCTTAACCCCTTCATACAATTCTTGTTCCTAAAACTAAAAGAAGAAAAGAATGCTGAAAAGAGAGAATTCATCCTTGAAACTTTATAAAAAGGGTTCATCATGTTGCTAGGGAAGCCAAAAAGGTCTTTGAACGTTTCAATATGCTAGGTTTAAGTGTAGATGTTGTGGGTATTCTGATAAAACTAAGCCTAGAGAGGAATTTAAGATACCCATACCCGTAAAGCTTGTTGGAATGCATGAAGCCCTTGAAAAGAATTTTGATTGGATTGCTCCTAAAAACCTTTTTGATGAAAGTAGTAGACCAAAGAGAGATGAGAAGGGATCCTCCAAAACCCATTTGTATGAGATACCTTTTATAGTTGAAGACTTTGCAAGTATGGATGTTAATGCTTCTTCATTTGAAAATACTTGATTCTTCTTGCTTCTTGTGCCTAACTTAAAGGCGTTAAAACAACGTACTTGTTGGGAGATAACCCAAAATTTTCCTTGAGTCTTGGAAGTTAGTACTTCAGTAATGAACTCTCCTTATCCTTTTTGTTTGCTTTTTGTGCCAAGAATGACCTCTAATGAGAGGGAATTAAGATTTGGGGAGTTTCTGTCCTGAAACAGATTTCTGTCCTCCAAAAAATTCGTGAGGAGTCTCTGTAACTTGGATTGAGCTGAAAATGTACTAATAAATCCCCCAGTAAGTTATCTAACTTTCGTTAGTTCAAAACTTTTTGATTTGAGCAACAGAAGATGTTCGAAAAAATCGGTTTCTACCTGCTGGTCTGTTTTGATAGATTTCTGCCATTATTTGCATTTGCTTCTTATTAATTCCTTTTTGAGTTCTCTTTAGTTGAATTGAGCTTTTTGAAGGAGTTACTACAGTAGCTTGTGTTTTTAGTGAAAAGCCTTGCTGTTCCAAAACTTTGCCAGAGGTCTAATATCTTTTGAATAAGCTAATGTTGCTAATGAAGATTGTGTGAAGTTTTGTATGAAGGAAAAATTTCAGGTGTAGAGAGAGAATGATGCAATGAGATGAAGAATGGACAAAATCTCAAGCTTGGGTATGCCACCATGGTGTCACCCCAATAAGTATCCAAGAGGTACAAGCGTCAAAGCTTGGGGATGCCCAAGTCATCCCCTTCTTCATCAATAAAAAGCTCAGGTTTGTTTAGACACTTCGTTTTTATTGTTTCATGCACAGTTGTGTTGTTCTTGGAGCGTCTTAGTTTTCGCTTGCTTTGCTTAGTTTTTTTAGTTTGCTTAAATAGTTTGCACCCGTTCTTGCTGTGTTGTTTGCAAATAAGTTGCTTGGTGTTGGAAAGGAGTAGTAAGTTCTTGCTTGTAAGTGCAAGAGGAGCTTGCATTGACTATGACTTAGACCTTAGCATGACATGCTAGGTGTTGTTTTGACCTTATGCTTAGTGATTATTGTTGTAGCATGTCTTGTTCCAAACAATTGGGATTTCTTAGTGTGCCTTAAAGAAATTATGCGTTTTTTTAGCATGCAAAAGCATAGTATTATGGTATTCTTGTTGTATCTTGTGCCTTGAAGAATTTGGGATGGTGGTCTATGTATCTTGTTGTATTGCCCAATCGAATCTCATAGGATCTTTCTAACTGGTAATTTCATTGTTATGCCTTGCTCAGTTCCTGTCAATTTCCCTGCTGTAATTTGTTTACCCTTCATGCCATGTTGTTTATCTAAGGAGAGCACCTCTAGTGAACTATGGACCCCGGTCCATTCTTTATCATTGATACATCTTCCACTGTTACTTGTTTACTTGCTGCAAACCACCATTACCTTCCACACCATACGTTTAATCCTTTGTTACAGCAAATCGGTGAGCTTGACAACCTCACTGATTCGTTGGGGCAAAGTCTTGAGTTTGTGTTGTGCAGGTATCCGCGTTGCTTGCAACACCTATGTGACGTTTCCTTCCTCCTACTGGTTCGATAACCTTGGTTTCTTACTGAGGGAAAACTTGTTGCTGTGCTGCTTCACACCTTGCTCTTGGGGTTCCCAACGAAGTGCTCCTACATCAACTCAGCGCTGCATCAATGATCCAACCTTGTCATGTATTTTGTTTCTTCCTCTTGAGGTGGAGTTGGTTGGGACGTCTCGCCGTTCCTGTCCATGATGCAAAGCCAACAAGGATTGTATATGGAGGATAATACGTGGAGAGGTAGCCTTTTACCTCACCTTAGAGATTGTATCAAACCAATTGCCACACAAGAGAACTAAAATCTTGCAAAGTGAAATCGCAAAGAAACTCTCACACAAGGAAACTACAACTCTCAAAAGCTTTTGGTGAAAGGTTAGGATTGTGGAAACCCAAACGAAACGATCCAAGAAAAAGGATATTGTTATAGGTGGTAAAGAACCAAAGATCAAAAGCAAAAAGGATACGATCTACAAAAACACGAGGGAACACACACATGGAGATGAATGGGGTTAGCACGACTATGAAAATGAGCACAAAATGTCCTAACGTAGACTAAGCTTAGTGTCGTGCCAATGCAGGGAGAGACCACAACTAATTTTCCAAAAGAGGATTAAGCAACGGATTTGTGCACTTGCCTTGGTCACGCTTTTCTCTCTCTCTTTGCTTACAAGCTTGATACTCTCTTTGTATTGGGAGACTATGTATCTTTCTATTTTTCTTTTCCTTTTTTTATTCTTTTTCTCCCTTTATATACTACTATGTTAACTTTTGTATTTACCCTCACACTCTCACTTTCCAATGGCAAGTGCACAATTCTTACACAAACACAAAATGAGCTTCTCTCATAGGATATATGCACACAAAGGAAGAAATGGGACTGTCAAAGTGGCACAAGTTATACCTTTGGTATTGTTGACGACTTGCAACCGGTGTTGGGGAAGGTGCTAGGGTGTCGCGGTGTCAAGGAGCGCGTGATTTACTGATTTGCGGAAGCTTATTGTTAGTTTTGGGCGACACACACGCGAAACACGAACAAACAAGAAGAAAACTGTGAAAATTTGGGATCTGAAAAAATTTCAATGCAGGAACCGATGGAGCCGAGTCTGCCGCTGGAATTTCTGGTCGTTGGTCCGGTCGTGCCGGAGATGACGCCAGAAATTCCGGTTGTAGAACCGGTTCGCCGGATCTGGTGACGAACTCCAGAAAGTCAAACTGATAAATCTATCGAAAATCCGTCCAAATTGGGCTGTGGAAGGTCAAGGAATGTAGATCAATACCCAAAGCAACAGATCTATGGACCAAAACCATGAAAAACTCACCAAATCCAGAGACCGATCCGAAGGAAATTTGGGGCTCGTTTTTGGGAATTTTCGATTTTATGGTGGATAGAAGAAAAATTGAGGGGAAATTCGTGATCAACCTTGCTCTTGATACCAATATGTTAGGGTCGACCCCTTGGGGTTTCCCGATCTTTCACAAATTCCCGTGGACATCTAGGTGAAGGCAAGTGGGAGGAGGGGGAAGGATGAAATCCACGAACTCACACGCGAAGAACTCGATGAATGCACATACACACACACACACACACACGAAGACACGATACAAGCCAATAGCTCACGCCGGTGGCAACCGGTCCAACACAATCCCTAGGATCAGCGTTGGGCAAGACACTCTCCCACAGCTAACAATGGGGGTGAGAGGCTTGATGAGATCTTGACTACTTGGAGACGAGACACCGACTCCAAGGACTTGTAGAAATTGAATGCACGAGGAAAAATCCAAGAGGTGGGGGATAATTGGTGCTCCTTGTCAAGGAGCATGAGACTACAAATTGATAGATCCTCTAGGGTTTCTTCAATTACAATTATCCAAGTCTGACGATTACAATAGAGGGTGGGGCTATTTATAGGCCAGCCACTTAAACAGAGGTATTTTCGGAACGAAAGTATAAAGTCTGGGCGAAATAAAGGGTTACACAGGCTAAACCCGCCTATTGACAAGTTCCTGGGCGATTCCGGCGATAAGTCCGGCGATGCCGAGATGCTCACCGGAAATTCTGGCGGCTGCTGGTATTTCCAGTCGTTTGCCGGAAGGGCTTACGGTATCGGGTTTCGGTCGCTGCCGGTCGGTTCCGGTCATTTCCGAGAGTTCCGGATCTACGGAGGGTTCATCGGGGTCATCCCCGATAGTTCCGGCGATGGAGCTGATACGTCGGAAACATATCTATAATTTTTTGTGTTCCATGCGTGTTTAGTATCTACTTTGCTTTGCTTTGTCTACACTTTGAGGTGTTTTTATATGTTTTTGGTACTAACCTATTAACAAGATGCCACAATGTCAGTTGCATGTTTTCTTCTGTATTTGGTTCTAGAAAGGCAGAAAATCAATATTATCGGAATTGGACGGGACAAAAGTGAAAATCAATATTTTACCGTGGGGAACACGGAGCCAGAGTACGAAACGAAGGGGAGGCACCAGGGGGCCACACCCCCTGGAAACGCGGGCTAGGGCTAGCCGCGCCAAGGGGGTGTGACGACCATGGCATAGTTACTTTGTCTTACTGTTAGAACTCCATATTTTATGCTCATGTTTAGAGTTCTTTGATCCCATATTTCATTGCTTGCAAATGGTTTGATCTTGATTTTAATGGTGCATGTCACCTCAAAAATTATTCTTTTTATCACTTACCTACTCGAGGACGAGCAAGAGTTAAGCTTGGGGATGCTTGATGCGTCGGAAACCTATCTATAATTTTTGATCTTCCATGCTTGTTTTGTATCTACTTTGCTTTGTGTTGTCTACACTTTGAGGTGTTTTTATATGTTTTCTGGTACTAACCTATTAACAAGATGCCACAATGCCAGTTGTCTGTTTTCTTCTGTTTTTGGTACCAGAAAGGCAAAAAATCAATATTCTCGGAATTAGACGGGACAAAAGCCAAAGTCAATATTTTACCGTGGGGAACATGGAGCCAGAGTATGAGACGAAGGGGACGCACCAGGGGGCCACAACCCCTGGCGGCGCGGGCTAGGGATAGCCGCGCCTGGGGGTGTGACCACCTGGCCGCCCCCTGCCTCGCCTCTTCGCCTATAAAGACCCTCGATGAAGAAACCGTAAGTACCCGATCAATATTCCATGAAACCGTCTGTAGCCTCCGCCACCATCGTCCCTATATCAGGGGGGATCTGAAGCTCTTCCTGGCACCCTGCCGGAGGGGAGATTATCCTAGAGGCCTTCTTCTTCATCATGTCATCCTCCGATATGAAGTGTGAGTAGTCCACCTTGGACTACGGGTCCATGTAGTAGCTAGATGGTTGTATCTCCTCCTTTGTGCTACCATGTTTAGATCTTGTGAGCTCCGTTCATGATCAAGATCATCTATTTGTAATCATGCATGTTGTGTTTGCGGTGATCCGATGGATATTGAGATTATTATGTCAGATTGATTAATGGTTTTGTCTTATTGATTATATCATGTCTGTGTTGTTTGTGATCTTGCATGCTCTCCGTTTATAGTAGCTATCTTGGCCAAGTAGATGCTAGTGACTCTAAGAGGAGGTATTTATGATAGATAGTGGGTTCATGCCTCTATTTAATCTAAGGGAAGTGACAAAAATCTCTAAGGTTGTAGATGTGCTATTTCCACTAGGGAGAAAACAACGGTCTCCTGTTCATGGAACAAGTGAATTGTTTACCTTACACACTTTGCTTAAAGTAGTTATCCGTTGCTTGCAACTTAATACTGGAGGGGGTTCGGATGATAACCTGAAGGTGGATTTCTAGTCATAGATGCAGTTGGATGGCGGTCTATGTATCTTGTTGTATTGCCCAATCGAATCTCATAGGATCATGAATGTCTAGTATTGCATTGTTATGCCTTGCTCAGTCCTGTCAATTGCCCTGCTGTAATTTGTTTACCTAGCATGCCTTGTTTTTTATCTTAAGGAGAACACCTCTAGTGAACTATGGACCCTGGTCCAATCTTTATCATTGATACATCTTCCATTGTTACTGTTTACTTTCTACAAACCACTATTACCTTACACACCATACAGTTAATCCTTTGTTACAACAACTGGTGAGACTGACAACCTCACTGTTCGTTGGGGCAAAGTCTTGAGTTTGTGTTGTGCCGGTCTCCAAGTTGCTAGCGACACCTTTGAGTCGTTTCCTTCCTACTACTAGTTAGATAACCTCGGTTTATTACTGAGGGAAGACTTGTTGATGTGCTCATCACACCTTTCTCTTGGGGTTTCCGAACAAAGCACTACCACGCGCCATCAACAAGTTTTCTGGCACCGTTGCCGGGGAGGCTAAGGACGTCTTCACAAGGGGAGTCCTTCACAACCTTTATCTTTACTTTGTTTTTGTTTTGCTTAGTTTATTTTGCTTGGCTTTGTTTGCCTCTTTTTATCAAAAACTCCAAAAAAATTAGTTTGGTTTGCTTTCTCCTATAAAAACACAAAAAAATTAGTTCCTGCTCTAGTTGATGTTGCTGTTGTCTTGCTCCACTTTTGCCAAAATGAACTCTGCTGAGAAAACCAAGTTGTGTGACTTCACTAGCACAAATAACAATGATTTCCTAAGTACTCCTATTGCTCCACCTGCTCCTGATGCTACCTTTTATGAACTTAAGCCTGCTTTGTTGAAACTTGTGATGAGAGAGCAATTTTCCGGTGCTAGTTCTAATGATCCTGCTGCCCACCTCAATAACTTTGTTGAACTTTGTGAGATGCAAAAATATAAGGATGTAGATGTAGATATTATTAAGCTCAAGTTGTTTCCTTTCTCCTTGAGAGGAAAAGCTAAAGAATGGTTGCTATCCTTGCCTAGAAATAGTATTTATTCTTGGATTAAGTGCAAAGATGCTTTTATTGGAAAATACTATCCTCCTGCTAAGATTATATCTATGAGAAGTGATATTATGAAATTTAAACAACTTGATAATGAACATGTTGCTCAAGCTTGGGAAAGAATGAAATCTTTGGTTAAGAATTGTCCCACTCATGAACTTACTGCTTGGATGATTATCCAGACTTTTTATGCAGGTTTGAACTTCTCTTCAAGAAACCTGTTGGATTCAGCTGCTGGAGGTACCTTTATGACCATCACCTTGGGTGCTGTGACAAAACTCCTTGATAATATGATGGTTAATTATTCTGAATGGCACACTGACAGATATCCACATGGTAAGAAGGTAAATTCTGTTGAAGAAACCTCCTCTTTGAGTGATAAGATTGATGTTATCATGGCTATGGTTGTTAATGGAAAATCTCCTTTAGATCCTAATAATGTTTCCTTAGCCTCTTTGGTTTCTCAAGAAGAGCAAGTTGATGTGAACTTCATTAGAAACAACAATTTCAACAACAATGCCTATAGGAATAATTTTGGTAGTAACAACAATTATATGCCTTATCCCCCTAATAATGGCAATACCTATGGAAACTACTACAACAATACTAGAAGTTCCCCCTCTGAACTTGAAGTCATGATCAAAGACTTTATTAGTAAACAAACCACTTTCAACAATACTGTGGAGGAAAAGCTTTTGAATGTTGAGAAAAATATTTCCTCTTTGTCTGAAGCACAGTCCTCTTTGATTAATAAAATGGCTGCTAAACCTAAAACTTTGGAAAGTACCTTAGCTGCTACTCATGCCATACAAGTTACTATTAATGAAAATGTAAAACTGTTAGCCCAACTACATGCTAAGTGGGAAAGAGAAGCTAAAATTACTAGAAACAATAGTGTGTGCACTATCACCACCACCAATATGGATGCCACTAAACCACAAGAAGTCCCTATTCCTCCTACCACAATGCATAAACCCAATGAGTCTACTACTTGATGCTAAGTTTGATTTTGATCTTGATGGTTGCAATATTTATGAAGTGATTATGTTCCTACAAAAGCTTGCTAGAAGTCCTGATGCTAGTGATATGAATGTGGCTTTCACCAAACACATTACAGATGCTCTTATTAAAATTAAGGAAGATAAGTTGAAACACAAAGCCTCTATTCCTAGGAAAGTAGAATATAGTTGGGAACCCATTATTAATATGCAAGTGAACGACTTTGATCTCAAAGCTTCATGTGATCTTGGTTCTAGTGTCTCTATTATGCCTAGAAAGGTTTATGAAATGCGTGATTTGCCACCTTTGGAAGATTGTTACTTGGATGTCCCACTTAATGATAATGCTAAAAATAAACTCATGGGGAGTGTTAATGATGTTCTTATTATGGTTAAAAATGCTTATGTCCCTGTTGATTTCTATGTTTTGGATGTTGAATACAATGCTTCTTGTCCTATTACTTTGGGAAGATCTTTTCTTAGAACTGTTGGTGCCATCATTGATATGAAAGAAGGCACCATTAAATCTCAATTTCCATTCAAGAAAGATATATAACACTTCCCTATGAGGAGACAGAAGTTGCTTTTTGCTCCTCCTTTGAAAGCAAGGGTTAACGTTAATGCTTCATCATTTGAAAATACTTGATTCTTGCTTCTTGTGCCTAACTTAAAGGCGTTAAAGAAAAGTACTTATTAGGAGATAACCCAAAAGTTTTATTCAGTCTTGGAAGTTACTACTTCAGTAATGACCTCTCCTTATCCTTTTTGTTTGTTTTTTGTGCCAAGAATGACCTCTAATGAGAGGGAAGTAAGATTTGGGGAGTTGCTGTCCCGAAACAGATTTTTGTGCTCCGCCATAAAAATTCGTGAGGAATATCTGTAAGTCGGATTGAGCTGATATTTTCTGAATAAAACCCCCGGTATGTTATCTAACTTTCGTTAGTTCAACACCTTTTGATTTGAGCGACAGAAGGTCTTAGAAAAAATCGATTTCTACCTGCTGGTCTGTTTTGACAAATTTCTGCCATTATTTGCATTTACTTCTTATTGATTCCTTTTTGGGTTCTTTTTGGGAAATTGAGATTTTTGAGGGAATTGCTATAGCATCTTGTGTTTTTAGTGGAAGTTTTTCTGTTCTAAAGCTAAACCCAAGAGTCTATTATCTTTTGAATACACTAATGTTGCTAATGAAGATTATGTGAAGTTTTGTATGAAGGAAAATTTGCAGGTGTAGAGGAAGAATGATGTAATGAGATGAAGAATGGAAAAAATCTCAAGCTTGGGGAAGCCACCCCAAGAAATATTCAAGAGGTACAAGCGTCAAAGCTTGGGAATGCCCAAGGCATCCCCTTCTTCATCAATAAAAAGCTCAGGTCTTTCTAGACACTTCGTTTTTATTGTTTCATGCACAGTTGTGTTGTTCTTGGAGCGTCTTAGTTTTCGTTTAGTTTGCTTGAATAAAGTATCTTGGACCCCTGTTCTCGCGGTGTTGTTTCAAATAAGTTGATTGGTGTTGGAAAGGAGTAGAAAGTTCTTGCTGAAAGTACAAGAGGAGCTTGCTTTGACTATGACTTAGACTTTACCGTGTCATGCTAGATGTTGTTTTGACCTTATGCTTAGTTATTATTGTTGTAGCATGACTTGTTCCAAACAATTGGGATTTCTTAGTGTGCCTTGAAGGAATCATGCGTTGTTTTAGCATACAAAAGCATAGTATTGTGGTATTCTCCTTTGATGCTTTATTTGGGTTGACTTGGCACATGCTCACACCATGTTATGACTATGAACAAGTCACCATAGACTCTATGATCATTTAGTCGTTGACTTGTAGTACCACTTTATGCTTTGATTAGTAATATTTTGTCGCTCTGCATGATTATGGCCATTATTGCTCTCTTAGTTGGTCGCTCCCAGTCTTTTGCTAGCCTCCACTTGTATGAGTAAGCTCTACGCATGCATCCAACTCCCAAGAAACCAAGTTATTCCAGAGTGTCCACTATAAATTCCTATGCATGGTGTGTTACACCATTCCAAGTATATTCTTGTTTTCATCTATCTTCCAATTAAAAAGTATTTTGTTATGTGAAAACTTAGTGATTAAAGCTCTCACAAACTTGATGACACACTTTATTTTTCTTGCCCCTAACAAACTTGAACCATTGTGTCATCTATGTTGTATATGCTTGCACCTATACGTTGGAATTATCAGAACCGTGCTGTCACGGGAAATTCTTTCAACATTGCACTTGTATATTGTACACAGTTGATATCATGCTCTTTTGTCTATGGATGTCGTCAGGGTGAAATGAAAGGGGTGCTTGTAAGTCCATGGAGTTATGTATGTGTGTTAGAGAAATGTCTGGGCCGCTAGCCTAAGCCATGACTAATCATGGTGGAAACTTGCAGCATCACCATAATGACATCTATGAAGCATTCTTCTTATAAAAAATAGATAGAAAAAAGAGATTGAGAAAAAGAAAAAAAATATGAGAAAAGAGGAAAGAGAGAAAAAAGCACCATATTCCCATGGTAAATAAGAAGATTGCTGAGATGCTCATTGTCTGCTTGCCTTGTCATTTTTATTATGGGATAGCTCCTGTATCATGTGCAAGGGGTACCCCGTTGGCGGTTCTCTATGATACACATGCACTTAGACTTGAGTAGCATGAGGAGCGGTCCTCGTATTCAAGGAACATGAGATTGCCAACTTATACTTTGTCAAGCATATACTCCATAGTTTGTTCACTTTAACCTTAATCACTTCAAGATGCTTATGATAGGATCAATGAGAGCTGAAAGCTAACAAGTACCATAATTTTTGGAAGCTCTTTTTGAAACTTGAAATCCCTGCTACCCTTATGAAGGGCCTTTCTTCCACTATTATATTGAGTCTTCACCTTCTATCCTTAGACACCAGTTAAGAGAGCATAGTTGTCATTCTTAGTTCTATGTGCATTGTCCCAATACTTATTGATTGATGCATATTGTTGATATTACTTGTGATATTTGTATCTAGTCACACTTATGAACTTTGAAGGTGTCCTATGTATCTATTTGCTACTCCATGAGGGACAAGCTGAATGCCACTATGCCATGTTTTCTGTGTGTGAAACAAACAAACGCTTTTCAATGCAAGTTATTCATGATCTTTGTTTGCAACCTTTCATGTTGCATGCATAGTTACTTTGTCTTACTGTTAGAACTCCATATTTTATGCTCATGTTTAGAGTTCTTTGATCCCATCTTTCATTGCTTGCAAATGGTTTGATCTTGATTTTAATGGTGCATGTCACCTCAAAAATTATTCTTTTTATCACTTACCTACTCGAGGACGAGCAAGAGTTAAGCTTGGGGATGCTTGATACGTCGGAAACGTATCTATAATTTTTGATCTTCCATGCTTGTTTTGTATCTACTTTGCTTTGCTTTGTCTACACTTTGAGGTGTTTTTATATGTTTTCTGGTACTAACCTATTAACAAGATGCCACAATGCCAGTTGTCTGTTTTCTTCTGTTTTTGGTACCATAAAGGAAAAAAATCAATATTCTCGGAATTAGACAGGACAAAAGACAAAGTCAATATTTTACCGTGGGGAACATGGAGCCAGAGTATGAGACGAAGGGGACGCACCAGGGGGCCACAACCCCTGGCGGCGCGGGCTAGGGATAGCCGCGCCTGGGGGTGTGACCACCTGGCCGCCCCCTGCCTCGCCTCTTCGCCTATAAAGACCCTCGATGAAGAAACCGTAAGTACCCGATCAATATTCCACGAAACCGTCTGTAGCCGCCGCCACCATCGTCCCTATATCAGGGGGGATCTGAAGCTCTTCCCGGCACCCTGCCGGAAAGGATATTATCCTGGAGGCCTTCTTCTTCATCATGTCATCCTCCGATATGAAGTGTGAGTAGTCCACCTTGGACTACGGGTCCATGTAGTAGCTAGATGGTTGTATCTCCTCCTTTGTGCTACCATGTTTAGATCTTGTGAGCTCCGTTCATGATCAAGATCATCTATTTGTAATCATGCATGTTGTGTTTGCGTGAATCCGATGGATATTGAGATTACTATGTCAGATTGATTAATGGTTTTGTCTTATTGATTCTATCATGTATGTGTTGTTTGTGATCTTGCATGCTCTCCGTTTCTAGTAGCTATCTTGGCCAAGTAGATGCTAGTGACTCCAAGAGGGGGTATTTATGCTAGATAGTGGGTGCATGCCTCTATTTAATCTAAGGGAAGTGACAGAAATCTCTAAGGTTGTAGATGTGTTGTTGCCACTAGGAAGAAAACAACGGTCTCTTGTTCATGGAACAAGAGGATTGTTTACCTTACACACTTTGCTTAAAGCAGTTATCCGTTGCTTGCAATTTAATACTGCAGGGGGTTCAGATGATAACCTGAAGGTGGATTTCTAGTCATAGATGTAGTTGGATGGCGGTCTATGTATCTTGTTGTATTGCCCAATCGAATCTCATAGGATCATGAATGTCTAATATTGCATTGTTATGCCTTGTTCAGTCCTATCAATTGCCCTGCTGTAATTTGTTTACCCAGCATGCCATGTTTGTTTATCTTAAGGATAACACTTCTAGTGAAGTATGGAACCCGGTCCAATCTTTATCATCGATACATCTTCCACTATTACTGTTTAATTTCTGCAAACCACTATTACCTTCCACAGCATACAGTTAATCCTTTGTTACAGCAACCGGTGATATTGACAACCTCATTGTTCGTTGGGGAAAAGTCTTAAGTTTGTGTTGTGCAGGTCTCCAAGTTGCTAGCAACACCTTTGAGTCGTTTCCTTCCTCCTACTGGTTCGATAACCTCAGTTTCTTACTGAGGGAAGACTTGCTGCTGTGCTCATCACACCTTGCTCTTGGGGTTTCCCAACGAAGCAGTACCACGCGCCATCAGGAGCCGGTTCGCCGGGCCTGGCGCCGGTTTTCCCTGGAGCGTCTTCTCGTGCTGCCTTTGGTCCCTCTCTTGGCGATGCTTCATGGGGTTCATAGCTGAGGATGCACAAAGTATGGGCATAAGTAGCAAGCCATTCAAGGGTGTATCGAAATCACACGAGGAGAGGAGCGAGTTAACCTTAGCTTGTAGGAGCTTGGCTCGAGCGCGGGTCTTTGGTCCACTTGGGGGACTAGTAGGCGGGGATGTAGAAGCGTCCGTAGGACGGGCTGCATCATAACTTGTCCCTTGTTCTTTTCTTCTCAATGTACATGATCCAACGATACGCCCTTGCAGGATCCCAACCTTGGTACCCAGGAAGATGGTATCTCTATAGACCACGAGCCTTTGTTTGGGGACGAACTAGTCCGGAAAACACAGGGCGGTAGCCGAAGGAGCGGATCATACACAACCCTTGAGAACGAGATGCTTTGCAAGGCATGGATGGAAATTGGCCAAGATCCAATAACCGGTGCTGAGCAAAAGGGTGGATCATTTTGGAACCTAGTATGGAAGTACTTCCATGAACAAAAAAATCGGTGTGCATCCGTTTGCGAGTGATCACAACAAGAACTCACTTACGAAGAGGTGGGCATTCATCTCCAAACAATGCACAAAGTTTTGTGTCTCTTGTGACCATGTTAAGTCAAGACCCGTGAGCAGCATTGGAGTTAGAGACATGGTATGTTCCTACATATCTATATGTTCTCATTCATACGAGCTTTGCATGTCTATATAGCATTCAAACATGAACTTAAATTGTTGCTTTAGGTGTGGAAAACATTGGAGCACTTCAAGACTTGCCACGAGAAGAAACCTTTCACATGGGCTATTGTTGGGCAAAGCTCAAAGATTGCGAGAAGTGGAAAGAGCTCTATGCGGGAAGTGCAAAGGGTACAAGCGCTGGAATTATCATCGACGAGGAAGGACCGGCAACCAAAAGGCCGAGAGGGAGGAACAACTTCAAGCTAGATCTCAAGCGTGAAGCTTCGTCAATTGCCATCTAGGAGACATTGAAAGGGTTGATCGCCGAGAAGAAGGTGTCCATCAACAAGAGGGAAGAGAAGAAACGCAAGGAGAGAGAAGATGCGACGAAAAACTACTATGAAAATCTAGTCAAAGCGTCTTGAGATAAAAGAGATCAATGCCCGTGATATAAAGGAGAAGGTAGAGCTAAAGCGACTCACTGAAGAAAATCGGATCATGACTGTAGATCTCATAGACATGGACCCAATTCAACGGAGTTGGTTCGAGAAGAAGAGGAAGATGATTATGAACGAGATGCATAGATTGCTCGCTCTATTTATGTTTTGAACCATATGTTCTGTTTTCATACTCCGCCGGTCCCCATTTAAATTTGGTTCAATTTGTATGTCATGTTTTCATACTCCGCTGGTCCTCATTTAAATTTGGTTTAGTTTTGACGCCGATATAGTCGGAGGAGTTTCCGCGGCAACATCTCATCGGCGGGGAGGCTGCCTGGCGTGCCTGGACAAAACGGCGACGAAGCGGACGTGGCGCGCGTAGAAACGGAAATAAAGTTTCAGAGGCGGTTAGAGTTGCATGCGTTCACTGTGAGTTTGCCGCGCGCGGTAGCATGAGCGCAATATATGTCATTGAGGATTGTGCAAAATAGCGTGAAGCAGAAAAATTTACGCACGCTATTTTCGAACGTCTGATAGAGCAGCCGAAACACCTACGCACGGGATAAAACGCTAGCGCCTCCCTATTTTAACGCTTCAGTGGGAGATGCTGGATGTGCTAGACACATCTCCTCTCTAAAGAAAAAACTACACCACCACCGACCGGCTTCCATTCCACAACTACCGCACCGTACCCTCTCGCCTCTCCCCCCACTAGGAAAGAGTAGCTCGACCGAGCAACCCAATCCATGGCGACGGCGCCATCTTCTCTCCCTCGCCCGTCGCTATTCCTCCTCCACCTGCCCCTCCTCGCGTTTCTGTTGGCTGCGGCCCCGGCGGCCGATGCGTGGACGGGGGAGATCCACGGCCGCGTTGTCTGTGACGTCTGCGCCGACTCTGCGATAGGGCCCGAGGATCACGTCCTCGAAGGTCAGCCCAACGAACCTCCCCTCCTTCGGATTTATTTAGTTGCCATCGTCACCCTCCGAAATCTCGTGGTCACCGAGCTAGATTTCGTACGATCCTACGGAAGTCGGTTTAGCTGTTTGGGATCTCGAAATTTAGGTGTTCTTTTACCTGGTCCAGGGGGTTGAAACGTTGATCAGGCGGATTTTGCTCTAGTGGAGAAGTCCGTATGTGAAGCCAGGAGCAAACTTGAAGGCTGTAGTCGGTTGATGGTCATCTAATCTAGAAGTAAAAATCGGACATAGGCGATTTGGAGCAAATTTTAGGTTGTGTTTAGTAAAGCGTATCAGCTAGAGGTGCAAATTGGTGACCCTTAGGGTACCCTCCATCCTAGGGATGTAAATTGGTGGCCCTTAGGATACTCTCCGACCTTTTTTAGTTCAATCAAATGAACTAGAATTTCCAAAGTCAATGAAATTTGGAGAACTCAACCCTCTTTAGTTCAAACTAATGAACTAGTTTTCTTATTTCAAACTATGGTTGAGAGACTAAGCCATGAGCTGAGATGGGGTACATAAGGGCTCGATTGGGTGGGAGGTTACCCCATTTCTAACACATGCTCTCGCTCGCATTGTGCAAGCTCACACCATCTTCCTCGTATCCCTCTCCAGTAACCATTGTGCCCTCGTGAACCTGGCTCGCTACAAACAACCGCATCGATGGTTTCCAACATGCCTGGCTGAGGGGTGCTTTAAGTAGCGTGCATGACTGGTTCAACCTTTCGTGCAATCAACCAAGCACCTGATTTTAGCTTCTGGCAGTCCTGATTGGATCACATGTATGCTACCGAACACGACCTATCTGTATCTCAAACTACGGGTGTGCCCTTTCAAGCAAAAAGGGGGAGAAGAAAAAATGAAAATGGTTTGTCTTCTAGTCTATACTTGTTTTTGGAACATCGTATTCTGGTGCTTCCTTTTGCCGTAGGAACAAATGAAATTTCAAGGACCTGGCTAACTCAAAGCATTTTCTAAATTGAGATCAATTTAACCCCCAAATACTCAGGATTTAGGAAAGTTACTGCAGAATTCCCTTATAAAAGGTTAATTGAGAAGTTTTATGAGCCTTTGTATTTTAGGTCAGTTGGTCATGTTCCACACTTCCAGTCACTTTTTTGGGATTTGTACCTTCTATGATAACTAAAATATGAGTTCATGGCTCCTGAGATAAGCGGGCTATTAGGGATGGCTAAAATGAAAATGTACTACATCAATATAATTGCACCTCTAGTGAGTAATTTTTTCAGGAGCTTGTCCTGCTTCAGAGAAAAAATTCTAGTGGAACATAGGCAGCACTTTTGATGCAAGGAGAGTGAGGATACCTTATATAGACTAGATGCTTTAATAGCCTATTGTACAGCATGTGATTGTCTTGGCGTGACCTTCAAAACTGGGTTAGTGGTGGTTCAAGGTACTCCTGGAAACAGGGACTGATCAGAAGGAAAATCGGGGAGGCGAAGAATTCCCCTCCAGCTTCTGTTGGGATTTGTCCCAGCTGAATCTTAGAGACTCTGAAACTTCCATATGGTTTGACCTTTTCTTGTACAATAGCCTGTAGCAAGTAATCAGGCTAGGACGTGTACTGACTCTCCTACCCATCACGTTGCATGTCACCTGACGTAATGCACACAAAAGCATATATTAAAGGCAGCCTTGAGCCTTCGCTCATCAAACAGAAAATCCATAGATGAGGAAGAAATCTGAAATGATCTGCTGGTTCTTGTGTTGTTGAGTGATGAATCAGACAGCACATGAATGCCAATGAGAAGGAAGTTTATGAGCCAAAAGAAAATGTATCAGCATGCACATATTGAGATGCTATATTTTGCTACTGCCCTGGTTCTGTCAAGCACCTCTGGTCCGGCACTCCCCCGTGACCATTTCTGAGCCTAGGGGCACTGGTGAACCTGTGCGGTGAGGTTGGAAGGCCCAGGGTCCTCATGGTTGCTATCGCTCGGTGTCCATTTCCTGGAGTTGAGTCATTGTCATGGGTTCCCTCTTGGCCCACCCCATCCTGCTCCTACTACTTTCTCCCGTCCCGCATACCCACACGCTCAAATTAAACGATGACGAATGTTTGTGCGTTAAGCCTATTGGGAGAACTTTTTGCCAATAGATGCTCTGTTTCTTTTTGAGAAACACAGTATAGACGTGGATGCTCACAAATACATACATACACTTACCCCTATGAACGCAGACACGTGCATCCTACCCCTATAAGCACCTCCGAGAGACTGCATCGGTGGGTCTTAATATTGACGCCTCCCTCGCTGTCAACATGAACCCTGCTGAAAGAATATTCCGCTTTTATGAGATACCAAAGTGTGAAACTTGGGGTTTAATCCCTGGTGGGATGGGGGTACCACTGCCCTCCTAACCATCCAACCACAAGTTGGTTCTCAGATGCTCTGTTGTTTTTATTTGTCTATGAACAATCATACTTGACTAGTGTGCTCATGATTCCACTGCCGTTGATTGTTCTGTGGCATGGCCACAGGCATAATTTGTGAATTCAACCACATTAGTGAATGACCAAATCGAGTTGAAAAACATGTGCTTGTCACTGCTCATGCACACAACTACTGTCAGTCTTATTATGCCATTTTCTTTTCTTAGCTTTGGATTGTTAATTATGTTGTGTGCAATTGAAGTTTCTCCAAGATATTCTCTTCTTGCTCATGTATGTCTTTATATCGCTATAGGTGCCGAGGTTGCTGTTCTGTGCATTACAAAATCTGGTGAGGTCATCAACTATCAGGCATTTACAAACTCCAAGGGCATCTACACTATTGCAGAGACAATGCCGGAGAGCGACCGATGGGACTCATGTTTGGCAAGGCCCATCAGCAGCTTCCACCACCATTGCACGAGGAGGGGCGATGCACACTCTGCGGTCAAGTTCACATACAACAAACAGTCAGGGAACTCGCACAGCGTCAAGACATTCCTCTACAAGCCTACAAATGTTCCTCTCTACTGTAGCTAAATGAGGGGTTGCCTGGGAGTGAAAAAAGTGAATCTAGAAGATGGATTCATGCCAGGGTTTGATATATGTAAACATGGTGTAAAATGGGGATAGGGAATGTGCAGGTCGACATATTCTTGCAATGCTCGTACAGAGCTGTTATTGATGTCAGTCGTTTGAAGTGATTTGACGTTAAATGCCTAGTGATTGTGAAATACTTGTATGTTTTTGAGCTATCTTATATATATACTAATTGGAAGCACCCTACGAGGCTTCACGTTAATCCTAGACAAATCTAATAATTATCTGTTCTAGTTGAATACCCTGTTGCCACGGACCATTTTTCTGTCTTGTACAGGTCGCACCATGAAATACATAGAAACCTGAATGAAATTAAGACAGCCTTTATACTTGCATAACTAACTAAGCCTTGCGTACTTGTCTACATAAGAGTTTGTATGTTGTAAATATACAACCTAGATAGTATCAACAAGATTGTAATTGAGCCGAATGGTTCTGGTTGACACCGAATCAACTTTTGCGTTTATAGCATTTGATGTGTTTTTTTGACAGGTATAGCATTTGATGTTGCTCAATGGAAACTTCTGAAATGATTTTTACTTGCCTTTTCAATTTCCTATAGAATTGTTTATGTTTTATGGTGTGCTATTATAGGTATCAAAACCCACTGTAACTGTGATTGTATATCAAAAGATGTCAAAGGATGTATTAAACGAGACGATGAAAATGCTAGTACCTGATTTCTCTTTGCTTTTTATTTTGTCAGCGCTAATACCGACAAGGTAACCTTCGATAAGACATGGAAAGCGACTTGCTAAGCAGGTTAATCGGACGAAGGTAGCTGCAGTACTAGGAGTGATTGTTGCGACAGCAGTAAGCTTGGAGGTAGGGCATCTCCAATGGGGACATAAAATGTATCTGTTTTGGTTAGTTTAGGTTGGCTCACGGTCAGAAAATTTGTCTTTTTTCTGATTCGTTTGAGGGTGGAGGTGCCTTTAGCGGGCCAACCCATTTTACCTGTCCCATCATTATGTATTCGGTGCCGCAATTAAGATGACACGTCCTGTCGGCCACTGCCGTGTCGGCTTCCTGCTGGGATGCTCCTTTTCCCGAAGTCTGCCGCTGGTTTCCCACGAGCGGGCAATTGTTTGGCGGGCGTGCAACCAGCTTTCGTTTTCTGCCCTAGTCGTGGGCTATAAAGAAGGTTGGCGTGGAAAGGAAAAGGCTAAACCCTGGGTAGCCAGTAGCAATGTCTCGCCACAAGATCACCACCCGGTGCCGCAATAGAGAGGCAGTCGGAGGAGGTAGTGGCATATCAGGACCACAACAGCCTGAGCTGGGAGGGATCGAGAGGAGGAAGGAAGGAATCGAGGAGCTACGCTAGGAACAGTAAACTGGAAGGAAATTGATAAGGAAAATTAGTAAATAAATTTAGGGTTTTTATTATGCTTGGCCTCCCAGCCACCCACACGCTCCTTTTATATTGAAAGGAAATCACCCAAGCATTATAGACAAGATTATGCCACTAATTAAGTTACCAATAATCAGACAAGAGCATTTAGGTAGAGCTGTTGGATCAGATGGAACGATCCTGACCGTAGGTCCTGACATTGCCCCCTCCTTGACTCAAGACCTCAGGGCTTGAAGGGCGGAAAGGTGGCCTATATGAATGTCGCATCTTCCCATGCTGCTTCCTCCTCGCTCATGTTCTGTTAATGGATGAGCCATTGTGGTACAGCTACGTCGTAATCACCAGCTGACCGGGGTATCTAACGACGGTCCAAGATAGAGAGGGGAGCTAATTTTACCTTCCCATCTTTTGTACCTAGAGGAAGCAAAGGATTTGGTACTTCTCGAGGACCCAGGTGATTCTTTAACTGACTGACATGAAAAACGTTGTGAATTTTTGCACTGTCAGGTAGCTGAAGCTTGTAAGCCACTCGCTCAATCTTCTGTAATATCTTGAATGGACCATACCACTTGGAGGTGAGCTTCAGAGAGTTCCTGAGACCTAGGTATGTCTCGCTATACGGTTGCATCTTCAGATACACCATGGCACCCACTTCGAACTGTCGTTCTATTCTGTTGGCATCCGCATATTTCTTCATCTTTTCTTGAGCTAGTGTCATGTTCCTCTGCAGGGTCTTGAGCATGTGATCCTTTTCAGCTAGAGTCACTTGAGCCTCCTGAGATGCATCGCAAGGAGCTGAGATAGTTGAGAAGTGTGGGGTTTTCTATTCATATAGAGCTTCGAAAGGAGATATCTTGATTGTGGTGTGGTAAGAAGTGTTGTACCACCACTCAGCTTCCCCCAACCAATCTAACCACTTCTTGGGATCTTGGAAAGCCATGCACCTAAGGTATTGTTCCACACACTAATTGACTCTTTTTGTTTGCCCATCTGATTCTGGGTGGTAAGCAGATGAGAAATTGAGGGCAATCTTGGAAGATTTCCTTCCATAACTTGCTCTAGAAAATTCTGTCCCTATCTGTAGTTATGTTGTCAGGGGGCCCATGTAGCTTAACCACGGTATCCATAAAGGCTTTGCTAACAGATTGGACAGAATAAGGATGGGATAAGGGTATGAAGTGAGCTTACTTGGTCAGCCTGTCAACCACCACCAGTATGACATCCTTGTTCCTTGACTTGGGCAGTCCTTCAATGAAGTCCATGCTTATGGATGACCATTTCATTTTTGGTACTTTGAGAGGATCCAATATACCAGGCTACTGCACTTTCTCTGATTTTGATATTTGGCAAGTTGGACATTCAGCTATCAGGGTGTTAATGAATGTATTCATGTGAGGCCAGAAAAAAACTTGCTTCATCCTGTGTAATGTTACTCTGTTACCTAAGTGGCCCCCAAAGATTGAGGAGTGTAAGGAGCGATTTTTTTTGTTTTCAGGTCAATGTTGTCTCCAATGTAAACTTTTCCCTTGTATCCGAGAATCCGATCAAACTATAGTTTGGTTTACTGGTGTTGTCAATTAAGAGTTCTTGGAGAAGCTTAAGACACACAGGATCATTGTTGTATGAATCAATTACTTCTCAAATCCAAGATGGAACTGTAGCAGAGATAGGAGATAAGGCATCAGTTTGAAACTGTCTGGACAAAGCATCTGCTGCTATATTTTCAGGACCCTTCTTGTACTCAATGGGTCGAACTCAAGAAGTTGGAGCATCAATTTGTGTTGAATTCCTTCCAGGAGTCTCTAACTGTTAAGGAATTTGAGGCTTTGTTGGTATGTTTTGATAATCATCTTGGTGCCAAAAAAGTAATGTCTCCATTTTTTAAGGCTTCCAAGATTGTCATAGCTTCCTTCTCATATATGGATTGAGCATCATTCTTAGGACCCAAGCATTTGCTAAAGAAAGCCAATGGTTTTCCTTTCTACATCAGAACAACTCCTAAGCCAGAAGCACATGCATCAGTCTCCAAGATGAATGGATCTGAGAAATCAGGTAGAGCCAAGGTAGGGGGTGAAGTCATGGCCACTTTGAGAGCCTCAAAGGAAGCTGCTTGTGCTTCTGTCCAAGTGAATGCATATTTCTTTAATACAACATGTAGTGGTTGGCATATTTGAGCATAGTTCTTGATGAATTTTTTGTAATACCCTATGAGACCCAAAAATCCTCTCAAATTCTTGATTATTTGGGGGGTTTTCCATGCTACTATGTCCACAATTTTGGCAAGATCTATGGATACTCCTGTTGCTGAAATCACATGGCCCAAGTATTTTACTTATTTCTGTCCAAAGATGCACTTGTTCATCTTGGCCTTTAGGTTGTGGTTTCTTAGCACCTTGTCAACACCCGGATTTTTAATCCCAGATGCCATACATCGCAATCCCAGGATTACCATTTTTGCGAGACATAACAGATTTGGATACCACAGTACATCATCCATTACAAACCATACATAAGGTCTTACACAAATAAGGATCTCATGATCCAGTTCTTCATACAACTCAAGCAGCGGAAATATGTAATAATAACGGTAGCGTAGGAGAAGCTCCATCTTCGGGGTCACAAGCAATGCTAACGATGGGAGATGATCCTAGTTGTCATAACCTTCTGGGGTTCCATCCTCCTGATACTCCTCTTCATAGTCTGGCCACGGGAATAGCCAGGGACAAAGCCATGAGTACTCTTTAAGTACTCGCAAACTAATAATAACAAGTGAAAGGGTTTTTGTAATAGGACACTAAGCTCTAGGGTTGTTTTGCAAAAAGCCTGATTTACCTCTACTAAGTTTAGAAATGAAGAAAGCTAGTTGAAGTTTTATAACACCTAAGTGGGAACTTGTATTTCATATCACAACTCTATTGTGGTCAAGTCAAAATCTCAATTCATTTCACAAGTCATTTTGAAAACATCTGACGGGGGGACAATATGGCCACTCCAACTATCCATAACCGCGGGCGTGGCTATTCGAATAGTTTGACACTCTGCAGAGATTGTACACTTTCACCACAACATTCGATACATCCGCCAGGAACAAATCCTGAATTCACCATACTCAGTATGTGGATAACCAATCCTAACCTTTCAATTACACGCCCTAGTATAAGCACCTCTCCTGTGAGTTTGGCCTCCCAACCATGACCAACTGTCATCTTAGGTACTGCACAGGTGGACAATCTTCACAAGGTAGCCTCATCTCAGACCTTGGCCGTGAGGGAACCAATACTAAGGTATATAAGTTTCCAGTCAAGCCCTACCCAATTCTCGGGTATTGTGGTTGTACGATAAAATTGGAATGGTATCGCATCCAGACAACCATCAGTTTTATAAAGGGATAAGGCTCACGCCTCAACATTTTCATCACCAAAATCATCTGGTGTTCGGAAACACATGTCAAAACATCTCAATAGAATGATCCATCATTCCAAGGTTTTCATAACCATTTTTCCACCAAGTATTCCCATCTAAAGTTGATCAAGTTTTATGCTTAGCACTAGCATCTACAAGTGGGGGTAAGTACTAATGAGGGGTGGTAAACTAGTGGAGTTTAACTAAGTTCAATCTCATGCCTTAGGATGACATAAAGATTATCTAGCTTAGGCCAAATTTTATGCTCTTTATGCAACCTTCAATTATTTCTCTAGAATCTACAATTCACTTAAGTAAGCTCTAAGTACTAGCTTTGATAAAGAAATAAAGTATAAAGCTTGTAAGTAAAACTAGGAATGGGGCTATCAAGTGGGTATGATCACATATGCTTAAGGCATATAGTTGGCATGGTAACAAGCAAGTATTTGCTTGCATAGGTCAACTTGATTAGTAAGGCTTGCTAAAGTAGAGTATCTTTGCAAGTGTTAGTTTGCCTTGTGCAGAGCAGTGGTTGAAGTTCTCCTCGGCTTCTTCTTCGTAGTATCCTCCTTCCTCCTCGTATCCTTGGTCGGTACTAGCGTCTATGAATAAATACGAGGTACACAATCACCAAACAATACTTAACTACTTTCAATCATCACACACAAGGGTTCTATAGATGATCTAGCATCATCACTAACATCACAAGAATAAGGCATTTGTCTTATTTATTTTATTTTTAGAAAAGTAGTTTCTACTCATTGAAAGACTACTTAAGATTTAATATTCTCCAAACCAAACATGGGATCATGTTGACACATGTCATCACCACACATTTCAGTACATGGGAATGTGATTTAAAGTGGTGTCACAATTTAATAAGATTTAACCTTTTATTTTAAATAAAAATAAATGACTAGAAATGCCTATGTGGCATCCTTTTATTACTTGAACATTATTTCTGTAAGTAAACCCATATGTTTTTATATATTCTGAAAGGTATGATCAAATGTGATTTTTGAGAGTTGGAATCAACTCAAAATCTATTATAGTTTAAATTTGAAAAATGTTTGAATGCAGAAAAGCTTCTGCCTTGTTATTTTTACCAAGGTTGATCTATATATTCAAATGATTTGAATCCAACGGGCTTGGATTAAGCATTTCAAAACCTTTCTAACAAAATTGGTTTCATTCAATTTGGTTCACTGAATCGAGTTGGGTTGATTTTTGCAACTGGGTACAGAACTATGTTTGAATTAAAATGGAAAAAGTTAAATTCAAACGACTGGGCTGCGTGGGAACTGCTAATGGGCCGGCCCAGTGTCACTCTGCGGCGTGGGGCTCAACTGACAGGGGGTTCCACTAGTCAGTGGCTCTTTAAACGCGAAGCGGTACGGGGCAATCTCACCCGCACGATCTAAGTCTAATCGAACGGCTGCTACTCATCGTCCACGTCGGGCGGCGCCGACGAGACAGAAACCTAATGCGGCAGGTGGGGGTCGTCGGGGGCTCAGGCGAAGGTCGGCGATGCGGGCGAACGACGAAGTCGACGACGAAAAACCTCCTGGTACCGTCAGCTCCTCCTGGGGTGGACAAAATCGACGACGCCCTTCTTCTCCAGAGGCGGCCTGCTCCGGCGCAATTCCGGCGATGCGCTGCTCGCCTTGCTTCGGGGATGAGGTGGAACGATCAGTGAGGTGAGGGGAGTGAGATGGTGTGCTCAATTCGGCTGGGGGTCGTCTCCTTTTATAGGCTCGACGGTGAGACCGAACGGGATGGGCAGGCGACGGTGGCGACACGGCTACGTGCTGCTAGAGGCATGGCCAAGGGTGGCGATCGATCGGTGGTCTCCTGGCGATGCTCTAAGGTTTAAATGCGCTTGTAGGGTCGGCGGCAAACGGCCGGGAACGCTCGATGCTCTGCGAGGCAGAGGCGGCGTCTTCAACGGCGAGCGGTGGCTACGGGGTACGGGCGGTGAAATGGGCATGTCTGGCGGTCTCCTGGGACAGTGGGGAGCATGCTGGTGGGCGGCGAGGGATCGAGGTGATCGGGTTGCGTGGGAATGGTGCGTGCTCTGTGGTGCATGTCGGCATGGTCGACAGCGGCACGGGCGCGGCGTTCCTGGCGGTTCTGGTTGCTGTCTGCGAGGCAGGGCTGGTCGAGAGGGGGCGGTGAGGCATGGGCTATCTCCCAGACAAGGTTGGCACGGCTAGTTCTTCCTCTAGCCTGCTATCCACACTGGGGTGATATGGGTGCTCTCGGGCTGTTCACCATTGATGACATTGGCAAGCTTATAGTGGGGCTAGTGATTAATTAAGTTTGCTAGATGATCTACTGAGGTTGCTGTGAGCTAGAGAGGGAACAAGTTTGGCTAGAATCACTGCACACTATAGTGTTTAGATTTTGTTTGATTTGTATATGCAAGGTGTTTGATGAACTGGCCGCATGAATTCAAGTTTTGAATTTTGAAAAGATTTTTGGTGGGTGTTCTAGGCATGTGCTGGCGAGTCTGTAGATGCTTGGGTTTTGAAAGTTGAGCTTGTTTGAGTGGTTTTTGAAAAAGTGGTATCTTCCCATATGAAATAGATTCAATTTTAAACTGTCATTTAAACTATGCATTTGAATGTTTCTGAATGGTCACAAGGTGGGATTTGATACTTTGTTATGAGTACTATCAAGGGGTGCAAAGATCCAAATAAGTTTATGTTAAGTTCTAAAAGTTAGAAATAGCCAAAGTAGGCATGGGATTTAATTTGGCCAAAGTGACCATTCACTTAATTTGTTTGTTTTGATTTATTTGTCTTTGGGAAAAGTGTGGGGATTGTTTAGATGATGTTTATTTCACCTAAGAATCATTTTCCAAGCAAAGAAACACATAATCATGTCAATCCAAAAGAATCCAAATTGTAATGCATGCACATAGGAATGCTTTCATATTTTTAATTGGAAAAGTTTTTGTTAACCCTAATTTTGGTGATTAGAGTTTGATGATTCTAGTTCAGTATTTTTGGGATGATACACACCTGTAGGACTAGTTGTAGGTGTTTTTGGTGTTCTATGATGTCCTTGCTGTAGATGATAATGTCGTTAAAGAAAACGAAGACAAATTTCCTCAAGTACTTGGAGAAGATGGTGTTCATGAGTTCCTGAAATATTGCAGGAACATTGCTCAGGCCAAAAGGCATCACTAAATATTCATAATGTCCTAGATGGGTGCTGAAAGAAGTCTTTGGAATGTCTGCAGACTTCATCCTGATTTGGTGGTAACCTGACCTCAGATCCAATTTAGAGAATATTGTGGAACCAAACAACTCATCCAACAAATCTTCTATAACTGGAATGGGAAACTTGTTCTTGATGGTGAGATCATTGAGCTGCCTGTAATCAACACACAGTCGCCAAGATTTGTCTTTCTTCCTCACAAGTATCACATGAGAAGAGAAAGGACTAGAACTAGGTCTTATCTCAGAATTGAGTAGCATCTCTTTGATTAGTGTTTCTATAGTGTTCTTTTGGTGATGGGAGAGCCTGTAGGGTTTGATATTTGGTGGTTTAGCATTGGGAGTCAGAGGGATGTTGTGGTCAATGTCCCTGTGGGGAGGTAGGCCCGAGGAGGAGAGAATACATCCTAAAATTGTACCAATATGTTATCCATTTCAGGTTGGCCTGGAGACAATTTAGCAACCATGGATTCTTCTTCCAAAATACCGAGGTTGACTACAAATCCAGGATCTCCTGTTTCTATCAGTTTAATGCACTCTTTAGATAAGATGATGTAGTCTTTGGTGGGAATCATGTGATCATCAAAGAGGATTGGCCTCTGATCATCATGGATAATGATCTTCCTACCAATAAAATCAAACATGATTGGATTGTAGAGTGTCATCCAATTTGCCCCCAATATTATGTTAGTTCCTTGTAGTGGCAGTGTTCTGAAATTAGTATAGAATTTGTCTCCCTGAATTTCAAAAGGACAGTTAGCTAGGACACTATTTGAAGTGAGTTCTCCACCTCCTGCTACCTTGACTTGTCTGCTAGCAATAGGAGATAAGGGCAAGTTGAATTTACTGACAAAAATCTTGGGAGATGAAGGTATTAGTACTCCCAGTGTCCATCAAGGAGATAGCTTTGTGTCCCTGTATATTGACAATGACAGAGATTACGGATGGGCCAGGCATACCATTGTAAGATTCTATAGAGATACTCATGAGGTTGTCCTTGTGTGGATTTTCCTGTACTAGATTGGCCAGATGATCAGTAGGAGCATGCATTATTGGGACAACTTGAGGGTGGAGTGTTTCCAGTGAGCATACAGCATCCTCATACCCTTCTTTGGAATGGCCCTGCATTTCAATAGCATTCACTGCTTTCTGCATTGAGATGCATTTGTGACCAAAAACCCAAGGATCTGAGCAATACCAGCATTTTATTGGTTCCATATTCTTATCTGGCATGCGTGGTCTATCTTTCCAGGTATTGCTCTTGGTTGGAGCTATCTGTTGTTGCGAACTAGGAGCAGGTTGTTTGGTGTTTAACAGCTGATTCTCTAAACGCCTGTTGTTCGACAGATATGAATGTTCATGCTGACAAGCATACCAATATTCATTGAGGAATCAGGCTTCTGTATTTTGACTAATGATGGGGATATGCCTACCGGGGTATACCCAGCAGGACGTTTCCGACTGGCCCAAGAACTGGCAAGTGGGCCTGCAAGACGGCGACTGGATTGAAGCCCAGCAAGGAACCAAGCGACTGGAAGCTGAAGGCCCAGGCGAGTAGATAGGCCCAGTCGGATTAGGTTAAACGAGTACCGAAGCTTTAACTGAATCAGTTGAGATATGTAAACCCTAGGGGAGGTGAACCTATATAAACCTCCCCATAGGGCGAGTAGAGATACGTTCCATCATACATCCAAGCGACTCGCCGCCTAGCCGCCGAGCTCGCCCATTGTTCCACCTCCATAATACAATCTAGCAGGAGTAGGTCTTTACCCTCCGGGGGGCCGAACCTGGGTAAAACCCTGTGTCTTTGCCCTCATCTCGCACCGCAGATGGCTGGCCGCCCTTGCCCCTCGTTCTACTACTCGCTGCCGATTGCAGCATCTGCCGTGACCATTCCCACGACAGTGGCGCCCACCGTGGGGCCTGGCCGGTCTGGCCGGTGTTCTGCGGCGAGATCCAATCTGCCCATCAACGAGCCGGTCGCCACCGGCCGCATGATAGCGATCGGCGAGATGCTCCAAATCTTGCCGAGCAGCTACGTCCCGGAGGCGCGGCCCGTCACGCACAGCGTGATCCTACCGATCGGCACGATCAGCCTCTTCGTCGGTCTCACCGACGTCATCGTCTCGGAGGACTCGGCTCGCATCCGCGAGTCGCCGCCACGCGATCGGCTCTCCGAGAGCCAGATCCGCACGATCCATCGCCTCGCCTCCGAGTACAACTCGGCCCGCAGCGACGTGGCCGAAAACTCAGCGGCCGCAGGAGACGCGGCCCTCGACGACGATGCCGATTCGGCGACCCCGGCGTCACTCGCCGGGTCCATCACCGCGGCTTCACCCGCGGGCTCCATCACTCAGGTCTCCAACGTGGGAAACTTCGAGGACCCCTCCATCCTCGGGATCTTCGAATTCGACTCCGGGTCGGAGAATTCCGCCGACCTCCGCGACGGAACCGGTCGCCACGCCGCGACCTACATGGCGACCGGCACCGATCCGCCGGAGGATCCATTCTCCACCCCAATCCCTCCCAACGCCACGGCAACGGAGGTCGAAGAACTCCGCCTGAAACTGGCGGAGGCGGTGCGCAAGGAACAAGCCGAGCGCGAAAAATTCCGCCTCGAGCAGGTGAGGGCGCAGGAGTTATAGCGCTACCACCAACAGCGGATCAGGTTGCGCCTGAACCCCACCGTTCAGGGGCGCGCCCTGAACTTCGACGATGAAAATGACCCGGCCCGCGTGGCCGAGCGCGCGATCTGCGAGAACACGCCACCAGGAGGAAGCGCCCGACCCCCGCCAGGGTCGACAGCGATGGGCGCCCCGCCTCCACCCAACCGCACACCCCCAGGGATCAGCCGCGGATAGTGGTCTCCTCACGGGAGCGAGACGCAAACGGCCTCCCACTGTTCTCCACCCCGATGGACAACCTCGTGGCAGGCCGAGCAGCAGCCGACAGCATCACGGCCACCGGCGACGGCGCCCTACAGATCCAATACGTCAGGGCCCTGCTCGCAAAGGCCGCCGAGCAGCAAAGAGCGGGCGCCGACTCGCAAGGTCGAGTATACTCGCGTTCCTCGGGAAGCAGGGCGGCCTCGAGCGGCCGCCCAATGGTGGCAAACACACTCAACTGCCCACCGCCGGAGCCACTGCAGCTCCAACACCGACCCGCGAACGCGGCACTCTCCACCAACGACCCCAGGCCGGCGACCAACCTCGTCGCCGCCAACGGTCAACCCATCGACGCCCGCACCCACATCATCAACAACCAAAGCTGGCACGCACGCCAGCCCGACGACCTGCGACACACCCTAACCAATCGCCGCGACGGCGAGCCCATGGGGTCGCTCAGTCGACTCGGCCCCAAGTGCTTCGGACCAATGATCCGAGGCGAGAAGTACCCGCCAAACTTTAAGGCGCCGAAGGAGATAGAAAAGTACGACCCATCGTACGACCCCGCTGTCTGGCTCGACACATACCTCTTGGCAATGGGGATCGCAGGCCACACCGACCTGCTAGCCGCCCGTTACCTCCCCTGATGATGGAGGGGACGTGCAGGCAGTGGATCAACACCCTCCCTCAGGACAGTATAGACTCCTGGGAGGAGATGCGCGACGCTATCGTCAGGCACTTCGAGTGCTCCTACACCCGCGCCACCACTATCGAGGACCTGGAGCGATGCGTCCAGGGACCCCGCGAGTCGACCCGCAACTGGGTCCAACGGTGGCAAGAACTCTGGTACAACGCGGTCGGCATCCACCCGAACACCGCGATCCATTGCTTCAAGACCTCGTGCCGCTACGAGCCCCTGGTCGCCAAGCTCAAGCGACACTCTCGCACACTCGACAACATCCCCGACCTCCTCGAGATCGCCAAACGGTACGCGGAGGAAGATCCAAACCAGGAAACTGACGACGAGTCAGGAGGTCAACGCCGCACGAGCGGCAACGACAGCGGACGACGGTCCGACCTACGCTACAGCAACACTCGCCTCACCGGCAAGCGCCGCAGTGACGGGCGAGTCGACTTCGTCGCCAACGCCGGGCACGCGCAACGCGAGCCCAAGAGCTTCCGCCGCGACGGAGGACAACGCCGACTACAAGGCCAAGCCAAGGTTCGACCCCGCAGCTCTCCTTAACCAACCATGTGCGTTTCATAGCAGGGAAGGGAAGCCTGCAACGCACACCACCGCCGACTGCCACACCCTCAGGGAGATCGAGAAGGCACGGCGAGCGCGGGAGGACCCCGACAACGACCCGCCAAACGGCGGAAAATTCGGCAAAGTGGCCAGCTCGCCTCATACCTTCACAGGCTTCAACACAAAGCGCGAGAAGAAGGTCATCGCCCGCGCCGTCGCCGTCAACGCGGTGGCCCAGGTGGACGTTCCCCAGTTCCTCAACTGGTCAGAGCAGCCCATCACCTGGAGCCGCCAAGACCACTCGCCATGCATCGAGTACCCAGGACGAGTCGCCCTGGTGGTCAAGCCCAAGGTCGGCGACTACTGGCTCCCCAAGACATTGATGGACGGCGACAGCTCCATCAACATCCTGTACCTCGACACCTTCAGGCGGCTGCGGCTCCCGCAGTCGATGATCGAGATGACTCACACCACGTTCCACGGCATCGTCCCCTGTCGGAAGGCGTACCCGATCAGCAAGGTCACGCTGCCAGTCACCTTCGGCACACCGGCAAACTTCCGCACCGAGCGGATTGTCTTCGAGCTGGTGCCCTTCGACAGCCCCTACCACTGCGTCCTGGGGCGCCAGGCGTTCGCCAAGTTCATGGCAGCGCCCCACTACGCGTACAACGCGATGAAGCTACCCGGGCCGTGCGGCGTCATCACCATCAACGGCGACCCCGACATGGCCGCCGAGTGCGAGGCCAAAGGAGCCGAGCTCGCTGACGCCGTCATCGCGGCGGAGACCAACCACGCTGACGAGCTCGCCAAGTACGCGAGCGGGGTCAACAACGACGACCCCACCATACTCAAGAAGCCCAATTCAGAGGGCGCAAACACCTCAACCTTTGAGGCCACGACGCACACCCGCACCGTCGAGCTGGTCCCAGGCGACTCTAGCCAGACGGTGACGATCGGGACAGGCATGAGCCCAACATAGGAAGGCGCTCTCATCGAGTTCCTCCGTGAGAACAGGGACATCTTTGCATGAAAGCCCTCTGACATGCCCGGTGTCCCTAGGGAGCTCGCTGAGCACAAGCTAAACGCCGACCCCAAAGTGCGACCTGTCAAGCAGTCGCTGCGGCCCTTCAATGAAGAACGCCGCCGAGCAATCGCCGAGGAGGTGCAGCGTCTACTCGCTGCAGGCTTCATCCGGCCAATCAAATACTCCAAGTGGCTGGCAAACCCAGTCCTGGTCGAGAAGAAGAACGGGACCTGGAGGATGTGTATCGACTACACAAACCTGAACAGCGCCTGCCCAAAGGAGCAGTTCGTCCTCCCGCGGATCGACCAGATAATCGATTCAACCGCGGGCTCGGAGTCGCTATGTTTCCTCGACGCCTACTCTGGGTACAACCAGATCAAAATGGCCGTCGAAGACGAGGAGAAGACGGCGTTCATCACGCCATACGGAGCCTTCTGCTACACCGCCATGACCTTCGGCCTCAAGAACGCCGGGGCGACCTACCAGCGGTGCATGCAGGAATGCCTCGCGAGCCAAATTGGCCGCAACATCCACGTCTACATCGATGACGTGGTCGTAAATTCCGCTCGCCAGGGCGACCTACTCTCCGACCTGGCGGAAACATTCGCCAACCTGCAAAAATACAAGATAAAGCTCAACCCAGGCAAATGCACCTTCGGTGTACCCGCAGGACAACTACTGGGGTACGTCGTCTCCAAACGAGGGATCGAGGCGAACCCCACGAAGATCGACACGATCGCCCGGCTCGGCAAACTCGAGTGCCTGCGCGACGTCCAGAAACTAGCCAGGCGAGTAGCGGCTCTCAGTCGCTTCATTCCCTGCCTGGGCGAAAAGGCGATGCCCCTATACCGCCTGATGCGCAAGAACCCCACATTTCAGTGGGACAAGGAGGCGGACGACGCGCTTCGCGACCTCAAGAAGGTGCTACTCGCCGCACCGCTACTCGCCGCCCCCGCCGACAAAGAACCCATGCTGGTTTACGTCGCGGCTTCCGAGCGCGTCGTCAGCGCCGTCATGGTCGTCGAACGACCAGAGGAAGGAAAGGAGCGCCCAGTGCAGCGACCGGTGTACTACATTAGCGAGGTCCTCACCGAGTCGCGCCAGCGGTACCCCTAGTACCAAAAGCTGGTATACGCGGTCTTCAGAGCTCAGGGCGCCTGCCGCACTACTTCCAGGAGCACCCGATCACGGTCGTTTCTTCGGCACCACTGCAGGACATCATCCGCAACCGTGAGGCGACCGGGCGGGTCGCCAAGTGGGCCGTCGAGATCGGCGTCCACAACATCAAATACGAGCCGCGAAAAGCGATCAAGTCGCAGGCCCTAGCGGACTTCATCGCCGACTGGGAAGAGGCCCAGCAGCCAGAGAAGCTGCCATACCTCCATTACTGGAGCCTGCACTTCGACGGTTCCAAGAACGCGGACGGTGCAGGCGCAGGGATCGTGCTAACTTCGCCAAAGGGCGACAAGCTCCGCTACGTCCTCTGCCTCGACTTCACACCCTGCACCAACAACATGGCTGAGTACGAGGCCTTACTCCACGGCATGCAAGCGTCCAAGGAGATGAATGTCAACCGCCTACGCTGCTACGGCGATTCCGACCTCGTCGCAGGGCAAGTCGCTGGCACCTGCGACGCCGTCTCCCCTACCATGGCGGCATACCGCCAAGCGGTGGACAAGTTGGGCGGACACTTCACAGGCTACTCCTTCGAGTGGATCGACAGGCGGAAGAACGAGGAGGCCGACGCACTCTCTCGCATCGGGTCGGCTCAACTCGCACCACCCGCCGGCGTCTTCCTCGACACGATCACCAAGCCACCAGTCTCTCCCCCGAGGGAGAACGACATCAGAGTCCCGCTCCAACCAGAGGCAGCCCTGGTCGCACTCGTCAACGAGCCAGACGACTGGACCAAGCCCTACATCGCCTACCTGGAAGCCGGCACCTTACCGGCAGACGAGACGAACGCCCGGATGATCGCTCGCCGATGCAAGTCATACACCATCATCGACGGCGAGATCCACAAGCGCAGTGTCACCGGCGTGTTCCAACGCTGCGTCCAACCCGCCGAAGGACGCAAGATCCTCCACGATATCCACTCCGGCGACTGCGGCCACCATGCCGGCGCCCGCTCTCTGGTCACCAAGGCTATGCGACATGGCTTCTACTGGCCCACCGCACACGCCGATGCTGTGGACATTGTCCAGCGGTGCGCCGGGTGCCAGAAGTACGCCAACCAGACGCACGTGCCGAGCTCAGCGCTCAAAACAATCCCCATCACCTGGCCATTCGCTGTGTGGGGCATGGACATGGGAGGCCCCTTCAAGAAGGCCCCCTCCGGCTACACCCACCTGCTAGTCGCAGTCGACAAATTCACAAAGTGGGTGGAGGCCAAGCCAGTTCAGAAATGCGACGGGAAGACCGCCACCAAATTCCTACGCGAGCTCATATATCGCTACGGGTTCCCACACAGCATCATCACGGACAATGGCACCAACTTCGCCAAAGGAGCCATGGCTGAATTCTGCGAAGAGCACCACATCCGGCTCGACCTCGCGTCGGTCGCCCACCCGGAATCCAACGGCCAGGCAGAACGGGCCAACCAAAGCATCCTCCACGGCCTGAAGCCGCGACTCCAAGTACCACTCGAGCGCACCGCCGGGTGCTGGGTCGAGGAGTTGCCCTCTGTCATCTGGGGGATCCGCACCTCAGTCAACAGGTCGACAGGGTTCACCCCCTTCTTCATGGTCTACGGCGCCGAGGCAGTCATGCCCACCGACCTCGAGCACGACTCGCCGCGGGTCATCCACTACACGGAGGCTGCAAACGAGCTCGCCCGCCAAGACGGGGTCGACCAACTCGACGAAGCACGTGACCTCGCTCGGTCACGCACCGCCATCTCACTACTAGGAAAACAGCTATAGGTAATCAGCACATCCGTGGCTCACATGGTTGAAGTGCCCCACGGCTAAAACAGGCGTGGCTCACCTGTGGGCAGTGCCCTACTAGTAACTAGAACAACTGTGGCGCACATGACTATAGTGCGCCACAGATGTGTGTGGTCCAGGGCCCTGTTGGACGCTCGCCAAACATCTGTAGCGCACTATAGTCATGTGCGCCACGGTTGTTAGTGTCATCTGTGGCGCACATGGGGGGGGTGCGCTACGCCTAAGCGCACGCCCCCTCTGCTGTGAAACGGCCACAAACATCTGTGGCGCACATGGCATAGTGCGCCACAGATGTATAAACTTAGCCGTAGGGCACTCTGCCCTAGTGCCCTACGCCTAAGTGGCATGCACCAACTCCACCCCCCCCCATGTGGATCGCCTTTTTAGGGTTTGCAAAAAATAAAAGAAAATGATAAACACTTCAAAAAATTAAATCCTTTCATATTTAGGTAGGTAATGTGGTATAGCTTCTAGTAAAATTAACAAAAATGAGTTTCGACTTTATTTGCAAAAAAAAGTCATGCCACGGTAAAAAGGCCGTAACTTTTGCATACGATATCGAAAAAAATCGTATAATATACCAAAATGACGAGAACGAGATTTCGCATCTGCTCGCAGCGACCTCTGGTCGTTTAGCGATTTTTTAGATTTTCAAAATTCGAAAAGAGTAAAAAGTTATGGTCAAAAGACTGTTTTTTCCTGCAGAAAAAAAAAATAGAGGGCGACTTATCCGTAGCGCACCACCACCTAGTGCGCCACGGATAAGCTTGGGCGGGATTCAAATTTGAATCCCCACCCCGCCCTCCTCCCTTTTCCTTTCCCCTTTTCCCTTCCCCTTTTCCCTCTTCCTCTCCCTTTCCCTTCTTCTTCTTCCTTCTTCCTTCTTCCTTCTCCCTTCTCCTTCTCCTCTCCTTGCAGTGATGGCGCGACGACGACCTCCTTCTCTCCTCCTCGCAGTGACAACGGGAGACGTCGACCTCCCTTCCTCCCTCTCTTCCTCCATCTCTTCCTACCTCCCTCTCTTCTTCTCCTCCTCCTCTTCTTCTCCTCATCTTCCTCCTCTGCCTCCTCTTCTTCTCCTCCTCTTCCTCCTCTGCCTCCTCTTCTTCTTCTCCTCCTCTTCCTCCTCTTCTTCTCCTCCTCTTCTTCTCCTCCTCTTCTTCTCCTCCTCTTCTTCTCCTCCTCTTCTTCTCCTTTGCCTCCTCTTCTTCTTCTCCTCCTCTTCCTCCTATTCTCCTCCTCCTCCTTGCAGTTCCGACGACGACAACAAGGTGACGACGAGGCGGCGACGACGGCGACCTGCACCGACGACGGCGACCTGCGACCTGCGCGAGGGCACTGACGACGAGATCCAGATCTGCTGCTTTTTTTTGAATTTTGAAATTTATATCCGTGGCGCACAACACCTAGTGCGCCACGGTTATCGTTTCATACGCGTGGCGCACCTGCCCAAACTTCTGTGGCGCACTGGCATGTGCGCCACGCCTGTATCTAAACTTCTGTGGCGCACCATGCAGTGCGCCACGGCTACGAGATAGCCGTAGCGCGAGGCCCGTGGCGCACTGCTAGTGCGCCACAGAAGGCCTTTTCATGTGCGCCACGAATAGGCGTTTTTCTAGTAGTGTCTATCAGCAGGGACTCCGCCGCTATCACAGCCGGCGGGTGAAAACTCGCACCTTCCAAGAAGGCGACCTGGTGTTACGCCTCATCCAGGACAAGAAGGGCATGCACAAGCTCTCCCCTCCGTGGGAAGGGCCATTCGCCATCGGGCGCGTACTCGGCAACAACGCCTACTACCTCATCGACGTCCGCGGGGACGGCGAACTCGACGTCAAGCGACCATGGAATGTAAACCTCCTACGGAAGTTCTACTCCTAGAACCCCACACATGTACTCTCCAGTCGCTATGAAATAAAAAGAAACGGTTACCGCAAAATTGCGCCTACTCTCCATGTCTTGTGCCACTCGCACTCGTAATAACAGCATTACGCTAACCGCAGAAGTCAACCTTTGGTACAGCGATCGGCATGGCTAAGTAGTGCGGTGCAAGAACACTGAGTCACCTCAGGTCTTGCATCTTCTATGAAAAATGCCTACCCGGAGCCCCATTGGAGTCGCCTAGCTCGACTGGTTCTACGAACCAAGACAACTGCCTTCGCTTCTTACAGCGACCATGGTCCTCCGCATCCTTGGCATAGCGACTCGAACGGCTAAGTACCACGCTCGGGGACTGAAGACCAGTTCATCGCGAACGGTCCGGGAAAACGCCAAGTAGGAGAGCATGCCCAGGACTCGCCACGCGACTGACCCCACGGGCCAGGCAGGAGTGACGCGCTCAAATTAACGCGCTAAGTCCTCAACCACCCTCGAGTCGTGCCTAGAACAACCAAGTACCACGCTCGGGGACTCGGCCACCTGACCTCGTTCGCGCAAGGGAAAACAGCAAAGTACAGAGCACTCAAGGGAGTCGCCTAGCGACTGGCTCTCCAAGCCCGGGCGAGTCGACCACAATGACAAAACACATAAAAACAACAAACACATCACATACGAGGTAAACCCCACAAAAGGGCGGACGCGCTCGGGGACTCGTTCAAACATTAATCACAAAAACATGACAAATACCAAAATAGACACGATGTCTCATTCGATTGCATGTCGCATTGTCTCATGTTACAAAATATGCCCGCATGGCAGACCTGCTGCTAACGCCACAAGGAAACCTATCCTACTCTGCAGGCTTTGATGACGACTCGCCAACACCCCGACGATTGCGGATGAACGACGTGTACGGGTTCGACGGATACGTCGTCAGTTCACCCGCCATCGCCGCGCGGAAGGGCTGCTCGACCTTGAGATCACGATGCGGCGGATCGGGATCGTTCGACACGACGACCATCTCCTGGTACGGAAGGAGGTCGCCCATTGCCCATACATGTTCCGAGTATGCGGCGGCGCGATCTTGCAACTTGAGGACCTCGGAAAGCTCCACCGCGCCAGTCGACGATGGGTAGCCACTCGTCACATCGTCGATGTCGAAGTCCTCGGGGAAGTGGGCAAGTCCAAGACTAAGTGCCGTCGCCGCTCCGCGCCGAAACGCCGACCGCGTCATGAACTCAACGACCGCGGGCGCCTTCTCCAAATACCTCCACACCTCAACGAGGTCGGTGGGAATCACTTCCGTGGGCGATATCTCTTGGAGATAGGCACGGATGCACGTCGCTGACAACGTTGCCGAGTCGACAAGCATGCTTACGCACTACCGCGCGTCGAACGAGCTCGCTTCTTCCGCGCTATCGATGATGCGACCTGCGAGTAGAAGACAATAATGAATATGACGGACAACACAAAAGGCACAACCACTGGACGGGGCAGACGCACTTACCAATCAACGGGCGGGCGAGTTCCGTGATGAAGCTTTGAAGCGACGTATGGTCGTCCTGAAGCCCAGCAACAAGGGCATCCGACACTTTGCGATCTTCTTCGGCGGATGCAATGGCGGCCTTGGCTCGCCCGTCAGCCGAGCTCGCTTCTTCCTTTGCCTCCCGCAGCTCGCGCTCGAGGTTGGCGATCCGCTGTTTAGCCGCACTCAAAGCCGATTGTGCTGCCGCCAATTCACCAGCGGGGACAAGTCCCTGGCGAGCTTCCTCTGCCTTCGCGGCAACAGCCTGAAGCCCTTTGTTCGCCTCCTGGACGACAGCCAGCTCCTTCTCCGCGTGCTGCTTAGCGGCCAATTGGTCAGCCGACTCAAGCTGCAGACCCTGCACATCACCAAAAAGGTTAATCAAAGCAAAATTCCTAAGTGCCCACCCGCTGAAATTCAGCGAATGCGCACTCGGGGACTGGCAATCAAAAAACTCCTAAGTGCCCACCCGCTGAAATTCAGCGAGTGCGCACTCGGGGACTGGCAATCAAAAATTCCTAAGTGCCCACCCGCTGAAATTCAGCGAGTGTGCACTCGGGGACTGGTACTCAAAGAAATTCCTAAGTGCCCACCCGCTGAAATTCAGCGCGTGCGCACTCGGGGACTAGATGCGAAAAATAAAGATAAGACATTAAAAGAATCAGGCCGCTGCAAAGCACCGACCTGATCCTCGGGGACTGGAGGTACCTGGATGGCTGCGCCAAGCATGCCGTGAAGTTGTATCGCGTCCACGGATGCGAGGAGAGCCGGCGTTTGCCCACGACGTTGGTCGACTTCAGCATCGGCGGTCCCAGGAGCGTGGCTCGAGGGCGAAGTTCCACTCGCCGTGGCCGCCTTGGTCATGAAGCGCGGAAAGGTGGCTATAGAGGCACCTGCCCCAAAGGAGGTCGGCTCGGCCGTTCCAGGTAACGGAGCGCCCTCCTTCGTTGACGCGGCCGCCTCCGTTGCGGGTCCAGCTGGCGCGACCGCCGTGTCGTCAGAAATCGTGACGACGTTGTCACCCTTGGCCTTCTTGCCGCCATCCGCAGAAACGACGACCTCGTCCGCCTTCCTCTTGCGGGAAGGATCATCCTCGCTAACGATGGGTGGCACCTTAGCCACGGTTGGGTGGCCCATCCTTTTCACCCCGGTCCTGTTCAACAATCATGTGAGCAAGATAATTCAAGCGATTATGGAAGACAAAGGAAGGCGAGTGTACTCACTTGGCGACCGGAATGAAGCGTAGCCCCGTACGGAGGCCGGCTGGCTTCTCCAGTTCAGGGCCCAGTCGGCGGCTGAGCCCCATGTCAAGGACGTCGCGTGCCCAAGACACGGATGGCTTCTTCGTCGTCGAGGCTGCGACCGGAGCTTCTGTGACCTCTTCGACAGGAGCTTCCCTACGAGGCGAAGTCGCTACGGCCGGAGCATCCCCTAGCCCAGAGACTGGGGTGAATGGCGGAGGCATCGACGCCAGGGGCACCTCGATGGTGGCCGTGTCCAACGCGGCTGTCGTTGGCGGCGGCTCGTCCTTGGCCGGGCTGGGGCGTCAGAGCTGCTCGCTGAATGTGGCGGTGAGGCCAGCCTCGTCGGTTTGGTCTTCGTCTTCCTCGAAGGCGCCTTCACCTCCTTTTCCTTCTTCTTCTTTTTCGATGGAGTCGCCTGGCGGCGCGAGGTGGTTTCTGGAAGCTCGTCGTCGTCATCGTGACGCTCGAGGCTTTTACTTGCCTCAAGCTCTCGTTGATGTTGCCCACGGGTCTTGCGGAGCAGTGGGGCGACTTCCTCTTCGGATTCATCGTCGCTGTCGCCATCGTCGCTCCCGACATTGCCCTTGGAGGGAGGCGACTCGCCCACGTCCTGAACGACGAGCTCGAGTTCTCGTCGTCCGAAGGTGGGAGCCATCCTTCCACCACTTGGAATAGCTGCAATGAATACAAGACGAAGTTAGAATTACCGCGACTGCATAAACTGCGACTGCGAGCGAAGTGAAGTGATTACCGTTGGGGCTGGACGCTTTGCGGTATAGGGGGCGACCCCAGCTTGTGCGTCTAGGTACACCGCCTGGGTGATTTTCTTCAGTGCTGGGATGTAGTCCTCCAGCTTCCACTCGTCGAGGCAGGCCTTCGTCGAGTCTTCCCGTCCCGTGTACTGGTACATGTAGTGCTCGCGTCGAGCGAGCGGGACGAGCCGCCGCCCGAGCCAGCAGTTGTACAGGTTTATCGTCTGGAGGCCCTTCTTCTTCAGACCGCGGATGGTCTGGAGCATCTCGTCGACGACCATCTGCTGGTCATTGGGGAGCTTGCCGACTTGGAGACGGCGCGGCTCGGACCGATTGGCGGAGTACCGCGGGATTGCCGCCTCGCCCTCCGGGGTCGCCTCGGCTACATAAAACCACGACTTCTTCCAGTCGCTCGCTGCCTTGGCGGGCAGCATCAGGTCGAAGAATGAAGCCTTCGACTTGAGCTGGAAGGTTAGGCCGCCCGCGGCTAGCATTGGGCCGCCCGCTTCCTCGCGGCTGATCCGTCCGTGGAATAGATCTTGCCACAAGGGGAAGTAGGGCCGGCAGCCCAAGTAGCATTCGCAGAACGCCACAAAGATGGCGAGCTGCTCGATGCTGTGGGGACCCAGATCCGAAGGCTGGATCCCGTAGTAGGCGCAGAAGCGCCGGAAGAACAGGGACGTGGGGAACCCTAGCCCCCGTTCAAGATGGCTTGTGAAGCAGATGAACTCCCTCTCTCGCGGATTCGGGGTCGTCTCTCCGGCTGCGGGAATGCGCCAACAGCCGGCTCGCAAGATCCCGGCCTCCTCGAAGGAAGCCAGTTGCGCCCTCGTGCACTTAGACCTACCCCACGGCTCGGTGGAAAGGGCCATGGCAGAGAGATTTGCTGGGGGTCGGGGGATTTCAGGTCGGCTGGATCGCGATGCGAAGGGAGGCGAAAAGTGCGCGCAGTCGGAAGAAATGGTGAGGGGGTGGTTCTCTGATCGTCTGCCATTCCTCTTATATAGCGGTTGTTACCCGCCAAATCAGGGAGCCGTTACTGCGCGGTGATTACGCCAGAAGTTACCATTGGATTACCCCAACGGCTAGGTTGACCACGGTTAACGGTCCAACTTCGGCCACTCGACTCGCCGACCCTCTCACTGTGACAGTGTTTTGCCGATTCGACACGCCGAAGCTGCGACCTGGATGATTGGTTTCTCCTCTATACGGGAGCCCGCCGACGATTCGACTGGATGTCCATTCTGAAGTCGTATACTCCGACTGCCAGCAGCCACCTACGCCTAATCGACGGCGGCCTCGGGGACTACTGATGGGGATATGCCTACCGGGGTATACCCAGCAGGACGTTTCCGACTGGCCCAAGAACTGGCGAGTGGGCCTGCAAGACGGCGACTGGATTGAAGCCCAGCAAGGAACCAAGCGACTGGAAGCTGAAGGCCCAGGCGAGTAGATAGGCCCAGTCGGATTAGGTTAAACGAGTACCGAAGCTTTAACTGAATCGGTTGAGATATGTAAACCCTAGGGGAGGTGAACCTATATAAACCTCCCCATAGGGCGAGTAGAGATATGTTCCATCATACACCCAAGCGACTCGCCGCCTACCCGCCGAGCTCGCCCATTGTTCCACCTCCATAATACAATCCAGCAGGAGTAGGTCTTTACCCTCCGGGGGGTCGAACCTGGGTAAAACCCTGTGTCTTTGCCCTCATCTCGCACCGCAGATGGCTGTCCGCCCTTGCCCCTTGTTCTACTACTCGCTGCCGATTGCAGCATCTGCCGTGACCATTCCCACGACAACTAAATGGTGAATGTTTTCCTTCATCCCACTGATGAATCATTCCAGGAAGAATGATGTTGGCAGATATGTATGATCCTTCTTCATTATATCCATATAGTCCTCAAAACTGTCAATGTAAGCATTGATCGTTGTCACCTAGCGTATTTGTTGGAGTTTATCCATTGAGTCAGTGTTAGGAGTCTCAGGAAAGCGTTGAATAAGAAGGGTGCACAACGTGTTTTGTGTAATATTTTGATTGTCTTGCAGAGCTCCATGTATCCAAGTTTTGGCCCTCCCTCTGATATGGGACATGCCCCATATTTGGAGTTGATCAAATATGCTCTCGCACTCATGTTTCCATGCAGATGGATTTTCGCTCGTAAAGATAGGTAGTTCGACATGAGGTGTATGAATTTGGGGTTCATTGAGTTGGTGGTTTGTTGCCGTGGTGCTTAAGGTTATTGACAAGGGGAGAGTTGGGTTGTGGGAATGGTGTTGGGTTCGGTAGTGGTGTATATGGCATCTGGTAGTATGGGTTTGGCTGGTAAGGCATGGGTTATGGAGACCCAAATTGGGGCTGCATGAATTGGGGTTGGTATGGATAAAAATGTGGAATTGGGCTGTAGAACGGTGGTTGAAAGGTTTGGGGTTGCTGGTACATCTGTGGGTGAGTCTGTGGGTTGGTTGTTTGGGAAATCTGAGGCATGGATGTCGAAATTGGTGTCGATGTTGGAAACATGGAGGTGGTGTAGGTGGGTTGATTGGTGGAGACTGGAGGTGGTAGAAACAGTGGATGGAGTAGCTAGTCAGTAGGTATGTTGCCAAAGTGCAGAGGACGCGCGGTGTTTTAGTTGGTTTTACTAGAGTTGGCTAGATGTGGAAGCTTCTGTAATTGGCGACAATGAGTGTGGTTGGGGTGGAAGTGGTGTAGCAAAGGTTTGATTTTGGGGAGAGCAGGCGGAAGTTACCCCAATTCCTTATGGATTGACAGATCTCAACTGTGGCATGACCATGTTTGACATGAGTTGCGAAAGTTTGGAGATTTTACCTTGAAGATCAGCAAGAGACTTTTGAGATGACTCGTGTTCTTGGTCCATGCGCCTGTTGAAGTTGAGTACCTCGCAAGGAAGACGATGGCAGATGGCCTCCTTGAGGCGAGCTTGCTCTTGAGCAGACGCAAGGGTCGCCGCTTCCTCGGCCTCCGATTCCATGCGCTCCTGGGAGCGTGTCCTGATGATGGATGTGAAATATAGCCATCCATGTTCGCGTTGAAACTAGATATTATTCATATATTTGATGAAATATCTCTCTAAATCCGGTCACTAATGCCTAATGATCAAAGGGGTATGCAATCCTTTCTTTTTATTTTTTCCTACAGAGATAATGACGTATGATGATGGGAATAACTACATAAAAGCCAAAGATACGAGATTTCCAACATACCAAAGAAACCTGGAGCCGTGAAGTGGACCCAGAAGACTTAACGACCAACTATACGGCGGGAAATTTATTCCGGCCATATAGTTGCACCGACATCGCCAGGTCAAACAGAACAACTTTCATGAAGGGACCCCTATATAAAGATACCTCGGGCGACGAGAAAACTCTCCTCGATCTCGCTTATTTTCTACCTCAACTCTCCTTGCCACCACGCCGGAGGAATAGATCTAGATCTAAATCTCCAAACCCTTCTCCACCACCATAGCCATATTCCACCACTTGTAATAGTAGATCTCTTTTCCAATTGGCGACATTGTAAGACTATTTGCTATAATTCTTATGATCTCTATTACAATGTTTATGCTTGTTGATTTCATCTCTATGTGTGAGTATTTCTCCTTGGGATAAGGTCTTCGACCTAGCATGTAGCTTTTCGTGCATGTTATTTATCATATATGAGATCATGTATTAGTTTGTATGACATGATGATTATCTTACCCTCTCTTGCCTCAATCTAAGGACTTGTCAGGTACCCAAGACCTCAAGGATTGATTCAGGTATAGGGAGTGTGAGTGATGACCGATCTATAGGTTGGGAACCCCAGTGACAAAAGGGGTAGTACGGCTGTATGTGAGGGATTTGCTAGGGATTAACGGTGACATCACTATGCATATCATTATCTCTCTTTCTTCTATGGATGAGACTAGTAGGTTATTGCTATAAGCGGTTGCAGAGGTAATAGAAATTATGGATGCACTTCCCACATATAATTATCTTGCTCTAACAATTACATGCATACTTTATTATTATCTTTTATTCCTATTAGATGTTTTGCATAGCTACTGGTGAAACCGAAAGCCCTAGGCCCTCTCTCTCTCCATCGTCAACAACAACAGAAAGATCGCAAACTCTTGGTCCGGTGAAAACACAAAAGGAATTCTAAAACTCTTGAAGGTCCATTTAAGTAATCTCACTTTGCTTTCTGCTTCCCGAGGATTCGATAAACCTAGGTCTACTAGGGAAAAAGAGCTATACTACATCCGTAATCCGGATCGAAGGTATCAACCCTTTTTCTAGCGCCGTTGCCAAGGAAGCAATAGCTACCCTGGTGAGGTTAGTAGGAACCTTGCTAGTTTAATTCTTGTTTTTAATTTTGTTAGTTTTCTTTCAGTCTTTATTTGAAAAAACCAAAAAAATAGTTAGTCTTTTAATTCTTGTTTTTACCATCATTTGTATTTGTTTAAGAAGTCCAAAAATATAGAAAATATGGCTGAAAAGAAGCTTGGGGAGTTTGCAACTCCCAACAATGATTATTTGCGTACTCCTATTACTCAGCCAACAATTACTGCTGAAGATTATGAAATTAAGCCCTACTATTTATGTTTGGTTCAACAGAATCAATTTGGAGGCTCTGATGTTGAAGATGCAGGTATGCACTTAAATACTTTTACTGAAATATGTTATATGATGTGCATTAATGATGTTGACCCCGACATAGTCAAGTTGCGCTTGTTTCCTTTCTATCTTAGAGGAAGAGCAAAAGAATGGTTGCTATCTTTGCCTAGAAATACTATTGCATCCTGGGTGGAATGTACTTCTTTATTTATGACTAAATTATTTCCACCTGCAAAGGCTATGCAACTAAGATCTAATATTACTAGTTTTAGACAAGAAGAGCGTGAGCCACTAGTGCTTGCATGGGAGAGAATGAATGAATGCATGAGAAACTGTCCTAGCCATGGGATGGAAGATTGGTTAATTCTCCATTTATTTTATAATGCTCTTAACCCTGTGTTTAAATCTATGCTCGATATTGCAGCTGGAGGAACATTTATAGCTAAAAAAATTAACGAAGCAAAGCAGTTGCTAGACAATATGCAAGAAAACCATTCCCAATGGCATGTGGAAAGATCAAACACGAAGAAGGTGAACTCCGTCACACCTCAAGAAAACGAAGAACTCAATGCTAAGTTGGATGAGATCATATTAGCCGTCAAAGGTAAAGAAACCCCGGTAAGAGCTACTCTCGAACCAAATATTGAATAAATAGACTTCATAGCTCATACTGATTATAACCCTGCTTGGAAGAAGAATTATAATCCAAATTTTCAGAAACACTATTCTAGTCCTACGGGTAACTCTAATAATAATATGGCATCAAGTAATAGTAGTCTCCAAGAAACTCTTAAATCTTTTATAGACTCACAAAATGAGTAAAATGATATCCTAGTTAAAATAACGGAGAACCATGATGCTATGCTTGGTAAATTATCTAACCAAGTTGTAACTTTGAGGAATGATTTGTATGCCCTCCAAGAAAGAACAAGGATTGTTGAGACACGGCTAGGTAAGATAACCGAGAGTCAAACTCTCATTCTAGATAAATTTCCAGGTAAAGATGACCCCAATCCAATAGAAGACCTCAAGATGATAAGAATCCAAAGGGAGGAGCCTAAAGAACTTGATTATAGCAATGCTCCTTCACAAAATTACACAGTTGAAGATCTTGTAAAAAAGATCAATATCAAGATTCCGGTAAGTGAAGGAAATGAGGAAGCCATGTATCAACACTTTGTTAATTAGGTAGCAATAAAGGTACGTGAGCTTGAGGAAGAATATAAGAAAATTTCTGAAAAATTACCTGTTAAGGTTGATGATATATTTGAGCCTACTATTAAGATTAAAATTGGGACTAATAAAGTAGATGAACTTTGTGATTTAGGTGCAAGTGTTTCAAAAATTCCAAAGAGTATTTTTAAGAAGTTAAATCTTTGCTCTTTTGAAATCACCGAGTTAAAATTATATCTAGCAGATTCTACCTACAAACAAGCAGTAGGAATTAAAGAGAATACCTTAGTATAAATTAAAGGTTGTCCTGCTCTTTTTGATTTTGTTATTGTTGACATGCCTGAAGATGCCACCGCTCCTATCATATTAGGTCGTCCTTTCTTAAGAACTATTAAGGCTTTGCTTATTCTGCATGAAGGGAACGTGAAGCTCCAATTTCCTTCACGGGATCCTTTTGTTATTCATTTTCTAGGAAGAAGAAAGCCAATCAAGATGAGAAGGAGGCCATCACTTTGAAGGCCAACTATTTTGGAGCGGGTGTTCCACTCATCTGGCCTAAGTGAGCAACATCAAGGTCAATCTATTGACCATAAAAGAGCACTGCATGGGAGGCAACCCATGTGAAATAAAGGTTTGAGTAAAGTTTTTAAGTTTTAGTTTAAGTTTTATGTTGAATAAAGAGTGCTAGAAAACTCCAGTGAGAATGAGAGATTCAGTGGTACTAAAATTCCTGTTTTATACATGCTAAAGTTGGTCGACAATTTAGTCTATCATTTTTCTGTCAAAAAATGGTGTTTCGCTAAGTTTTAGTCTAAAAAGTAATTCTTGAGAAATAGAATTTTTTTGATCTTCAGTACCTTTAACGACCAACTATACGGCAGAAATAAAAATTCCAGCCATATAGTTCCGGACATATAGTTATTTGAGCCATCAAAAAAAATTATTCTCCAAATACAGAAGGTTTAACGACCAACTATACAACGGGAACAAAAGTTCCGGCCGTATAGTTTTGACCCTATAGTTACAACCGCCAGGAAAGAAACCCTAGAAACCCTATTTTTTTCTGTCAGACCAACTATACGGCGGGAACAAAGTATTCCTGCCGTATAGTTGCGACCATATAGTTGCATCCGACCACTTAAACACACAGGAAGATACCCCCCAACACCAAAACTTCAATCCTTTTTTATCTCTTCTACATCTAAACTCTCTCAAAACCTCAAGAGATCTTCACCTCTACTCAATTTCGTTCGATTTCCTCGCACACAAGTGATCTATGGTATTTCTCCTCTGTTCCTCCAATTACTTTTCATGAATTCATCTCTGATCTATTGTTATTATCAATCTAGGGTGAGACTTACTTTGAACTAATTGCCATGATTCTCTCGCCTAGATTATTATGTTTAGGAGATTCTTTAGTGTGCTATGATGAGGAATATGCTATGACTATTATGGTTAGATCAAATGTTTTATTTTTGTCCTTCTTATTTGTTTTTAGAAGATGAACACAAGGAGCCAAACGCGTGCTCTTGCCGCTGCTAGTTCTTCTCGGGATGCAGCTCAGGAACGCATGGGGATACGATTCAAGAATGAGTCACACCGTGATTGTTTCGACTAGATCAAAAACCGAGAAGTGAAGGCAACCAAGTGGGCTTGTCCCGTCATATTGAACCAACTCAGTATTTCTGATGACTTTAATTTACTATGCAATAGAGTTGGCCTGTAAAACTTTTTATTTCATGATGCACCTACCTATCGCCGGTTAACCATTGAATTTTTAAGTTCTTTGAAAAGCACCGTTAAAGCATGGCATGGAGAGGATAGAATTTTTTCCGCCTTTTTTTAGGGTAAAACAGTAGGGTAAAGAACCCTACTGCAATTTTTATAAATCATATAGAGTTACAAAGAAATATTTACAAGTTTCAGGGCACCTCAAAAGAGGGATAACATACTGAGCAGCTATCTCCTGTCTAAACTATTTCCAATCCAATCTTTGAGGCCCTGATAATTCTTTTTCTTAATTCTATACAGGACCCATCTTAACTCCTGGGCGACAATAGCCCTCCATTCCACAAGAGAAGCATGCTTGTTGTTGAAAATTTCATTGTTTCTGCACATACATATGCCCCAGGCTAATAATTTCCATTGCAAAATGGACGTTAAGATCTTTTTTAATATTTGCTAAAGCTTCAAAAAGATTGTGATCAGCCACTTGGACATGGGAAATTTCAGCCCAGCAAGCTTTTGCAAAAGGACAGTCCCAAAATAAGTGTAGAATAGTTTCCTCACTGGTGCAGCCATGAAGCACACATTCATATGAAGCCAGAGTAAATCGTTTCCTTTTCAGAAGGTTCCGTGTGTTTAGCCTATCAAGGAGCAAGATCCAGAAGAAAAACTTATGCTTTTGTTGATAGGAGGATTTCCACAACCATGAAAAATGTGGGTGAACAGGATGATAACCAGATAATGAATAGTAAGCCTTTTGGACTGGAAAAATATTGATTTTTTCCGCCTTATGACCCACAATTATTCATTATCACTTGATGAATGGTGCAATTGTTTTGGTTTACCCAAAAATGATCCTAATGCTCTACGCGCATCTTTTACTAGCATAGAACCTTCCCCTAAATTCTGCTATAATAGAATGAGCTTCACTTCTAGAGTCAGCAAAGGGAAAAATATTCAACATCCTGCTATTTGTTCTATGTTATTGCTAACACCTTGCAGGCGCGTAATGAGTTTACAAGACTCAATGAGGAGGACATCTTAGTCCTTGCAAAAGCTGCTTTCAACTACAACAACTTGTCACTCCACTTGGGTGCAATTCTTGTGTGCTACTTGGAGTATCAATCCTACCAAAGTCAAGGACCAATCACATGTGGAGGCGTCATCACCTTGCTTGCCAATGCCCTAGGCATCAACCTAGGTGAGATGCAACCGGTGCTAGGTGAGCGACGTGTTGGTTTCTCTACTTTGAAGGCTTGTGGAATGCTCACTAGGAGAGGTGGTGTTTATTACCTGCACATTGCTAGAGCTAGACGTATCTACCCCGCTCCTCTGAAATGGTACTTTCTCTATCGAGGAAGGACGCGTGCTTTATGACTTGTAGGTTGAGCAACACCAACCTGAGGAGGAGATTCTGGATGAGGATGAGGACCAAGAGGAGGAGCAAGAAGTTCCTTACCAAGAGGAGCAGCCACGGAACCGGTTAGCTACATATTAAGACTTCCAAGAACTTGGAGGTACTGTGTAGGGGATGCATAATCTCTCCCTAAACCTCTGAGAAACAACAAGTAACTTATCAACTCAATTTTCGGACTAGAGTTACAACTTTTTCCCGCCACCTCAATGACATGAAGGGCTTGCAAAAGCCTAAGCTTGGGGAGGTTTTCTATATATTTTTAATTTGGCATCTATTTCCTTTATTTTCGAGGTTATGATTTTATTTGAGTTTATAAGCACTCGTGTTGGTTTCCCCAACACTTTATATTTAGTTATTTTATTTGATTTTCGAGATTTTCAAGCCGAGCTTTGCCGCCAATTTTCTATTATTTAAATTCCCCTTATCAATAACCACAAAATGATTTCTTCATTTATCTTTATTTCCCCTCTTTTTTTATTTTCGCCTCGAGGTTCTCATGTATTTTCAGGACAGTGACTGACTTCGAGTTTCCAAGAAACAAAATCAAAAGGGAAGAGAGAAGTGGAACCAAACATGAGAGGTATGCCTTATGACTCCTCACTTTTGAAGTTTGAGAAACCCATGCTACTTAGTATTAAATGATAAGATGTTATATCGGTGGAGTGAGTCTCTATATTGTAGTAAAATTTTGTTCGCCTGAGTATTTAGTTGAGTACGTTTTATTCCAGCTCTTGTAGTTAACCAAGTTTTGCCTAAAAATTTGCTAAATAATTGAAATAAGAAAAAGTCTCACAATTGAAGGCTTGGGTGTTGTAGTGTTTAGTCTTGAAAGCTTATTCTTAGAGACACTCAGCACCACATAAAATAATTATTGACTTGATAACTCTCTTTAAAAATATTTGTTCAATTGAATTAATGTTTAGAGGTTTCTGTGAGCATGCCAAAGTTTGACTTGTGAATCATAAGAATGATATAGCTTTATGCGTGTCAAACTTCATGGGATGCCAACAACTCCGCTAGCCTTCGAACGATCTTCATGGAGTAAACTCCTAGATTTTGGCTATGAGTTGATTAAACATATGTAGCAGTAATGCTATAATGGGTAAGATTCTTGGCTCTCCCAGGTAGCTGTGTTCATGATGGAATCACTCCTCTAATTGATATGAGTAATCATTGTGCAAAAGGAATTAAAACCTTAGTGATGCCATGAGTGTCCATCATAGCCCGATAAACTAATAATTTTTTTGGCATGCTCTCAACTACTTAAGAACTGAAATTCTTGAAGGACAATGAATAGAAAAGTAGTGCTTGAAAAGTCTTGATTTATTGATGTGGTAGAATTGAGATACTTTAGTGTATATGCTTTTCATGACAAACTCTCACACTCTTAATTTTACATGATTATATTTTATTGTTCAAAGCCAAGCTTATGAGTTGATTACATGACATGGAATAAAGTTTACTCTTTTGAATCATCCATGCTTACAATAATTTTGTTGCACTATAAGGATTCGTGAAACCCATATGATATGCTTGCCATTACTCTATCTATGCCAAAGTTTTTCAGATTAATAAAGTGGAGGAAACATGAAACTACCAATCATGAGTAATATCATCATCTCGTTATTTCAGTTTAAATGCCGAGTTCCTTTTGATCTTGGTTTTCTTGCTCGGGGACGATCAAGTTTAAGCTTGGGGAGGTTTATGGCTGTGAAGTATAGCCATCCACGTCCATATTTAAACTAGATATTATTCATATATTTGATAAAATATCTCTCTAAATCCTGGCACTAATGCCTAATGATCAAAGGGGTATGCAATCCTTTCTTTTTATTTTTCCCTGCGCAGATAATGACGTATGATGATGGGAATCACTAATAAAAGCCATAGATACGAGATTTCCAACATAGCAAAGAAACCTGAAGCCGTGAAGTGGATCCAGAAGACTTAACGACCATCTATATGGCGGGAAATTTATTCTGGCCATATAGTTGGCACCGACATCGCCAGGTCAGACATAACAACTTTCATGATGGGACCCATATATAAAGATGTCTCGAGCGACGAGAAAACTCTCCTCTATCTTGCTTCTTTTCGACCTCAACTCTCCCTGCCACCACGCCGGAGGAATAGATCTAGATCTAAATCTCCAAACCCTTCTCCACCACCATAGCCATATTCCACAACTTGTAATAGTAGATCTCTTCTCCAATTGGCGATATTGTAAGACTATTTGCTATCAATCTTATGATCTCCATTACAATATTTATGATTATTGATTTCATCTCTATGTGTGAGTAATTCTCCTTGGGCTAAGGGCTTCGTCCTAGCCATGCAGATTTTTGTGCATGTTACTATCATAGATGGGATCATGTATTAGTTTGTATGACATGATTATTATTGTACCCTCTCTTGCCTCAATCTAAGGACTTGTCAGGTACCCAAGACCCCAAGTATTGATTCAGGTAAAGGGACTGTGAGTGATGGCTAATCTACAGGTTGGGAACCCCAGTGACAGAAGGGGTAGTACGGCTGTATGTGAGGGATCTGCTAGGGATTAACGGTAACATCACTATGCATATCATTATCTCTCTTTCTTCTATGGATGAGACAGTAGGTTATTGCTATAAACGGTTGCAGAGGCAATAGCAATTATGAATGCACTGCCCACATATAATTATCTTGCTCTAACAATTACATGCATACTTTATTATTATCTTTTATTCCTATTAGATGTTTTGCACAGCTACTGGTGAAACCGAAATCCCTAGGCCCGCTCTCTCTCCATCGTCAACAACAACAACAAAATCACAAACTCTTGGTCCGGTCAAAACACAAAAGGAATACTAAAACTCTCGAAGGTCCATTTAAGTAATATCACTTTGCTTTATGCTTCCCGGGGATTCGATAAACCTAGGTCTACTAGGGAAAAAGAACTATACTACACCCGTAATCTGGATCGAAGGTATCACCTGATGATGGAGCCCGCCATGTGAAGAAGAAGGGATGGATTTTACGACCGAATCAGGAAGATCCGGTAACCTCGAGGACTCTGTTGACGAGAGGGAAGGGAGGGAGGGTAGAATCAGGGCAGGCACCAGTGTGCTCTGATTACTCCTTTGTCAGGACCACGGCGGCCTGAGCTGGGAGGGATCGAGAGGAGGAAGGAAGGAATCGAGGAGCTAAGCTAGGAACAGTAAACTGGAAGGAACTTGATAAGGAAAATTGGTAAATAAATTTAGGGTCTTTATTATGCTTGGGCTCCTAGCCACCCACGCGCTCCTTTTATATTGAAAGGAAAGCTCCCAAGCATTACAGACAAGATTATGCCATTAATTAAGTTACCCATAATCATACAAGAGCATTTAGGTATAGCCATTGGATCAGATGGAACAATCCTGAATGTATCTCCTAACATGGCAGCTGCGGTGGCGCACGAGGCAGTCAACCTGCTTCATGCGGCGGTGCATGATGTGGTGGCCATGACCGCCATACTCAAGGCGAAGGAGCAGCAGGCGATGCACATGGCGGGTGCGGTGGCCCCCCATGACGGAGGTGGTGTCTGACGCCGACATGATCATTGTGGACGATGACAGTGATTGGCTCAAGGACCTCGACGACAAGGTGGGCGCACCGGATGTGAGCGACGAGCAGCGGGCCCTGCTAGCATCCTTCCAGACTTCCCACTGTGATGCCTTTGGTCGCTTTTTCATGGCTGCCAAGCAAGATGCCCTGCAAGGCATCGTCTCTGCAAGGGCGGCCGACACCACGTCTAGACGCGTCGTGCCCACAGAATGACCCCCTAGTGGCCGTGGCAGAGGACATGGCGACACCGGAGAATGGAGAAGGAGGAGAGAGCTCATTGGCAATCCAAGATGGAGGTGGCTCTCGTGCGGCGCACTAGAGAGGAGGTGGCCCCAAGAAGGCGCCCGACGAACGATGACAGGATGACACATCACTCTACTGAGAGGGATCACTGTCCAGTTGGCCATTTCGGCGACATGCCTTATCATTGGGAAGGGGCGCATCGATGAAACCATCCCATCGGATCACGCTAGGGCCAGGGATGGCGAGGGCGAGCATTAGAGCTCAGGACGGCGGCGCCGCCACAATCGTGTGGGCAGGGTGGCAAGCAACTTTTTAGACCGTTGTCACCATATGGGTATGGCGACCAATGAGTTTTTGGATAGTTGCAGTTGTAGTATAGGTGCGTTTTAACTAATGTAAAGGTAATGAGAAACCAGGATTGTTTAACTAGCTAATGTTCTACTGACTTGCGGGTCTGGTTTAGCAGACACACAAACACGCTCGGGCATGCGCGTGGTTCACGGCAATGCCTGAACATATGCATTTCGAGCCAAAATTTAGGACTAAATGGGTTAGTCTAGACACGTGTGGTAGTTTGGATCGCGCTGCTTTGGCAGGTTTTCTCGGTCCTCCTGTCGGTTCAGACAACCTTGCTTGTTTGGTTTTGTTCGGTGGATATGAGCCTATATATACTAGCCCCTTGCATAATATAAGCTAGCTTGCTAAAAAGGCTTATATTGTTTAACAGAGGAAGTACTTTTAGAGGAGGTAGTTTTTCATATACCATCCCTCTTTATATTACTCTGTAAATATAACCGCAAAACTTGCACCGGATCATATTACTTTGAGCGCTCACTAGCCGCGGCGCCCGCCGCTCGCTGGACTATGCAGCTCGCGTCAGAAGCCTCACTGAAAACCCCTCTGTTTTGTCGTTGTTTTTCGAGCTCTATAGTCCTCCACCGGTGAAGCTCTAAACATGGAAGTTGTAGCCCTACCTTCCCCCTCCAACTTTCATTTTTTACATCATCTTCGAATTCCCAGTGTCCTCTGAAGTCAGCCCTTTTATCTGGAAAATTGTTCCAAATTCAGTTTCAATGTTTTCTCTCTGAATCTCGTTGTTTTCCAGCGCGTACAGGCCTCCGTTGGAGAAACTTTATACACGAGAGTCGTAGAGCTAAGCTAGATCTACAACTTTCCTTTTTTACACCTACATCAAATTTGTCTTCTATCTGAGCCGAGCTTCCTTGCAAGATGTCCTCTTTTACCTATCAAATGCGTTCAACAAAAATCTGTTCATCGAAATTCAATCAAACCTTCAGGAAACTTTTACAAAAACCACCCCGTCATTTTCCTGCTCCCAACCCATGGTCCCAGATCCGCCACGTGTCATGCCACAGCCGGCCTGCGTGTGCGTGGACCCATAGGAGTCCTTGACCCCATCTATAAGTGTCTGTGAGTAGGTTTCCTCTGTGTGAGAAAACCCAAGATCATTTCTAAATTCAAATTCAAATCAAATTTCAACTCAGTTTAAATACAAATCTATTTACATCTTTCAAATAGTTTAAAATTTGAATACAAACTTTATATGAAATATGGTTGGTTTTTGAATGTAAATTCAAATAATTATTCAAACGTTTCAAAGGTGAACTCTAACCAGTCAAACCTTTGACTTTGACCCTAATTTGAATTTAAATTGATTTAATATTGTTTTAAATTCATATTTTCAAATAATACAAATAATATATGTTTTTGAATCAGAAAAATACCAGGAATATGAATATGCTATTCAAAATATATTCTGAGCATTTAAATTTTTTGAAATAATAATTACCATTAAATGTCATTTTCTTAAAAAAATCATAACTTCAATTTCGTAACTCTGAATTCGACAAATAATATGTCTAAAATGATCAGCGCAACAAGCCTGTTCTAACTATGAATTCAATGATATGAATTGAAGCATGCGTCATATAAATATGAAAAGGGCAGCATGGTTTATGGGAGAAAAATATGACTAAATAATTAATGAAGGACGTGGCTAGCCAGCCCCGGGGGCTGGTTAGTCTGATCCAGCCCTCAGTCCCAAAGGAAAGTACACACGCTGGCTATTTAATAAAAAAATCCGTCCTGATCATGCTGGCTGGCATTCCAACCAGCTCTCACGCGAGATCCACAGGGTGTACCCTCCTACGCGATCCCCATCACCTGCTTGACTGCTTGCAGCACAAAAGAACATGATTTATAATCGTTAAAATCACACGTCCAAAATCCAGTAGTATTTGAACTGAACAGAAAAAACCAAATGCTGCTATCTTAAGGAAAATAGCAATACAACCAAGTAACTGCAACTTAGCTAAACCCGAAAAGCAACTATGTGATCTAATAATTACAACTTAGTTAAACCCACAAACCTAGTAACCTTCAAACATAAAAAGAACAACAACACCTATGTATAACAGGGTGATCTTAAAATATTCACCAGTTTCTTGCAAAACTAGTGGAAGCACACCTGCAACTTACTCAACCCGAAAAGCATCAGGTGCTCAACTTACCAATAAAACTGCCGTAACTAGGTGAAATTGAGGCATAGACGGTAGCATGAAAAATACAAAATATACATGAAGTGTCTTGCTTGAGTTGAGCATATATCCAAAAGACTGCAACTAGTGTGTCGCAAATTAGTTTTTGTGGTCATCATGGGGTGATCTCTTTTCTGGTTTTGTTCCAGGTGATAAGAACAAGGCATGAGAAAAGGCCGTCGTTGCTGGTTCAGTGCAAATTGAGTGTTCTTGCATTTTTTTCCTTGAGCTCCACTTGTTTGCAATGTCGCATGTCTGAAAAGGAATTTCACCATGACATGAGAAAAGGTAGATCTACAACTAAATAAGGATATAGAAAACCATGGTATCAAAAACAACTCAATCACATGAAGAATGTGTCTAAGCAGGGGGGAACCGCAAGACCTACTCCCCTAACAAATATGCAACAACTTAGTATGAACACGCAATGAACTTAAGTTCTTGAAAAGTAACTTAATATGTGTATAAAAACTTTGGGTCAAGGTGCAAAAAAACACTAGACACCCATCCAACCCAACTAAATATAGAATAGTAGGCAACCTAATTAAAATGGCTCATCAACTTAATCTTATGAATGATTGCATAGTAATACAGCTAGCACTTAACAAACATTGTCCCCCGTATACATGCAAAAAATCAACTTAATAAGGGGACACAGAGTAACTTAGTTGATGGGAGAAGCAACTTAATTAGTCGGATGATTGACTTATCAAAAAACATAAAAATAGTCTATGCATATGAAGAAAGCAACCTAATAAAGGAATAGTAAGTAACTTAATATAGGAGTCAACATTTTCTTTGTTGATTATGCCGATGCCACCCATGCATTGCTTCTTGGCTTCTCGTGTAGCAATCTGGAAAAAAACTTAATTACTTTAAGTATCCAACTTGAGCCGCTGCCAAAGGCAACTTAATACACAAGTACACAACATGCATAATGTTGAAGGAAAAGAACACCTAGGCGGTAGGTTGTGTAGCACAAACTGAAAACATGATGAACAGAAGAAAGCAACTTAATAACTTTCACTATCCAACTAAAGCATGCTTCTAAATGCAATTTAATTAAACCAATATCCAACTTATGTAGGTTGTTCAAAGGGAAAATAAAATTTAGGTAGACTGTGTAGTATAAACTGAAAGCATGATGTTCCAAAAGGCAACTTGATAACTTTCAGTAGCCAACTTAGGCATGCTTCTAAATGCAACTTAATTATTAAACCAGTATCCAACTTATGTAGGTTGATCAAAGGAAAAACAAACCATTTAGAACAAAGGTTGTTAAAGGCAACTTAATAACACAAGTACACAACATGCATAATGTTGAAGGAAAAGAACACCCAGGTGGGTTATGTAGTACAAACTGAAAGCATGATGAACAGAAGAAAGCAACTTAATAACTTCCACTATCCAACTAAAGCATTCTTCTAAATGCAATTTAATTAAACCAGTATCCAACTTATGTAGGTTGTTCAAAGGGAAAAGAAAATCTAGGTAGGCTGTGTAGTACAAACTGAAAGCATGATGTTCCAAAAAGTAACTTAATAACTTTTAGTAGCCAACTTAGGCATGCTTATAAATGCAACTGAAATATTAAACCAGTATCCAACTTAAGAAGGTTGATCAAAGGAAAAAAAAGAAACCATTTAGAACAAAGATTGTTACAAGATACAACAGTTATGAATTCGCAAATATTAACGCTCATCCTTATGCATGTACACATTTACCAGTTTGTGGAAGAGGCGTTGGACAACTCCCTACTACTGCAACTAAGTTCATTTCCATACCAAACTTATGCATATTGACACTGCAACTTAATTAACCCGAGTAGCTATCTTTGGCATGTTGCTCCAGAAAAAAACTAGACTATAAAGCACAAACTTAACTCTGGACTATTTTTGATGAATAAAGGATTGTGGGGGACTCCCCTGCAGTAGAAAACTTCAAAAAAAAAAAACACAAACTTAAGAATGTTGACTATAAAGCACAACTTAATCATGTTGGTAAAACAAACTTAATTCATTTTGATATCCGACTTAGGAATGTTGACAATACAACTTAATTAACCCAAAATTTGCCAACTTATGGATGTTGCTCCAAAAATGAAATAGAAAACTACACTATAAAACACAACTTAAACATACTGGTGGAGCCAAATTAATTCATTTCAATACCAAACTTAGGCATATTTATAATATAATTTAATTAACCCAAAGTAGACAATGTATGGATGTTGCTCAAAAAAGGAAAAAACTAACTAAACTATAAAACACAACTTAAAGACGCTGGTGAAACCAACTTAATTAATTTCAGTACCCAACTTAGGCGTATTGACAATAAAACTTAATTAACCCAAGTAGCCAACTTGGTATAAACATGCTTAAACAATTTTGGAATCAACTTAATTCATTTTAGTACACAACTTAAGCATAGTGATATATGAAAAAACCGTTAATTAAATCACTAGCCAATTTGTCTATATATAGATCAAAAAGGAAACAACATGAAGAAATCATGGCATCGAGCAGAAGAACTAAAACTATCCCTGTAATATGTCCCGTGTGTCTATTACAACTAGAACTATTATATAGCGGTGAGTAACATCCGGAGCTATGATATGTCCATGCTCTACACAATCTTATTAGGACGAGTGCTCTCGTTATAACATTCACTATGGTACTGCAAAGTAAGAAACAAGCACGATACATCTTATGGGGGGATCAACACAGCAAGATTAATCCACGCTACCCCAGACAAATAAGGAACATGATTGCTTTCTACAATATGAATCACATGTATCTAGGGATTTATCTCATATACTCGACCTATACACCCCAATCCCCCCCATTCCCCTATGAATGAGTCAATAAGTTCAGTTGCTAATCTCTAACCCTGCTCTAACACCCGATTATAGTGTGTACACACACGCTAAAATAGCCCCACACCATCTACTATCATAACACAAAAAAAATGCAATGTGTGAAGTTGTGATTGGATACCTAATTTTTAGGTGTTTTCTTATGTAGTGTGTAGAGTTGGAACTTAGAAGCAGCGTTTATTTACTTTGAGATTCAATAGCGTTGTCGTGATAGGAAGTATTCACTTTGAGATTCAGTAGTGTTATCGTGATAGGACGTTCAACCATGCAATAAACACAAAATAGGGAGCCAATGGTGTTCATGGACCTTTTCCCTTGTCCGAAAAATTTATACTTTTCCCTTGTCCGAAAAATTTATAGAAGCAGATATGAGAGGTCGTAAGTCTTCTAGCTTAACATGTGCGATCACCTAGCTAAGGATCTCCTCCTACCTTCTCTCCATTTTCTTCCTATGGATCCTCAAGTTTCAGCATACTCATATGCTAGAACATCTACGAACCTGCCAAGCCACCTGACATTCCTGTTTTTTACACGCATTCAGAAAGAACAGTATGGCATGGAGGTGCTACATTAAAGTTTCAGCGAGCTACCTGGAGAGGATCTAGGTGAAAGGGATCTCGCTGGAACCCAAGAAGTACATCACGACGTCCTTCTAGCTCCTGATAACAACCTCGTCGACTGCATTCGGCAGCCACGCATGAGCGACCACCATCATCAGACAGGTCCCAAACATTAGATGAAAGTGAGTTGAATTAAAGAGGTTGGTTGAGACAGCTCCGTACCAGATCAAGCGCCAGCCACCTGTAGATCGATGGTAGTTGCCGCCACGGCAATGTACCTCTCCACCTCAGCTCAAATCTGCAATTGTTGTCGTGGCTGCGCGGCCAGACGCTGCTCCTCCCTCGTCCACGTCAGAGCGGTGGCCGCAGATGAGTGCGGGCCGGAGCGCGTGGCAGCCAGAGATTGGGGTGGAGTGGAGAATGGTGGCGATCGTAGATGGAGGCGAGGCGTAGCGTGCCAGATGCCAGAGATGGAGGTGGGGCAGAGCATGCCGACTGCCGGAGCACGCCGGCGGCCGGAGATGGAGGCGGAGTAGCGCGAGGTCAATGCGATTTGGGGGAAGGACATGGAGCCGTGTCAACGCCATATGAAAAACCATCGGAACGTCTGTTTGACAAGCGATGAGATCAAGGGCATCAGACGGTTCAGAGACGGAGGCTCAAAAGAGTAAACCAGACTCCGAGCACTTTTTAGCAATTGGGATTAATGAAATGCTTTATACTTGTACCCCACACCTCACTCATGACATGCTATGTTATAACATGTAATTATGCATCATTCCATCATGGCATACCTTATCTTGCTTGTTGCATATGATTTATATGATTGCGCAATTTATTTATTATGGCTATTGTGTGTTTGGTTTTTATCCAAATAGATACTGAGCAAGAGAAATATCAGGAGACTCAGGAGTATTACCCGGATCCCACCTATTCTGCAACTGAGCTACCAGGCAAGCAATTCCCCATGCTTGCACTATATATAGTACCTATTGCATCTATCTTATTCTTGCATCATGAATCGCATTCCGAATTAAATTGCAATCCCAAGTACTCTATAGTCTTTACTTTTAAACCACATCGAAGCTTGTACCCTCAATCTCATGAGCCATTACTACAGGAGTTGGTTGAGCCATACGAGTCGTAGAACTGCATATGTAGGGTTCATGAGAGTCATTGAATAATGAGGTACCTAAACAACTTAATTTAGTAGTATTGGGATAACTAAAGAAAGACACACCGGTGGAAAATATTTGAGATCTGGTTTTTATCCACTCACTTATGTCCCGTAGGAACCGAGTACTTGATTCTTGTTCTTTGACTATCGCACTATCCACATATGGGACCATGAATCCACTTAGTCTTAGCTTGATTCACATTTTATTTCTTGGGGCCACAAACTAGATTGGCGCTTTATTACCATCATGTACTTATGCCATGCTACTACTTTATTTACTATTGTTGCTCGAGGAGCATTTACTACTGTACTGTTTAGGAACCCTGTGCCACATTTTTGCTATATCGACAAGCCCAGTCACACTTTCGGGTTCCCAGTTGTTTATAGCCGTCGCCACACACCCTGGGTCTATCATGGAACCGACCGACTTTGTAGCGGGTAGCTTAGTGGGGCGGCCCTCTGAAATCATTTTTAAATCTTGTGAATGCTTTATCGTGATGCCTCGTTGCTCTTTATTTGATTCTTCACGGGGTTGATCATGCGTGTGTTGCTATTTGTGCACCCCTTGTAGGATAAATCTTTCTGAAAGTCGTGTCTGCGTTTATGGACTACCTGGAGCATAGTTTCTCGATCATAGACAACTATATCCAAAGTACTGTCTTTAATTTGACTAAACATGACTAGTAATTAGTTCAACACTCATGAAATAATTAATAAAGGTGCCAATGGATAATATGTTCTTCCTCCTTCTCATTCGAGGAACGGGAAGGAGGGCGAGCGATGCGTATTTATGTTGTTATATTTTTTGGGTAATTAACTATTTTTTATTGAAAGAATGTCCGTCTATCTTTGATTAGGCGGATGCTGTAGCGAGTCTCCATAGAATTGCTAGGCTTTATTTTCGCTGCAACCGTGTCACCCTCAGGTTGTTCCCTTTATAAGCATAAATACTTATTGAGCCCCCTAGGGTCTCACACGGAAAATATTGTTCAGATGGACAGGAATATCCACAAGAAAGTTATTGGGCCGAGAAGACCGATGATGGTGGAAACGACTATCAGGCCTAGAGATTCCGAGGATGGAGATCTATGAGATATGTGGGTGGGATGTGCTTATTTCTTGGCATCTTATGCTAGTTTGCTTCTTATCCGTACTCAGATCTTGTTTCCTGCTTCCACTTGATACTCTGATGTGTGATGTATGAGGATGTATCCTAAACTATTATATCTATCTAGGATATTTGGATCTTGTCATATGGTGTTGCTATATTTCTATTTCTTTTTGGTCTGGCTCTGATGTACTATTGTATCGCTGACATACATACTCATTTGTGTATGTTTTGTTCGCATACCTGTTTACTACGTCGCTCGCACCTGATGCTATGTTCATAAAAGTGGGTGGGATGGTTGGCCGGTACCGTGCCCCGCCAATACCCTGGCCTGCTGTGTGTGTCTGCGTGGCCCCAGAGTAGTACGTTCTATCCATTTTTGGTTCATACAGGCTTGTTGCTTAGAGTGTAGTGTCCGAGGTATTACAACGTGGATGTTCACATTCATAGAAGCTCAACATGTCGAAAAGGAGTTTACGATAAAGTTCAAAGAGTTGACTACGATAAGATTGGAATCTTCTGTACCGATGCTTTAAGTATATTGGGATTATTCAAGTAACTAGTACACATTCTCAAGATATGGTAGTTGAATTACAAAACAAAGTTCTTTTTAAGGAGTGTTAATCTAGGATGTGTATTGACACGACCCAACGGGTTTATTAGTTCAAAGGATGCTAGAAATGGGTGCAAACTTTATTGGTATAAGTTGGCATCACGGAATTGAAATCTTCACTTTGATGAAATTGAAAGATTTGGTTTCATCAGGAACTATGAAGATGCTTGTATGTTTACAAGAAATTAAGTGGCAGCGCTAAGATATATTTATAATAATTTATTTGGATGACATATCATTGAGTGGAAATGATGTATCTTTTCTTGACACAAGTAAGATTTCACTAAAAATTAGATTTATGTATAAGTCTTAGGAAAAACAAGGATATTTGGAATCAATATCTATATAGATAGATTGAGGCGCCTAATATAGTTATGCCAAAGTACATAGATGAAATATTTAATTGGTTCAATATGGAGATGACAAGAAAGAGTTCTTGTTGCATGGAGGTTGAAGCAAGAATCAAGTTTGTTGACACTTGACGAGTAAAACCACATGAATGATTATATCAATCATGTACACCATAATATGTACATAACCAGATATATCTTATGCTAAAAATGTTATGGACATATACCATAATGATACATATGATGATCACATGACAACAGTAAGTATATTATTATGTACTTTAGAAGGACAAAGAATATGTTTTGTATGCATAAGTGACAAACGATTCATTGTAAGGGGTTACATCAATACTTGGCTTGTTACATATACAAATAATTTTTATCTCAATTAGGCTACGTGAATTATATAAGGTGCCATAGTGGGATGGAAGTAAATTCTATGTTGTATTTAGATGGGTTCCAAAGTTAAATAATGTGAAGGATACTACTACAAAATGCTGAGTATATCATTGTCATGACAACGGCAAAGGAGGGCATTATGAGTCAAAAGGTTCATTTTGGAACTTAGTGTAGATCTGAGCATGCTAGTACTATGGAGATATTATGAGACAATAGAGGACACATCGTTCCGATCGATGAACTAATGTCCCACTAGTTGACCAAACATATACAAATGCCATCTCATTAAAAATGAGTGATGCGTGAAGACGCAAAGATATGCAAATACACACGGACTTGAACTTTTCAGATCCATTGAGAAAGTTTACCACACGCAAGGCATGAAAGGCACCCGTATGCCATAGGTGTTAATTGCTAAACTATTAACTAGATTATTGACTCTAGTGCAAGTGGGAGACTAATGAAAATATGCCCTAGAGTCAATAATAAATTATATTATTCTATATTTCTTGTTCATGATTAAGTTTATTATTCTGTGCTATAATTGTATTAGTTCTGGATAATGAGTATTTGGAGTAAAACCCTAATACATGTGTGGAATCATAAACACCATTTAGATATCCCTAGTATCGCCTCTAATACTAGTTAATGTATCATCGATAGTCACGGTTTCCTGACTATGGGCAAAATGACAATGCGTTGTGGAGTTGCCGGTGATATATGAGATCAGAGTTGTTGGGAGAACAACGACTATGGATAGACCCAACATGATGTACCGTGAAACACATCGTCAATATTGTTATCTGTAGTTTATCATGTGAACTTGGGTACGATATGGACGTGGCAAGATTTTTCAAGCGTTACTCTTAACAGAGTAATCATAAAGTTGATACTTGCTCTTACCAATGATACACCAATTATTCACATGGGGTTCTTATGGGAGTTTCTACTCCTGACGATGGAAAGATACACTCTGATCTCACTCATGTACTATGATGTTCGTCATCGTCTGGCCGGACACGTGCTCAATTTGTTGGACACATGAACATCAATAGTGCCGTATGAGTAAAGAGTACATGTCGGGTAACGAGAATAACCTAGTGTTTCATCTCGGTGAATGTAAAGTATCGATGGATCAATACAATATGTATCGAACATAATACAACGGTTCACACGATAAAGATCTTTGTGTTATTTGCGGGGGTTACTACGTGTATCAAGACGCCAATAGTAATCATTGTTGCGGAATGAGTTACATACATGTACGCAAATATCCGAACCCATAGGGTCACACACTTAAGATTTCAATGACATTTGAGTGTGTATTAAGATTTAGTAGAGAAGTAATTCCAAAGGTGTTCAGAGTGTCTCGAAATATATCGGAGGTGTCCAGAATATTGCTCAGAGTTTTTGCAATAAGTTTTTAGCATTAATGAGATGAGAGAAGGGTTTTGACAGTGTCTCATATGGTCTCGGAATGGTTCCGAGAGGTCCCGGCTGATCCCGAAAGTGTCTGGAATGGTTCCGGACATATATGGAAGGTTTTGGAAGGAGTAGAAGGTTTAGAAAGATTATGAAAGGTATCAGGGTGACCTGGGTCATCCTAGGATGTCTGGAAGGTTCCATAATAGGTGTATCCACGTTGCCTTAAAGGGCAAAGAAAGATACACTAGTCAAATTCAGACTTACAAAAGGAGCTGTTTTGACTAGGTTTGGATTGACCTACACCTACCGGAACTCGTCCAAACTTTGGGGTTGGGTCAAGGATGACCCAAGGGGCCTTGACACCCATAAAAGAGCACCAAGGGGCACCCCAAGAGGCACTCAAGTCGCTTCCTAGCCCCCAATCCTCCGCCTCCTTCCTAACCAAAACCCTAGCGGGTGTCGCCACCTCCTCATGTTGCATCGCCGCCCCGCGCTGGTGCTGCCACCGTCCTCTCTCCTCCATCACCATGGTGTGGTGCTAAACCCTAGCATGGTATGCCCTAGGTATTATTATACTATGACAGCAGAGTGCTATCCAAGTTCTACCTCTGTTTGGATTTAGGGATTTCTATTTCGTGCCATTGGTTCGTTAGTTGTACTCACTTTTCCCCAACCGCTTAGATTTTCCTCACTTTTTCCCATCTCCTATTATGGAACTCTCACACGGTCTGAAACTCGATGTCCGTCAGCCTTGCCGTTAGATGCTAACAAGTGGGGCCGCATTCAGTCGGGTCCCGTAGTGGACCCTCGCCGTTACGTCCTGACAAGTGGGGATGCGGTCTGTCAGGTCCCGTAGTGGACCCTTTCCGTTACATGCTGACAAGTGGGGACGTGTTTAGTTGGTTCCCATAATGGACACCTCTCTCCACTTATCCAGATCAACATGGGACCCACAACTTATCCACGTGAGCATCAGACCCATAGCTTATCCACGTGAGCCAGCCTCGTGCATGCGACCATGCCATTGCCTCCCCTTTCTTCTTCTTCTCCGATGATGGTGGCCCTTCTCCGGCGATGTCAGACCTTTGTCGAGCTTAACTTCGGCCTACCGTTTGTCCTGGCCGTAGTATGGTGCCGTCCCGTTGGCCTGTCCGAAGGATGACAATGGCAATCGTGCACAGAGAAGGTTTGATCTCGCACCAAAATGGCAACCAGGGTGCTTGCTGTGAAGAATGCGGCCGGCGAGCCGTTCCGATGACTTAATTGGTTTATCGAGTTAATGTCCCAGCTGCAATCAAGTGAAAGAGTGTTTATAATTAAAAATTAGGGACATGGATGTATAATAAATAAGAAAATGACACAACTCTTGAACACTTTCAAATTAAAAAAAATTATACAACTCTTAATGTAGAAGAGTGTTTACCATTTTTAGAGCGTGAAAAGTGATCCCTAAACTTGCATATACAAAAATTATAAACCTTTTAACATTATGAAATCGTACTTACTACGTGATAATGATGTGCTAAGAAAATCTTGAGAAATTATCATTTTCATAGAATGTAATGCATAAACTTGCATATGGCAAAAAATATACACCTTTGAACTCTTTGAAATCGCACTTAGGACATAATAATGTTGTGCTAATAAAATCCTAATCATTATCTTTTTCATGGAGTGAAATATAATGCAAAAAATATACACCTTTGAACACTTTCCCTTCAAATTATATTCAAAATCATTTGTTTATGGAGTTAAAGCATCGGTGGCAAACTCGTTATTTTGCGTGGATAGAGGGTGCCCCCTGACAGATACATGGGTTATCCTTTCTGCTAGATCATAGAGGATCAACGGTTGGTGGGTACGATCCGCTTGACAACTGTCTCGACCAATCAGAGCGTAGCAGCCAAGATGAGCACAAGAGGGCAAAATTGAGTAGAACTTAAAAACCAAGGGCAAAACTGACAAGGGGGTTCAAATAGAAAACATAAAGAGATTTGAAAAATGGAAAATGCTTCTTTTATACAATAAAATACATATTTTCATACATCAAACTATTTGCAATTCAAATATATATCAGTTTGACAATTATTGCCTCATTCAGACAAATTATGTTTTGGGGAGGGATGTTTTGGGAAGAGGCTTGAGTAGAAAGCCATGAACCTTCATAGATAGTAGGTGATTTGAGAAGTGGTGATTTAGGTTAAAACTTGATTTATATACATTTATTATGGTGGTAGGTCACATAATAAGACTCCCTGGGTAGATTCCACTATGTTTTGATCTTTTTGAATTTGTTGTGCATAAAATAACTAAATTATCTAGATAAAACCCATTCATTGACTCTCTGTTGACCAGCCACTGGAGGGTAAAAGTGAGTATATTGCACACGACAATATTAGTACTAGAGGGCAAAATTGAGTACAACCAAACTGCTAGTGCTACACTCGAGGGTATAACTGAGCATAACTAAGTGGCCAAGGTTAGACACGAGAGGGAAAACGTGACATACGGTAGGCGTGTCGCGGTGCACGGGGAGGTAGCGGACGCGTGTGGACGTGCACGGTGCAGTAGTGTACGCGGTTACGCGGTGCACGGTGGTGCAACGGAACATCTCCTCCCTTCACCTTTATAAAGGCCTCCTCACTCTCACTCATCACTCGCTCACTCACTCACACAACCATCTCCACTGTCCCATCACCTTCTTCAAACCCCAAGAAAACCCCAACCACACCGGCGATGGAGAAGAATGGCGCGTGGCCATCATCGCCTCCCAGGCGGCTGATGAGGAGGCCCTTGTCCCCGTACATGCTCCTGCCAAGGCATTGAAGGAAGCCGCCATCCCCATCCAAACCCTCGTCCCCGCTTCCTCCATAGCCATCTGCGAGGAGGCCCCCATCCCCATACAGGCCCCCACCGTTCTCCTGCAGATCCCGCATGGCTGGGACCCCTATGGGGACAACGATTACATCAGGCCAGAGAACCCCTTCGACACCAGCTTAGCCGACCCATGGTCGAAGGTAACTAGGGTTTCTCCCCTTCCTTTGTTCTTCCCCATTCCCATCGTTGGATGCTAGATCGTGTGTTATTAGGGCTCGGTTGTTCGTATTTTGAATCGTTGGATGCTAGGTATTTTTACAGTAGCTAATCCTCTTGTGTTAGATCTCGTATTTCGATGAATGCCCCTAGTTGGGATCAATACTATCACCGATCTGTAGTTGGGATCAGTACTAGCACCGATCTATAGTTGGGATCAGTACTAGCACTAATATGTAGTTGGGATCAGTATTCAATTTGGTTTGAGATTTGGGGATTGGGGAATAATCAGGGGATCTCAATCGGTTAATTTATGCAAGTAATCAATCCCGATAATCATGGTATCTCAATCATGTCCTTATTGCATGCTACTATTTTTTTTGTAATAGATGGATAGCAGCAACGTCTGCAGCGACGACGAGTCCATGGAAACCAAGACTCGTCAGGTGCTGAGGAAGCTGAAGTCCGGCCAGTTCAACGGCTTCTTTGCCAGCGACGTCTACAGGTGCCCCTTCTACACCAGGGGCCTCACCACCGACTTCAACTCCCTCGTGCGGCATGCCGAGGACGTGAAGACCTGCGGCCTGTCAAAGAATGTCCACGCCTTTAGAGCCAAGCACCAGGCGCTTGGTTTTCACCTCCGCAACCTCTATAAGGTGGCCATCGAGGAGGGTCGCATGCCCCCGATCAAGCCCAAGGCGCCCAAGGTCAAGGGAGTGGGCAACAAGAAGTGGAGGAAGCGCTAGAGGGCGGAGGCGGAGGCCCTACTAGCATGGACCACTGATCTTGTGCTGATGCTGCTGCTGTAAAGCAGCTTCTTTTGTTTTGTTGTCTGTGTTGAACTTGTAAGATGCTGCTGCTGAGCATCCTAATTGGCAAACCTCGTTTAAGTACCATACTATATAATCCTATATTAGCTGCTTTATCTATATTTGCTCTATTTACCTACATATTTATGGCGCTGGTTAGATTTACTGCTCTAGATTTGATACCAGATTGGGAAAATACGAGGGCCAAGAGGAACCATGAATAAAGAGAGAAGCTGCTCTAGATTCGCCGCCTTTTTGGGCAAAAATAACAACTGTTGGCGACATAAAGGGGAAAAGGCGCTCTTAAAAAGGCCAATCATAAAAATAACAAAAAAGAAATCTTCCAATTTAGACAACATGGCGCACGTAACTAACAAACATGCCCCACATGGTCCCATACCACATCCCCTAAAACGCATTTCCAACAAGCCGGCCCCACGTAGTCCAACATGGGGGATTATACTATGGGACCTGACTGAACGTGGCCTCACCTGTCAGCACATAATGGGGGGTCCTACTTGTCAGCACGTAACAGTGAGGGTCCACTACAGGACCCACCTGAATGCGGCCCCACTTGTCAGCAAGTAATGGCGATGGTCCACTAACGGGACCCGATAGAGAGCGATTTTGAGACCGATGTGAGAGTTTTAGACAAGGATCTAGGAAAAAGTGAGGAAAAGTGAATACAACTAATGAACCAGGGGAACAAAGATAGAAATCCCTTGGATCTAATCTAGACAGGGCCGTGGAAGCACTGCCGGATCTTTGTCGACATGTTCCTGCTTCGACCGTGTGTTCTTGATCACACCTTGATGCGGTGCCTATGATCTTGTACATGTGGATAATGGTGGAGGTGTGACACTTGGAGCACCTGATCATGCAGATCTTCATAGGGAGAAATATTCTCGCGGCTAATCGACTAGCTTTAGGAATCGATGCACCGACTACTTCTACAACGACGTCTTCATCGGTGCATGCTCATGGGAGATGTCTGTGGGATAATACATCTCCTCGCGATGCGCTAAGTCTTGTTGTGGGTATCGATGGACGACCAACCTCGTCATCGACAAACTTTCGCTAGTTCGATCTTCGAGGGTATGATCTCCTGCCTCTCCCCTTACATATGATCCTGGTTATGCGCTAGATTTTTTTTGCATAGTGCGTTCCACAAAAGGAGGATCCACGAGAAGCGCATATCCTTGTGATGATGGAGTAGTTATCAAAGATGGAAGTCGACCCAAAGAAATCCTAGGAGGACGGGTAGTTCGAGATGGATACGGAGTTGGCGATAGCATGTCCCTTGTGAAGGGAATATGCCCGAGAGGCAATAATAAAGTGGTTATTATCTTATTCCTTGTTTATGATAAATGTTTATTTTGCATGCTATAATTTTATTAATACAGAAACATTAATACATGTGTGTTTAATAAACAAATAGAAAGTTCCTAGTTATGCCTCTCTTATAAACAAGCTCATTGATTAACAAGATGATCAAAGGTTTCCTGATCATGGACATTGGATGTCGTTAATAACAAGGTCACAACATTGTTGGAATGATGTGATGAACATTCATATGAAGTATAGCATTACGATCAAAGTCATTGAGTTTATATTGCTATAACATCATACGAAGTAATCCTATTCCTTAGACCATGAGATCATGTCAATCACTAACACTGGAAGAGTATCTTGATAACATCAAACGTCACACCGTAACAGGGTGACTATAAAGGTGGGTTCAGTGCTACGAAGGTGTTATGTAGATGCTCATGGATCAATAGTGGAATTTTTCCATCCCGATGATGGATAGATATACTTTGGGCCCTCTCGGTGATATCACATTAATTAGCTTGCAAGCAAGTGATTTGATCACTAGAATGTTATATCACGGAAACGAGAAAAGAGTACATGTCGGTAACGAGATCAAACTAGGTATGGAGATATCATGATCGAATGTCGGACATGTAATATATCGCAAGACAAAGGGATTGAGTAACATGCGTATAAGGTTCACACAATCACAGAAGTCATCGTTGAATGTGAGAGAGTCGGTATGGATCTCCAGGTCCCGCTGCTGATTATTCATCGGAGAGGGGTCTCGATCATGTTTGAGTTATTCATGAACCATAGGGTGACACACTTAAGGGATACCGACACCATTCGAAGCAAATGATATGCCGGAGAAAGAAAAAGAAAGCACATGAATTTATTTCACTAGACACCGGAATTATTTCGGTTCAAATTGCTAAAACTGGTTCTGCATGTGAAATTGAAATGGTGTAAGGGGTTTTATGTGAATGTTTGTTAATTAAATTAATTAACAAAATTCTGAATATATAAATAAAAGAGTTTTATTTAAATGAGAGCTTGTATTAAATTTGGTGAAAATTTAATGCATGTGAGTGGATTTTTGAGCGGATGCATGTTTATGTGAGTGAAGACTTTTCATTTTGAGTGGGAGCTCCACCCACATGAATGTGGAAGAGGTGGGGGAAGCCACCATGGCTGTGGCGCCATGCCCCTTGGGTGCCCCCTCTCCCTATAAAAGGCCCCCCTATCCTTCTCTCACAACACACCTCCTCGTGAAGGATCTCTCCCCCCCTTTAGAATTTCCCTATGGTCTCGGATCAGTGAGATACATGTTCCCGGTGGCTTTTTCTGAAAGGATTTGTTGATTCCGCTGCTTCGCTGAAGCGAGGGCCCAGAGGTTTTCGGGATACCCGAACATGTGTGCGATCATGGATGCACCACTGATTTGCGGTGCTGGACTTGATGGTGCTGGACCTGCTGGACCGGATGAACTTCTTCTCGATCTTGAGATCGACAAGCGTTCGACTACATCATCCACGAGCACAAACTCGTTAACGCTTTTCGGTCTTCGAAGGTATGTATTCTATGGATGTATATCCACCTGTTGCTTGTATCTAGTAGATAGATCTTGGTACTTAGTTGTTCCCATCGTAGGAAATTTTTTGTTATCTATGCTGCAAACCCTACACCTTGTAGCACTAGTAGAGGCGGCTAATCACTAGGGTTTGTTGGCAGCAGGGATGGTCGCTCCGTCTTTGGGGTACGACATGCAAAAAGAAGGGGTCGCGGGTGTGCATATATGCATTGGCTGTCAATATAGTTTATTAATTTTAGTATTTTTTAATGTTTATGTTAACCTTTGTTATCAATGTATATATAAAGGATGTTTATATGAAATTTTGTAATGTTTTTATGTGAAAATAGCCGCACTATACCTTGCATGACGGTATAATGCACCGCAATGCAGTGTAGACAGGCCCAAGTTACACTTCGCTTAGTCACGACATGTGTTTCGCTAACTGGTGTGGCCCATATCGGCTAGCGGTTAGAATAAGAGTAGCTGTCCCCTTTCTTCTTTATCTCTTCTTCTTCTTCCCAAACTCGGTTCGTTCTAACAACGAGAATGAGCACATGGCATTCAATGGATGCGCATAGGCCTGTCAGGCCTGGCTCTCCGCGGGGAACCACCAGCATCCTAGACGGCCAGCTGGTCAAGGTACAACCAGCCCAGACTAGTTTTCTTTCCTCCATTTTAGCCAAATTTCTATTTTCCACTATTTTGCCGATCTCGATAAAGATGTTTGTTTTGTATGTATCAGATTCCGGAGTGAAGGTCAGACCCGATTTGACGTGGCATCTACACACATATGAAGAGGTGGTGCTGGTGCGTCCTGACTGCGTTGTCACATGGCGTTCTAGGGAACAAACCTCGACCACAAGTTCTTGGGTTGCAACCTCAAATGCACAAAAAGCTTGTTCGTTTAGTGGTATGACCCACCGCACCCACTCTTGCTGCAACATTTTTAGTTGAGTTATGAGGGGAGCATGAACTCCGCAATGAGATACATGATCATGAATACTTCGGTGGCCGGGAGGAACAAAGCATGAGCTCGAAGGGGAAATCACAAGATCCTACAGATGCATGCCAAGGAGATGGATGCAATGATGTCCAATTTAACTTATATGTCCAAAACACTGCGCTCGGTTACGACCATGCTAGATGCCCTTTAATTATTATGATTAGGTAGTTAATCTTGTATTATGGTATGCGATATGTATTACTTAATTGTGGAGTACTGTGCTAATTAACTAGTTTGTAATAGCTGAAAGTATTGTTTGTTTTCCCATGTATTCATATATATATATGTAGTTAAGGATTATTTTGAGCAAATTTCCAAATTTTTATATCAAAATCACCAGTCTGCACTTAGAAAAAAATTCACACTAGGTGCCACACGTGTCTTGTTGTCTCACTCGAAAATATCCCCACGAGTTCCAGCACTTGACTCTCACTCTCGCCCCTCCACTCCTCCATTACCCATTGCTAGAGTTGGTTCTGCCCCTTCCAGAATGACACCGCGCTGAAGGGATACTGGTAGGCTACACTAGCGCAAATCAAAATTTTCTACCGCGTAAACTAGGAATACTGTTGTCATAGATCACGGGATTACCACTAGACGCGCAGTTGCGAAACTTGATGAAGCGCGTCGAGGCAGTGAAGATGATCTATGACTCCTCGTTCTCGTCCCATGAGCAGCTCCCCTTGCGCGGCTCGTCCAAACGCTACAGATGCAGCGTCTCCGAGGTATCCACACGCACATGGTGGAAGCGTCAGACGCCAGACTGCTAGGTCCGCGCGCGCGACACAGGCGGCGTGAGGAGTGGCGACTGGCTGGAATGGTCTGAGGTGTAACCCTGGTCAGCTCGCCCCACCCTCCCTTATATAGGCGTCCCTAGTGGGCTTCTACATTAGCAGCCCATTAGTAGCTAAGCCTGGTTTAATTCGGATCTAATCCTCATTAGGCTTCCAGCCCCTTAAGTGTGTGACCCTATAGGTTCATATACGTGTAGACATGACACGAATACACTTATTCTGTCAATAGTTGGTAGCGGCCTCTAGAAAGACGTGCCAACTCCTAAACGCATACAACGATCATATTGGACGAACCATCACAAGGTTTAGTACATGTCTTTCCCTTTGCCTCACGATATTTGGTCTAGCTCCAAGCTGACCTCTCTTTCTCGATACCGTAACTCGGAATCCCTTTACTAGGTTAACTCTTAACCTTATGTAGCACGGACATGCATTTCTAGATCCGATCACTCGAGGGGCCCAGAGATATCTCTCTCAAGTAGAGAGGAGCAAATCCCATCTTGATCAACCATGCCTTGCAACATGCTTTAGGACAAACCCGAAAGATACCTTTATAACTATCCAGTTACGGTGCAGCGTTTGATAGCCCCAAAGTAGGTCGATCCACGTCTCAAGTACATGCGACAATCTTAGGTCTAAGGACAAAATGTACACGATGTGTAGAGAGAGAGCTGCAACTAATTGCCAGTCTCAAGTTGGGTCAGTCCAACCACATGTTCATAACATGTGTCCACATCATTGGTTTGACATCTCCATGTGTATGACTTGCGAAACATAGTCATCAACCAATTGATGTGCTAGTCTAATATTCACGTGTGTCCCCACATGAACTCCGACTAGGGACAACTATTAAATAACCATACAAGTAAAGAGTTTCACAAACAATTCACATAATTGCCAATCAATACAAGTTGCCTGATATGGATATTCAAGGAACATTACAATAACTCATGGATACATATGAAATACAATGATTTCTATGATTGTCTCTAGGGCATATTTCCTTCAGTCTCCCACTTGCACTAGAGTCAATCTAAAATGTATCTAATACCAATTGCTCTTGTGTGCGCTTCATGTGCGGGATGCGGGAGAGGCTTAGTCAATGGATCAACAACATTTGAGTCCGTATGTATTTTGCATATCATGACACTACCATCCTCAACGAACTCTCGAATCTGATGGTAACGCATGCGAATATGTTTGTTCTTCTGGTGTTGTCTAGGTTCCTTGGCTTGTGTAATAGCACCATTTTTGTCACAATAAACGTCCAAGGGATTGGACGCGCCCTGAACCACACCGAGAGCGATAAGGAAATTCCTAATCCAAACAGCTTCCTTTACGGCCTCCGAGGAAGCAATATATTCAGCTTCTGTTGAAGAGGAGGTCATCGTATCTTGCTTGGAACTTTTCCAGCTCACAGCACCACCATTCAAGACAAACACATAACCTGATTGCGATTTCGAATCATCTGAGTTGTTAAGGTAACTCGCATCTGTGTAACCCTTTACACTGAGTTTATCCTCACCTCCATAAACTAGGAACACATCCTTAGTCCTTTTCAAGTACTTAAGGATGTTCTTTACCGCTGTCCAGTGACCTTCACCTGGATCAGCCTGGTTGCTGCTCGTAACACTTAGAGCATAGGAAACATCTGGGCAAGTACATATCATCGCATACATGATGGATCCAATAGCCGAAGCATATGGAACCCTGCTCGTGCGCTCACGCTCATCAGTAGTCGAAGGATACTGAGTCTTGCTGAGTTTTATGTCGTGAGACATGGGCAAGAACCCTTTCTTAGCCTCTTCCATGCTGAACCGTTTCAACACTTTGTCAATGTATGTACTCTGGCTTAATCCAATTAGCCTTCTTGATCTATCTCTATAGATCTTGATGCCCAGAATATATGCCGCTTCTCCCAAGTCCTTCATCAAAAAACTATTTTTCAATAAGGTCTTAACAAACTCGAGCATAGGAATGCCATTTCCAATCAGCAATATGTCATCTACATATAAGATTAGAAATACCAGTGCTCTCCCACTTTCCTTCTTGTAAACACAAGGTTCTTGTTCGTTTTTGATGAAGCCAAACTCCTTTACAACTTCATCAAATCGAATGTTCTAACTCCGAGATGCTTGATTCAGCCCATAAATGGACTTTAGAAGTTTGCATACCTTTCCACCATTGTTTGGATCGACAAAACCTTCGGGCTGCATCATATACATGTCCTCAGTTAGGATTCCATTTAGGAAAGTGTAGAGGTCCCAGCCCAATAAGTTAGGTTCCTCCTGTGTTTACAATGCTAGTCCCTGGATCAATAGCTAGCATCCACAGTTAAGATGTAATATCAAGATACAAAGGTCATAATATAAATTTATAACCAGGAATAATATAAGTTTATTACATCAAACATAGCTCATTTGGCTATTACAATACATAGCAGCGGAATAAATAAAATCATGGGTCCTTCATCTTCAAAGTGCCACAGGCAGATGTTGGTTGTAGACTTTGTAGTCCTAGTCAATCAAACAATCTTCATTTAAAAACAATCAACCTGCAACATTACAAGTTACAGCCACATGGGTCAATACATTTTGAATTGTATTGGCAAGCTTCACTTTTATGTATAATAAGAGTGGATCCTATCAATATATGCATATTTGGCTAAGTAGAGTTTAAGGCTTATTTGCATAAAGCATTGTTTTATCCTATCTTTTCAAAAAGGGTTTTAAAGTCCTTTGTCAAATTTCTTTTCCAAGTTCCTTGAACTCCTTGGTAGAAACTCAAGTGTTCAAATCCTTGTCAAAATCTCTTGAGCACCTTGGTAACCCCAAGTGCAACAAGTTTTATCAAAACCCATGATGTTCCTTGGTAACCCCAAGTACATCATGCTCTTGAGCACCTTGGTAACCCCAAGTGCAACAAGTTTAACAAAATCTCTTTGAATTCCTTGGTAGACACACAAGGTCATCAAGTTTTTATATTAGAAGTTGGAATGTCAAGATCTCCCATAGTTCAAACTTTAGTTGCTCAGTATTGTCCATAACCGGGGACACGGCTAAGTACTTAGATTTTATTTACTTCTGCAGAAGGAGTACACTTTACCCACATGTCACAATACCATCCTTTTGCCACCAGTGGCCTACTGGATTAGTGCTCACCAAGATGGAGTACTGGCAGATTGAGAATGTGACGAAGTCTTTCCAAAAGGTCCTCCCATACATCATTGCTAGCTTTGTCTTCAGCCCCCATGAAGCATTCCAGATCCCCATGTCCAGTAACTAAAGACAATGTATGGGTCTTCCTAATGTAATTGACTAAGCCAGAGCCATAATAGCATGTGGTTGTACACGAAAGCCACAATTGGAGAAGCATGTTTGATCTCTAAGTTTCCTAGGTGGTTTTCATTTGGAGCACAACACAAAGTGATTGCCATAGACATGGTTCCTTTTGTTGCCACCTTCTCCAAAACTTCAAGTATCCTCCACCTAGGTGGTTCATTGAGTCCTTGTTTTATTATGTAAAAGACAAGTCCTTTTCTCAACCTTTGTAAAATCTCAACATGTATCTCTTTTCAAAACATAGCATGGCTAAGCATGTACAACTACATTGTTTTCACTAAGGAATGTATAGGTAATCCTATTAGGATTTATCATAGCATAAGTATAAAATTATTTTCATGCATGTTTTCAAAATCCACTAAATATAATGAAAATAGTAGGACTTTTGATGATAGTGTCACTTGCCTTTTTGGTAGGGAATGGTGGTTCACTCCTTGATCTTGCTAGTCTCTCACTTCACTACAAATCAATCAAGCAAACACAAATTCAATTCACATTCCAAACCAAAGTCAAACAAACAATTCTTCACACACAAAATAATGGAATCTAAGTCATGCAAAGGAGGGTTCTTTTGCAAGGTTGGTCTCTACTAGGTTTATAAACTTTGTAAGGTCCAAATTGGTCATTTACCCAAAATGGCAAAGTCATTTGCAAATGGGTTTTATCTCAAGACCATTTTAAAATTCATTCATCATTTTATGTGGTGAAAATTATTCTTATCAAAGCAAAACTTTAGGTTTTTCACCAAGTGAGTTGCCCTTGGCAAGGCTTGGTGTTTTGGGTCAGTAAGTTTGGTCCAAAACATTTTCCCAAAGTTTTCCTTGCAAAAACATTTCCATAATAAAATCAATGAGTTTATTTGGTTAGAAAATGGCTAAGTTAAATAATTCAACCTATATTTTACCAAAATCATTTTTAACACCAAGGTTTGGTTCCTAGGGTCAGTATGGTCACTAAAAACCATTTTGCAAAAGTTTTAATCCTAAAATCAATTTTAAACAATTTTTCTCCTCTAAACAAGTACACCAATGTTTCTGCAAATTCAAACAAGTTAACAGGTACTATATTCTAAACTAAGGCCACAGTTGGCTAGGGCTTGTTCTTCTGAATCCAACGACATCAAATTTGTAATTTTTGGACGTGTGGATCCAAAGATACAAGGGTTTGAAGTTTGCAAAAGTTTTTGTTTTCAAAACTGTTTTTAAACCTAATAGGCGACACGCGGCGTGTTCTTACTGGTCGATACCGGTTCGGTTGGATCGCGGCTGTGGGGCGTTGGATCTAGTTAGATCGAGTGGCACAGAGGACATACCCCTTCGACGATAAGTGATCTAATCGTGGCCGCTAAATCTGGATCGAACGGTACTGGCGAATTTGACCTAAAGTGGGCGGCGCTGACGGCGGCGCTCTGGCGGCAGCGCTCAGGCGGGGTGGTCGCCGGTGATTCAGGACGCAAGGAAGAAGAGGAGAAGGCTCACCGAGATCGCAGGGTCGTGGTGACGCTCGTCGTGCTGTTGGCTTGACAAGGGGAGCTCGGGTACTGCGGCAATTGCTCGCCGGAGTTAAGCCAGACGGTGGTGGCGGTAGGAGTCGTCGCTGCAGATCGCCCTAAGGCAAAACAGGAGCACATTCAGATGCGCAAGAGCAAGGCGATGCTGTGTGCGTGAATGAGAGGGGTCGGGGCGGTCTGGTTCACCTGAAAGTCGTCGCCGGAGTGGAAACTGACGGCGACGCTGTCGGAGCTTGTCGAAGCCGACGCTCCGGGGCGCCCGCGGTTGAAGGAAGGGCACGGGGAGAAGCGTCTGGGAGTGGGGAAGCTGCTAGCGTGCTCGGAAAGGTGGAAGGTGGTCTGTACTAGCCTGAATTGGCCGGAGACGGCGGTCGGAACAGAGGAGCTCGAGGAGGGAATTGGGGTGGTCTAAGGCGTGCGAGTGCGAGGTGTCAGAGGGGAATTATAGAGGATGCCCTGGCGTTTCCATCTGCGTGATCAAGGCTGGTAACGTCGGTCGCGTTAAAGCGAATTAAGCTGGAGAAATCAACGGCAGAACGGGGAGAAGAACTGGTCGCTGCGGGGTGGAGAGGAAGAACAGTGGAGGTGGGTCTACCTGTTAGTGGGGAAAGAAAATGAGGAGGAGGTCCACCTGTCATACTCTGCGCGGGTTTGTTAGTGAGTGTGAAATGGTTTCTTCGGGGGGGGGGGGGGGGGGGGGAAGAGGGAGAAGACTGGGCTGGTCTGGGCCTTAGTGGGCTGGGTCTGTTTCTTATTTTTTTTTCTGTCTAAAACGTTTTTCTTTTTCTAATTCTTTTCTGTTTTGAATTTCAAACAATGTTTTCAAACATTCAAACAACAATCAAACAAATTCAAACAAACACTCAACTTTACTTTGAATTTGGTTCTGTTTAACATCATAATTCACATTCTAAAAAAAAATATTATTTTAAATCTTTTTAGGTTCCATTTATTAATTAAATAAATGGATCATTAGTTATTTAATAAAATAGGGTTTGTTTTAATTAATATAATCTTCATTTAAAATCCAAATATTTTCAAAACCAATTCAGTAGGTTTTATTTGAAAATAAAGAATATTTGGAAAGCTTGTTTAAAATAAACTAACCTTTTATTTATGGTACATTTATAATTAAATAAGTGGGTCTCAGTTATTAAATCAAATAGGTTTTGTTTTATTGAGATAATTATTTTAAAATCTAAAATAAAGTCAAAACACATTAGTGGGTTTTATTTGTGAATATCAAATAATTGGGAAAACTTATTTTAAATAATTTAACAAGTTTTGATGTTTCAATTTAAATTAGTAAAACCTTTTATCTAAATAAAGTTGGATATTAAATCCTTATTAATTTATTTAAATAAACCTTTGCTATTTTTATTCAAAACAAAACACTTATTTCAAAATATTGGTCAAGGTTTAATTTGGCTATATAAAATAATCTTTATTTATAAATCCACCTTTTCTTTTGAAAACCAATCTTTTATTAAAGGATCCAATAATAGTAATTTCAAAACATTTTTAATTTCCTTTATTAAATGTTTATCTTTAAGAATCCCTTTAGGATTTTATTTAATTCAAATGGGTTTGAAGTTCCAATTGAATTCAAAAGTTTCTTCTGGCTCTGAAAATCAAACAAAGTTTTATTTTATTCATTTATTTTCACATTACAAGATTTGGAAAATCTTGGGATGTGACAGAAAGCCGTCTTTACATCCATCTGCCATATTTCATAGTCGAAATGTGCAACAATGGCTAGAATGATCCGTATAGATTTAAGCATCGCTATGGGCGAGAAAGTCTCATCGTAGTCAATTCCTTGAACTTGTCAAAAACCTTTTGCAACAAGTCCAACTTTATGGATGTGAACATTTCCATCCATATAAATCTTCTTCTTATAGATCCATTTGCACTCGATGGCTTTAAAACCATCAGGCAGGTCAACCAAGTTCCAAACTTGATTGTCTCCCATGGACTCTATCTCGGATCTCATGGCGATTAGCCATTTCTCAGAGTCTGGGTCCACCATCGCTTCTGCATAGGTCGCGGGCTCATCATTGTCTAACAATAATAATTCCCGCGCTTCGCGGAGCCTCGCCGACCTTCGTGGTTGTGGTGATTCTGTTGCCACGGGTTCCTCAACTTGTTCTGCTACAATAGCATCACTCGTAGAAGCATCCCCAAATGGCTCATCTTGAACTTCTTCAAGTCGCACCGACCTTCCACTTGTTCCCTTTGTGAGAAACTCTTTCTCTAGGAAAACACCGCTACGAGCGACAAACACTTTGCCCTCCTCTCGGTTGTAGAAGTAATACCCTAAGGTTTCCCTCGGATATCCCACGAAAATGCACTTATCCGATTTTGGTGTTAGCTTGTCCGACTAAAGTCGCTTGACAAATGCATCACAACCCCAAATCTTTAGAAAAGACAAACTGGGATTCTTTCCAGTCCAAATCTCATCTGGTGTCTTAACTACGGATTTAGATGGTACCCTATTAAGTGTGAAAGCTGCCGTTTCTAGAGCGTAACCCCAAAATGATAATGGTAAATCCGACTGGCTCATCATCGATCGAACCATGTCCAACAAATTTCGATTACGCCTTCGGAGACCTCGTTTCTTTGAGGTGTTCCGGGCGGCGTAAGTTGTGGAACAATTCTGCAACTCTTAAGATGATCGCTAAATTCGTGACTCAAATATTCACCTCCACGATCAGATCGCAAGGCCTTTATTTTCTTGCCACGTTGATTCTCTACTTCACTCTGAAACTCCTTGAACTTTTCAAAAGTTTCAGACTTATGCCTCATCAAGTAGACATAACCATATCTACTGAAATCATCAGTGAAAGTAAGGAAGTAGTGATATCCTCCTCTGGTTGTCGAGCTCATTGGTCCACATACATCAGTATGTATGAGTTCCAACAAGTCTATCGCTCTCTCGGGTAAACCCGAAAAAGGCGACTTGGTCATCTTTCCGAGTAAACAAGCTTGACATGTCTCATATGATTCAAAATCAAACGAAGTTAGAAGACCATCACCATGGAGCTTCTTCATGCGCTTTTCACTTATATGCCCCAAACGACAATGCCATAAATAGGTAGGACTAAAATCATTAGGCCGAAGCCTTTTAGCACTAACATTGTAAACAGATGCATCATCAAGATTTAAAATAAATAACCCATTCACAATGGGAGCATTAGCCATAAACATATCATTCTTAGAGATTACACAACCATTGTTTGCACTCGCGAATGTATAACCATCCCTCATCAAACATGAAGGTGATAAAATGTTTTGACCCATACTAGGAATGTAATAACAATTATTCAACTCCATAATAAATCCTGATGGAAGGTGAAGTTGCATGACACCGACGAACAATGCAGCAACCCTTGCTTTATTTTCGACGCAAAAATCCACTTCACCTTTCTGCACTTCTCTAGTCCTTATTAGCCCCTGCATCGAATTGCAAATATGAGCAACCGATCCGGTATCAAATACCCAAGAGTAAACATAGGAATCAGCGAGAAGAATGTCCACAACATTTACAACAAGCGTACCTGAGTGGGAAGTACTCTTACTTCCACTCTTCTTCAAAGAAGCCTGGTACTTGCTGCAGTTTCTCTTCCAGTGGCCATGTTCATGACAAAAGAAGCACTCATTGTCATATGCAGGTCCAGCCTTTTGCTTGGGTGCAGACTTAGGGATCGTATCCTTAGCCTTGCCCTTCTTCTTCCAAGAAGTACCCTTTTTCTTGAAGCTAGGCTTGTTCTGCACATCCATCACATGGCTATGCCCTGCACACTTCTTCATGTCACTTTCTGCTGTTTTTAGCATCCCGCATAATTCATTAAGGCCCTTATCCACCCCATGCATATGGTAGCTCAAAATGAACTGCCCATAGCTGGATGGAAGAGACGCCAAAATGAAGTCAGTGGCCAACTCTTGGCCTAGTGGAAAACCAAGCTTTTCCAAAGTCTGACTGTAACCAACCATTTTGATCACATGGGAGGCCTACAACTGCTCCCTCTGCTAGCTTGCATTCGACAAAGGACTTGGCAACATTGTACCTCTTAGTCCTTGCCTGATCTTGGAACATGTCCTTAAGCGAAACGATCATATCGTACGCATCCTGATCCTCAAACTTATTTTGGAGTTCAGGTTCCATGCATGCAAGCATAAGGCAGCTAACCTCAAGAGAATCATCACATGCTCTCTTGTAGGCATTCTTGAGGGCAGTAGATGCATTATTAGCAGGTTCATCGGGGATTGGGGTATCCAGAACCGTTTCCTTTTTATCAGACCTGAGAACAATTCTCAGGTTATGGACCCAGTCCGAATAGTTTGTTCCATTAAGTTTATCTTTGTCAAGAATCGAACGCAAAGAAAGAGGTGATGAAGTGTTCGGTGCCATTGATCTACAACAGAAAACATGCAAAATACTAAGCCATGTAACCATGAAAGAGTAAAACATATTAAACAATTTAATAGCATATACTCCCACTTAAATAAATACCCCTCTATTGATACTAAGTGATTCAAGATCCACAATTAACAAGTAGACTAGTGAGATTTAGCATCACTGCTAGAAGACAAGGTAAATCGGTAAGCAACACTTGCTAATCATATCACATATGACTCTTGTTGTTGGGTGACATCTCTATGTCAAAACTAGGTGACCAACCTTTATGCCTCAAGGTCCTTAACTGTTAATATGACCTTGTCAAGCTCACCAACCCTTATGCGTGTAGGTATCCGATACAAACCCATCCAACCAAGGAAAACCGTGGCACCCTAATTTCATAGGCCCACCAACGATTGTATAGGGCATAGGATGGTGCAAGGTTTGGTTGGGAGGGCATGGTTTAACTTAAACTTTCTGAGGGATCGTTCTACTTCTATCATCTAAGCATGCATAGTAGTAAAACACATAATAGTATCATTCACATAGATGTGACATAGTATGGACCATTTTCTCATGGTGATCCCCATCGCCATAGAACCTGTCCACCATGATGATCTCCATCTTCATGTTCCATGTGAGCCATCTTCCAAGTGATGAGTCCTCCAAGAACTAATACAAGCTATTACTCCTAACAGCTAGTAATCAAAATTACATAGTATTGGGATCATCACAAGTTGGCACGCATGCCATTACAATAAATGACAACACATATGGCTCCAGCCATGTTGCCCTACTCACGACACGCAGGTCATGCAAAATTTCATACATGCATCACATACATATATGGGCCATACTGATCACATACATCCTGCAAAGACAAGTTATGCATAGAATCCCATTCTACCGGATCATGTGACATCGCATCACCTAGTTACCTTAACGAGATACAAAAGGGGATACAATTAAGGGGGGTCTAGGGGGTCTCCCCGTGAAAAATGAGAGATCGAATCTTCACAATTTTCTTTAAGGATTTTGATCGGCAAATCAAATTTACCATAAACCGACTCCTGCCCGATTCAATCAAACTCCTTTGATCACGGTACATCGATTTTAGATCTAGGTTCCGATTCGATCAATCATATTGATCTTCACGTGATTCAACAGGATTTATGTGTTACTGTCTACCCTGATGGCAGAAACAGACCGGTAGGGGTGAGTCGTTCGACAACCTCAGAATCATGATCATGGAAAGCAAGATCATAGATCAATCCTGAACCACCGCCATATAAACGATCACATCATTCATATCAATCTGCATATCACCATATGCAAACATTACGAACCTATAACTGAACAACATCGGCTCTGATACCACTGAAGGGATACGGGTAGGCTACACTAGCCCAAATCAAAATTTTCTACCGCGTAAACCAGGAATACTGTTGTCATAGATCATGGGATTACCACTGGATGCGCAATTGCGGAACTTGATGAAGCGCGTCGAGGCAGTGCAGATGATCTACGACTCCTCCTCGTTCTCGTCCCACGAGCAGCTCCCCTTGCGCGGCTCGTCCAAACGCTACAGATGCAGCGCCTCCGAGGTATCCACACGTACAGGGTGGAAGCGTCAAACGCCGGACTGCTAGGTCCGCGCGCGCGACACAGGCGTGAGGAGTGGCGGCTGGCTGGAATGGTCTGAGGTATAACCTTGGTAAGCTCGCCCCACCCTCCCTTATATAGGCGTCCCTAGTGGGCTTCTACATTAGCAGCCCATTAGTAGCCTAACCTGGTTTAATTCGGATCTAATCCTCATTAGGCTTCCAGCCCCTTAAGTGTGTGACCCTATAGGTTCATATACGTGTAGACATGACATGAATACACTTATTATGTCAATAGTTGGTAGCGGCCTCTAGCAATACGTGCCAACTCCTAAACGCATACAAAGATCATATCGGACGAACCATCACAAGGTTTAGTACATGTATTTCCCTTTGCCTCACGATATTTGGTCTAGCTCCAAGCTGACCTCTCTTTCTCGATACCGTAACTCGAAATCCCTTTACTAGGTTAACTCTTAACCTTATGTATCACGGCCATGCATTTATGGATCCGATCACTCGAGGGGCCCAGAGATATCTCTCTCAAGTAGAGAGGGGCAAATCCCATCTTGATCAAACATGCCTTGCAGCATGCTTCAGAACAAACCCGAAAGCTACCTTTATAACTACCCAGTTACGGTGCAGTGTTTGATAGCCCCAAAGTAGGTCGATCCACATCTCAAGTACATGCGACAATCTCAGGTCTAAGGACAAAACGTACACGATGTGTAGAGAGAAAGCTGCAACTAATTGCCAGTCTCAAGTTGGGTCAGTCCAACCCCATATTCATAACATGTGTCCACATCATTGGTTTTACATCTCCATGTCTATGACTTGCGAAACATAGTCATCAACCAATCGATGTGCTAGTCTAATATTCACGTGTGTTCTCACATGAACTCCGACTAGGGACAACTATTAAATAACCATACAAGTAAAGAGTTTCATAAACAATTCACATAATTGCCAATCAATACAAGTTGCCTGATATAGATATTCAAGAAACATTACAATAACTCATGGATACATATGAAATATAATCATTTCTATGATTGCCTCTAGGGCATATTTCCTTCACGCGCCTCCCAATTTCTCTAACTACTCAACAACCATGAACCCATGCATCCCAGCTTTGACCGGAGCCGTCAAGCTCGTCGTTGATTCCCCTCTTCCACCGTCTCCGTACGGATCCCTAAATCATCGCCTACTTTGACCGACGTTGTCCAACTCCTAGTCACCCTGACGCATTCACTAGTACTTCCCTCTACTTTAAGGATAATGATTTACTAGGTATCTATGATTGGTATATTAAATAGATATGTAGAGCACGACACGGGTGGTCTGTAATATAACGTTCTTTAATATAAGTTGTATGCTGAATCAATGGATTCTTCTCTTCTCACAAATTATGAGCTTATGATTCAAGAAATAATTGCTAGAAACAATGAAATACTCACCGATATGAGATTTGTGAATCATTTCCTCATCCGACCGGCCATTTCTTTACAGATGAAGAATGTAGAGCTAATTTGATGCATTTAAGTTAGCTTATTTGCTGCATTGCTAAAATTGAAGATGTGCTATGTGCAAAGTAAGATGATTTTGTTGGATTTTATTTATCATCATGCTCAGGTCATATCTAAGATGGTATCTAATGAGTCAAAAACTTGCAATGGTGTACGTAGATAGATTCACGTTTATTTGTGGTGTTCTGCTTGCTAATATATGCTTACCGATTCAATGTGTTGCATTGCATTTGCAATATCCATCTCAATTAGATCAGTCCACACTAATAAAGTTTAGGAATGCTCTGGAATCATCCCATTTGCTCAACACTTCTTCTGATGTATGCAGCTAAAATTTACAATATATAGTTATATGTGTTGTTTGCTAAAATATGCTTGCCGACTAACTTAGCTACAACACAATTTGTAGTATCCTAGTCTTTCTTATCTCTAAGGAGGCAAGAGGTGTCTTCCTAGCCATGTTCGATGCAGCATGCATCTTTAAGACAAAGAGAAATCTCAGAAAAAACTATTAGGCATTTCTAGGACACACCTAAGCATCAAGAGGGAGAGATTAGATAATTAAAGATATGTGGCCACATCCACTATGCGTATCGGTCAATTGACTGCATGATAGAATACAAAAAAATTAGTTAAACTTCAAAAGTATGTGTGTGGGCACTTTATCCCAGAGGCAGATGATGTAGATGGCAGAGAGATCAACATGATATATGTTTTCATAGTTGGACACTCAAGTTGAAGAACTTCTACAATCGGCTATACAATAAGATGAGAACCTTACTAGAATTCAAGATCGTCACGGATGTTGGTGCAAGCCTGATCCTTCATAAGATGACTCTGACCTTGAGCCATACGATTTAAATACAAGGACAACCCTTACAAGCGCGATCATGCTACTTTTTTATGGGAAGAATTTGGGATCTCTTCATAGGATGATGTTTGTTAGGTCATGGACTAAACAAGGTATTCTATTCCGTTTAGAATAATATAGTACTGTGGAACTGATAGCTACTTGTCATATTCGTACGTGTTGTGAGCTTGTGATGATATTTCAAGCATCATGTGTGTTATTCTTATTATAATTATCTATAATTGTTAGTAGTTAAGCTAACACTAAATATAGAAACTGTAGGCTGAAATGCTAGGCCGAAAAAGATTATTGTGGGCACTAAAATTTGTGTCGTGCACGGGTATATAGGACGACACCGAATTGTGTCGGCCATGCACAGCTGCCATGGCACCTAGGAAGTGTCGGCCTACAGTGGGTCGTGGAGTTAATGCCTTACTTCCGTGGAAGCGCTATCTCGGTAGATGACGATATACCGAGCGAAAAATGTAATTTTAAATAAATTTAATAATTAATATGGAATACAATTATTAAATTTCTTTTGACCTGAAACATCTTTCAGTTTACTCCGAACTCCTTCGGATCCTCCTGGAATGATCCAGGTTCTCTCATGGAATACTTCTGGCATTCTCATCTCTTTCTTCCTATGATTCCGATGAATCCAAAATGATATCCGAGCGTCGTGAAACCCTTAACCATGTTACCCTATGGTCCGGGAACATCATAGACATGATCAAGACATCTCTCATATCAATGATCATTAGCGGGACTAGGAGGCCTATAATGACCCAGAATCGTTGTTTGAACCAGAATCGTTGAGTTCAATTCCATTTATTACTTGGATACTTGATGTAACATCCCAGGATTAGCACCTAAAAATAGAGAGGACATAGGTTTGTGCATTGCATTCATGCATAAGAAAATCCGGGGAATTTTCACGCAAAACTAAAAGAGCTATGGAGGGATCAGGATCTCTCTTGTATTGAAGGAAACTTTGGGGCAAGTGCGATAGATTTCGACATGACCTTTGTATAATTCTTTGTTTCAGGGAAAATTTGTTCAAACATGTATTTGAATTTCAAATATGAAATTCAAATGAATTTATAAAATTCACAAATAAGAATTGGAAATATTTAATAATTTGAAATAAAATGATTACATAAATAATATAACAAGGATTCTTTATTAATATAAATATATATGCATATAGTAATATTTTACAATAGATCAATAAAATAATTCTTTATATAAGACATTGTCTTTACAATCAGGAAATAAATAAGTAGGAAAAAGAATTTCATAATTGAAATAAATCACAATATTCTTTATTGCAATAATATATATGACATTGTCATTACAAAAGAATTGTAAAATAAATATAAAAAAATTAAATAAGTAAACTTTATTGAATTGAATACAATAATACAATGTTTTTTTACAATATATAAAACAGAATATAAATTACAATATCTCAACATTATTCAATCAGAAAAGAAATTACATATATTTATATAAAAGAGGAATTCCTAAGCTACTGTTCTCTGATGTCCTTCAACAGTTGGCATTTTTCTTCTTTCTCTTCATTTCCTGAAAAACAAAACAAAATAAAATAAAATAATGGTTAGTTGGTTAGTTTGCTCTCAGAAGTAAACAGTGTGTTGCACTGTTAAAAGTTCATCATTGAGCTAAACTTTAGAAAGGGGCAAGTTTCACCAAAAAAAAGTAGCATCTGTTCATATTAGTATATTTTGCCTCAATACAACATCATAGGCTGGAGAGGGGAAAGTTTCACCATGACAGTTAAAGTAATAAGATAAAGATTCCATAAATATCAAGTTTTCACTTGATCTCATCCACACCAGCAGGTCCCACTTGTAAGCAGCTTACTCATACATGCATGTTGATGTGCTGTCAAGCATCAGAGGCATCACAGGTAGTACAAAGAAGAGAGCACAGCCGTAGCTGGTAACAAGAAGCAGCTCAGAATACCCCACACACCTTGTTTAGATCAAAATAAAACCACCCTAGTTCACTTTAGTTCATCACCAAATTCCTCTCAACAAATCAGCCAATACCACTATAACCAGCATGGTTACTTAGTGGAGTTTAGAAAACAGGCCAAGACAGGAGCACAAGAAGGAGGGGGCAGGAGCAGACCAAGTTTATCAAGAGGAAGTGGAGCAACAACAATACAAGTAGATTCCTTGGCAGCACATCCACAAGACAAGGTGCACAGCCACATACCAGCAGATCTACAGGCATCAGGTTGATAGACCACAACTCAATCAATACATGATTTAGTCAGATTTAAACATAGAATTTTTGTTGAGATTGGGAGAACTCTCAAACTAGCATAGAAGTGCTACACTAGTCTCATCATTGAGTTAAAAAGATAAACTATAAGCATCTGTTTTAATCACCATTAGGGCCTCAGCCTTTGCATCCTAGGCAGGGGCTATAGCACACTTCTACTAATCACACCAAGGCCATAAAGTCATACAAATCATCTTTGCACAAACCAGCAAGCATGAGGGATTGCTGGGCACAAATCCAAAAGAATTGGAATTGCACCTCAGGCACAATCCCAAACTCACTCCCACCAAACTCTCAATCTAGTCTCTAAAACTAGAACATCAGCCCTTCATCAAGTTTGATAATAAATCATTTTCTTAGATATTCAAAAATATCTAAGAATCATTTTATATTTTAAAACAAAGATAACTAAATCAAAGATTCAGTTACACACTGCTCATCTTCACAGTTTGATTCAAGGCAGCTCATACTACAACTAATATCACAATCTTCATTTTATAAGATCATCTAGAATTCAACAGCTACCCTCTCATATAAGTTTAGAAGAATTCAAATCATTTTCCTAGCTAATAAGCCAGGAATCATATAGTGTACTGCTATTATCCTTGACAAAGGAGTGTATATCTTAACACATTTAGAGGTAATTGCCATATGTCATTCACCATCCAGCAATAATTTCAAGCCAATATGATTTCCAGATCATTTTCCTACCCAACTAAACTAGTAGTCACTATCAATAGTTCTTGACTGTCAACATGAACTAGTAAATGTTCAAACGAGCAAGTATCCCAAACAGATAAAATCCAAACCAAAGGTTTGAATTTTCATGTCTACTGTAATCATCCAGAAGGGTTTCTCAGATCATCTACCCAGATTAAGAGTAGCATAAACCTACCCTTACCATAGTACCTCATCATTTAATCATAGGGTAAAGAATTAAAACAGGGCCTTGATACCATCACAAGTAAACCAAGCATGTCAATTGAGCATCAAACCAGAGCTAAGATATCTCCACCAGACACAGTTATTCACTAGATGTGAACCCTAGGTTCAGAGATGAAATCTAGACAGTGGGGAATCCCAGAAAACACACTTGACATGGCAAGCTAGATAAAGCCTGGAGGGAATCATAGAAGGAGCACCTACCTGGGGCAAGTTCTATCTCGCCGGAGAGGAAGCAGAAGGAGTATCGACGGCAACGGCAACATAGAACACCACGGGGAAGGCTTCACCATACACCACCACCTAGCCCAGCATCAATCTCACCACCAAGGCGGCATAGGGAGCAGCCCTGAGGGCCACAACATCCTACACCGGCCTAGAATACCAACTTCAGTGAGCGGCGGCGCCAGAAGCGACAACCACTACACCATGGCAGAGCTAGGGTTCCCGACGAGTGCACAACAGGGGGCACACAAGCCAAATCGATTGGGGAAAAGAAGGAGGAAGAGGTGGCGAGGTAGCACCAGCTTGCGTTGGTGCCGGAGGCGGCCGGTGGCGGCGGGGGCGACCAGCGGCGGCGCTGGCGGCGCATCGCGCACGGAGAGGAACGTCAGAGGGATAGGGTCGTGTCTGTGTGCGTGTGTGCGGGTGAGAGGAGAGAAAGAATGGGGTGGGCTGTGGTCTAGATGACCCAGGCCAACTTAGATGGGCCAGGCCAGCCCATGTACCAACCCAAAACAGCTCAAGTCAAATGAAACAAGAAATAAAATAAAAGTAAAATAAATAAATTACCAAAATAACCTTTAAACATTTTCAACTATAAAAAATTATAGAAAAATCATAAAAATACAATTAATATGTTAAAATTATCATAAAAATAAGATCTATCTATTAAAATATAAATTTATTTATTTAAAATAAATATAGAGCACATAAATATTAACATCATTAAATCCTCAGTAAAATTTCATAAAATAAGAAAAACTTCTAAAAATAAATAAAAATCATTTTTGTGTATAAAAATAACTCTACTATTTTATAAAAATATTAACATAGAGTTTTACAAATAAAATATAAAGCAAATATTTAAAGACACTAAATTCTTTGAGGAATTTTATAAAAATAAAGGTAAGACTTAAAAATAAATAAATTCATTTTTAAGATCTTTAATAAGTATATTCCACTAGAAAAAATACCATGTATATTATTCAAAAATATTTTAAGATAAATAAAAATCATTACTATTTTAATCAAATGAAATAACCACTTTGTTAATTCTTAAAATTATTTCTTAAGTAGGAAATAATCACATTTTCTTATAAAACACCAAGACCTTTAAAGTTTAATTACTAAGTCTAAATCTATAATAAAAATAAAACTTAAATATAATTATTAAACTTTAAATGTTTTTAAATCTTAAATTCAAATTAAACTCCTTTTAAATAAATATTACATAACACTCATGTGTAAGAGGGTGAATAATATCCATCCCTCAACCACTCTTAAAATGATTCTAAACCCTAACGAAATTTGTAAGATCATCTAATTATGCTCCCATTAATAATTACATATTATTAAATTTATCTTTCACTTAAATTAAAAGGGATCATCCTTAATCATATTTGCCAAAAAACCCTAAAACTAGATACTATTCTAAAACTTATCATATCTTACAATTCACTTCTATTTTTATAGTTAACTTTGGTTTAAACAATCATAAACATCTCATTTGAAGTTTATTCATGTTTTAAAGTTAACTTTAGTCACTTGTATCATCAATTAAAATATGATAACTTAACACCATTCATAACCATCACCAACCCTAATGTAAAACATAATAAACCTTAAGACAAATTAACCTTAACTAAATACTAGTTTCTTCAAATGTTATTCTTTTTACCTCTTCACACAAAAAAGTCTATATTAGTTCCTTCAGCTCTTAAGAACTCAACTCAAGGAATTTTTATCCCAATCACTAGATAACAATTAATCATAATCACATTATTCTATTAGTATTTGTATATTTTGGTTTGTTAACACTTAAGTTCCTTATCAATATCATTGCTTATAAAATAAACTTAAAGCTAAACCCAATCTTTAAGAAGATACCTAAGAACACTTATTCAAAATACTAAGGGTTTCACTTTGGGAATTATAAAATTGCATAGCATTATTTATGCATAATGGCATCTTGCTTCTTTAAACATTAGTCCTTACCGGACCAATGATGATGATTTCAGATATTGGATCTTCTATTATCTCGAAGACCATGAGTGCATAATCTTGCAATCACAAAAGGCAAGTTCACACTTGCTCATGTCCTTTGATTATTTTCTGTAAAGTATTTTGCAAATCCAGTGTTGTCATCACCTGCATTTGAAAAAGATCAGAAAACACTATTTTCATAATAATATGATTATAGGTTATTACCATGTGGTAATAATCTACTATGAAAGTTCCGGTGGTAAAGGAACATATTATCTAGGACTTAACAACCAATGTCACCAGTGATTCTTGCGCCGTATATTACGCGTTAACCATGAGATTTGGAATGGGACGGAGAAGTCAGCTGGATCGGCTCCCATTCGCATGCATTGGACACTGTTCTGGGCATTTGTAAGTTGTAGATCGTGGGTATAGCCATTTTATATGGGGGAAGTCTACCGTGGATCTGGGCTTACAAAAGACAGATATCTAGTGTTAATGGTTGTTGTGTGTATCCAATTAAGGTATATCCGTTTTATACGGGAAAAAGTCTACCTTGAGTTTTGTCATCCAACAATTGTGGTGTATGCGGGGTCGTGGAGAAGGACAGTGATTGGCTTGGATCTTCATCTGGGCCTCATACCAAGGAAGTGTGAACGAGCCTATAACTCGGATGTGCAACAAAGCTAAGATCTCTCGTGGGTAAAGTAACGCACCTCTGCAGAGTGTAAGAACTATAACTTGTTACTCCTTGTTCCGGGAAGGAGCTGCGAACGCTGCAGGAAAGGAACTCCATGAAAGTTCTGGTAAACCCGTGAAGGCTGATGGACATAGCTTTTCAGAATAAAACCAACCTTTGAAAAAATGTTTACGAAAACTTGCATTGCCTACGACCTATGGTCTGTGGCTATAGATAGTGCATCAAACACTCCTCTTTAGTGAATTTGCTGAGTACGCTCGTACTCAACGTATCTTCTTAACCCTTGCTAGATCTCGGAGAAACCAATGACGTTTCCAGAAAATAAGTTACTTGAAGAGTTGAAGATATCTGAGGGAGATCAACGGAGTCGAAGACCTTACCGGAATCTATCGAAGACAAGCTGAAGCCTAGAATATAAATAAAACTCCTAGAATCTAGAACCTACTTCTGTAGAACAATACCATAGTAGTACTTTCAAGCCTTACACATATATTAATATTAATACTTCTAAAGTAACTCCGAGTGGATCTTTCTGGTTCTTTCTGTATAATATTCCTCTTTGTCCGAGGAAGCTCTTTGGATCTTTTGTAATATGCTATATGTAATATAAAGTGTTGTCTTGGACCCGCGATGTTTCTGTTGTACCACTCTGAGGGATGTAATGCGGATAGAACAGTGTTCCATTGGTGTTATATCAACGACTATAGTGTACTACACCATGTAGTGGTATGCTGGGTTTCCGCACTTGACTCGTCCAAGATTTAATCATTGGTATCACTATACCTTGTTCAATATCGTTAATGACAAGTGTTTCTTTACTCGTTCTATGATATTTCATCCCCCTGACCTAGTAACATGTTGCACAACATTTATGGATGTAATCTCACGGAGTGGTCCCCGTTTATCTTCCCTTCATGTGGGAGAACAAATCCCGATCTTGATGCATATGCCTCAACATATCTTTCTAGAATACCTAATATACACCTTTATGGTCACCCTATTACGGTTTGACGATTGTTGGAAATATGCCAATTTAGAGGCTCGGCTTGTGAGAATTCATGTTTGCACTTAAACACATTTACTGAGACATGCGATATGATGTGTATAAAAGGTGTTGACCCCAATGCAGTCAACCTGCATTTATTTCCTTTATCACTTAGAGGAAAGACAAAAGATTGATTGCTAGCTTTGTCTAAGGGAACTATAACTTGTTAGGAGGAATGCACTACTATTTTTCATGACTATGCAACTTCAGTTAAGACTATGCAACTTCGATATAATATTATAGGATTTAGGTAGGAATATGACAAACCACTAGCGCTTTCATGGGAAATGATGCAGGAATCTGTAATGAGTTGTCCCAGCCAGGTGATGGAAGAATTCATAATCCTCCATCTATTTTATAATGGTATTAACCCTATGTCTAAGTCTATGCTTGACACTATAGCAGGAGGCACTTTCATGGACAAGCAAGTAAATGTGGCCAAACAACTTCTTAATGATATGCAAAGCAACCATGCCCAATGGCATATAGAAAGATCCTCCTTAAGGAAGGTGAATTCAATCACCGAAAAGAAAAAATGAAGAGCTTATGACAAAAGTAGATGAGCTGTTAACAATTATAAATGGTATGGAAGATACCCTGATGATGGCAACAATAGTGGCCACTTTTCGTTGGGACTCCAAGTGAAGAGTGTTTTAGCAAGCTTATTTTCCCCACAAGGGTGACTCGAGGGTTGAAATCGAACTCTCGAGGAACTGGCTAAGAAGTTATTCGCCTTCTCCTTGTCAAGCAACCTATAAAGAAAAATAATTTGTCTTGTGTCCCCAACTCCACCAAGTGGGTGTCAAGCACAAGGTTTCGTATTAGTAATATGAAATATAAATAAAGTAAAGTAATGCAAATTAGATGATATTGAAGATAGTAAAGTTGTTTTTGGGATTTTATTAGTGATTGCAAGTAAGAAAAATATTTTTGTTTTTTCGAAATAATAAATTGCATAAATTAAAATTGATGATAATTGCAATGGAAATGTGTTTCTTATGATTAAAATTGGACCGGGATTCATGGGTTCACTTGTATACTCTCTTTTTAAGTTGTGGTGATCATAAAACAATTCATCAATGATAAATATTCATGGAACTTCTATATGTGTGTGATAAGCATTCATATGGGCATCATGTCCTAACATAGAGATGAAACACATCCCTCTTATACTCCTCAAGAAAGGGAAATCTCCATGCAATCTTGAATTAAGAACACATCAAAGTATAGCTTTAAGTAATATGATATGATGTTTGAAATACAAATATACTACCATGACCTAACAAGATTATCTCACTGTCACAAGATAATTATAGCACATTATTTCATTTTATCCCTAGTGAGGCAGCAAAATAAAGGTAAAAAACAAAGTAGATCTCGAATATTGTTGTCACAATTCAATCACTACCACCATGCTACTCCATCTAATACACACTTCTGCCCATAAAAGTTCTTTCATACAAGTTGGATAAAAACAAGTAAATAAGAATGGGTTACATGATGTGCATCTACCAATACATCTTAGACAAAATAGGTTCCAAACTCATATATAAAATCATAGAATAAAGATCCACCACATAGGAATTACATATATGACCATAATCATGTTAGATAGCTCAGATGGTGCTAGATATATGAAGAACAAGAGAGAAATATGTCAAGATATTTCCATAAACCCATAGTCCAGGGGTGGACTACTCCCTCTTCATCATGGTGATGATGCTGGAGATGTTGGAGATTCCTCCGGAGGCGGCTCCGGTGGAGTTTTCCCCTCCAATCTTTGCTAAATCTGGCTCTGTTTGGTGGTGTTTTCATCTCTGGTGTGCTATGTCTCGAGGACTCCCTCGGAGGTCCTTATATAGGGGTTTTTAGGTCAAGAGAACTCAGTGGGCAAAAGAATCAAGGTGATCGGATGGCCGAGGAGAAAACGAAGGCAGGGCGCGCCCTATGGGCTCTTTTGGGCCTCCTGGCCCTTCTCCTGAGGTTCTTGCGCTCCAGATGCTTCTCGTGTTAAAATATTGACATCTTGAAAAAGCTCGGGTCCATTTAACTCTGTATAGGTCCTGAAACATCAAAAACATAGAAAACATGGTTTTTTCTACCTTGTAGGCTTTTAACTAAAATAAAGGGGATCATTTATAAATCTCCAGAAATCAATGTAAAACATGGATATAACATTATATATGATGCAAATATGTGGGTAAACATGTCAGCAAACTACAAAGTTCATGTATGAATTTTACATGCATCACCCGGTAAATACCATGACCAATGATGAGTATAGTTTTGAAGCATATTTATCTTATGTTTTTGCACAAATAGAGTAGAATTTTTTGTATTTTACTGTGCTCGCGCGCACCTTTTTTCCTTGTTTCAACATGATCCTAAATTATTAAGTCTTTTGTGAATATATCAATTGGGAATATCATGTTATGCAATAATATGATATTTTTAAGTGATAAATGTCATTTAAATAATTTTTCCACGCACCTAGGAGAAGAGAGAATGCAAAGAAAGGATACAGTAGGTTTAGAGATCTGCGGTATGGGCGGAGCTTGCCCATACCACCCACTCGTACCACCTATCAGCGCGTACGCCTAGTAAAATACTCTCACCACATGAAGACAGGTCGAATATCTAGCATACACAGAAAATTCCATCCTCAAAACACCACACCTACTGGAGGAGGAACTAGGAGAAGGGTGAATCCTTGATGCTTTACGGATTATCAGAGGACATCACATCATCCCCTTCATCATCAACTAATGCATCTCTATCACCATTATAATTCCCCTCTTCAATACATTAGATCTTTGTAATACCTAGAAAATATTCCACAATAGTATTTTCCCGTTTGTTTCTGTTTCATGCATCATAATGACATCGTGCATATTTTTGCCTCTAAAAATGTTTATTAAAAACCATATTTTGTTTTCTAATTATTCTTCTCATTTATTTTCAAATTAAAACCCCATTAATTTTTGGATATTTTGTTTGCCTAAAAACTATTTACGAAAATATTTTAAAACAAAAACAAAAAACAAATAATAAATTTTTTTCTAGGGGAGGCTGTCTAGCGGGTCATGCCTAAAAGCCTAACCGGTCAGACCACCTACCACCCTAGATAAACCTACCCCTAACCCTAACTCTAATCCTAACACACACACCCCCGCCTCAGTCGCCACACACACACACACACACACGTGTGAGCGGCACAACACGCACGCACTCACCCCACTACCACACACAACCTAGCACACCACACAGCAACACACATGCAACCTCACTCGACGCGACCTACCCCTGCATGTAACACATGCAACGCACTCCCACACCCTGACCTGACAACGCACACCTAGACGCGATGCACGCCACGCGGCCCAACGCCACCTACCACCACATCCCCTCCTCTCCTCCCCCTTCTGACCAGCGTGCGTGGCTTCGCCTCCTTGCTTGGCCTTCCTGTGCTGCTGCCCGCAATGCCGGACCTCCTCTTCCTCGAGCCCCTTCATCCTTCGGATGCTACCGGCGGCGCGCTCGCCTTGACCCTTTGGGAGCTTCTGCCTGGAGCCCGAGACCCCGCTGCCTATCCATCTCGTTGCATCCTCACTTCTCTGCGCGCGAGCCAGCGCCTCACCTCACACTGCTCTCCCTTGGAGCGACATCGCCATCTCCTCTGCTCGCTCCCGTCTCTGCCGCCAGCGGCCTCTCTCAGCTCAAGCCTCGCCTTCCGTGTCAGCCATCACCGCCACGTCCTTCCCGCGTTTCCCATCACGAGAAGTACCTCCCTGACCCCATCCCTTGCTCACCTTCCTGGTGCGCTGCCGCTAGGGCCCGGCCACCCCACAGTGCGTCTTCCGCTAGGCACCATCCCGTGCATGAGGGAACATCCCCGTCGCCACCTCTGTTGCGCGGGTGTCCATGTCCACTCAAGCTGGTTGGCTCTGTCCAACACCCGATGTCGCTCTTCCTTGGAGCTCCACAATACCCACGCTAGAGCTTCTCCGACCCTACAGTGTTGTGGCCTCGCTGCCTCCTGGCTTCACCGCGTCTACATGGATGTCCACAACGCCAAGTGTGTTTTCCTATGTGCAGGTTTCTTCGGTGTTTTGTCCCGATACCGACGTTGTCGGATGCTCTTCCAGTCCATGTGCTCAACCTACACGCTGCCGTATTTTGTTGATGCGGACCTCCATGTGTGTCGGTGGCCTCAAGTTCTGCTCGACAAGATCTTTGTTGCCACATAAGAAGTGTCGCCGATCGAAGGGCCAAGTTCGACACATATGATGAACTCGAGGGAGACCAAGAGGTTACCTGATGTCCTCTGACTATGAATACAAGATCTTCACCGACAATCAAAGTTGGAATACCTAGTATGCCAACATGGAGCCGAAGGCCGGGGAACCCCAAGATCTCCTTCCTGGACCCAAAGAACCGAACCCCTCCAAATCCAAGATCTTTGACCCTAAACGTGTGACCCCTATCTGAGACCCATATTTTATAAAATGACATACAATTTGTTGCATATTAAGTTGTACATGAGTGCATACATATTATCATGTGGTTTTGGGGTAAATAGGAATTCACCTAAATTATATATGGAGTGTATATGTGGAATATTCTTGTCTTATTTTGAATTTATTTAAATTGTGTAGCTCACTGTTGCCATGTTTGTGCCATGCTAATGAACATTTAATTATGGGGCACCTAAATAACTTGAACCTAATATTTATTTTTCAGAACTCCGATTATTCTTAATATTGCTAAGTCGCATCGTATCTTGTCACGCCATGCATCATATCATAAACATGTCGGATATTCCGCCTTAGTATTAAATAGTGCATCGGTTATTACTTCTAGTGTTTTGCTTCTTACCGGGTAGGACGTGAGATGATGCGAGTTGCGATAAGCCTTCTGATGCCCAACATTATTTCTTAGGCGAGCATTCTCCCCCTTCTATCTATTTTGCATTTATAGTATTTACTTCCTTCCTTTGTCTACTGCTATCCTTTATTATCGATGTTTTAATATTGTTCCTTTATTTACATGCTCTAGCATATTGACTTGATTATCCTATTTCCTTGTGTGATTATCTAGCTTTGTCCTTGTGAGTCGTAGGCATTCTTAGTACTGCTCATATATAGGTGGAACTCGATATCTGGATAATGTTGTTGATATGAATATTAATTTAATGTTGTTGGTTATGGCTTCAACAAATGATAAGGACCACCTTTGGGGACTGCTTGAGTCAACCTAGGAACCATTCATTCTATGTTATCAGTTCTGAGTTGGTCGCGCTAACAAAACGTGGGGGCCTCTAAACCCCTCCCCCCCTTAACTACCGGAGCTATTCATTTATCTAAAGGGTCACAAATTGGTTATCCATTTGGTGCATACGCATAATATGTCCTCGGACATGGGTGAGTTGGATATGTATTCATACTTTATATTTTGGTGGACATCAGTTGCATTGCATACATAAACGCGGTATGGCTGAGAGGTTATCTTCCATAGTGGAGCTCCGATCCTTCTCGATCATAGATGAAAACGTTGTACCTCACTTGAGAATCGCCGTGCCTCCTGGTTGGGTAAATATAGTAGGTGATACCTCTAGATGTTGGGCCACGCAGAGATAAAACAAAACTTTTTCCTGTAACATGGTGATCCTAAGATCTAGCTGAGATAGAACGCCATGAGGTTTACCTTGACGCGCGGTTGCGGATTACTGATGAATCGCGTCAGTTGATGTAGTGCATTACTTGCAAACTCGATCCAATCGAAGATCATCCTGGTGCTGATCGTACAACACCGATGCTGGTATCTACACGTACAAGGAGGAGCGCCGGTGATGAACTGCTAGGTTCAATACGGCGGCAAGACTGCTGTGGAGCTAGGTTTTCCAACGCATGGAATGACCTAACCGTTAACCCTTCTGGGTTTCTACGCTCCACTATATATAGGGAGTGAACATGGGATCCACTCACTCGTGGCCCATTCACTAAAGCCCACATAATATTAGTCACTGTGAGTCCGACTCACTAACTCAGTCCAAAATCCGGCTCGGGTCCAACCCAACCAGATTTCTGGTTCAGATCCAATCCGAACTTGCTCCCGCTCTTAAGTGTGTGACCCCGCAGGCTCATGGCAACTTGGACATGATTGGAGTCCAACTCTCAATCGATCATTCGGTAGCGGCTCCTAGCAGAACGTACCGACTCCCAAGTACCAAAGAGTCATGACGACTCGCCTTTCCAATGCGACTTGCGTCCGAGTCCCTTTTGCCTCACAATATGCCTTGTCAAACTATAGGAAAATAATTGTCATCCATTAAATAGTACGACTCTCTTCTCGATCCAAGATAAGTGATTCATCAACTAACTCTTAGTCGATTGTCTCGGTTAACACTTAACCGAGTCGTGCATGGCCATGCTTTCCCAATAATATCATCCGAGAGGTCCTAGAGAATATCTCTCCAAGTGGAGGGGAAAAATCTCATCTTGGTTATTCACACCACGCATCTTGATTCTCAGTCGACCCGAACTCTGCCTTTATAACTGCCCAGTTACATATCAGCGTTTGATAGAACCTAAGTCGGTAATCCTCAACTCAGACTGTGCAACAACCTTAGGTCTAAGGATTACATTGATTGAGATATACAAATCATAACTTGTTCGTTGTACCTTAATATGGGCCAATCTGACTCGCTAAACTCTTTAACCGAATCTGTGTAAGTCGGAATAGCATCTCCATGCCCATGACAAGTGGAACTGAGTCATCAAGCCGACTTTTACATTGGTCTAAGTTGGGTGTCCAGCACAACCTCAATGACCAAGAATATTTAGTATGAACAACATAAATGTATAGTTCCACAATTGAATCACATATTCAATGATATACATCAGATGTTACATGCAAGGACAACTCAATAACTTTATGAATACAATGGAAAATATCATCATACATGATTGTCTCTAGGGTATATTCTGAACACTAGATACACATGTAGTTATGGGACAGTTTTTTGTTATGAGATTTGGAAGGCATGCATAATATGTTGCCTGAAGGGGTGAACATGCGTTTGGGTACAGCAGTGCACCCCGGCAGGGTAAACCTTTTTGAGAAGCCATGTGTCCACGGTTGTGGATGCTTCAGGATTACAATGTCATGATCATAGACAATGCCACTAATGATTTTCCTCTAATAACACGACTAGTAATTAGCCTTACCAACTAAACAACCAGATAATTAAAATTGCAACGTGTGTGTTCCGCAAAAAGACTTCCTCGACTGGTCTTTGAGGGGGAAATCTTCGGATGGGTTATGTTTTGTGTTATATTATAGTTACGGCATAGCGCTCTCTTATCTCTCTCTAATATCCGAAGTTGTAGCGTGTATATATAAGTTAGATAGTGCAATCTTTGATGTTGCTGAGCCCACCATACCCATGTAGGCGAGAGCCGCCGAATTCTAAGACTCGCCATATATTGGCCCTCAGTACTGACCGCTCTCCTTTTGTTTTCCTTTTCCCTTTGTCGGTACCCTTTGACTTTCATAGGTATGTGTTCGACGATGTTAGCAAGGTTACCCTTCTGGCTTGGCTGGGCAGGGTTATGGACACCGCTTGGTTATTCTTAGGGACTCTTAGTCCCGTTTGGTTCTTATTCATACTCGGATACTATTTGGCATTCTTCATGATTTGTATATACATATTGTATCATTTGTATTCTTGAATCATCGAGTCGTTGATGTATATATATGTTTCTTGTGGGTTCTGATGTAAAGTACTGTGATGTAACTACTTGTAATCAAATCCACCCACACGAAAGTGTCTGGTGCGGATATTTCAATGGCTTCTATATGTAATTTGGCGGAAATGCTAAGATCTGCATAGACCCGATTCGGTCACGTTACAATCTTGTGGTAATTCCAAATACAATTGTGGTTTGCACTAGATTTATCTTTACATGTTCATCCATCCATATGAATATGATGATGTTGTTGATTTCTTCCATGTATGAGTATTTTCATTGTTCTTGGAGAGATGGAGAAACTCTAGCATTATTATGAAATGAAATAAAGATGATCTATTATGTTGGTCTATGATCCATTGATCTATGATATTTTGTTAGATCTCTGTCTTTAGATGGTATGTGAAGTCGACCACGTAGCATTTGCCTTATTATGATGATTCACTAAGGGGGAATTAAAAGAGATTCACTAAGATTATTATGATATCTATGGGGAAACCCTTAATTATGGTGGTCTGTACAAGTGATTGATCACATGCATTGCAGTGCTTATTTAAAGATGACTCAGTACCTGATTCAAGAAGCGACTGCTCACAAGTCTTGTATTTAACATCTTATTATGGATCTCTCCACACATTTCATGACGAAATAAATAGATTATCCTAATCATGAATGATTGGCATATGCTAGTGGTGTATCCTACATCCCGAGAACATTTTAGCCTTATTGAGTTCCAACACATTTCCCAGGGCTTTTATTACATGTTTACTTTACTTGCTTTTATTACTTTCTTGCACGCAAACACAAAACCTTTCAAACACCCTTTACTTGAAATCAAAGGCGCCTTACAAGTATCCTTTGGTAGATAGTGACGAGGGACATAAATACCTTAACCAAATAGCTCTATGTGGGTTCGATACTCTTATTTCAAAACTAGCTACAATTGATCTGTGCTCTTGTAGTCACCAACCAATACCACTATTGAGGAATTAGACTTTATTTCCCGTAATCCTTATAATTTTGCATTAGAAGAGTCAAAGTTTTGGCTCGAACTTTTAAAAACAATATTCTAATCCTGCAGGAGATCTAAACAATAACTTTAATAATAGTAATGGAGCAAACCATTATAATCTCTAGCTTGGAAATTATTTTAAATCATTTATGCAAGATCAAACCAAACAAAACAATGTTCTTAACAAAATCATGGAGAAAAATGATATAATTATAGGTAAACTTTTTAATCAAATTGTTGCTATTATAAATGATGTGCATGCTCTATAGGAGAGAACAAAGATCATGGAGACACAACTGAGAGTCAAACTCTTATAGTTGCAACATTTGCAGGAACTGGCTAAAATGTAACAGGCCGTTAAAGTAATAGGTTGATACAGTAAAAGGCCCTATGGCGACAGACTGAGCTGATGCATTAATAGGTCGTAAACATAACTTGCCAGAATAGTAACATGCCAAAGAATTAATGTGTCGTTCTTGGCCGCGCATTAATGTGTTCTTGTAATATTCATAGGCATGTAGCCGGCCTAAACAGTAATGAGCCTTAATACAGAAGGCGGTAAATGGACCGTAGACTACAGTACCGGGTCTGAATTATGCAGGCCATAAATAGGCTCACAGTGATAGACACAGTTGGGTGTTACGAATGAACAAAGCATAACGAACCAGAAAGTTAATAGATCGTAGTTGGGTTGTAAGTTGATAGTCTCTCGATAACCAGAGCAGGCCCGTTGCAGGCCAAAACAATAATGGGTCGTCTTCTTATTGGGCTTCTTTTATGGGCCGGCCCACTTAATATTTAGCAGGCCTTGGCTGGGTCTACAATCTACCACAGATTTGTGAAGAGTAGACGACGGTAAATATATGTTAATGGTGTTCACCACATGGCAGTTGGCATGATGTCAGCAGTCAACGAGGTTGGCGAAACACATCTAACATGGTTGAATTTTCGTGGTAGATGGGTCAATCTACCACGGTTTTTAAAATTCATGGTGGAACCTTTTGCGACGGGTTTTTTACCATGGGTGCCCATCCGTGATAGAATGCCATTATCCATGAAAAAATGGCCTTCTATCATGAAATCTGGTTGTGGTAGATGAAAACTTTTCTTGTATTACTCAAAGGTTAAATCGTGTTAAGTTGTAAAAGGATCCCATGATAATTTATCATTCGAGATCATGAAGATGGTGCTTCCCAACCATAGAGACAGTGAACACTTTATGCACACTATTCATTGGTTGTCATGGTATTCGAATATATTTGTATCTTCTAGCCTGTAATAGTGGTGAAATCATGTTGTTATGGTAGGAAGGATGCTCACATTTTTTTGGCTATCAGAATGGTGTCACTTGACACTAACTTGTTACACACCAATTCTAGTATGTTTCGAATGGTTTCCTTTATATGTTGTTCTTCCATAGTGGCAGGGTCCTTGTCGGCGGCTAGGTGGCTACAAATTGATGGCACCATGATTTGGTGGCTGCGGTGGCTGGGCAGAGCTCGGCCAGAGGTTCCATATAGGACTAGTTCAGGACCCTAATCTGGGTCAGGGCGGTTCATGCTCAGCCTCGACAACTTTGTTCGTGCTGCCTCTACTTATCTACAATTGGTTCTTCTCAGTCTGACAAGCCTCGCAACATGTGCCATGGTGAGACGACTTTGGTGATTACAAGATCGTGGTGGCATATGTTGGTGGGTGACAAGATTGGTGGAGCTCTACGGATTGCCCAGAGATGTGGTTTTTTGGAGGGTCATAAGAAATTCATGTCGTCTTGGCATCGACGTGGTGATGCTTGTGAGTACCTAATGGCTCCAATATATGCCATGTTTCTCTGTGTTTAAACATCGCTTTTAGTCAAGCAATTGACAAGAAACTCTCAATCATTGCCACTAATGTCTAATAGTTGCAAAGATATGCAAAACCTAGCTTTGAATTATGTTGTGCAGGAAATCACAGGTTTTAATCCGAAATCAGGAGTCATGATGAAGGATTTTGAGGAAGTCTACATGACCAAGTAATTGGGAAGAAAATTCCAGGTGTTACTGTCGTGGTATTGCCGACGAGTACGCCATGGAGGGGTCCTCACAGTGCGTGTTTAGAGACGTGGGGGAAGGCAGATGGTTGCCGGGTCCGAGGTAACACAGCTTACCCAGGTTCAGATCCCACAACAGTGGCGGAATCCTACTCCTGCTATAAATCACTATAAGGGCAATATGCCGAGTTACAGGGATTGATTCGTTGTGCGAGGTGTATGCTAACCGGTACTAGGTTGTCTGAGATTGTTCCCTAAAGGCTCCCATAGGATCGACTTATATAGTCGCCAGGTCCTAGGGTTACAGGGAAAAGTCCTAGACAGACAGGTTACAGAGTCCTACACTGCTTACAACTAGTATAGCATGTCTTGCACTCCAAGGCTCCAGGTACGTCGGTGACTCCTTCGTAGCCTTCCTTTATCCGGCATGGGCCTCCCTTCTTGATCCATCTAACCCACCCAGCAGGCCATGGGCCATGCTACCAACTGTAGGCCACCCGGGTTATCCGGATAGGAGACATGCTATGAGGATACCCATATAGCATATCCCCAATAGTAGCCCCGGGAGAACTCCGAGATCTTGCGCCGTCTTGCCTCTTCAAGTTGAATGCTCCATTTAGATGGATGTCGGCAAATCATCAAGCAATATCTTGTAGTCCTCCCAAGAACCCTGCAAGGCTTTCTCCGTCTTCAACTTGTAAGTAGGAGAATTGCTGAATCTTCTATCGTACTCTTCCATAGCCAGACTGGATCCGTCCATGCCGGAATATTCCGATGTGATGGTTCATCTGCTAGTGATAGCTAGGACGTCGTAGACATAGGTCAGAAATGCCTCGTAACTCACACATGCAGAGAACACAATCATGTCCATTGTTCCCGCACGAGCGATACGAACTGTTGGCGGCGACGGTTGGGAACGTGGCGAAATTTCCGCGCACGCGCACGCGCCCGCACACGTCGCCCACGCGTCAACTAGTCGATCATCTTGCACGAATCTTGATGTCGGAGGTTATAAATTGTAACTGCGGTGGAATTTTACTTTTCACCTCATTCTCCTCCTGCGTCGTCTTCTTCATCCAGCGAGCGCCTCCTCGAGCTCTCCGCGCGATTGTGAAAAACTCTAACCCCTCAATCCTCCCAGTCACCACCTCAATCTCTCCAATGGCCAGCAGCAGCTCTGCTCCCTCCATGGCGGCGTCAGGAGATGCCACGGTGAAGCCGGCGAGCACCGTCCTCGTGCCTCCAGAAGGCCTGGTGATCTCCAAGTCCGCGATGGTCGAATCCACCGGCGGCGACCACAATCCAGCGGCGCTGGAGGTGCTGGAAGAGGAAAATGACTTCCACAAGGGGGACTGGCGCGGTTCGGACATCACGGACCGCGACATCAAGGAGCTGCTCGTCGAGGGCTACCTCCCTGCGACAGAGGGGCTCGCCTGGCAGGCGGCGCCGGCCGGCGAGGTCACCCCTTCTCCCCAAGCCGGAGAGAAGGTGTACCTCAAAGCCCAACTGGTACACGGCGTTTCCCTGCCCATCTCCAATTTCTTCCTAGCTGTCCTCAACCATTACCGAGTTTAGCCTCAAAACCTATGCCCCAATAGCATCCTCGCGCCCAGCAACTATGCATCGCTTTGTGAGGGTTACTTAGGGATTAGGCCTAGGCTAGATCTCTTTATTTATTTCTTCACTGTTAAAAGGGAAGCCGGTGCCGGCAAGGACGAGCTTAGGAACTGCGGGACAATTAGCTTTAAGATCCGGCCTGGCCGGCGGTTCCTCGACATAGTCGGCCGTGAATCATGTAAAAACTGGCAATGGACGTACTTCTATGGCCCAGATATCCCTCTGGCTGGCCGAGAAGCAACGTATCCGGACTTCGTCGATGGAGCTGCCGCCGAAGCCTCAACATGGAGGTCCCAAGCATCCCTCCCCTCCGACATTGACGCTTCCCGCGCTATAAGGCAGATAGAGTGGTTCTTAGAGATGGGTCTGACCGGATTGGACCTAGCCATGTGCTGGTTTGTCAGGCGGATCCAGCCTCTGCAACACCGCTCAAAGTTGATGCATGAGTACTCTAAGGGGAGGAAGGATAGCCTCCGCATCTCCGAGGACAACTTCTCCAGCGACTCCGTCAAGCTCCGCCTCAAGGACATCGTCAAGGTGAAGGATAGGAAGCGTGGCTTCACCATCACGTACGACATGTTCGAGGAGGGCAAGCTCCTAGCTTCCAGCCTACGTCTGCTTCGACAAGCTCACAGGACAAAGATGCATTTGGCCCTTCCGCCATGGAAGTGGACTCATGTGCCTCCGCGGAGCTTGCCGTTGTCGATGAACAGGCAACGCAAGAAAGTACCGCAACTCAAATGGCTGAAGCTCCGGCTAAGGATATCATCGGTAGCGGTAAGGCGGTGGTGGAGAGTGGTACGTCTGCCGAAGGCGGCGCCTCCGCACCTAGGAAAACCGTAGAGTTCCCGAAGATAGTCTACCCGACACTTACGCTGAGTAGCTCCGCTGTGGTTCTTGGTGCAGCACCGACATCTCCAACCTCCGGTCTTGAGGAGCTTCTCCGGCAAGAAGAAATCTTGCAAGGAAACAGTCTATCCTTCGGCAAGTTTCTTGCCGAGAGCACTACGAACCTCAAGATCATCGCACTTGTAAGTTTTATTTCATATGAGTATCCCACTATAGCCCCCGAGGATTTAGACGAAAAACCATAGGTCTTTGCATCTAAATGCTCTAAGAGTGACTAAGCTAGAAAACTTCTCACTGTAGCCCCCAAGCATATAGTTTGAATGAATTATTCCGACTAGATGCTTTCAGAGTAGCATACAGAGTGTTTGTAAATTTCGATACTGTAGCCCCCAAGCCTCTAGTTGTAATTGAATTAGTTCCGACTAGATGCTTAAAGAAAGACTAAGCATATGGCTAAGTTAAAAACTTTATACTGTAGCCCCCAAGCTTCTAGTTGAAAACTGAATCAGTTCCGACTAGATGCTTAAAGAAAGACCAAGCATATTGCTAAGTTAAAAACTCTCACTGTAGCTCCCAAGCCTCTAGGTGGATAGTTATCCGGTTAGATGCTCCAAGTAGACTAAGCAGCGTTAAATTTTCTTTCCACAGAATGAGAATGCTCGAAGAGGCGTGGCCAACAAGAAGTACCAGAAGATGCGTGCAGATTTGGAATCCGAAAAGGGTAAAACTGCCTTCTTGAAGGAACAAATCACCAAGAGCAAGCGTCTGTTTTTCCTTTCTTTTTCGTATTCCGACTTGGTCTTGTGACAACATTCTCCGAGTACTCACTGTGTACTGTTCTTTCTCCGACTTGTAGAAACCATTTCCAAGGCTAAGGATATTGTAGAGCAATCCAAGCACATTCAGCAGCTGGATAGCGAAAACAAGATCCTTAAGCAGGAGAGGAAGGATATGCTGAAGATGCATGAGGACTCCATGGAAGTCCTGCAGGAGTCCGCCAACATAGAGATGAACCGTTTGAAGGAGGAGACCGAGATGCTAAAAGAGCAGAAGAAAGATGCCGATGAGAAAAATCAACGTAATCTTTAAGCATACAAGATCCTCCGACAAGAACGGGATTCTATGGCGGAAACTCTCCAGCAGGCTGAGATTAGCATCTTTAGTAAGCTTATTCTCCGTCTTGTACTTCTGTAAGTTGGATACTTTGAACTTTTTGTGTTTTGAACTCATGTGTCCCTTTGTCGGAAATTTGCAGATCCTATTGGGTTGAACCAGTCGCCTCCTCCGCCAAAATATTGCATGGTCCTTGCCGGAAACTTTATCAACACCGCCATCAAGAAGACCAAGGAGATAGCCAAGCCCCTCCAAATTAACATCAAAGCAGTGGATTCCGTGGCGAAGTTCTCGGAGATCTTGCGCCGAGCCCCCGAGCGTATTGTAAACTGGAAAGCTTCTTGTACCCGGGCTGGCGCGAGGATGGCGCTGTCAATGTTCAAGGTGCACTATGAAAATGCCGACATCGACACGGTGACCTCCGGTATCCCCGACGTGGACGACGATGGCCAGAAGATAGATCACAAGGCAATCTTGGCGTCGCTCGTGGGTCTTGATACCAGAGTCGCCGAGTTGGTCGCCCTAACGTCTTCATGCCCATGAAAACCATTGATGGCGACATCCAAAGCTCCTCCGAGTCCCTTAACACTGCCGACTTCGAGGAGGATGACTCTCCTGCTGCTGATGATGCTACATCCAAGTCGCCTGCACCATAGGAATGAAAAACAATATGTAATATTTGTTTCCTCTGGAATTTGTATGTGGAAAAAACTACATGTTAACTTAAGGCAGAAAACAATGGTTGTTATTTCCTGCTACTCAAGACCTGGTTCCAGCATGTATATATTTTTTAAGCAAGTGCTGGCTTATCTATTACTTTGGTTTTTATGCTTGACTTTTCGTGAGTCGGAAGACTTGTTGTCGGAACTATGCGCTCAAGCGATGATGCCCAATGGCACCGTCAATAACCTAAGCACAAAATTGCCGACAATAAGTGCCGAAAGTCACTACTCCAGAATCCACATAAAAACAACAAAGAACGCGTAGACCAGAAAACTTAAGCTAACGCCCGTAGGAGGAATTTTCACAAGTGCAATCGCAAAGCTTGTGCATAAAGGTTTTATACGATCGAAAAATGAACACTAAAGGAGATAAAGGACTCAAGAATATGAGTGAACCAGAGAGCTTTATTTCATTGATCATATAAGAGGTACACAATAGATAAAAAATGCTAAGTGTAGAAAGGGCGTAGATGTGCTATGTTCCATGGCCGATCAAGCTCCGGGTAGTCATCATCCGGGTCATGTCGCTTACGCTTATGATCCTCGTTGGGTCTGTCCTTCAGTTCACGATTGTCAACGAGGTAGTAAGACCCATTCAATAGCGCCTTGCTTATGATGAACGGTCCTTCCCATGGCGGGGATAATTTGTGTGACTTCTTCTTCTTAAGGCGGAGCACCAGGTCCCCCTCTTTAAACGAGCGATGCCGAACGCGGCGACTATAGCTGCGTAGCTTCTGCTAGTAGATGGCGGATCTTTGGCATGCCAATACGCACTCCTCCTCGAGAAGGTCCACATCTAGGCGTCTGGATTCTTCAGCGTCATCTTCATCGTAGGCGGCAACTCTTGGTGAATCATGAAGGATGTCGGAAGGCAGGATGACTGTTGGGGATATGCTATATGGGTATCCTTATAGCGTGTCTCTTATCCGACTAACCCGGGTGGCCCATAGTCGGTAGCATGGCCTATGTCCTGTTGGGTGGCCTAGTTAGGTGGATCCAGAAGGGAGGCCCATGCCGTATAAAGGAAGGCTACAGTGGAGTCACCAGCGTACCCGGAGCCTTGGAGTGCAAGATACACAAGACTAGTAATAGACGGTGTAGGACTCTGTAACCTGTCCGGCTAGGACTTCTCCCTGTAACCCTAGGACCTAGCGACTATATAAGTCGGGCATATGGGAGCCTTTAGGGCACAATCTCATACAACCTCGCACAGCGAACCTATCTCTGTAACTCGGCGTATTGCCTTTATAGTGATTTATAGCAGGAGTAGGATTCCGCCACCGTTGTGGGATCGGAACCTGGGTAAGATGTGTTACCTCGTACCCGTCAACCGTCCGCCTTACCCCACGTCTCTAAACACGCACTGTGAGGACCCCTCCATGGCGTACTCATCGGCAATACCACGACAGTTGGCGCCCACCGTGGGGCCAGAGGCGCTTCAGGCTCTTCAGCGGGCGAGGACCAAGATCTTCGCGGGAATCAGCAAAACCGTAGCCATCGGCCGTGTTCTCTTCTCCGGCAACATTCCGATTGTCCCTCCCGACGAGTTCTGGATCCTGGCGAAGACGAACCCTACGCGGTGTTCGATCGTTCCTATCGGAGACATCCGCCGGCTTAGTCCGTGCGTCTGGACAGCAGAGATCCAAGTTTGTCAGCGTGGTTACCATCTTTGACATGGCGCGCTGCGTTCAGAGAGAGGGCGAAAACCCCCGTGATTACCTGTCCAGGTGGCTCCGTATACGAGCCGACCTAGCCCACTACCCCCAATGATAATGCTCTGTATCACTTCGTGGAAGGACTAGACCATGGCACGCTTCTCCAACATTCTTTAAGACGGTAGTAGGCAACAGGACGCCTTACCCTCGAAGAGATGGTGAGCACCGTCAATAGCTACGCGGCAGCTGATGCGGCAGCCCATATGGAGCTCGCGCTCAGAGACGGAGAACCTTTGGCTCAGCAGCCGCCGCCACCGCGTCCCGCCGCCATCATCGTAGCAGCACCACCACCTCTAGTCATCGTCGAGCCCGTTGCACCTCCACCGCCCGTCATCGAGGAAGTCCTAGCACCCTCCGACTCTGTCATTGACGCACTTTATGCTGATTTCAGTGCAGATTCAGAGGAGATAGACTTCAGTCCAGAAGAGCTAGACTCCGCTATGCAGGAGATGGAGGAGGAGTACTCGCGCGACGAGCAGGCCAACAACGCCGTCGCGTCCCGAGGGGTGTTCGTCACCATTGGGACGGCGATGGATGAAGATCAACCCGGACGAGCTCCGCCTACGGCGCTGGAAAAGGGGAAGGGGCCACTTATTGCTACTGACGATGATCGCGCAAAAGTCATGCCTCCTCCGCCTAACCCAGTGCAGTAGCCGCAGGAACTCGGCACCGGCCCGAGCAACAACAACACCGCAAACTTGCCACCTCCAGCATCTACGTCTGCAACAGCCCAATTACTCCAGCTGATAGAGTGATGTACGGCAATCTCCTCATCGAGCCACTGACCGTTGCTCATATCCGGAACGTGACCCAGCTTGACGAGAAGCGCCAGCAGCTGCTGGAGGAAGCACAAGCCATCGCAGAGCAAGGCGCTAAATTAGATCGAGATCTGGTCAACGCGCAGAAGTCCATAGAGAAAGCTAGAGCAATGGAGGCCGAGTACAAGACTCTGCTACAGCAGCAGAAGGCTAAGAAAGATCCGGCTCGCGTCATCAACGATCCTGGCGTACGGCACAACCTAGGATGGGCTCCCTCTAAGCCAGCACAGGCCAAGCCATACATTGATAGTGAAGGAAAGCAGGTGATGCCCACCCCACTACTTAACCTCGCCGTCTCCAAGACCCTTCTGGAGCAGGATAGATCGCCTGAGGCAGTGGAACAGGTATACGACCTAGTGGCCAAGGCGGTAAAGCAGCAGGAAAAGGCCACCTCTCAGAGGCTTGAGTCTAACCCAGCGCTCTGCCAGTCTAGCCAGTACAAGCCGCCAAGGGATAGATCTCCTCTTGATGTCGGGTCCCAGACAGGTTCCTCAGAACGAAGACGAAGGGATGCACACAACAGGAAGGATGCTATCCCAATATCCTCCGACCATGGAGAAAAGGCCCGACCTCGTCGCCCATCGCCACCGCCCCGATCTCCCCGACATCGCGAAGATTACAAAGCTCACCATCGTACGGATATGCCCCCACCAAAGCAGTGTGGCATCGTCATCCGCAACAACACGGAGCGGACCCGTCATGACGGAGAGCGCAACGAAGGACATAAGAGCAGGTCGCGCCATGACCCTCCACGTCCGACAAGAAACCGTGACAGCCGTGAGGCGTCGCAGGAGGGTAACAACAAGAAGGCTAACCCACCGCCACCTCCGCCTCCGTCACCACCAAGCAGTCACCATGGCGGAGGAGGCCCGCGTCGTTCACGCAGCCCATCCCCTGTTGATAAGAAGAAGAACCCAGAGCCATACGATGCGCGTTCGCGAATCGATAAGGTCCACGAGACCCGGGAAGTACCATACCTGGGACCACGTTGCTTTGGACCTGCAATATGGTCCGCAACTTACCCCAAAGACTTCCGGATTGACAAGACCATCAAGCCCTATGACGGCACCGCCAAGCCAGCCACATGGTTGCAGGACTGCGGCAACGCGGTGGAGATTGCCGGAGGCAACCCCAATGTCGCCGTCAAGTACCTCCCATTAATGTTGGCGGGTACGGCCCGTCAATGGATCGACGACTTGCCGGAGAAATCTATCTACAACTGGTTGGACATGCAAGAAGCGTTCACCAAGAACTTTGAGGGTACATACAAGCGTCCCTGCACTGTGGGTGCGTGCAAGAGAAAGATGAGACATCTCGCGCCTACCTCTCCCGCTGGCTGGACATGAAGAATTCCTGCGCAGGAGTGCACGCTCGGACCGCCATGGCCGCCTTCATCGATGGGTTGGAAAGGGGCACGTTGCTCCGACATAAGCTGAAGCGCTTGCAGGACAATCACCAGCTTGACTTGAACCAGATGATTCAGTTGGCTAGTGAGTTCGCAGCTGCCGACGACGATGCTCGTGGCTCCTTGCCGGCAACGGCCGTTCCAACTCAAGATCGGAGGAACAACAGTACAAAGCAGAAGACTGCTCCAGAAGAAAAGCAATCTACCGACATGGTCGCTATGACTTTTGCAGGACGAGGAGAGGGCGGAAACGTGGCCGAGGAAGGGGAGCTGGTCGTGGGAAGCAACGAGGAAGTGAAACCACCTCGACGCCGCTCCGCGTTCCCCAAACCTACGAGGAGTACCGTGATATGCCATGCCTCGTACACCTCGACGTCAACGGCAAAGCGACCCATACCAATCGACACTGCAAATTCGTCAACGACCTCAAGGAAGACCCGTAGTCCGGCTACAAGCAAAGTCGGAAGAACAGACCACGAGGCAAGGGCAAGGGGAAGAAGAAGGAGGAGGAGTCCAAGGATTCAAGTGACATGGACGAGGACGTTGACCCCAAGCACGCCGCCAAGAGCGACGACAAAGGCAAGAACCCCTTCGCGAAGAAGGCCCCAGTCTACCACACTTTCGTTGGCACCCCCACCGTCCGACAATAGAAGACCTCTCTGAGGATCCTGATGGCAACTCTCCCCCTGTCCTGTTGGAGATATGCCCAAGAGGCAATAATAAAGTGGTTATTATCATGTCTTCACACTTATGATAAATGTTTACATACCATGCTATAATTGTATTAACCGGAAACATTAATACTTGTGTGATTTGTAAACTAAAATAAGAGTCCCTAGTAAAGCCTCTTGTTAAACTAGCTTGTTGGTTAATATATGATCATTGTTTCCTGATCATGAACATAGAGATGTTATTAACAACAGGATCATATCATTAGTAGAATGATGTGATGGACATACTCCTATAGATAAGCGTAGCATAAAGATCAAGTCATTTTAAATAGTTCAATTGCTATATGCTTTCTGATACATAGTAACCTAATTCCTTCGACCATGAGATCATGCATATCACCTTTTCTGGATGGATGCTTTGATGTCATCAAACACCACACCGTAACAGGGTGGCTATAAAGGTGGCATTGAGTGTTCAGAAAGTATTGGTTGAAACACATGGATCAAGAGTGGGATTTGTCCATCCATATGACGGATAGATATACTCTGGGCCCTCTCGGTGGAATGTCATCCAATTAGCTTGCAAGCATGTGACTGGCTCACAAGGGATCACATATCACGGGAACGAGAAAAGAGTACTTATCGGTAACGAGGTTGAACTAGGTATGCAGAGATACCGACGATCATAACCTCGGATAAGTAAACTATCGTGAGACAAAGGGAAATTGGTATCGTATGTAAGTGGTTCATTCGATCGCAAAGTAATCGTAGAAATATGTGGGAGCCATATGAATTTCCAGATTCCTCTATTGGTTATTGTTCGGAGAAGTGTCTCGATCATGTCCGCATAATTCACGAACCGTAGGGAGACACACTTAAGGATTCGACGTTGTTTGAGTAGTTATGGTATTATGAGAAAGAGACCGAATGTTGTTCGGAGTCTCGGATGGGATCCGGGATATCACGAGGTGATCCGGAATGATCCGGAGAATAAGATTCATATAAGGAAAGTCCCGTTTCGGAGTTCGGGAATGATTCAGGTGTTTTCATCAGGAATATTCTAGAAGGTTCCGGATTGTCCGACACTTCGGGGGGGGGGGGGGGGGGGAGGGTACATGAATGTGTCATTACATATTGAATGATTGCATCATGTACTAAGTGTTCTTGCTGTTCCAAATAAAGGATTAAATTGAATCCTAAAACAGAAAAGTCAAATGGCCAGTTTAAAAGTCAAACGGCTAAAACAGGAAACTGTGGGAAACAAGCAAGAGGTGGTTGGAACCGACTTTGGGGAGGAGTCCCTCCAAGCCGGCGCGCCAACCAAGGCCGACTTGGGGAGGGACTCCCCTCCCCTTGGCCGCCCCTTCCACCTATAAAAGGAGGGGCAGGGCCTCCTCCTCTAGACACACACAAGTTCCTATCCTCTAATCTCCGGTTTAGAGCCGTTTTGGTTTAGAGCTTCTAATTGCCCTAGCCTTCGGTTTAGAGCCTTCTAATTGGTGTGTCTAAACCCTAGACCACTAATAGTTCTCTCTCATACTCCACCATACTCGCTCCGGCTTAAGGCGAAGCCTTGCGGGATCTCCCCTCTACTTCCGGTACCACGCCGTTGTGCTGCCGGAATCTCGAGGAGAGTGCTACAACCTCCGCTGCCTGCTGGAACAAGGGAGAGGAAGGTCTTCGTCGAGTACCGAACGTGTGACCGACTGCGGGAGCGCTGCCGGAACAAGGCGCCGGAAGGATCGTCTACGCGATCTTGAGATCGGAAAGAGTACGACTACATCACCCACGAGAATCTGCTCTCGTTAACCGCTTTGGAATCTTCGAGGGTAAGTTCCCCTATCAACTCGTTGCTACAATCTAGTAGATAGATCTTGGCTTGTTTGTTTGTATGCGATAGAAATTTTTTGTTTTCCATGCTACGAACCCCTACAGTGGTATCAGAGCCGTGTCTATATGTAGATCTGTTGCACGAGTAGAACACAATGGTCAATTGTGGGCGTTGATGCTTTTATTGTCGATTGCTTCTTGTGTACTTTGCATCTTGCGGTATGTTGGGATGAAGCGGCCCGGGCTAACCTTACATGACATCGTTCATGAGACTTGCTCCACGCTTGACATGCAACTTGTATTGCATAAGTGGCTTTGCGGGTGCCTGTTTCTCCTAGCATAGTTAAGATACAATTTACAACGGGTGATTGACAATACTAGTATCAATGTTGTGGTTCTTGTTCGTAAGTTAGAACGACACTTATTGAAAGCCCCAAACCACGTAAAATATGCAAAGAAAGTAGAGGCGTCTAACTTTGTTTTGGAGGGGTGTGCTGTGATGTGATATGGCCATGATTGTGATTATATATGATGTATGCAATGTTCCTTATTGTAAGTCGGCAACCGGCAGGAGCCATATGGTTGTCTTTAATTTCTGTTAAGACCCGCATGTCTATTCAAAGTAGTTGTAATAGTTGAAGCCGGTGGACGACAACCATGGAGAAGCATCATTGACCTTGATGCAATGTCGGTGATGATGGAGATCATGTCCGTGCTTGAAGATGGAGATCGGAAGCACAAATAAGAAAGGCCATATCATATCACATATTATGAATTGCATGTGATGTTAATCCTTTATGCATCTTGTATTGCTTAGTAGACGACGGTAGCATTATAAGATGATCCCTCATGCACATGAATTTCAAGTCATAAAGTGTTCACCCTTAGTTAGCACCGTTGCTAAAGCTTGTTGTTTCGAAGCACCATGTGATGATCGGGTGTGTTAGATTCTACAAGTGTATACAACGTGAGCAAGCCAGATTTGCTCATGCGGAAACTAAGGTTTGATCTTGACGAGCCTAGCATGTACAGACATGGCCTCAGGAACACGGATTACCGAAAGGTAGAGCATGAGTCATATAGTAGATATGATGAACATGTTGATTGTTAGCCATTGAAGCTATATCAACTCTCGTGATGATCGGTTTTTGATGTGGTGGATTTGGTTCATGTGATCACCAAAACAATGTGAGGGATATTGTTTTGAGTGGGAGTTCACCTAGATTAATTTAATTATTAATTAGAACTCAATTTATCATAAACTAAATCAAAGTGAATTTGCATAGTTGTTGTAGTCATTGGCATCCGTTTACCACCTTGCGCTTAGTTATAATTGAGATGATAGAACTATAGAATTCTGGTTAGTTACTTTACGAACTGGTATCGTATTGTTTTGAAGTGTTAATCTAAAGTTTAAAAGTCCTATTGCAAACTTTCAGTAAGTTCCGGTTACTCCATGAAGTTTAATAATCAGTATTAAATCAAGAGTAACAATTCCAAGTGTTAGTATATAAGTATCATGTTTGTCTCCATGATTCTTGATATTCAAAGGATTCTCTTAATATCAAGGTTATCTAGGATCTGAAAGAGTTGTTTCAGAAACCATGATGTGTGGAAGATATTGTGATATCTGAAACGAAGTTTTGGTTGCAACATGATAGAGTATAATATGGCAAAAGTCATGTTCTCATATTTGATGAGAATTTGCAAAAGGTTGGAGACACTAGTTGTCCTAATCCTCCAAAAGGTTTTGGAGAGCAACATTATACTTGCAATTCACCGTTACAAACTAAAAGTAGCTTGATCATGGATAAATCCATGATGAGGGTGAATATTTGATGTAGGTAAAATGTTTACTACACCAAGAGATTACTAAAGAAAGGAATTTGAAAGAACACCAAACATTTGATAATGGTGATCTACTTCAAAGTGCAAGTCCAAAGACATTGGTATTTAACTATACACGCTTTGGACTATGTGTCATATGTATGACTCCACTATTGATGTTGATAGATTCTTTCAAACAGAAAAGGAAATACTGAAAGAGAATCTCATAAATATATGGCAGAAAATAAAAGACTAGAATTGTTCAGTTTAAGTATATAGATGATATACATGTTATGGCTATATTCTTTGCTTATTAAACACTGTGGTTCTTAAGTATTTGATACTGAATTTGTTGGTGTGAATAGTCATACGAAACAACACAATTCATGAACTACAATGGCCTAAGTAACTAGCAAAAGAATATGTGATGATGTTCATCGAGAACAAATAAAGGGTTATTGTGTTGCTCGTTAAAACATCAAAGCTTGCCTTCAAGATTTGTTTTATCAGGTATTATGAGAACAAAAGGGTTGTTCAAATAATTGCCGTAATCCATAAAAGATGGATGATTCACAAATCTCGTTGGAGAAATCACATCCATAAAACTAGTGCTAAAAATGTCGAAAGACAAATTGATTGAAAGATCACTTAGGAAGTGACATCGCAGTTTAAATTATATTGGAAAGAAAACATGAAGAAACTCCATATGGATGGAATTTTGGAGTCTATTTGATTTTGATCAAATGACGCTTGTGAAACTTTCCTAGAGATAATTAAAACTTCGTTCATAGGCAAAAAGGGAACGAATGACTAGCTTATTGGAACTTGTACATATTGTTGTACGAAATCCATTATGTGTAGTCAAAAGCGATGGATTTCAACTTCATATGCTTTCTCCGAAAATTTGAGTGAATATATGAATATTTACTTAATAAGGATAAAGTATGAAACACTTGAAAAGTTCAAAGACTTTCAAGATGAAGTGCAAAATCATTGTAACAAGAATATGAATAGTTTATGATAAGATCATAAAGGAAGATATTTAAGTTACAAGTTTAGCATAATACCTAAGATTTAAGGAATCGTTCCGTGGATTTGCATTTTTCCGAAACACCATAAGAGTATGGAGCGTTCGAGATATGTAATTAAACCTTGTTTGACATGGTAAGATCGAAGGTGTAATTCATAAAACTGCCATTATATTTTAAAGATTAAAAGCTTTAGAGATTACTGTTTATCCACTGAAAAGAGCTCCATCATAATCCGTTGAAATGGCACCATATCAAGTTATGGTTTGGGATAAAACCCAAGTAGTCCTTTCTTAAAACATTGGTATGCTATGCATAAGAAAGATGTTTGCAACCAAAGTCGGATGAACCTGTCTTTGTATGTTATTTCTAATAACTGTTAAGTAATCCTCCATAACATCGGAGACAAAAGTGTTTGTCACTTAAAACGTCAAGTTTCTTTGAGAAGGAATTTTTCGTGAAAAGTTAAGTGGGAGGACAATAGAACTTTGATAAGGTTAAAAGAACCTTAGATATATGTGCAGAGTTGCGCAGCGCCGAAAAGTGTTCCGGAGGCAGCAACAAAGCTCATGGCTCACGTACCTCAAAGGTTGTGGTCACGGAGATCCAAGTTCCTATTGAAACAAGTAGGTCGGATGAACAATCAAATACCAAGATTTGAGGGTTGAATCATTATTTGAGAATAATGAACCGACTACATGCAAAGAAGCGATGATGGGCCCTGACTCCGTCAAATGGCTTGAAGCCATAAAATCCGTGATAGTTCCATACACGAGAAATCAAGTTTTGAACTTGAAGGACCCTCGAGAAAGGTGTAAGACCTTACAGTCGTGTTTGGATCTATAAAGAAATAGACATGGATGTTTTACATCTATGAAATAGTCGACATGTTGGGAAAGAGTTCACAACAAAGTTCAAAGGTTGACTATGACAAGATCTGATCTTTCATAGCGATATTTAGTCTAGACGGATTAATGTAGCAACCACTACATATAAATTTGTTATGTGGTAGTTGAATAAACAAAACAAGTTCTTCTAATAGAATTGTTACCTAGGACATGTGCGTAACATGGTCCATAGGGCTTTGTTAATTCAAAGGATGCTAAAAGCATATGCAAACTGCAATGGTTGAAGTAAGCATAGCGGAGTTGGAATCTTCACTATGATGAAACTGTTAAAAGAGTTTAATTTCATCAGAGACAATGAAGATGCTTGCGTTTGCAAGAAATTAAGTGGGAGCGCTAAGACATATTTCTAATACATTATGTGGAAGACATATTGTTGATTGGAAATGATGTATATTTTATTAACACATATTAAGAATTTCATCCCGATGAAAGACTTAGGCAAAACCCAAATATTTGGCATCAATAGACGCTAATATGGTTGTGCCAGAAGTACATAGACAAGATATTGAATGAGTTCAATATAGGAACTACAAGAAAGGTTCTTGTTGCACAGAAAGGATTGAATGAGTTCAATGTTGATGATATATTCAAGTGTATTGACATTTGGTAAAGTGAAACAAATAATCAAGTATAGATTGATACTTGATGTATGAAATCACAAAGAGTATTTATATCAATCATACTGTGATATGTACAAATCCAGATATGTCCTATGCTCTAAATGTTGTGAGCATATACCAGAATGATTCGTAAGATGATCATTGGACAATAGTAAGGATATTCTTATGATCTTTTGGAAGAACTAAGAGTATAATATTTGTAGAAGTGACAAATAGATGGTTAGTTCATTGTAAAAGTACTACATTGATACTAGCTTTGTCACAAAGTACAAATTAAGTTTATCTCAATCTAAACTAAGGGTGGCACAATATAATGGAAAGTGAGTTCCATAATGGATTTGGATGAGTTCCAAAAGTTAAGACACTGTGACAGATACTACAACAAAAGGCTAAGTATATGACTGCTGTTATAGCAGCAAAAGAGGGCATTTGTGTCAAGTAGTTTGTTATCAAACTAAGTGTAGTTCACAGTGGGATAATACTATGAAGATATATTGTGCGACAATATTATCAACATGTTTTAACCCCAAAGAGCTAAAGGTCACACCGAAAAAGACCAAATTTATACAAAGCCATCTCATTAGAGAATGAGTGATGCGTAGAGACGCAAAGACATGCAATTACACACGGACCTAGAAGTGTCAGATCCGGTGATCAGTTGACCACTAGCAATCGTGTACATACAACACCGGAAAGCCATAGGTGTTGAATACACAAAGGTTTGAAACTAGATTATTGACTCTAGTGCAAGTGGGAGACTGTTGGAGATATGCCCAAGAGGCAATAATAAAGTGGTTATTATCATGTCTTCACACTTATGATAAATATTTACATACCATGCTATAATTGTATTAACCGGAAACATTAATACTTGTGTGATTTGTAAACTAAAATAAGAGTCCCTAGTAAAGCCTCTTGTTAAACTAGCTTGTTGGTTAATATATGATCATTGTTTCCTGATCATGAACATAGAGATGTTATTAACAACAGGATCATATCATTAGTAGAATGATGTGATGGACATACTCCTATAGATAAGCGTAGCATAAAGATCAAGTCATTTTAAATAGTTCAATTGCTATATGCTTTCTGATACATAGTAACCTAAATCCTTCGACCATGAGATCATGCATATCACCTTTTCTGGATGGATGCTTTGATGTCATCAAACACCACACCGTAACAGGGTGGCTATAAAGGTGGCATTGAGTGTTCAGAAAGTATTGGTTGAAACACATGGATCAAGAGTGGGATTTGTCCATCCATATGACAGATAGATATACTCTGGGCCCTCTCGGTGGAATGTCATCCAATTAGCTTGCAAGCATGTGACTGGCTCACAAGGGATCACATATCACGAGAACAAGAAAAGAGTACTTATCGGTAACGAGGTTGAACTAGGTATGCAGAGATACCGACGATCATAACCTCGGATAAGTAAACTATCGTGAGACAAAGGGAAATTGGTATCGTATGTAAGTGGTTCATTCGATCGCAAAGTAATCGTAGAAATATGTGGGAGCCATATGAATTTCCAGATTCCTCTATTGGTTATTGTTCGGAGAAGTGTCTCGATCATGTCCGCATAATTCACGAACCGTAGGGAGACACACTTAAGGATTCGACGTTGTTTGAGTAGTTATGGTATTATGAGAAAGAGACCGAATGTTGTTCGGAGTCTCGGATGGGATCCGGGATATCACGAGGTGATCCGGAATGATCCGGAGAATAAGATTCATATAAGGAAAGTCCCGTTTCGGAGTTCGGGAATGATTCTGGTGTTTTCATCGGGAATATTCTAGAAGGTTCCGGATTGTCCGGCACTTCGGGGGGGGGGGGGGGGGGAGGGTACATGAATGTGTCATTACATATTGAATGATTGCATCATGTACTAAGTGTTCTTGCTGTTCCAAATAAAGGATTAAATTGAATCCTAAAACAGAAAAGTCAAATGGCCAGTTTAAAAGTCAAACGGCTAAAACAGGAAACTGTGGGAAACAAGCAAGAGGTGGTTGGAACCGACTTTGGGGAGGAGTCCCTCCAAGCCGGCGCGCCAACCAAGGCCGACTTGGGGAGGGACTCCCCTCCCCTTGGCCGCCCCTTCCACCTATAAAAGGAGGGGCAGGGCCTCCTCCTCTAGACACACACAAGTTCCTATCCTCTAATCTCCGGTTTAGAGCCGTTTTGGTTTAGAGCTTCTAATTGCCCTAGCCTTCGGTTTAGAGCCTTCTAATTGGTGTGTCTAAACCCTAGACCACTAATAGTTCTCTCTCATACTCCACCATACTCGCTCCGGCTTAAGGCGAAGCCCTGCGGGATCTCCCCTCTACTTCCGGTACCACGCCGTTGTGCTGCCGGAATCTCGAGGAGAGTGCTACAACCTCCGCTGCCTGCTGGAACAAGGGAGAGGAAGGTCTTCGTCGAGTACCGAACGTGTGACCGACTGCGGGAGCGCTGCCGGAACGTGGCGCCGGATGGATCGTCTACGCGATCTTGAGATCGGAAAGAGTACGACTACATCACCCACGAGAATCTGCTCTCGTTAACCGCTTTGGAATCTTCGAGGGTAAGTTCCCCTATCAACTCGTTGCTACAATCTAGTAGATAGATCTTGGCTTGTTTGTTTGTATGCGATAGAAATTTTTTGTTTTCCATGCTACGAACCCCTACATGTCCCCCAGTACCTGCGCTGGTCGGAGGTTCCAATAACTTGGGACAGGACGGACCACCCAGACCTTATACCCACGGAGAACCAGTACGCCATGGTCATCAACCCCTTGATTTACGGCGTGGAGTTCACCAAGTGTATGGTGGACAGTGGAAGCAGCATCAACATCATGTACCTAGATACACTGCAAAAGATGAACTTGACGGAGGCAAACCTAAGGCGAACCAACACCATCTTCCATGGCGTAGTTCCTGGTCGGGAGGCTCGATCCCTTGGGTGCATTACACTTTAGGTTGCCTTTGGCGATGTTAATAATTACCGTCAAGAGCGCATGACCTTCGAGGTGGTCCCCTTCAAGAGCGTGTACCACGTCATATTCGGCCGCGACATATTCCACACGTTCATGGCCAAGCCATGCTTCATCTACAACAAGCTCAAGATACCCGGACCAAACGGCATCATCACCGTATCCGGAAGCTTTACCAAGGCAAGGGACTGCGAGATCAATGAAGCAGCCATTGCAGAAGCTGTCCTCTACAGCGAAGAATTCAAAGAGATCCAGAGCAAGGTCGATGACTCAGAGATGCCCGCGTCAAAGAAGCAGATCTCTGACTCCGCTCCTGCGTTCAAGGCCGCCATCAAGACCAAGCCGGTGGAACTTGTGGTAGGCGATGCCTCCAAGGTCACCGCCATTGGGACGAACCTGGATCCCAAATAGGAAAGCACGCTCGTCGAGTTCCTCCATGAGAACAGGGACATCTTTGCCTGGCAACCTGCCGACATGAAAGGTGTACCTAGGGAACTTGCCGAGCAGCTTAAACATTGATCCAAAATCCAAACCAGTGAAACAACCTCTACGACGCGTTGAAGATGAGAAGAGACGCGCCATTGGCGAAGAGATAGCTAGGTTACTTAAGGCTAGATTTATCCGAGAAGTCCTTCACACCCAATGGGTGGCCAATCCTGTACTTGTCCCCAAAAAGGGAACCAATGAATTAAGAATGTGTGTTGATTACACCGGCTTGAACAAAGCATGTCCCAAAGATCTGTTTGCTTTGCCTCGCATTGACCAAGTCATTGACTCGACGGCTGGCTCGGAACTTTTGTGTTTTCTCGATGCATACTCAGGATACCACCAGATCAAGATGAGGAAGTCGGACCAATTGGCCACTTCGTTCACTACCCATACGGCACGTTTTGCTATGTCACGATGCCCTTTGGGCTGAAAAACGCAGGTGCTACCTACCAGCGGACAATGTAGTGTTGCCTTCACGACCAAATTGGTCAGAATGTTCACGCCTACGTGGACGATATTGCGGTGATGTCCAAAAAGTCAAACGACTTAATCTCCGACTTAAAAGAAACCTTTGATAATCTCCGGAAATACAACATGACGCTTAACCCTAAGAAGTGTGTCTTCGAGGTTCCAGTAGGAAAATTATTGGTCTTCATCGTTTCCCAGCGTGGAATCGAAGTCAACACGGAGAAAATCAAGGCCATCTTGAACATAAACCGCCTGACATGCCTAAAGGACATTCAACGACTAACAGGCTGTGTTGCAGCAGTTAGTCGGTTCGTCAGCCGACTTGGAGAGAAGGCTCTCCTGCTGTACAAGTTGCTGACGAAGGCGGACAAATTCACATGGACGGATGAGGCAGATGCAGCATTGAAGCAGCTCAAGGAGATTCTTTCCTCAGCACCCATCCTTGCAGCACCCGAGCCTGGAGAGCCCCTGCTAATTTACATGGCGGCAACTAACCGGGTTATCAGCATCGTCGTCGTGGTAGAGCAGGCTATGAGCACGGAGTTCAACGACCAGTTTACTATGTGAGCGAGGTCTTGACGGAGTCTAAGCAGCGTTACCCGCACTACCAAAAGATAGTTGATGGAGTATTCCTTGCTTCTCGAAAGCTGAGGCATTACTTTCAGGAGCACCCAATCACAGTGGTGAGCAAGACTCCACTGTCCGACATCATCAATAATAGTGACGCTACAGGAAGGGTCGCGAAGTGGGGCATTGAACTTGCCGCCTTCGAGATCACCTACAAGAGACGCAACGCTATTAAATCACAAGCCTTGGCGGATTTTGTTGCAGATTGGACGGAGATGCCAGACGCTACTCCGTTGCCAGAACCAGAGTACTGGGTGATGCACTTTGACGGATCAAAGCTGCTCAACGGCTCAGGGGCTGGTGTATTGCTATAGTCACCAACAGGAGACAAGCTACACTATGTTCTATAGATCCACTTCGAGGCTACAAACAACATGGAGGAGTATGAAGCACTCATTCACGGACTACGTGTACCTAAGGATATTGGCATCAAGCGCATAGTTTGCTGTGGATATTCCGACTTGGTTGCCCAGCAGGTGGCTGGCACCTGGAATGCGCGGAACCCTATGATGGTGGCATATCGAGACAAAGTGGACGAGATAGCCAGCTTCTTTGGCTACGAAGTTAAGTATGTGCCTAGGGAACAAAATGAGGCGGCTGATATGATGTCTAAGCTAGGATCAGGGCGCAAGCGAATTCCGCCAGGAGTTTTCCTAGAGCATCTACGCACACCATCCGTGAAGGGAGCCGACATCGACAACCCGGATAGAGCTGACTCTTTCGTCAACATAGTGACTAAGGTCCCTCCGGCTTGGACAAAACCGTTCATGGAATACCTCGAACACGGAACTTTGCCTGACGACGAAGTCGAAAGACGGCAAATAGTACGACGAGCAAAGGGTTATACCATAATAAATGGGCAACTCTACAAAAGGAGCAGTACTGGTGTATACCTAAAGTGTGTTTCCCAGCTAGAAGGTATGGAAATCCTACGTGAAATCCATCTCGGAGATTGCGGGCATCATGCCGCTCCTCGATCGTTGGTCGGGAAAGCCTTCCGGCAAGGATTCTACTGGCTGATGGCGAAGGAGGACGTCGACAAGCTTGTTGAGACATGCATGGGATGCCAGTATTATCCCGACAACCACATGTTCCTGCTTAAGAACTGCGAACAATACTAATAACTTGGCCGTTTGCAGTCTGGGGGCTAGACATGGTGGGACCATTGCAGATGACACCTTGTGGGTTTACGCATCTGCTTGTAGCAGTTGATAAATTCACTAAATGGATAGAAGCTAAACCCATTAGAAAGCTTGATGGGGCAACTGCCCTTAGGTTCGTCCGAGATCTAGTGGTGAGATTTGGTCTCCCACATAGCATTATCACCGACAATGGCAGCAATTTATCACTCGGAGAAGTGGAGGCATATTGCTGGGAGAAAGGCATCCGACTTGACCTTGCATCTGTGGCACACCCACAATCCAACGGTCAGGTTGAGCGAGCCAATGGATTAATTCCGCAGGGAATCAAGCCACGTCTCGAGGCACCGCTACATAGAGCAGCTGGAGCCTGGGCGGAAGAATTGCCATCTCTGCTGTGGAGTTTATGAACTACACCCAACAGATCTACCGGCTACACCCCTTACTTCATGGTATATGGAGCAGAAGCCATCCTGCCTTCCGACATCTTCCACGATGCACCAAGAGTTGCCGCCTACGACGAGGATGACGCTGAAGAATCCAGACGCCTGGATGTGGACCTTCTCGAGGAGGAGCGCGTTTTGGCATGCCAAAGATCCGCCATCTACCAGGGGAAGCTACGCAGCTACCATAGTCGCCGCGTTCGGCATCGCTCGTTTAAATAGGGGGATTTGGTGCTCCGACTTAAGCAGAAGAAGTCACACAAATTATCCCCGCCATGGGAAGGACCGTTCATCATAAGCAAGGCGCTTCTCAATGGGTCTTACTACCTTCTTGACAATCGTGAACTAAAGGATAGACCCAACGAGGATCATAAGCGTAAGCGACGTGACCTGGATGATGACTACCCAGAGCTTGATCGGCCATGGAACATAGCACAGCTACGTCCTTTTTACACTTAGCTTTTTTTATCTAATTGTGTATCTCTTATATGATCAATGAAATAAAGCACTTTGGTTCACTCATATTTCTGAGTCTTTTACCTCCTTTAGTGTTCATTTTTGGATCATGTAAAACCTTTATGCACAAGCTTTGCGTTTGCACTTGTGAAAATTCCGCCTACAGGCGTTAGCTTAAGTTTTCTGGTCTACACGTTCTTTGACGTTTTTATGTGGATTCTGGAGTAGTGACTTTTGGCACTTATTGTCGGCGATTTTGTGCTCAGTTTATTGACGGTGCCATTGGGCATCATCACCTAAGTGCATGGTTCCGACAACGAGTCTTCCGACTCACGAAAAGTCAAGCATAAGAACCAAAGTAATGGATAAGCCAGCACTTGCCTAAAAAATATATACATGCTGGGAACTAAGTTCTTAAGTGGCAGGAAATAACAACCATTGTTTTCCGCCTTAAGTTACATCATCAAGTTTATTCCACGCATACACCAAAGGCGAAACAAATATTACATAGTGTTTTTCACTCTTTGGGCGCAGGAGACTTGGAAGCAGCATCGTCCCCAGATATATCGGACCTTTAAAGATTGTAAACCATCGAGGAGAAGTATCGTATCAATTGGAACTACCCGAAGAGATGTCAGCCGTTCACAATGTGTTCCATATCTCGTTACTTCGCAAGTGTCTCGAAGTCCCCGAGAAGACCGAAGTGTTCAAGAATATCGATCACCGGACCATAGAGATCAACGATGACCTGACCTATCCTGAAGTACCCATCCGTATTTTGGAAGAAGCTTTTCGAACTACCCGAACCCGAAGCACCAAGTTTCTCAAGATTCAGTGGAGCAACCACACAGAAGAGGAAGCTACCTGGGAGCGCGAAGATCACATCAGGACAGAGTTTCCCGATCTCTTCAAATCCTAGGTAATCTTTTCGTCCTTTTTCAAATCTCGGGACGAGATTTTGTTTAAGGGGGGAAGGTTTGTAACATCCCAAAAATACTAAACTTAAATCATCAAACTCTAATCATCAAAATTAGGGTTAACAAAAACTTTTGTAAATAAAATTATGAAAGCATGCATATGAGTATGCATTGAATTTCAAATTCTTTTGAACCACCTTGTTTGTGTGTTTCCTTGCTTGTAAAATGTTTCTTAGGTGAAATAAACATCATCTAAAACATTTCCCACACTTTTCCTAAAGACAAATAAATCAAAACAAATAAAATAAAGGAATGGTCATTTTGACCAATTTAACTCCCATGCCTACTTAGGCTGTCTCAAACTTTCAGAACCTAACAGAAACTTTTCTGGATCTTTGCACCCCTTGATTGTACTCATAACAAAGCATCAAGGCCCACTTTGTGATCATCCAGAAACTCTCAAATGCATAGTTTAAATGACAATTCAAAATTGAATCTTTATCATATGGGAAGATCCCACTTTTTCAAAAACCACTCAAACAAGCTCAACTTTCAAAACCCAAGCATCTGCAGACTCACTAGCACCAATCTAGCACACCCACCAAAAATCTTTTCAAAATTCAAAACTTGAATTCATGCGGCCATTTCATCAAACACATTGCAGACACAAATCATACAAAATCTAAACACTATAGTGAGCAGTGATTGAAGCCTAACTTGTTCCCTCTCTAGCTCACAACCATCTCAGTAGATCATCTAGCAAGTTAAACCAAGCACTAGCCCCACTGTAAGCTTGGCATTGCCATCAATGGTGAACAGCCGAGCACACCCATGCCACCCCAGTAGAGACATCAAGCTAGGAGAAGATTAAGCCGTGCCAACCTTGTCTGGGAGGCAGCCCACCGTCCACCGCCACTCCCTGTCCAATGCTCAAAGCTTGCCAACCACTAGACCACACGCACAGACCGCGCCTAGACCGCCAACGACCATGCGGAGCGTGCGCCAGAGCGCCACCCTCGACCGAAGCCCACAGACCGCGTGCCGCCCTCGCCGCGTGCATACACGATCACCACCGACCCAGGAGACCGCCAGACATCCTCGTTCGCCGCCCCGTGACGCACAGCCACCGCTCGCCGTCGAAGACGCCGCCTCTGCTGCGCAGAGCGTCGCATGTTCCAGACCAAACCGCACCGCCCCACGCCTCGAAACCATGTCGTTGAGCATCGCCAGGGAACACCGCACCGCCCCCTACCTTCGCCCATGCCAATAGTCGTCTGTACCATCGCCCCCGACAAGCTCACCGTGCGCCCCGTCGGTCCCCTCGCTCGACAATAAATAGAGGACTCCCCCGCTCGAATTCTTCACACCATTCTACTCCCCTCTCATCACCGATCGTGCCACACCGTTCCCGGAGCAAGGCGAGCAGTGCATCGCCGGAATTTCACCGGAGCCCGCCGCCTCTGGAGAAGAAGGGCGCCATCGATTTCGTCCACCCCAGGAGCTGCCGCGACCACTCCTGAGTTTGCCGTCGTCGACTTCGTCGTTCGCCCGCCTCGCCGACCCTCGCCTGCACGCCGGTGAGCCCCCAGCAACCCCCACTGGCCGCGCTAGGTTTCTGTCTCGCCGGCGTTGCTCAACGTTGACGATGACTCCCAGTCGTTGGATTAGAATCAGATCGAACGACCCACGTTGCCCCGTACCGCTTCGCACCCCCTGTCTCACTGACGCGTGGGGACACCCACTTAAGCAGCCCGCGGGAGCACTGCGTTTAGCAGGCCGGCCCGTTAACTTTTCTCGCGCTGCCCAGTTATTTGAATTAAACTTTTTCTATTTTATTTCAAACTCACTTCTGTACCCAACTTCAAAAATCAACCCAGATCGATTCAGTGCACCAAATCGAATGAAACCAATTTTGTTAGAAAGGTCTGGGAATGCTGAATCCAGTCCCGTTGGATTCAAGTCATGTGGATCTATAGATCACCCATGGTAAAAATAACAAGGCAGAAGCTTTTCTGCATTCAAACATTTTTCAAATTTAAACCATAATATATTCTGAGTTGATTCCAACTCTCAAAAATCACATTTAACCATACCTTTCAGAATATATAAAAATATATAGGTTTACTTGCAGAAATAATGTTCAAGTAATAAAAGAATGCCCCATAAGCATTTCTAGTCACTTTATTTAATTAAAATAAAAGGGTAAAACCTTATTAAATTGTGACACCACTTTAAATCATATTCCCATGGACTAAAATATGTGGTGATGACATGTGTCAACATGATCCCATGTTTGGTTTGGAGAATATTAAATCTTAAGTAGTTTTTCAATGAGTAGAAATTACTTTTCTAAAAATAAAAGGAATTAAACCAAGCCTTAATCTTGTAATGTTAGAGATGATGTTAGATCATCTATAGGACCCTTGTTTGTGATGAATGCAAGTAATTAAGTATTGATTGGTGATTGTGTAGATCGTATTTATTTATAGACGCTAGTACCAACCAAGGATACGAGGAGGAAGGAGGATTCTATGAAGAAGAAGCCGATGAGAACTTCAACCACCGCTCTGCACAAGGCAAGCCTAATACTACTAGTGAATGTGCAAGCTAACCCTTGCAAGATACTCTATTGATGCAACAAACCACTATTTGTTACCATACCAACTATATGCCTTAAGCATATGTGATTATACTCACTTGATAAACCAATCCTAGTTTTACTTGCAAGCTTCTTACTTTATTTCTTTATCAAAGCTCTTACCTAGATTTTACCTAAGTAAATGGTAGATACTAGAAGGATACTTGAAGGTTGCATAAAGAGCATGAAATTTGGCCTAAGTTGGAAACCTTGATATCAGCCTAAGACATAAGGTTGTACTTAATTGAAACTCCACTAGTCCACCACCCCTCATTAGTACTTACCCCCACTTGTAGATGCTAGTGCTAAGCATAAAACTTGATCAACTTTATATGGGAATACTTGGTGGAAAAATGGTTATGAAAACCTTGGAATGATGGATCATTCTATTGAAATGTTTTGGACATGTGTTCCGAACACCTGATCATTTTGGTGATGAAAATGTTGAGGCATGAGCCTTAGCCCCTTTATAAAACTGATGGTTGTCTGGATGCGATACCATTCCAATTTTATTGTACAACCACAATACCCGAAGATTGGGTAGGGCTTGACTGGAAACTTATATACCTTAGTATTAGTTCCCTCACGGCCAAGGTCTGAGCTGAGGCTACCTTGTGAAGATTGTCCACCTGTGCAGTACCCAAGATGACAGTTGGTCATGGTTGGGAGGCCAAAATCACAGGAGAGGTGCTTATACTAGGCCGTGTAATTGAAAGGTTAGGATTGATTATCCGCATACTGAGTATGGTGAATTCAGGATTTGTTCCTGGCGGATGTATCGAATGTTGTGGTGAAAGTGTACAATCTCTGCAGAGTGTCAAACTATTCGAATAGCTGCGTCCGCGGTTATGGACAGTTGGAGTGGCCATACTGTTCCCCGTCAGACTTTTCAAAATGACTTGTGAAATGAATTGAGACTTTGACATGACCACAACAAGGTTGTGACATGAGTTACAAGATCCCACTTAGGTGTTATAAAACTTGAACTAGCATTCGTTGCTCCTAAACTTAGTAGAGATAAATCTGGCTTTTTGCAAAATAACCCTAGAGCCTAGTGTCCTATTATCCAAAAACCCCTTTACCTGTTATTAGTATTAGTTTGCGAGTACTTAAAGAGTACTCATGGCTTTGTCCCTGGCTATTCCCATGGCCAGACTATGAAGAGGAGTATCTGGAGGATGGACCCCAGGAAGGTTACGACAACTAGGATCATCTCCCATCGTCAGCATTGCCTATGACCCCGAAGATGGAGCTTCGCCCCCGCTACCGTTATTATTACGTATTCCGCTGCTTGATGTTGTATTAAGAACTGGATCATGAGATCCCTATTTGTGTAAGAACTTATGTACGGTTTATAATGGATGATGTACTATGGTATTCAATTCTGTTATGTCTCGCAAAAATGGCAATCCTGGGATTGCGATGTATGGCATAACAGGCATCTGGGATTAAAAATCCGGGTGTTAACAAGTTGGTATCAGAGCCATCATGACCATAGGAGACCCTAGTTAGACTGGACGTTTGAATCAAAAACTTAGTTTCAAAACCAAAGAAAACAAATATTTACAAAAACTTATTCTCATTCTTATCCCTTTGATTCTTTCATGAAAATTCATGTTCCTCAAAAGCTCTTGCAAAAATACATAAAATTTTGACACACTTGATCACTCTACTAACTTACTCATCCTATATTCTTATAGATGGACGTGAAGTACAACAAGTTTTATCAGTTGGGGAACGAAGGATACCTTATCTTTGAGAGGGATTTGGACCAGCTTTCGGAACTTCTGGAGCGTCCGCACCCCGAGTTCTTCGGAGCTCAGCTCAATGATCAAGGAGGAGAAGATCTGTAGTGGCTAATTGTTGCAAGTCTCCGAGGAAAGATTGAACCTCCCACTGCTGAGGGAATTCAGTTTACCTTGAGGGAAAACAACTGGCTCGATGGACTTGCCAGAGCCATGCAGGAAGCTCTTTCCCGTCTGTGTGGGCAGAGGATCAATCAGATCAAGGGTACTCGCTTTGAGTTTTGCCCAAGGCATGATGCTAATGGACAACCACTGGAAGCCCCATACCACCCCGAGCTGAAGACCCAATTGGACCACCTTAGCTTCATGATGTACGATCATCAACAGGAGTTGGACAACTTCCGTGACTACTGCAACCATAAGTCTGCCATCATCAAGGCGAAGGATCAAACCATCGCCATGCTAGCAAAGGATCGCAAGTCTCGCCGCTGTCAGCTCGACAAGAAGGAGCGCATTATTGCCCGTCTTTTCCACCGCATCTCATCTTTGGAGGAGACCATCCACGAGAGAGACATGCAGTTGGAGGAAAGGGAGAATGCCAGAGAAGATCTTCGTGGAGACCCCTACTCCTATCTCAGCGATGACGATGATTTTCTTGAGGATCAGGCTATGGACTTCTTCACCGATGAGGACGATTTCGCCTTCCTCGATGATGATGAGGATGATGAGGCCACAGATTCCGAGGAGTAGGAGCACTTGAGCACTAGCGTAATGAGTAGTATTCGGTCCCACTGTATCGTAGTTCTCAGAATGTTTCTTAAAACCATCTGTTTTTCTTTGTTGTGGTGTGTGTTGTACTGGGTGCTATGAATGAATGAATGAATGAATGAAAAAGCAAGTTGCTAGAAAATCTGAGTCAAACTTTAAAAAAAATTCAAAGACCCAAAACTTTAGAAATTTCCCTCTTTTCTCATGATCTATCTCAATCTTCAGATGCCACGTGGAGGAAGTGGTTCAACCCCGGACCCGATGTTGCAGATTCTTCAAATGTTGACTTCTGACCGCGAAGCTGAAAGAGCCGAACGTCAAGCCAACCTAGCCACACTGCAGCAGATAGCCCAACTTGCCCACAACAACGAAGGCCACGGAAATCAGGACAACCATGGATCTAAGATCAAGAACTTCCAGAATACCAACCCACCTGTTTTCACTAAGTCAGAAGAACCCCTAGACGCCGATGATTGGCTGCAAACCATGGAAAATAACCTAGAAGTCGCCGGAGTGGAAGCCAATGAGAAAGTTCTGCTCGCCACCCACTATCTAGCCGGAGATGCCAGGGCATGGTGGAATAGTGTTCGCGCAATGACCGGAGGCCAGATGATGACCTGGGAGGAATTCAAGGTCAAGTTTAGCAGAACCCATGTGCCACCAGGTTTGATCAAGAGAATGAGAGACGAGTTCAGAGAGCTGAAGCAAGGAAGGATGACTGTAGTGGAATACCGTGACAAATTCTTGTCATTAGCTAGGTATGCCCCGGATGAGATCGACACCGAAGCCAAGAAGAAAGAAAGATTCCTGAATGGTCTGCATGATGAGATGCAGACAGTGTTAGTCAATATCCCCTTTGAGGATATTGAAGCCCTTGTCGACTCTGCTATCCAGATGGAAGGAAAGATCAACCAAGCCAATGAGAACCGCAAGCGTCGCATGATGCATCAGCTAGGAACCCATCAGACCCCAAAGTATCGCCCCAACCCCATCTCCAGGATTTGCCCCAAGGACCAACAGACCCCCGATGAACCGTCTGACCTACCCCAACCGTGGAAACCCTAGGCCCGGAGGAAATCACAACAACCCCGGTAACGCTAGCAATTTCAATCGTTCCCCACCCAAGTTCAACAACAACAATGCTACCGCCAACACCAACACTGCCCCGAGGACTGGAAGCAATGTTGTGCCTGTAGCAGCCAAGGACAAGTCGCAAGTGACTTGTTATGACTGTGGAAATAAAGGCCACTATTCCAATGAGTGCCCCAACAAGAAGAATGCTAAAGCCCCCAATGCCAATGTCCCAGCTCAGCAGCAGCGTCGTGTTCAGCCAGGAAGAATGTTTGCCCCATGGAATTCACTCAACCGCAATGGTTGTCTTTCTCATGCATGCTGAAGAAGCTCAGGAAGCGCCAGACGTCGTGCTGGGTATGTTTTCGGTTAATTCAGTACTTGCAAGAGTGTTGTTTGATTCTGGTGCATCGCATTCATTTTTCACCAAAGAATTTGCATGCACTAGTAAAATTCAACCAACCAAACTGAAGCATGTTATGATTGTTCAAATTCCCGGATCAACCACCAACGCTAGGCAAATTTGGAAAGCCGTCCCTATCCGAATCCATGGCATAGATTTTTATGCAAATCTGATAGTGCTTGGAACTAAAGGTTTGGAAGTAGTACTAGGAATGGATTGGATGTCCAAACATAAAGGATTGATTGACTATGCCAAGAAAGCCATAACCATGACCAGTACTGCCGGAATATCAGTCAAGCATATATCTGAAACCTTACCTCGCCAATTCAAATGCAACAAGAGTATAGCCCAACCTACCATTGACCAAGTCCGGATAGTCTGTGAATACCCCGGCGTATTTCCAGATGTTTTGCCCGGTATGCCCCCAGATCGAGATATCGAGTTTATTATCGAACTAATTCCCGGAACTGGACCCATAGCCCAGAGACCCTATAGTATGAACCCGTCAGAGCTAGCAGAACTGAAGAAGCAACTAGATTCCATGCTGGAAATTGGATTGATTCAACCAAGTGCGTCACCATGGAGATCACCTGTCTTGTTTGTGGACAAGAAGGATGCAGGTAACCGTTTGTGTACGGATTATCGGAAATTGAATGATGTCACCATCAAGAACAAGTACCCCTTGCCCAAGATAGAAGATTTGTTTGATCAGTTGACCGGTGCCAAAGTGTTTTCTAAGATTGATCTTAGAACCGGCTATCATCAACTCAAAATTTGTGCAGAGGATATTCCAAAGACTGCCTTTACCACCAGATATGGATTGTACGAGTATACAGTCATGTCTTTCTGACTAACCAATGCCCCCGCTTATTTCATGAATCTCATGAATAAGATTTTTATGGACTTCCTGGATAAGTTTGTCGTTGTTTTCATCGATGACATTCTGATTTATTCCAAATCAGAAGAAGAACATGAGCTACACCTAAGGACCATTCTTGGAACCCTTAGAGAGAATCAGCTATATGCAAAGTTTAGCAAATGTGAATTCTGGTTACAGGAGGTAGGATTCCTCGGTCACATCGTATTAGCCGGAGGAATTGCCATTGACCCTGCCAAAGTGAAAGATGTAGAAGATTGGCAAGCCCCAACCACTCAAACCCAAGTTCATGCATTTCTCGGATTGGCGGGATATTACCGCAAATTCGTAGAAGGATTCTCGAGTATCGCCAGACCCATGACCCAATTGCTGAAGAAGGACAAGAAGTTTGAATGGACAGACAAGTGTGAAGCGAGTTTTCAAGAACTCAAGAGGAGATTGATTTCAGCCCCAATCTTGATCATGCCGGATATGACGAAGCCCTTCGATGTGTATTGTGATGCATCCAAGATTGGTCTCGGATGTGTGTTAATGCAAGAAGGCAAAGTTATATCTTATCTATCTCAAAAACTGAAGCAGCACGTGCAAAATTACCCAACCCATGACCTCGAACTCGCAGCCGTAGTTCTAGCCCTGAAGACATGGAGACATTACCTGATGGGAAACCGTTGTGAGATCTATACGGATCACAAGAGTCTGAAGTATATATTCACTCAGAAGGAGCTGAATATGAGGCAGAGAACATGGATTGAGCTAATCAAGGATTACGACTTGGACATTCACTATCACCCTGGTAAAGCCAATGTGGTAGCAGATGCCCTTAGCAGATTGCCGTGCCGCTTGAACTCCATGATTTTGAAGGAGCAACCAAGTTTGCACAAAGAGATGGAAGATTTTCGAATGGAATTAGTTAGTGAAGGATTTTTGGCTAGCATAGAACTCCATCCCACTTTGATCAGTCATATTAAAGAGGCACAGAAGGGAAATGCTAGTATTGACGGAATCAAGCGTCGTATCGGTACAGGCAAAGTACCTGGATTCACCGAGGACGAAGAAGGAGTTTTGTGGTACAAAGGACGCCTTTGTGTACCAGCAGATTCCGAGTTGAAAGGATTTATCTTGAAGGAGGCTCATGATACTCTTTATTCTATCCATTCCGGAGGAACTAAGATGTATCAAGATTTAAACGAGCAATTTTGGTGGCATAAGATGAAGAGAGAAATCGGAAGCTATATCGCCAAGTGTGATATTTGTTAGCGAGTCAAGGCAGGATATCAAAGAGCCGCTGGATTGTTGCAACCCTTGCAGATTCCGGAATGGAAATGGGATTCCGTTGGAATGGACTTTATCACTAGACTGCCTACTTCTAGTAGGGGAAATGACTCTATCTGGGTCATAGTGGACAGATTGTCCAAATTCGCCCATTTCTTGCCCGTCAAGACCACATATCAGAGTTTGAAGCTAGCGGAGTTGTACATCGCTAGAATAGTTAGTTTGCATGGAGTCCCCAAGAACATCGTATCGAATCGAGGAACTCAGTTTACCTTGAGATTCTGGAAGAAAGTCCAAGAAGGTTTAGGAACCCGCCTAGATTTCAGCACCGCGTATCACCCTCAGACCGATGGAAAAACGGAGCGAGTAAATTAAATACTCGAAGATATGCTGAGAGCATGTGTGTTAGAATATGGATCCAAGTGGTAAGACTGTCTACAGTTTGCAGAATTTTCATACAACAACAGTTATCAAGCCAGTTTGCAAATGGCCCCATTTGAATTCATGTACGGAAGAAAGTGTCGCACCCCTTTGAACTGGTCGGAAGTAGAAGAGAGTCAGATCTTCGGACCCGACATCCTACGAGAAGCAGAAGAGAAGGTTCACAAGATTCGTGAGCACCTCAAGACCGCCCAGTCCAGACAGAAGAGTTACGCCGACAAGAGACGTAGAGACCTCGCCTTCAACATAGGAGATTTTGTTTATCTGAAAGTGTCGCCATTGAAGGGAATGCAGTGTTTCCAACTCAAAGGAAAGTTAGCCCCCAGATATATCGGACCATTAAAGATTGTAAACCGTCGAGGAGAAGTATCGTATCAATTGGAACTACCCGAAGAGATGTCAGCCGTGCACAATGTGTTCCATATCTCGTTACTTCGCAAGTGTCTCGAAGTCCCCGAGAAGACCGAAGTGTTCAAGAATATCGATCACCGGACCATAGAGATCAACGATGACCTGACCTATCCTGAAGTGCCCATCCGTATTTTGGAAGAAGCTTTTCGAACTACCCGAACCCGAAGCACCAAGTTTCTCAAGATTCAGTGGAGCAACCACACAGAAGAGGAAGCTACCTGGGAGCACGAAGATCACATTAGGACAGAGTTTCCCGATCTCTTCAAATCCTAGGTAATCTTTTCGTCCTTTTTCAAATCTCGGGACGAGATTTTGTTTAAGGGGGGAAGGTTTGTAACATCCCAAAAATACTAAACTTAAATCATCAAACTCTAATCATCAAAATTAGGGTTAACAAAAACTTTTGTAAATAAAATTATGAAAGCATGCATATGAGTATGCATTGAATTTCAAATTCTTTTGAACCACCTTGTTTGTGTGTTTCCTTGCTTGTAAAATGTTTCTTAGGTGAAATAAACATCATCTAAAACATTTCCCACACTTTTCCTAAAGACAAATAAATTAAAACAAATAAAATAAAGGAATGGTCATTTTGACCAATTTAACTCCCATGCCTACTTAGGCTGTCTCAAACTTTCAGAACCTAACAGAAACTTTTCTGGATCTTTGCACCCCTTGATTGTACTCATAATAAAGCATCAAGGCCCACTTTGTGATCATCCAGAAACTCTCAAATGCATAGTTTAAATGACAATTCAAAATTGAATCTTTATCATATGGGAAGATCCCACTTTTTCAAAAACCACTCAAACAAGCTCAACTTTCAAAACCCAAGCATCTGCAGACTCACTAGCACCAATCTAGCACACCCACCAAATTTTTTTCAAAATTCAAAACTTGAATTCATGCGGCCATTTCAGCAAACACATTGCAGACACAAATCATACAAAATCTAAACACTATAGTGAGCAGTGATTGAAGCCTAACTTGTTCCCTCTCTAGCTCACAACCATCTCAGTAGATCATCTAGCAAGTTAAACCAAGCACTAGCCCCACTGTAAGCTTGGCATTGCCATCAATGGTGAACAGCCGAGCACACCCATGCCACCCCAGTAGAGACAGCAAGCTAGGAGAAGATTAAGCCGTGCCAACCTTGTCTGGGAGGCAGCCCACCGTCCACCGCCACTCCCTGTCCAACGCTCGAAGCTTTCCAACCACTGGACCACACGCACGGACCGCGCCCAGACCGCCAGCGACCATGCGGAGCGTGCGCCAGAGCGCCACCCTCGACCAAAGCCCACAGACCGCGTGCCGCCCTCGCCGCGTGCATACACGATCACCACCGACCCAGGAGACTGCCAGCCATCCTCGTTCGCCGCCCCGTGACGCACAGCCACCGCTCGCCGTCGAAGACGCCGCCTCCGCTGCGCAGAGCGTCGCATGTTCCAGACCAAACCGCACCGCCCCACGCCTCGAAACCATGTCGTTGAGCATCGCCAGGGA